>JAQPPZ010002530.1:5412500-6612500 GCA_028583015.1 Wollemia nobilis
TATTTTGTGGGTGCTACAATGACATTTACTTATGAATACAATCATCTAGAAGCTTGGGAAAATATATTCTAGTTTTGTAAGGTTTGGATTGATGTCCATTCCTTGGGAAGAGGTATGGGACTCTTCCCTAAGTTTGGTGATATTCCAAACAAATGATGGTTGGTTTTATGAATCAATCCTTATTTATAAAAATATTAAGGATGGACGAATTATCTATTCATGATTGGTGATTTCTTTGTACGTGATATACAAATATGTGATGCATGTTTGCATATAAATGATGAATTGGATTAAGAATAATCCTTGTTATGTTGAATGAATTGTTTATGCTTGGTGATTTTCTATGTTAAATAAGATAAGTAAATGGAAGTAATGATTTTAGTAGAATTTTAGATTTTATATGTAAAATACATACTATGATTTATTATAAAAGTTTAATGAATGGAATCGATTAGAAGAATGGATGATCTTGGTGTCCATATAAGAAGAGATATGGGACTCTTCTAAACGTCCCTGACAATCAAAGGAATGGAATTTGTGGTTGGGATTAGAAAAGTAAATTATTTAGATATGAACCTTGATGTTAGATGATTTATGGAAATTTATGGGGATTTCCTCTTTTGAGAGATTGATTGAATAGTATTAAAGCAAATCTTGGAGGTAAATTTGGTATAGTTTGGAGATAAGAGAAATAATATTTGGATTGAATTTTGATAACCAAATTAGCAAGATAATTAGAGATTATGTTGGATAAAATTTTGGAAAATTTTGATAACAGTTTACAAATGCATTCTTGAAAACTTTATGATAGAGAATGAAATAAATGAATGCATATTGGGATCCAGTTATGTAAATGAATTGATTTGAGATCTAACCATGGATTGAAATCTAAAAATTTAATAGGATATTTGATGCATCTTTAGCTCACAATTGGAAAAATAATTTATAGGATTTGGAACATAATGAAATGGATTTTAGACCAAATTTAGGAAGCAAATTTAATAGCAATTGAATAGATCAATATGTTGTACTCAATGGGGAATTAGACTCCTATTGGTTTGTATATAATTAAAGGAAATAAATTTATTATAATGAGCTTTGTATTACCCATGCTAAACCTCTAAGGGTTTACTTTATTTAACCTAATATTAATAAGAAAGGTGGATGATATGGGTTGTTACAACAGGATACAATTATGAAATGATAGATAATTTAAATTATTAGCTTAAATTATTAAGCTAGGAAGAATGGTTTATTAATGAATTAAAGGTATGGGACTTTAATTAATGGATTGACTTGGTGTCAATTATGTAGAATGAATTTGGAATTTATTATTCAGGTAACTTATATTATTTTCTCTATCATCGATACGACTTCTCTTGAATAAGATTTCGACGATTATCATAAACATATAAAAATTCTTAGGTTGGCTTAGAATCAATAAATTCTTTAAATTGCATCATGAGTTTAAAGGGATAAATGAATTCCTTATTGGTATGGAAAATACCTTAATGATACAATGATGAGTTAGAGAAGAGAATTAGGAAAATTCCCTAATTGCATCATGAATTTGATAAGGAACAGTTGCATCCCTTACAATGTATAATTGATTGAAATGGACCCTTAGTGGTCCTTCTATATTTTTAATATTTGACATCCAAAGTTTATGAATATGAGGAAAGTACATATTTTGGAGGTTGGGTTTATTCCCCATGAGAGTTCCCAGGATAAAACAATGTGTCACTCTATTTGTGGTTTGATGTGTTAATTCTTGTGCATGTTGTTTTACTTCAAAATGAAAATGATTTAAGTAGATGAGATGGTTAAATGCTTGATGAAACAATTATGCAATTCTTAAATTATGTCAATATGTACTATGATGCAAGGAATGTATGCTTAGCTTTAATATGTTGATGATTTAATGATATTTGATTATGTCAATTATTTTTTGAAATATATTGGGTAATTATGAATAATGTAGTTAGCTAGATTTACCTTTAAAAAACTAACACTTGATGTATTAAATGGTTGTATGGATGTAAAAATTAGAATGTACTAGAATGTAAATATTGCTCAATTGAATATCTCATGTGTAGAAAAATAATGTAATGGATTATAATCCTCAAATATTAAGATTGAATTATGTCCACCTCATAAACATTCATGGTTGGTATAACCTAAATCATTATGATAACAAATTGTGGATTAATCTGAGTGGAAACTCAGAGTGGGCACTCCCATGATGGACAAATAATATCCTTTTATAATGAACTTAATTTATTCATAACAAAAGGGTTGTCTAAATAAAAAGGATGGAGAAATAAGCCTTAAGAAGCATAAGGTAATATAATCATGGCATTCCAAGGATTATGTAATTTTAATCACATGTAGTGATTTTGTTATCCCATCAAGAAGATGTGGGTAGGATCTAAGATCCATGAATAACCATTTTTGAGGTTATTTCATTATTATGGGTTTCCATCTTCAAGGCATTCACCTATATACTAGTCTTAGCAGATAGTATGGTTAAGGGTGATTTCTCTTTTAAGAGGGATTAAGTCTAACGATTGGCCAACGTTACTATATCCAAGTGGTATGAGGATTTCATAGAAGTTGATCACTTCTACTCAAGAGTGACTCTGATCAAGTCTTAATATATCTTAATGCTATTTGCCTTGATAGCTTACAATCCAAATGGAATGATTCTATTTTAGCTCATGATTATGACCCTTGCCTCATGAAATATGAATGTTTATATATATATATATATATATAAATTGTGGTAACAAATGGGGTTGTTACAATCTTGTTGGTGCATTGAGTTCTAGACTATGTTCAAATTCATCTTCAGTTGATAAAGGATATCGATATGTTGATTGAGCTTAGTGTTTATTGCATGGACCTTGGAGCTACCTGAAATGTAATAGGGAGGCATGAATGGAGGGCACCTATAAACTACCTCAAAATGGGTAATATTGGTTGTTGTGTGGTAGGAAGTGTTGTACCACCACTCGACCAAAGGAAGCCACTTTGTCCATTGAGTAGGATGATAAAAGGTAAATCAATGAAGGTAGGTCTCTAAATATTTGTTGATAATATTCGTCTGGCCATCCATTTGAAGATAATAAGCAAAACTCATTTTGGGCCGAGTTCCATGCAAATTGAACAATTCTTTCTATAAATGACTAGTAAAGGTTGGGTCATGATTGGATACGATGGAGGTGGGCATACCATGAAGGTAAAAGATAGAATAAAGGAAAATTTGGGCAATGATGGAATGCGTGTAAGGATGAGAGAGGGAAAAAAAGAGAACCTAATTTGAAATATGGTCCACTACCATAAAAATAATATATTTGCCTCTAAAATTAGATAAACCTTAAATAAAATCCATGAAAATATCAATCCAAACCTGGTCAAGAATGGGCAAGGGTTGGAGAGTGCTTGGAGAATGTACCATTTTGCCTTTCATCCATTGAAAGGTATCACAAGATACCATAAAATTATGAATATCCTTTTTCATATCCTTCCAAAAAATGTATGCTTAAGCCATTCATATGTTTTGAGAAATCCTAAATGGCCTATAGATGGGGTGGCATGTAGTTCCTTCATGATAATTTCTTGAAGGGAGATGTGTGGGAAACAATAAGGTATTGGTGGTAATGCAAATAATGACCATCCCAAGTGTAGCTAGGGTATGAAGTAGACTCAAAATGTAGGAAAACAACTAAATTTTGTAAGAATTAATCCTAAAGTACCTCCTATCATAAGGAATCGATCCACTATGGAATAGGTGATGAAATAGTAAATAACATACCATGAGCCTCAAATTTACGAGAGTGAGCATCAACCATAATGTTCTCCTTGTCATTCTTATAAATGATATCATAATCATAACCCATGATCTTAGAAATCCATTTTTGTTGTTTGGGAGTGGCAACCCATTGCTCTAGAAAGTATTTGAAACTTTTATGGTTAGTTTTAATGGATAAATGACACCCAATGCGATACGGTTTCCAATGGGTTACCACATGTAGAATTGCTAGCATCTCCTTAGCATAAGTGGATTTTCTTATATTATGACTAGAGAGTGATTTACTAGTGAAAGCCAAGAGTTGCCCTTCTTGCATCAACACTACACCAATACCATGACTAGAAGCATCACTTTTAATGATAAAAGGCTTGGAAAAATATAGCATGGCTAAGATTGGCATTGTGGTCATAATGTGCTTGAACTCTAGGAAAGCCTATTCAACAGGTCCCATCCAATTAAAAGAGTCCTTTAACATGGTGTGAGGTAAGCTACAATTTTACCATAATTATGAATAAAATTGTTATAATAACTTGTAAGCCCTAAAAATCCCCAAAGACCTTTGAGATTTTGAGGTTTCGACCATTCCTGAACCACCTGGATCTTCTAAGGGTTAAATTTGATGTCATATTTGGTGATAATGTATCCCAAATACTCTACTTTTATCAGCCTAAAGAAACACTTAGAAAACTTAGCATATAGTTGATGTTGTACCAAAAACTATAAAGTATGATCCACATGGATGAGATGCTCTTCCCATGACTGGCTATAAACCAAAATATCATCAAAGAAAACTAAGTTGAATTTTTTAAGGAATGAGCAAAAGATGTTGTTCATGAGGCTTTGAAAAGTGGAAGAAGCATTAGTCAAGCCAAATGTCATCACAAAAAACTCATAGTGATCTTCATGAGTATGGAAATTATTCTTAGGAATATCCTTATCCTTGAACCTGATCTGATGGTACGCGAAGTGAAAATCTAATTTGGAGAAGTGCATATTCCTATGGAGCTTTTCCAGTAATTCATCCACCACTAGAATAGGAAATTTATCCTTGATGGTGTGCTTATTGAGCTCATGGTAATCGATACACAACCACTAGGACCCATATTTCTTTCATACTGATAAGAATAGAGAAGAGTAAGGACTATTACTTAGCCTACTAATGCTAGCTTTTAACAATTCTTGTACTAACTTCTTGATTTTTGACTTAAGAGCATGAATACACTGGTATGGTCTAATGTTGGATAGTGCATTTCTAGGTAACAATGGAATAGCATGGTTATGGGAGCGACAAGGTGACAATTCTGATGGTTTGGAAAAAACAAAAATTATGCTTGGACAAAATAAGTTGCAAATATCTAGAAACAAAATCCACCTTGGAAGTGTGAGGTTGGATCACAAATATCTAGTCTATGACTCCTTGAGAAGATTTTTTTAACAAATTATCCATACGGCTTGAATTGATAATCTATGGAGGCCCTAATTTTGGTCTATGGAGAGTATAGGACTATTCATTCTATGAAAATTACATCTAGAGCTCGACAAATTTCCATGAAATGGTTCCCAATGTGCCCAACCATTGTGCTCCCAACATGATATCATATATCTCTAATTGAAAAGAAAACATATCTTGTTCGAGCTCATATTCTCTAATTTTTACTTTAACATTATGATATTTACCTTTGCAAGGTAAGATCCCACCAATGGCTACCATAACCTCAAAATAATTACATGTGTGCACATAAAAATCAGCCTACTTGGTAATGCAGGGATCAATAAAGTTGTGTGTACTTCCAGAATCAATCAGGACGGTAAGACACAGGCCTTTGAAAAACCCACAACTTTCATGGTTTGGAAAATAGAAATTCTAGTAAGAGCATAAACAAAAAAATTGGCCTATGGTTCTTCCTAGATTTATTCCTTAGTTTGGGATGGTTCCTCTAATGGTTTTGTGTTATCATCACTTTGGTCGCTAGTGTCAGACTTTCAACATCTATGAGGAAAACTTCTTTTGGGTGCACCTATACCCGAAAACATATTTTTCATCACAATTGTAGCACAACTCTTGGGCACATTGCACATCCATTTCTTCGATAGTTAGAAATTTGGGTGTAGCAATTTTTTGTTCATTATGATTTCATAATATATGAGGAAAGGAGGGTCTAGCTTGTGGAAATTTAGATGTTCACCTTTGAGCTAAAAATTTAGGTTTGGCCAAATAAGCCAAAATAATAGCCTGCATCATGGTTTATGGTTTAAACATCTTGACCTCAGCCTGGAGATCATCCTTCAACCCACTAATAAAACAAATCATAAAGAAACCTTCTTTTAATACACTAGTTTTGTTGGCCAATTTATTGAATTGCGTTTGGTATTCTCAAACTGTAGAAGTTTGTTTCAACTTTTTTAATGCTCTTATAAAGTCATCATATTCACTAGGACAAAATCAAGTGAGTAATTGAGACTCAAATTATTCCCAATAAAGATCATGAGTAGTGTTTTGAAGCCATTGGTACCATTGTAAAGCTTCATATTCCAAGTTAAAGAAAGCCATTTGAACTCGATAATATCTAGGGATATTGTGGAGTTTAAAAAATTGATCAACATGACACAACCACTTATCAGCATCCTTCCTATTGAACTTAGGAAAGTCTAATTTAGGTATGTTAAAGGTAGGATTATGGTCATAATGGGGGTGAGAGTCATCCATTTCCATTCCTTTACCTTGGTTATATTATTCATTACGGTACTCAAACCTTCTTGGACCACCTTGTAATTTGGACTTAACATTTGCAGGTTGTTCTTCCAAGTGGATTTTAGAGGTATCGTAATCATCTCTAAAGCCTTGAAGCTCTTCCCTTATGGCTTGATTTTCTTGGGTAATGTTATCAATGAAACTTTTGAGGTATTCCAACAATGAGGTGGTTTGGTCTATCTCTTTTTGATGTCTACAAGTGCTAGTAACCATTTTGGAGAGTCTTGAATTGCTTTCAATAAATTACTAAAAATAGAAATATAATTACAAGAGTTACTATTTTTAGTAAGGAGTTCAAAAAAGTGTTTGGGTATTATATATCAAATTGACAAGCTTGGAATAATGATCAAAATGAGCTATATATCTCAAATTGATAAGCTTGGAATAATGATCAAAATGTATTCTCTATTTTGATGAGTCTATTGGTGTGGTCAATTTTTTATTTGGAGATTCGATTCAAAAGTTGGTACTGGATCAACTAACTATGACCTGTATGTTCTATCTATTGACCACTTCGTCACTGTTCTATCTCTATCCCTATCACATGTACTATAGTTATTGATATTGTTCACTTCACTAACCCTAATATTCTTTGTACTGTGCAGTTATAGACACTGATAGTTCTATTTTTAACACTGGTAACCTATAATTTTTGACTAGTATAGATGACTGTTACTACCACTATCGACCTGATTGTTGCTATCACTAATCCAAATATTACTACCAGTAACTTGAATGGTACTAGAATATGTTTAACTGTCATAGATACTTATAAACTTTATCTTGACTGTTTGGTGCATGCAAAAGTTTGTTCTTCTGTGATAGGGAAGTCCTCCATATGTTCACTTTTATGGGTCATAAATGCATGTTTAGCAAAATAAGAAGGTTTTGTTTTTATAGGTTGAAATTTTTGATAGAACTAAGGTACACTAGGTAGAGTATGTAATATCCATAGGCCCTCTGTTATACTACAGTGACAAACAATAGTTCTCAAACCAATATTTCAAGTCACTACCCAAGAATGATTCCACATGTACCCTTGAGCACACTATATGCCTCTTTGATAGTATGGTAGGATGATCATTCAATATGATGTGTTCTATGGACTATGGATAATACAAGGCTGAAAATATTTATATTGGATAAATTTTTGTTTAAGCCTAAATGGTCTCCTAATACACCCAAAGATGAGTGGAAGTTCAATTCCATGCATGAGTGTTGTTTCAGACTAGGGTATTGAAGCCTGATTGTGCCTCACTTCACTAGATGCTTTATGGGCTATCAATATTATCCAATAATCATGATATTTTAAAACCCTTGACATAGGGTTTCTAGCCTACTCAAATACTATAAAAAAGAACTATATTTTTTTGCTTTTTTTATTTTTTCTGAATTTTTAAATAAAGGAAAACATAAATGAAAAAAAATAGGAAAATTATACCTAACAGGTAGAAATGGATGGGCAAGAATTTTCATAGTCACAATAGAACTTGGCCTTGGAAAACACTCTGATACTACTTGTTAGGAACCTAGTATTAAAATAAAGTTCACTCATACAAAGTTATTATGAAATAACTAAAATACATCAAATAATAGAATAACACTATGCAAAAAGCAATTATCAAACAATAGAATACCTAAGGCTCAAGAGTTGGCTTAAATGCAAAATCCCACTTGAGCTATAATCTTCTACCAAACATTGGTTACAATCTTGATCATGATTACTTGAAATGGACCCACTTGGCTAATACATTGCAAAATATTATAAAATAAAATTATATATGGAATCCCCCATGTTGAAAGTGGATCACTACATAAGTAAATTAGAATTACAAAATAACGTTAGGATGAGTTCCTAACAAAATTCTTCTAAGTATGTTGATCCTAATAACCCAAGTTGAATATTTATTGTATTCTCTACCAAATGGTTTTGCACTATGGAACAATTTAAAATATATAAACTGATCTAGTGATTAAAGGTTTAATATGGGTGGTATGAACTAGAGAAAAAAATCTATTTGGATGGATAGTTGGTGTGATAATATAGACACCAAAAATTGACCCAACCAATTAAGTCAATTTTCCCTTGGAAGCCTAAGTAACCCTTTAGAGTTTCCAAATGCAAATTTATATCCATAAAACCTTGATTCTTTAGACCTTTCTCATTTATAGTGAATTTGTGGTCTTCCTTGACGTACCGCAAAATTGTGTTCCTTTTTTTTTTAGGTCTTGCCTACCCTTAACGAATTCATGACCTTTTTTAATGAACCATGAAATTGTTTATCAATGTTTCTTACCTAGTTTTTAAAAATCCACCTAGTATTATTTGCTATGATGTGACCATAAATGATCATATTTGTGAATTCATGGTAGACCATTATCGACTATGAAATTACCTCTTCGAGGTAAGGAAGAATAGAAGCTTATACTGAGAGGGGGGGTGAATAGTATAAGACAATTTTTTACTTTTCTTTCACAATAAATATTATGCAATGTATAGATAGCAATATCAACAGTAGTAATTAAAGAAATGCACAAATCACCACATACAATAGAGACACCAATTTTATGTGGTTCACCCAATGTGGGCTACTCCACGGAGAAAATATTTCACTAAAATTTTCTCAATCAATCTCTTGGGAGTCCTTCCCCTATTACAATGTTTATGGACCTCTGTCCAAAGGAGATACCAATCTCCTAATCAAGTTCATAGATCTCTATCCATAGGATAACTCTTTCTCCTTAGCTTTGACTACTAATATTCTAGAAGAATTACTGTTCCCACTGCTCTGGCTAATGGATCCCTATCCACTGAAGATACTTGTCCTTACTACCCTGGCTGATGGATCTCTATCCACTAGATATTTTTGTCTGCTATACTATATCACCTTTAAAGCTCTATCTCAAATCTACACTAAACATAGTTCTTTGGTGTAGTACAAATCTCCTCAATCTCTATATCTGGTTTGGCACAAACCTATCCTCAAATCTACACCAAAATATATCCTCAAATTTAAACTAAACATAGTCCTTAAATCTAGCACAAATCTGCTCAATATCTATCCTCTAATATATACTAAATACAGTCCTTTGGTCTAGCACAAATCTATTCTCAATATCTATCCTCTGATATGCACTAAATATAGTCCTTCAGTCTAGCACAAATATGTCCTCAATATCTATTCTCAAGCCTTAACACAAAGCTTGACCCAATCATAAATCAACTCTATTGGATCTACCCCAAACCTTAACTCAAGGTTTGAACAAATCAATCAATCAAATATGCTCTCAAGCCTTCTCAAAGACTATTCTTAAATCTACCTTGTAAGCTTCCACAAAAGCTCACACTAATATGTACACAAGTCCTCTCTAGCACCTGTCCCATCTGCTTAGCAATCTTTGTCCTCAAATATTTATTGTAAGCTTCCACAAAAAGCTCACACAAATATGTCCACAAGTCTTCTCAAGACTTACCTCAAATCTACTCAACAAGTCCACACTAGAACTTTTCCAATCTCATAGAAACATAAATATAATTGTTAGAGATTCAATATTCTTCACATTCATCACAATGCTCAATCAATTTCAATCACTCTTTTAGAAACATATAGAGAATTGTTAGAGACTAAATATGCTTCACATTCACCTCAATGTTCAATCACTTTCAATCACTCTTTTTACCATAGAAACATATAGAGAATTGTTAGAGACTCAATATGCTTCACATTCACCACAATGCTCAATTACTTTCAATCACTCTTTTTACCACATAAACACATAGAGAATTATTAGATGCTCAATATGTTTCACACTCACCAACACTTAACCTCTTCTCAAATCAATTCAAAATATAGAATAATTCATTTCATAGAACTTGAACTATCACTTCAATACATCTACTTGACTAGGCTCAACCAAAAATACTCAACCAATCACTCAATGAATTAACCTTTGCTTACAAAGCCTAGTCCAAGAATATGAACACTTACTCAAATGTTTCCAACAATGCTTATCAATCAATATCACATAACAATGATACTCATGATCTTTGCAAAACCTAGTTCAAGTTCCTCACTCAACTAAGTGCTTCAACAATAATTCTTATAAAAGAAGGTTTTATCAACAAATCTTAATTCCAAAAAACCTTGAAGCATTAATTCAAAATACACTAAAAAATAATTACCAAACAATCCTTTTCACTCCAAATTTGCATTCGCAACTTTCAAAAATCATTCACTAGGAAGATGTGCCCATACCTTTTATTTGGTGTAGAAGTGTCCTTAGGAAACCTGTCTCAATCACAATTTTCTTCTTTGCCAATTTCAATGGTTAGATGACAAAATATCACACTAACTCTCTTTCAAGATATTTTTCAAACACAAAAATAATAAATCCCAAATACACCTTATTAATCCTTCTTGAAATTAGCAATCATCAAATCACACATAAAAATAATCACTCAAATTGTTCCTTATAATATCCAATTTAATAAATCAATCTTTCAAAAAAAACCCTTCAAAAATAATAATTGCCTATCCTTATATCTCCCTCAAAACACTTAATAATTAGTTTTAATTTAGGCAAAAATTAAATCTTACAAACCATAAAAATTTTATTTTCAACCTTAGGCACATAATTTTTTTTTATTTTCCTTCAACCTTAGCACATTCCAAATTAAGTGACCAACACAACAATCATCAATGCATACATTTGTATCAACCACAAAAAGGCCTTGATGGTTTTGACCTCGAAACCTCTCCATCGAGAACCTTACCAAGGAACTAGCCCATCACATGGGCTAGGTTCTCCCACAATTATGGAAAGGTGTTTGCCCCCCTTTGTTTCCTCATTGGCATCACTTCCAAAAATGGATATCTTCCTTCCTTGCAAAACATGAACCCGTGGGATTCAAACCTACATCCTACCTACCAAAAAAATTCTTAACACCTTCCATCGTCGCCAGTTGTGCTATGCGGTGCGTGTGCAGGGTGAAAGGAGCCTAGCTCCTACTTCTTTATTCTGTCACCAAATATTTTTCAACATGAAAATTATTGCATTCTTTCTGCGCTCAATCTATAACATGGGCATTCAAATAATAAAGTATAGGAATTCCTCTAAGGCAAAGGTTTTGCCTATATTTATACATGATGCCTTATTTCCATAACACGTCGGTGCTCAAATCGAATTTTAAATTCAATTTTTAAACTTAGCTTTATAACCCTTTTTAGGGTTTATTAAATTAATAAAAATTAATATATAATTAAATTAAAATTAACTTATAATTAACTTAAGTAACATGAAAGTTAATTAAGTTAATTAATAAATTAATTTATAATAAAATTATATTAATTAATTTATAATTAATTTAAATTTCCTTTTTAATATTATAATAAACTATTATAATATTATTTGCCTGGGCCTCTTCTTTGCCCTTTGGTCCTCATTTGACTACCTGGAACCGGGTCTTGATCAACTAAAGGTGGACTATCCTTTTGTACTTATTGGAGATCCTGAAACTGATGTTGCCTACTGAAACTACCACTAACTGGTGTTGAAAGCTTGACATCAATGACCACTCACTCTTGACATCAATGACAACTCATCTTCTCAAAATGTCCAACAATATCCCCCTTTGTCATTGATGACAACCTAAATTATTTTTACCAAAATTTGATCTTTTTCCTATTCTACTCCCCCTAGGAAATTGCTCCCCCTAACTCAATGCTCCCTCCTTAAACCAAATCTCTCCCCCTTACTCAAATCTCTCCCACTTTGACATCAATGGCAAAGGGTTACCTTTGGTGCTCAGGGCTAAGAATTAATCTCTTAGCTTAGCCCCTTCCCCACCTCCTCTTGAGGTGGTTAATTATGGGTGGGAGTATTTCTACTCCTAACAAGCACTAGTTTTTACCCTTGTCCTCTTTCCTTCTCATTTCATCCTTATGATTCCTTTGACTATTCCTATTCATGTCCATGTTCTTATTCCTGTTCATGTCCATATTCCTGTTCCTATTCCTATTCCTATTCATGCTTGGTTCTAGAATGTCTGCTCTACACCACTTTGTTGTATATCCATAATTATTGCACTTATAACACTTAATGTTATTATTCCTTGGAGGTGCAAATATCTTAGGATTTCTCTTGGTGAAGCCATATTTTTTCCTATCATGTACCTTGCAATTCATTACCTTGTGGCTAAAATTATTACATAAGTAGCAATGCCCATGGAAAAGTTGCATGTTTCTAAAGTTTCCATACTCCTATATTTCATGTGTCCTGCACTGTGAAGCCATGTGCCCAAATCTGTGACATGAGAAACATCATCCATTGAAATTTCCTTGCCTTGACATCATTGGTCTCTTAGTCTCTATTTATTTATGTTGGTTCATGTTCCATATGTTTCTTCTTTGTGCAATGTTTCTTTCCTTGTTGAACTTTTGGTTGTCCAAATCATCCTCAAAAGTCTCACTTTCTCTTACACTATTTAATTATGAATTTTCTTCTTCTTCAGAACTTGAGGTTGATTCTTCTTCTTGTTTATTTTGAGCCTGTTCAAAACCAATACCTATTTTATTTGTTGACCTTCTTTGTACCTTGATCATCTTATCTACAATCTTTGAACTCTTTCTAAACTTGTGTAGCTTATCCTTGGAATTTTCTAAATCTTCCCTTAGTAGAGATACTTCTTGTTCTAACTTTTCACATTCTAAGACCTTTGCTTCTAGCTTATCCTTGAACTTCTTTGTCTTAGCCATTGAATTGTTTAGATCCTCTATAATATTTCATCTCTCTTCATCATATTATTGAAACTGAATCTCAAGTTGGGAGTTTTGCTTTCTCACCTTCTTTAAGGTTTTAAAAGCATAAATAAGCTCTTCCTCAAGATCAACTCCTCCTTTTTATGATTCTTCCTCTATTTGTTTGCCTTTGATAACATCTTCATTATTTTCTAACTTGTATTCTATAGGATCACCTTATTCTTCTTCTAGTGCCATTACAATATTCTCTTCTAGTCCTTCAAGTGCATCTTCATATTCATCATCACTAAAACTAAAACCATTCCTTGTACAACTATCTTCAATATTTCCAAAATTACCACATCTAAAACACTTGAGAATTATTGGTGACCTTTTCTTAACTTCTTCTTGTTGATCAAGGTGTAGCATCAGTATTGTCATTGTTGTCAACACAGTCAGATAGATCTGTTGATGCAGTGGACAAGAAGTTCAATGGCTAGCCAGATGCAGAAGACAGGAGTTCAAAGGTTACTTAGAGTATGCACAGTGATTTTCAAAGAAGACTGAAGTGGACCACTTGCAAAAGATCAAAGAAAAATTCAAGTAAGAAAAGTGTCGCGATATCGCGAAAAGAAAAACTGTCGCGATTTCGCGACATGTTGGAAGAGAGAGAAACAACAGGAAAAACTATCATGATTTCACGACATGTTGAAAAGAAAAAAAACAAGTGGAAAAACTATCGTGATTTCGTGACATGTTGGAAGAGAGAGAAATAACAAGAAAAACTGTTGCAATTTCGCGACATGTTGGAAAGAAAAAAACACAAGTGGAAAAACTATCGCGATTTCATGACATGTTGGAAGAGAGAGAAACAGCTAGAAAAACTGTCGTGATTTCACATGTTGGAAAGAAAAAACACAAGTGGAAAAATTGTAATGATTTCGCGACATGTTCAAAGAGAGAGAAAGCACAAGGAAAACTGTCGCGATTTCACGACATGTTCGGAAAGAAGGTGCAAGCAAAGAAAACTATCGTGATTTTGTGACATGTTTAGAAAGAAGGTGCAAGCAAAGAAAAATGTCGTGATTTCGTTACATGTTTGGAGAGAAAGAGCTCGCAAAGAAAAGTGTCACGATTTTGCGACAATTTGCAAGAAGGATTGTACGGACGAAAAAGTGTCACGATTTCACGACAGGTTCGAGAGAAAGAGCTCACAAGGAAAAGTGTCGCGATATCACGACAATTTGCAAGAAGGATTGTACAGATGAAAAAGTGTCATGATTTCATGATAGGTTCAAAGAGAAAGTGCCAAGGAGAAAAAGTGTTGTGATTTCGTGACATGTCGGGTTTTCATGACCCGAAAAGGAGATAGAGTGTTCGGAGGTAGAAATGTCATGATTTCGTGACATGTTCCGTTTTCGCGAGTGAAATGCAGAGAAAGGCATAAGGTAACAAAAGTGTCACGATATCGCGACATGTCATGTTTTCACTAGTGCAAGCCAAACAATGAAGCAAGGCAACGAAAGTGTCATGATTTTGCGACATGTTTCATTTTTGCGAGCGAAAGGCAGAGAAAGGCATAAGGCAGCAAAAGTGTCACGATTTCATGACATGTTTCATTTTTGCGGGCGAAAGGCAGAGAAAGGCATAAGGCAGCAAAAGTGTCATGATTTCATGACATGTCATGTTTTCAAGAATGCATGCTGAGAAGAGTGCAAGGAAGCGAAAAGTGTCACAATTTTGTGACATGTCATGTTTTCACTGGTGCATGCCGAGAAGAGTGCAAGGAAGCAAAAAGTGTCATGATTTCGTGACATGTCATGTTTTCGTTGGTGCAATCCAAATAGAGTGTACGAAGGCCAAAAGTGTCATGATATCATGACATGTGTTTTCACGGCAATAGCAATAGAAGAGTTGCAGGGGCAGTTGAGGCCGACGAAGATCAATGTAAGCCAATGAAAATTAGGGTTTGTAGCTGACTAAGTTTAGGGTTTATAGCAGACTAATATTAGGGTTCTTTAACCGACTAAGATTAGATTTTTTATCATGAATTTTTTTTTATAAAAGGAGGGTTGTTTGGAGAATTTTGAAGGTGTTGAAGCATGAAAATTACTGTTGCCTGAGCACAGAGAGCAATTCGTGTCGAATCGTTCAAAGTGTGGAATTTTGCTAAGGAAGTAGAGTGCACAACAAGGAGAAGACGACTGTGAGGTGCAGCAGAGTGTGCGAAGTGCTTGCGCAGAAAAGCAGAGCACGCAGAGAAAACAAAGGTGACCAGTCAGGGTCTAGCAAAAGCAAAGGTATCCTTTTATCAATCTTCTAGTTCCAGATTTGAAGTCCAAGTTGGTGCTTGGCATCAGGGGTTGGTGCTCCTTTCTGTTGGTGCAGAAAAATTAGGGGTTGGTGCTCCTTCCAGTGGGTGCTGGTAAAATTGTTTGTAAAGTTTTTGCTTTGCAAAGGCTGGATTTGGATGGTAGTCCAAGCAGTCAATTTTTGAGGAGTATCCACATTGGTGAACCTCATTAAATCTTGTGTTGTGTGATGCTCTGTTGCTATTCTTACTGTATCTATTTATAAGTTGTAATTGTTATTGTTTTAAGAGCTGTAGATTCAATATTAAAGAGCTACACTAATTCACCCCCCCTCTCAGTGCCATTGTAAGTCTAACAATTGGTATCATAGCCAAGTCCCTATATAAGCCTAACCAGCTAGGGTGATCTTGGAAGTAACTCAATGGCAGGTGGTGAAGGCTTCTCATCAAACAAAGCACCACTATTTGATGGATCTAACTATGCATTTTGGAGA
Source organism: Wollemia nobilis (assembly GCA_028583015.1). Taxonomy (NCBI): domain Eukaryota; kingdom Viridiplantae; phylum Streptophyta; class Pinopsida; order Araucariales; family Araucariaceae; genus Wollemia; species Wollemia nobilis. The sequence goes on from JAQPPZ010002530.1 coordinate 5,428,606, forward strand.
GTCAGGATGCAAACATATCTCTATGCATTGGGATACGACATCTAGAATTCAATATTTAGTGGATACACAACTCCCACCACTCCTCCAAAAGAAGTGGATGAAAAGAAACTGTTTGAGAATAATTCAAAAGCAAAAAATGCCATTTTGTGCAAATTAGCAGATAGTGAACTAGTAAAGGTCATGAACTATAAATCAGCAAAAGAAATATGGGACAAACTGAAGAGTGTTCATGAAGGAGATGATAATATCAAAGAATCCAAGTTACAGACACATTGAGCTCAGTTCGAAGAATTGAAGATGAATGACAATGAAAACATTGAGGCATTCATGTTGAGAGTTAATGGAATCATCAATGCGATCAGAGGACTCGACGAGGATATCGATGACTCTGCTATCATGAAAAAGGTATTAAGATCTCTTCCTCAACGGTTTGATTCCAAAGTCTCAACGATAGAAGAAGCTAAAAATCTAAATTTTTTTAGTATAGATGAAATGTATGGTTCTTTAACTGCATATGAGATGAGGATAGGAAGATATAATCCCACTGATAGAAAAGCAACTTTCAAAGCCCTTAAGAATAAAAACACAAAACAAGAGTTCGAGGAAGAAGAGACATCAGATGAAATGGAAGCAAATTTTGTGAGAAAACTGAAAAAGAAGAAAGGAAAATACAGAGGGAAGCTTCCATTTAAATGCTTCAACTGTGGAGGCGTTGGGCACTTTGCGACTAAATGTCCACTAAAAGAGAAGAACAAAAATGATGAAGGATCCCATCAAGAAAGAAGTGACTGAAAGATGAAATTTTTTTTCAGAAAATGCAACTTCAAAAAGAAAATTTTTATATCCAAGAATGTTAGTTCATCAGAAAACAACTCTGATGAAGAATCTGAAGAAGAAAGAGATGAAGCTCTTTTTATGGCATTTGAAGAAGTTAAATTAGAAAAATAAGGAGTGACCTTTGAAGTTTGTGGTGAAAATCTCGAGGCTGAAGTAGACTTGGAAGGTGAGTTGATCTCTACACTTGAAGAGTGGGAGATAGAAAAGAAAAATAATAAGAAACTATCAAGAAAGCTTGAGGATACAAATGGAATCATAACCAGCTTAAAGGTACAGATAGAAGAATTTAAGAAAATCTCTGAAGATCTCGAAGTACAATTAACTATGAAAATAGATCTTTGCAACAAGTTAGAAGAAGAGGTTGTTGGTTTAAGAATGTAGCTAGAAGATATGAATAAGAAAATCAGTTGTTATCATAAATGTGAAGAAATTTTTATGAAGTTGGATAAGATCATAAATGACCAAAGACCTGCAGGCATTAAATTTGGTTTGGGTTTCATCGAAGGAGAATCATCAAGTGGATCAAAGGCCAAAAATACAAAATCCACAAAGAATGAAGCTAAGAGACAGGTTGATCAAGGAAAAATGTCTCATGCAAAAGAAAGCATCAATGCCAGGCACGAAAGGAAAACTGACAATGATGGATTCACCAATGTCTCACATCAAAGAAGAAGAAGACTTATGGCTCCTACGACAACATGGCAAAGACCATCTCCTAGGTTCAATTATCCTTTCTCTCTTTTCTATTTTAAATGCAATGGCTATGGGCATAAAATCTCAGACTACAAATATAATGTAAGACCAAGGAATTTGACCAGTAGAAATGTTTTTTCTCCTTTAATGAATTATACAGTAGAATGTTATAACTGTCATAATTTTGGGCATATTGCAAGAAACTGTAGAAATACTTTTACATCAAATCAGTTTCAGGGAAGAAAATTTCAACCATACAGGATGAGTCAAAATAGAAAGCTTCTCGAAAATCATGTTCAAACTACTGATAAGGGAAAGGCAAAACAAGAGCCCAAAACTACTATCAAAAGGGTGTAGAAAGGAAAAGAGTGACTGAAGGAAGAAAAGGAATCCTTAATCATTCAAACTACATTCAAAGCTCAGAATAAATATGTACCATGGATACTAGATAGTGGATGCTCTAGTCATATGACAGGTGACAAAATTTTTTTTTAAAAATTACAGAAATATGGAGGATTAGTAAAATTTGGAAATAATGATGGAGCTAAGATAGTCGACAAAGGCTCAGTCAAAATCAGTGATGGAAGGATCAAATAAGAAGAAGTCTTATTTATGGATGGGTTGAAACATAATTTATTGAGTGTAAGTCAGATTTGTGATAAAGGTCATGAAGTAGTCTTTATGAAACAGGGTTGTGAAGTCAGGAAAACAAATAGTGGAAAATTGATAGCAATATGGTTAAGAAAATCTGGTAACCTGTACACGCTCTCAAAGACTTCAAAAAGAACTTGCTTTATTGGACAGGAAGAAGAAAATTGGTTGTGGCACAAGAGACTCGGTCATATCAGTTTTGATAATATTCGAAAGATCACCTCAAAAAGGGCAGTGAGAGATATCCCAACCATCAGCAAACCTGCAAATAGCATCTGTGCTTCATGTCAAAAAGGGAAGCAAACTAGAGTCTCATTCAAAACCAAAGAGAACTATACAAGAAAACCTCTGGAACTAATACACACTGATTTATGTGGTCCCATGAGAACACAAAGCATAAATGGTGACAAATACTTTATGTTGTGCATTGATGATTATTCTAGAATGACATGGATATTTTTCTTGAAACATAAATCAGAAGCCTTTGATATGTTCAAGATTTTCAAAAACCTAGTAGAGAATGAAACAGGAAAGAGGATCAAATTTCTAAGATTAGATAGATGAGGAGAATTCATTTCAGAGGAGTTTTTAGAGTACTGTGAGAATTTCGGTATTAAGAGACAGTTTTCAGCAGCCAGGACACCTCATCAAAATGGAGTGGTAGAAAGAAAGAACAAGACAGTGCAGGAAATGGCATAGACTATGCTATATGAAAGCAGAGTAGAAGACAGATTTTGGAAAGAAGCAGTCCACACTACAGTATGTATCCAAAATAGATACATGCTGAGAACACATGAAAACAAAACTCCTTATGAGTTGTGGTTTGAAAAAAGAGCAACAACAAAGTATCTCAAAGTTTTTGGCAACAAGTGCTACATAAAAAGAACTAAAGATAATCTTGGTAAGTTTGAAGATAGAGCAGATGAAGGTATTTTTGTTGTATATTCATAAAAAAGCAAGGCTTACAAATTCTACAAAAAAAGGCTAAAGAAAATTATGGACAGTGCCGATGTTAAATTTGATGAAGGTAGAGAACAAGTAATCAGCTATGAAACGAACTACCCCATTTATAAAGAGGTTATTGAAGGAGATGATGAAAACAAAGTGGAGAAGATACAGAAAATTGAGTCAGATGATTTAAATTGTGATTCAAAAATGGAAGAGAATAAGAAATTCAAAACAGGTAGCTGGCAGAGAAATCATCCCAGAGAGCAAATCATTGGAGATCCCAAAGTTGGGGTTCAGACAAGAAGAAGAGTAGTAAGTAACTACTCTCTACTATCCAACATTAAGCCCAAAAATATTGATGATGCAAGCAAAGATAAAAGCTGGATGAAGGCAATAAATAAAGAATTAGATTAGATAGAGAATAATGACACTTGGGAGCTAGTACCTAGACCTGTAAATAAAAATATCATCGAAACCAAATGGATTTTTTGAAACAAACTAAATGAATATGGACAGGTAGTCAAAAATAAAGCAAGATTAGTTTGTAAGGGCTATGCACAAGTTGAAGGCATCGAATTTGAAGAAACTTTTGCACCAGTAGCTAGACTAGAGGCAATCAGAATGTTTTTGGCTTTAGCAGTCTACAAGAATTTCAAAGTTTATCAAATGGATGTGAAATCAACATTTTTGAATGGGAAACTTGAAGAAGTTTACATTGAGCAACTAGATGGATTCCAACTTGGTGATAATCCCAACCTTGTTTGCAGGTTGAAGAAAGCTTTATATGGCTTAAAATAGGCACCCCGAGCATGGTATGCAAGGCTAGATAACTATCTCACTCAACAAAGGTTCAAGAAAGGTATGGTGGATAGTAATCTGTATGTCAAAACATAAAATGGGCATATTATTGTTCTTGTTGTCTATGTAGATGATAGCATATTTGGCAGTAGCAAAGATGAGTTGTGCAAGGACTTAACAAATAAGATGCAGAAAGAATTTGAAATGTCAATGATTGGAGAACTGTCATATTTCCTCAGATTGCAAGTTAACCAAATTAGGAAGGACATATTCATTTATCAAGTTAAATATGTAAAAGAGATGCTAAAAAGGTTCACCATGGAGGACTGTAAGCCAGTCAGCACTCCTATGACGATAGGCTGTAAGTTGAGCAAGGATGAAAAATCTCCACCTGTTGATCAAACCATGTACAGATCCATGATTGGAAGCTTACTGTACCTGACAGCTACCAGAATAGATATTTTATAGGCAGTATGCATGGTAGCATGATTTCAAGCTAATCCTAAGGAGACTCATGTAACAGTGGTGAAAAGGATTCTTTGGTATCTCAAGGGTACTATGGAATATGGATTATGGTATCCAAAAGGTAAAGACTTCACCCTTATCTCATATTCAGATGCAGATTGGGCAGGATGTGTAGATGACAGAAAGAGTACTAGTGGAGGTGCATTCTATCTTGGAGACAGATTAGTCGCGTGGCACAGTAAGAAACAAGAGTCAGTTTCTTTATCGACCGTAGAAGCAGAATATATTGCAACGACAACATGTTGTACATAGGTACTGTGGATGAAAAAAACCTTGAAAGATCTTGGTATTAGTTTCAATGAGCCAATATCAGTTAAGTGTGATAACACTAGTGCCATCAACATCTCCAAGAATCTAGTTATGCATTCACGCACAAAGCACATTGCTATCAGATATCATTTTTTGAAGGAGAAAGTTGTAGAAGGTGAGGTTAGGTTGGATTTTGCTTCAACTATAGAACAAGTAGCAGATATCTTCATGAAACCTTTGCCAAAGGAAGTTTTTGAGTACCTTCAAAATAAACTGGGAGTGGTCACTCTTCCCAAGAATTGACTAGCTACAAGGATCACATTCTTAGGGGGAGCATTTAAGTATTTGATTATATTTGTGCTCATGTTCATGATTTTTGCTAAGTGCAATAAATTGTGCCTGAGAATGTTGTGCATGGACTCAGGGGGATTCTACAGTAGCCCTTTGGTATTATTGTCAAAGGGGGAGAAGAGTTACAAAAAACTGCAAATGTGTTGCCAACAATTCCAAAGGGGGAGATTGTTGATCAAGGTGTAGCATTAGTATTGTCATTGTTGTCAACACAGTCAGATACATATTTTGATGCAGTGGAAAAGAAGTTCAATGGCTAGTCAGATGCAGAAGACAAGAGTTCAAAGGTTACTCAGAGTATGCACAGTGATTTTCCAAAAAGATCAAAGTGGACCACTTGCAAAAGATCAAAGAAAAATTCAAGTAAGAAAAGTGTCACGATATCGCGACAAGAAAAACTGTCATGATTTCGCAACATGTTGGAAGAGAGAGAAACAATAGGAAAAACTGTCACGATTTTGTGACATGTTGGAAAGAAAAAACACAAGTGGAAAAACTGTCGCGATTTTGTGACATGTTGGAAGAGAGAGAAACAATAGGAAAAGCTGTCACGATTTTATGACATGTTGGAAAGAAAAAACACAAGTGGAAAAATTTTCGTGATTTCATGACATGTTGGAAGAGAGAGAAACAACAGGAAAAACTATCGCGATTTCGTGACATGTTGGAAAGAAAAAACACAAGTGGAAAAACTGTCGTGATTTTGATACATGTTCGAAGAGAGAGAAAGCGCAAGGAAAACTATCGCGATTTCGCAACATGTTCGAAAAGAAGGTGCAAGCAAAGAAAACTGTCACGATTTCGTGACATGTTTGAAAAGAAGGTGCAAGCAAAGAAAATTGTCATGATTTTGCGACATGTTTGGAGAGAAAGAGCTCGCAAAGAAAAGTGTCATGATTTTGTGACAATTTGCAAGAAGGATTGTACGGACGAAAAAGTGTCACGATTTCACGACAGATTCAAGAGAAAGAGCTCGCAAGGAAAAGTGTCACGATATCGTGACAATTTACAAGAAGGACTGTACAGATGAAAATGTGTCATGATTTCGTGACAGGTTCGAAGAGAAAGTGCCAAGGAGAAAAAGTGTCACGATTTCATGACAGGTTGGGTTTTCGTGACCCAAAAAGGAGATAGAGTGTTCGGAGGCAAAAATGTCAAGATTTTGTGACATGTTCCATTTTCACGAGCGAAAGGCAGAGAAAGGCATAAGGCAGAAAAAGTGTCGCGATATCGCGACATGTCATGTTTTCGCCAGTGCAAGCCGAACAATGAAGCAAGGTAGCAAAAGTGTCGTGATTTCGTGACATGTTCCATTTTCACGAGCGAAAGGCAGAGAAAAGCACAAGGTAGCAAAAGTGTTGCAATTTTGTGACATGTTCCATTTTCATGGACGAAATGCAGAGAAAGGCATAAGGCAGCAAAAGTGTCATGATTTTGCAACATGTCATGTTTTCGCGGATGCATGCCGAGAAGAGTGCAAGGAAGCAAAAAGTGTCACGATTTCATGACATGTCATGTTTTCACTGGTGCATGCCGAGAAGAGTGCAAGGAAGCAAAAAGTGTCGCGATTTCACGACATGTCATGTTTTCGCTGGTGCAAGCCAAGTAGAGTGTACGGAGGCCAAAGTGTCGCGATATCGTGACATGTTGTGTTTTCATGGCAATAGCAACAGAAGAGTTGCAGGGGTAGTTGAGGCTGACAAATACTGATGTAAGTTGAAAAAAATTAGGGTTTGCAGCTGACTAATTTTAGGGTTTGCATCCAACTAAGATTAGGGTTCTTCAGTCGACTAAGATTAGATTTTTCATCATGAAAAGTTTGTTATAAAAGGAGGGTTGTTTGGAGAATTTTGAAGGTGTCGAAGCATGCGAATTACTGTCGCCTGAGCGTGGAGAGCAAGTCGTGTCGAATAATTCAAAGTGTAGAATTTCACTAAGGAAGCAGAGTGCGCAACAAGGAGAAGATGACTGTGAGGTGCAGCAGAGTGTGCAAAGTGCTTGCATAGAAAAGCAGAGCGCGCAGAGAAAACAAAGGTGACCAGTCAGGGTCTAGCAAAAGCAAAGGTATCCTTTTATCAATCTTCTAGTTCCAGATTTGAATTCCAAGTTGGTGCTTGGCATCAGGGGTTGGTGCTCCTTTCTGTTGGTGCAGAAAAATCAGGGGTTGGTGCTCCTTCCAGTGGGTGCTGGTAAATTTTTTTGTAAAGTTGTTGCTTTGCACAGGCTGGATTTGGATGGTAGTCCAAGCAGTCAATTTTTTAGGAGTAGCCACATTGGTGAACCTCATTAAATCTTGTGTTGTGTGATGCTCTATTGCTATTCTTACTGTATCTATTTATAAGTTGTAATTGTTGTTGTTTTAAGAGCTGTAGATTCATGATTAAAGAGCTACATTGATTCACCCCCCCTCTCAGTGCCATTGTAAGTCTAACACTTTAAGGTTTTAAAAGCATAAATAAGCTCTTCCTCAAGATCAACTCCTCCTTTTTATGATTCTTCCTCTATTTGTTTGCCTTTGATAACATCTTCATTATTTTCTAACTTGTATTCTATAGGATCACCTTCTTCTTCTTCTAGTGCCATTACAATATTCTCTTCTAGTCCTTCAAGTGCATCTTCATATTCATCATCACTAAAACTAAAACCATTCCTTGTACAACTATCTTCAAGATTTCCAAAATTACCACATCTAAAACACTTGAGAATTATTGGTGACCTTTTCTTAACTTCTTATTTTTCCTCAATAAAAAATAGAACTTCATCTTTATCATTACTTGAAGAACTAACATCACTATCACTTGAGTACTTACTTGCCTTGTCTACATAGTAACTCCTCTTATGTCTTTGAAAGAACTTCTTTCCTTGTTTTCCTTGTCCATCCTTGCCTTTCTTTTGGTACTTGTATCTTTCTGGTTCCCTGTTCCCTGTGATCTTGTTTTTCTTCATCATTGTTATTTTTATCTTCTTGAAAATCAGTTGCATAGTGACCATACTTTCCACAATTGAAACATCTAACAAATTTTGCATCTTTAAATTTTCTTGAATCCTTATTCCTTCTACCATAATTAGCTTCTTCATCACCGGATGACTCATTTCTTGATTATGACTTTTTTCCCTTTGTCTTCTTATTAGCTTTGAATGTTGCTTCCTTCCAAAGATTAGGTTTATCTTTTGTTCTTACCTCAAAAGTGGTAAGAATACCAAGTAACATATCTCTTGTCAAAGAATCACCATATTTTGATTCTTCTATAGTAGAAATATTTTCACTAAATATTTTTGGAAGAGATCTTAAGACTTTATCACAAACATCCAATTCTTCAACATTAATTCCAAGTTCTTGCATGGTATTAACAGCCTCATCTACCCGAAGTAGATAAGTACTAATTTTTTCTTCATTCCCCATTCTTAATTCTTCAAATTTTCCTTTGATATTTTGTATCTTTACCTTTTTGACACTTTTATCTCCTTCATATATGCTTTGCAACTTATCCCAAATTCCTTTTGCATCTTTACAATGCATAACTTTTATTGATTATGTTCTATGCAAACCTCTTAAAATTGCATTCATTGATTTTGAATTGTAATGTTGTAGAAGATTACCTTCCTTATCCTTAGGTGGATCGGTTGGTGGTATGTATCCATTTTCAACTACTTTCCAAATTTCATTGCCGAGTGCCATCAGGTGAATCTTCATTCTCATACTCTAAAATATATAATAGCTTCCATCAAATATTGGTGTTGAATTATATGAGGACACATTATTAGAATCCATTGTGTTCTTAAAAGCTTTTTTTTCAACCTGTTAAACTCTTCCAAAGGAACCTGGATCTGATACAAATTGAAGAACACAAACTTATACTTAGAGGGGGGTGAACAATATAAGACCACTTTTTAATTTTCTTTCTCAATCAATATTATGCAATATATAAATAGCAATATCAACAATAGTAATTAAAGTAATGCATAAATCACCACACACAATAAAGAGACCAATTTTATGTGGTTCAACCAATGTGGGCTACTCCACGGAGAAAATATTTTAGTAAAATTTTCTCAATCAATATCTTGGGAATCCTTTCCCTATTACAATATTTATGGACCTATATCCAAAATAGACACCAATATCCTAATCAATTTTGTGGATATCTATCCATGGGAGAACTATTTCTCCTTAGCTCTGACTGATGATATTTTAGAAGAACTGTTGCCCCCATTGCTCTAGATAATGAATCTCTATCCACTGAAGATACATGTCCTCACTACCCTGGCTAATGGATATCTATACATTGGATACTTTCATCATCTATAATTTATCATCTTCAAAGCTCTATCTCAAATCTGCACTAAACATAGTCCTTCGGTGTAGCATAAATAGACTCAATATCTATCTCTAGTCTGGCACAAACCTATCCTAAAATATGCACCAAAATATGTCCTTAAATATGTACTAAACATAGTCCTTCGATCTAGTACAAATCTACTCAATCTCTATCTTTTGATCTGTATTAAACACAGTCCTTCTGTCTAGCACAAATCTATCCTCAATCTATGTCCTATGATTTGCAATAAACATAGTCCTTTGGTCTAGCACAAATATGTCCTCAATATCTATCCTCAAGACTTAACATAAAGCTTGATCCAATCATAAATCAACTCTATTGGATCTGCCCCAAACCTTAACTCAAGGTTTGAACAAATCAATCAATCAAATCTGCTCTCAAGTCTTCTCAAATACTTATCTCAAATATGCCTTGTAAGCTTCCACAAAAGCTCACACTAATATATCCACAAGTCCTCTCTAGAACTTGTCCAATCTGATTAGTAATCTATGTCCTAAAATCTGTATTGTAAGCTTCCACAAAAATCTCACACAAATCTTTCCACAAGTATTCTCAAGACTTACCTCAAATATACTTAACAAGTCCACACTAGAACTTGTCCAATCTCATATAAACATAAATAGAGTTGTTAGAGACTCAATATGCTTCACATTCATCACAATGCTCAATCACTTTCAATCACTCTTTTAGAAACATATAGAGAATTGTTAGAGACTCAATATGCTTCACATTCACCTCAATGCTCAATCACTTTCAATCACTCTTTTTACCATAAAAATATATAGATAATTGTTAGAGACTCAATATGCTTCACATTCACCACAATGCTCAATTAATTTCAATCACTCTTTTTACCACATAAACATATAGAGAATTGTTAGAGACTCAATATGTTTCACACTCACCAACACTCAACCTCTTTCTATAATCAATTCAGAATATAGAATAATTTGTTTCATATAACTTGAACTATCACTTCAACACATCCACTTGACTAGGCTCAACCAATCACTCAATGAATTAACATTTGCTTACAAACCCTAGTCCAAGCATATGAACACTCACTCAAATATTTCCAACAATGCTTATCAATAAATCTCACATAACAATGATACTCATGATCTTTGCAAACCCTAGTTCAAGTTCCTCACTCAACTAAGTGCTTCAACAACAATGCTTATAAAACAAGGTTTTATCAACAACTCTTAATTCCAGAAAACCTTGAAGCATTAATTCAAAATACACTCAACAATGTTTACCAAATAATCCTTTTCACTCCAACTTTGCATTCACAACTTTCAACAATAATTCACTAGGAATATGTGCCCATACCTTTTGTTTGATGTAGAAGTGCCCTTAGGAAACCTGTCTCAATCACAATTTTCTTCTTTGCCAATTTCAATGGTTAGATGACAAAATATCACGCTAACTCTCTTTCAAGATATTTTTCAAACACAAAAATAATAATTTCGAAATACTCCTTATTACTCCTTGAAATTAACAATAATCAAATCACACATAAAAAGAATCACTCAAATTTCTCCTTATAATATCCAATTCAATAAATCAATATTTCAAAAATAACCCTTCAAAAATAATAATTGCCTACCCTTTTATCTCCCTCAAAACACTTAATAACCAATTTTAATTTAGGCAAAAATTAAATCTTACAAACCATAAAAATTTATTTTTCAACCTTAGGCACATAAATTTTTTTATTTTCCTTCAATCTTAGCACATTCCAAATTAAGAAACCAACATAACAATCATCAACACATACCTTTGTCTCAACCACAAAAAGGCCTCGGTGGGTTTTGACCCCGAAACCTCTCCGTCGAGTGCCTTACCAAGGTTCTAGCCCACCACATGGGCTAGGCACTCCCACGATGAGGGGAAGGTGCTTGCCCCCCTTTGTTTCCTCATTGTTACCACTTCCAAAAATATAGATCTTCCTTCCTTGCAAAACACGAACCCCACGGGATTCAAACCTACGTCCTCCCTTCCAGCAAACATCTTAACAACTTCTATCGTTGCCAGTTGCGCTACGCGGCATGTGTGCAGGCTGAAAGGAGCCTAGCTCCTACTTCTTTCTTTTATCACCGAAGATTTTTCAACAAGAAAATTGTTGCGTTCTTTCTACGCTCAATCTATAACATGGGCATTTGAATAATAAAGCATAGGGGATCTTCTAAGGCAAAGGTTTTACCTATATTTATACATGATGCCTTATTGCCATAACACGTCGATGCTCAAATCAAATTTTAAACTTAGCTTTATAACCCTTTTTAGGTTTTATTAAATTAATAAAAATTAATTTATAATTAAATTAAAATTAACTTATAATTAACTTAAGTAACATGAAAGTTAATTAAATTAATTAATAAATTAATTTATAATTAATTTAAATTTCCTTTTTAATATTATAATAAACTATTATAATATTATTTTTTTGGGCCTCTTCTTTTCCCTTTGGTCCTCATTTAACTGCCTGGAACCGGGTCTTGATCAACTAAATATGGACTATCCTTTTGCACTTATTGGAGATCCTGAAACTGATGTTGCCTACTGAAATCGCCATTGATTGGTGCTGAAAGCTTGACATCAATGACAACTCATCTACTCAAAATTTCCAATAGGCAAGGACTCCAAATCTTATATTCTCTATCCACATTAGGATTTTTAACTATTTATGGTACCATTCTTAGGTTTCCTCACCTTGTTGTTAGTTCCTTAGGTACTTTTTGTCTTGCCTTGTCCAAATTCAAATTCAACTACCTCCATTAATTTATTTCCCTCTCTCCCTCAATGCTTTAAAACTCTATAAATATAAGCATTGGGCTTCCATTTGCATAACAAACTCTCATGGTAAAGAAACTCTTACCAAATTGTAACCCAAATTATCAACTTGCATTGGCCACTTTGGAGAGCATTTGGAGGAATTGCTTGGCTAAGTGTTAGAGACCACTCCTCCATTGGTTGTAGCCTTATCCCTTTTCTTTTCTCTCTCTTTTGTAGTTTTTTATTCAGCATAATCTTATAATTGCATAAATGTTTTATTTTAGCTTTTAATTTACATTTTTATCCTAATTATTTTACTCAATTTTTGTAATTGTAGGCCAAGCTTAGTTTAGCCTCTCTTCATATCCCTAACCCTTGAATCTTCCTTGTCTAATAAGTTTTTTCCTTGGTCTATCACATATGATATTTTCATAGTTAGCCTATATTGGACACAAATTCATCACAAGCCAAAAAAGGATCAAATCCCATTTTGTATCCTACTTCTTCTTACCTGGTGTGCTCACCACCATACCCATTTGGCTTCATATCCAGCTTAAAAATAGATTCCTTCACCCTTTTGACTCTCTATAATTTGATAAAATAATTTCACAATTCACTCTTATAGGGCAAAAATTCATCCTAAGTCAAAGAGGGGCCAATTTCATTACACTCTATAACCTTCATTAGAGTACCCTTAGTTCCTTAACCCTATGTTCACCCGTCCAAACCATTTTTACCAAACTTATTGCTTTCTATTTTAGTTTTCAAACTAATATAATTATTTCACGATCAGGACTTCTTGAATACAAATTCATGCAAATAGGCTTAAGAGGGAATTTTTTATTCTACCTACTATGTTGTACCATGTCCCCTACTCTTTTTATTGTCTTTGTATCCTATATTTTTCTTAAACAAATTCTACTTTTCTAACCACACCTCTTTGATCACCATATACCTTTAACATAATGAATTTGTCATTCATACCTTTGGACTATGAAATTGTTATAACCTTAGATTCATCTCTTTGATAACATATTCTATTATGTGTCCCATTTGTTTCCTTAATGATTTTACACTTATCCTTTTAAGAGCATAAATCCATCCTTGCAACTAAAAGGTCATTCATTTTTATATTTCTATTTTGATCAACTAAAAGAGCAAAGAGGATATGATTGTCCATCATATGAGCCCTACTTCCTCTATGGCTAAATTAGGTTCCAAAACACTAACCATTCATTTTAAGTTCATATTTTTGCAAGTTTTATAAATTTACAATCATTGTTTCCAAGGTACAAAAATGTATTCGTGGTCAACAGTTCTAGGATGTGAAATCATGATAGCCATCAATTTAGGTAAGCACTCTTGGTAATATTATTAGTAATTTCATTAATTTTTGGTTTTTTTTATTTATTGTCTATACTCTACTTTTTTTTAGCACATAAATTAAAAAATGAATAAAAGGAACATTCGTTTCTTTTAGTTTAAATCACTAAACAAGGAGCAATCAAGAAACCTAGTTATTTGATTTCTTTATCTCTTCTCCCTTCTCACTTAAGATTTTAAAATTAAATTACTGTAGAACCTTAAAAATGACTCACATTAATCAAAACTAAGGTAATAAATATTTTAAAAATCAAATTTAACTACCCTCAAATTGCTACCTCAATTTTTGTATCCGTAACAAGTTTGTTTTAGCCCTCTTGCAAATTCGAGTCACCCAATTTTATCCAAAACCAAAAAATACCTGCCTTAGCAAGGTGATAAACTTTGGTTGTAACCTATTTCTGTCTACCTGGGCAACTGCACGGTGGTTATGGGATAGGTTCAACCGATTTTTTCTAGAATAGAGGAGGTTGTAACCCCCCTTCAATTTTAGCCCAACCCCTCAACTGAAATCTTCCTATTTAATCCAGGATTCTTACCTCGGATTCCCCCTGGAAAATCCATATAATTTCATACTATCCTTCTTCCTTTTTGATATATTTTTATAGGTTCGAGTTGCGCATCGACCAAATTTGTATGATATTGGATCACCCAACTTTGATATTGGATCACCCAATTTTGACAAAAACTACTCAATTTTATCTACATCACACATCCGTGTTGTTCAACTGCTTGGGGGTATCTAGACCTCATTGTTTGCATCCTTTTCCCTTGTTTCTTTTGTCTTAGATTATATTTATCCTCTGATTAAATCATTTTTAATCCTTTATCATTAATACATTAGCTTCTATATTCATATTTCATCACTTTTTCATGAATGTCCATATATTTAGCATAGATCTACATTCAGTCATTCAATAATTATCCTTTTAAGTTCATTATTGATAACAATTCACTTCAATAAATGTATACTATTTTGTAAATCTACTATTTTTTATATCAAAGTTGTCAAACTATAGATTTTTGCCCTAATCGGGTATATTTATGCATAATTGGACCATCCGATTAGCAGATTTGGATCACCTGATATTGCTGGATTTTAACCCGATTTTACCTATAACAAAGAATCATAAACTACATCAGACTTCCAAATACAGGTCAGAGTTTAAAATTCTCTTAAGCACTGCATAGTTCATCTAAATTTAATTTTCAGCTTTTTGTTGTCTTCATATAAATAAAAAATTGCATATAGGTTAATAGTAGTTGCATATTGGCCAAACTAGGTGTATGCAATATTTGATAAAAGGAACACATCGAAAAAATCCCAAACCTAGGCATGTAAACTACCATAAAATGTTTCCTAGTGAACCCCACCTAATTCATCAAAAAATCACCATAAGAAGGTAGATCAAGTACCTCTCTTTCGAGGTGTAGACCTATCATTCCCACATTCCCTTTGAGGCATGGATCCATTAGCCTGAAGGAAATGAGTGTGTGAATTTTAGACCTAAATTCTTTGATGAACCCGACGTAAAAATATTAGGCATATTTTTTATTTATAAAACAAAAAAAATATCAATATTATAAAATATAGAACAAAATAAAAATTCAAGATCATTAGTTTAAGTTACATAATTTTGCATTTCATAGATGATAGATTACAACATAAGAAGAACTGTCTGAATTGATGTAAGTGCAGTATTGTCAACCCAAGAATTTTCTTCATTAGGTAGTGTGCCACACCCTAATATTTGGAGAATATTAGAAATTATAAGGATTAAAGAACCTGAACTTAAGAAAATAATAGGTTTGACTTGTCTAGAATCTTGGATCCTGATAGTGCACCATTTTACTTTGACCTTCAAAGAGCATGTGATAGGTGGCTAGTGGATAAGAGAGCTGTCATTTCCCCAAGTCTTTACTCCTTTGAATATTATCTTGAGAATTCAATAATGGTACATAAGTTTTTATCACATGTGGAAAATCAAGCAGTTGTCTTAGATGATAAGAGAAGATTTAATAAAGTTCCTAGGGTTGTGCTTTATCAAGAATATTTCCATGAATTGTACTTTTATATGTCAAATTGTGAAGTTGATTGTATCACTATAGCTCATTTCATAAAATTATTAAAAGCTAAATTTCAGTTTAAAGAAGAACACTATATGACACCTGAGGAATTGAAACTTGTTAATAATATCTATAGACTTTTCCAAGAAAATCAAAGTATAATATCCATAATACTATAGTTTCTATTCTATTTACCTTTTGTTTGCAATCCAAAAACTACAAAAACCCAAAAACATAATATAATATATTAGTTAGGTATATATATAACATATATACCCCAAGCATTAAGCACACACACACACACACACACACACACACACACACACACATATATATATATATATATATATATATATATGCAAGATAAAATATTTTAAGAAAAATGCCTAAATTAAGAAGTGGAAAACAAGTAGAACATGAGGATATAGGAGAACAAGATCAAATAAATCCTAAAGATGAAGTTTAGATTGAATATTATGTATCATAAGCCACAAGTAGATGAAGAAGATAATCTTAAATTTACCTCCACACAAAATTTCACTAAGTTTATAAAAGAAAATATAGATGTCATTAATCATGTGATACAGACAGAAGCTCAACTCCATATGGGATATTCTTTAACAGGGGCTTCCATAGAGGTTGCTCTCCGATTGAATGGAAATCCATTAACATACATGAACAAAAATCAAGCTGTTACATCTCAAAATAAAAATAAGAATTTGAATCAAAATATAGCACAACCACCACCAATAATAAATTCAAATTCCAAACAAAAACAACCATATTCTACTTCACAAAAAGTAGCATAGAGAATTAAGAAGATGCACCATCTTAGTTAGAATCAGCAAAAGGTTCAACAAAATAAAATTCCCTATCAGCTTCATAATAATACTCCTAGTAACATTATACATAATAATGTTTTAGTTGGAAATCATTATGCAACAACACAAAATTATTATCAAAGACACAATAATATGGTGCAACAAAATCAATTTGGTGGACAACGAAAAGGGCTTGAAGCCATGGTTAAATGGTTAGCTTCAAGACTAGATCAAATAGATTCATACCATCCCTCTTATAGTTATAGAGAGATGTGTAGCCAACCCTTGTATCCTATTGTGGTTGCTCAACCATATCCTAAGAATTTTCCTATGCATGTCCTACCGATTTCTAGGGGAATATAAGATCCTATTGAGCATCTTCGCATGTTTAGGATAGCATGTCATGATATTTCTCATGATGACTTGTTGTTGTTAAATATTTTCCCTAAAAGTCTCGAAGGCATGGCTTTAGAGTGGTATTATCAGTTATTGAGCAAGGTGCAGCGACAGTATTGTCATTGTTGTCAACACAGTCAGATAGATCGGTTGATGCAGTGGACAGGAGTTCAGAGGTCACTCAGAGTAAGTACAATGATGTTAAATGCTTATGAGGATGTTTTTGATGTATGGGTGAAGTTGTTATAGGTTGTCCAAGAAGACCGAAGTGGCCCATATCCAAAAGAGAAGCGAAAAAGCAAAGAAGAAAAAGTGTCGCGATATCGCGACATGTTGCATTTTTGTGGCCAAAAGAGAAGAGAAAATGCAAAGAGGAAAAAGTGTCGCGATATCGCGACATGTTGCATTTTTGCGGCCAAAAGAGAAGAGAAAATGCAAGGAGAAAAAGTGTCGCGATATCGCGACATGTTGCATTTTTGTGGCCAAAAGAAAGAGAAAATGCAAGGAGAAAAAGTGTCGCGATATCGCGACATGTTGCATTTTCGCGGTCCAAAGCAAAGAGAAAATGCAAGGAGAAAAAGTGTCACGATATCGTGACATGTTGTATTTTCATGGGCCAAAGCAAAGAGAAAGAGCAAGGAGAAAAAGTGTCGCGATATCGCGACATGTTGTATTTTTGCGGGCCGAAGCAAAGAGAAAGAGCAAGGAGAAAAAGTGTCGCGATATCGTGACATGTTGTATTTTTGTGGGCCGAAGCAAAGAGAAAGAGCAAGGAGAAAAAGTGTCATGATATCGTGACATGTCACATTTTTGCGACTCAAAAAGGGCAGCCAGAAGAGAGAGAAAAAGTGTCATGATATCGTGACATGTCACATTTTCATGACTCAAGAAGGGCAGACAGTTAGAGTAACAAAAGTGTCATGATATCGCGACATGTCACATTTTCGTGACTCAAGAAGGGTAGGCAAACAGAGTAACAAAAGTGTCATGATATCACGACATGTCGCATTTTTACGACTCAAGAAGGGCAGGTAGGTAGAGTAACAAAAGTGTCACGATATCGCGACATGTCGCATTTTCATGACTCAAAAAGGCCAGGCAGGCAGAGTAACAAAAGTGTCACGATATCGCGACATGTCACATTTTTGTGACTCGAAAAGGCCAGGTAGGCAGTGAAACAAAAGTGTCGCGATATCACGACATGTCGCATTTTTGCGACTGAAGACCAAGATGGTAAAACTGAAGACTGCATAGTGATGTGGACCCATAAGGAATATTTAATGATTTTAAATCATTTAAGATGGTCGTTACATATGGAAAGAAATGGACGCATGCCCATGTGGAGAAAATGAACAGTTATTGAAATAGAAAATGAACAGTCATGCAAATAGAAAAGAAAAGCTTTTGAAATCCAAAATGCATGCATGCACAAAGGAGAAGATGAACAGTCATGACCGAGAAGATGAACAGTCATGGTAGGAGAATATGGTGTCAATTCTTTGCATGTAACGTGTTTGATGAAATGCCTACTCTATATATACAAAAGGAGTTACATAAAGAAGGCGTTACAATTGACAAGTGGCGTATGAGAATTGAAAGGAGGAGTTACAACTGGAGTTACAAAGAGAAAGGATTGTTATAAAAGGAGTGTTGCTTGGACAATTTATGTGGGGATTTTATCTTGTGAAGAGAGCGAGAGAGGTGAGCGAGAAGGGTGTGTGTTGTGTGAATTGTGGGAGATGTTGAGTAAGCAATAGACCAATCAGGGTCTTGTAAAAGTGAAGGCATTTATATGTCAATCTTCTAGTTTTAGAATTGAAGTCCAAGTTGGTGCTTGGCATCAGGGGTTGGTGCTCCTTCCAGTTGGTGCTGGTAAATCAGGGGTTGGTGCTCCTTTCTATTGGTGTAGATAAATCAGGGGTTGGTGCTCCTTTCTGTTGGTGCAGATAAATCAGGGGTTGGTGCTCCTTCCAGTTGGTGCTGGTAAATCAGGGGTTGGTGCTCCTTTTTGTTTGTGCAGATAAATCAGGGGTTGGTGCTCCTTTCTATTGGTGTAGATAAATCAGGGGTTGGTGCTCCTTCCAGTGGGTGCTGGTAAATTGATTGTAAAGTTGTTGCTTTGCAAAGGCTGGATTTGGATGGTAGTCCAAACAATCATTTTTGAGGAGTAGCCAAATCGGTGAACCTCGGTACATCTTGTGTTGTGTGATGCTCTCTTGTTATACTTGCTTTATTTGGTTTTAAGTTTTCATTGTTTTGGCTTTAGGAGTTGAAGATTTAAGTTTTAAAAGAGCTACACTGATTCACCCCCCCCTCTCAGTGTCATTGTGAGACTAACAATTGGTATCAGAGCCAATTTCCCTTGTCAGGCTAAATCAGCTAGGGTTGATCTTGGATTAGTACGCAATGGGTAAGAAGAATAGATCCTCCTCAAATAAGGCATCTCAGTCAGTTTCAGTTCCTGTGGAAGAGAAAATTGAACTAGAAAAGATAGAAGGAGTGAATTCTGAAGTATGTGATGAAAACCTTGAGGGTGAAGTATATCTAGAAGGTGAGTTGATCGCTGCACTTGAAGAGTTGAATATAGAAAGGAAAAAGAATAGAAGACTATCCAAGAAGTTGGAAGAATATGGGGATAAGATTGAAGATCTCTTCTTACAAATTCATAAAGCCAAGAAAATAGAAGAAGCCTTGAAGTCACACCTGGATGATAAAATCGATGTATGTAGCAAACGTGAAGAGGAATCTAACAAAGTTTTTAGTGATCTAAAGCTGCAAGTAGAAGGGTCCAAAAGGATTGAAGAAACTCTCAGGTCACAGATCAATGAGAAAGAGATTGTTTGTTGCAAACAAGAAGAGGAGATTGTTTTATTGAGGAAACAACTAGAAGAGGCCAATACAAATCTCAAATTTGAGAAGAGCACAGAGTTGCTAGATAAAATGATAAGGCAACAAAGAAGCCCCATGTGTAAGCTTGGTCTTGGATGTGAAGCTGAACAACCTTCATCTTCTAAATCTGCAGAAAAGAAGAAGTCCACTGCTGAAGGATCAAAGCAAGAAAATCTTGAAGCTGAATCTTCAAAAGGAAGAAAATCTCAAAGGAGATCTACAACAAAGCAACCACAACAAAAGAGGTTCTATCACTCTCACTTTATTCATAATAATGCTTTTAATGGCTATTGTTTTAGATGCAACCATTATGGTCACAAGGCAATTTATTGTGGATTGAATAATAGATCAAAGAGTTATGCTGGTAGAAATACATCTGTTATTCCGGTTGAACACCATGTGCAATGTTTTAAATGTAATGGTCATGGGCACATAGCAAGGTTTTGTCCAAGAAATTTTGTATCTAATCTAAGGCAAGACAGTAGATTTCATCAGACACAAAGAATGCAACACAGATAGGGAAGAAATCATGTGCATCAAAGAAAGGAAAATAATCATCCATCAAGGATGCACAAGAGACAACCACCCAAGAGAAATGTTCAAGTTCATGAAAAGGTTCAAAATAGGGATGCAGTTGAAAAACTCAAGCCCAAGTTCAAGAAAGGTTGGAGAAAGAAAGAAGAGAGGAAATCGTGTCTCCTTGGACTGAAGGAGACTACTCCTCTATTGCACTAAGCAGCTCCAGGTAGCACATCCTCAGGGGGAGCAATCTTAAAGTTTTATTTTAATGCTCCTATGTTGTTTGGTTATCCGAGGATGAAAGGCAAGTAGTCAGGGGGAGTTGTCGTATAGTTGTCAAAGTGTGTTTCAGTTCATGTAGTTGTTTGTGGAGGTAATAAGAGAGCATTAATTTTCTCTAAAGAAGTAGCCATTATCAAAGAGATGCCAGAGTCAAAGCAAATAGTGGTACTAGCACCTAGTTGGTCAAGAGTGCCAAGTGGCACATGCAAGGCAGAGACATTGAGAGAATAGCGCCCAGGTGGTGAAGCACCAAGGAGGACAAGATGCCTATGCACCTAAGAAAGTCTTGCATTATTTGAGAAATGCGAGATATTGCCCGAGGAATCCCTTGATCGCAGCGAGGAGAAATGCTCCCTGGAATCACGTGAAGAACGTTCACCTAAGACATTGAGTAGCCCTGACATATGCCCTAGCAAGAAGCAAGATACTGAGTGTTGATGATTGTGCATAGATTGAGGCTCCAACGCTAGATGTAATGGTCCACTATCAATACCTGCGCAGGCGATGAAAACATTCATGGCAGCCATTAGAAACCAGAGACATTGAGCTGCACAACGGATGCGAGGCAAAGTCCTTAGTCACGAAGGAGGTGGTAGTCAAAAGGCTAAAGAAATCAAGAACAGGCTTCCTGGAGAGTCGATCACTTTTGATTTGGGAGTAACTTTTGCATAGCTGAGAGTTGCGTGTTGATCAAACTATACTAAATAAGTAAAAGCAAGGTACAACAAGAATTATAATATGATGAGCAGAGATTAGAGTGCTTATCCAAGAAGACTTTATGATAGAAAGAGTACCAGTGGAGGTGCATTCTATCTTGGAGATAGGTTGGTCACGTGGAACAGTAAGAAACAAGAGTCAGTCTCCTTATCCATAGCAGAGGCAGAATATATTGCAATGACAACGTGTTGTATGCAGGAGAAAGTTGTGGAAGGTGAGGTTAAGTTGGATTTTGTTCCAACAATAGAGCAAGTAGCGGATATCTTCACAAAACCATTGCCCAAGGAAGTCTTTGAGTACCTTCACAATAAATTGGGAGTGGTCATGCTTCCCAAGAATTGATTAGCTATCGAGACCACATTCTCAGGGGGAGCATTTGTGTATTTGTTTATCTTTTTGCTCATGTTTGTGATTTTTGCTAAGTATAATAAATTTTTGCCTGAGAATGTTGTGCATGGACTCAGGGGGAGTTCATAGCAGCCCTTTGATATTGTTGTCAAAGGGGGAGAAGAGTTACAGGAAATTGCACGTGTGTTGCCAACAATTCCAAAGGGGGAGATTGTTGAGCAAGGTGCAGCGACAGTATTGTCATTATTGTCAACACAGTCAGATAGATCGGTTGATGCAGTGGACAGGAGTTCAGAGGTCACTCAGAGTAAGTACAATGATGTTAAATGCTTATGAGGATGTTTTTGATGTATGGGTGAAGTTGTTACAGGTTGTCCAAGAAGACCGAAGTGGCCCATATCCAAAAGAGAAGCGAAAAAGCAAAGAAGAAAAAGTGTCGTGATATCGCGACATGTTGCATTTTCATGGCCAAAAGAGAAGAGAAAATGCAAAGAGGAAAAAGTGTCACGATATCGCGACATGTTGCATTTTCACGGCCAAAAGAGGAGAAAATGCAAGGAGAAAAAGTGTCGCGATATCGCGACATGTTGCATTTTCGTGGCCAAAAGAGAAGAGAAAATGCAAGGAGAAAAAGTGTCGCGATATCGCGACATGTTGCATTTTCATGGTCCAAAGCAAAGAGAAAATGCAAGGAGAAAAAGTGTCGCGATATCGTGACATGTTGTATTTTCGCGGGCCAAAGCTAAGAGAAAGAGCAAGGAGAAAAAGTGTCGCGATATCGTGACATGTTGTATTTTCGCGGGTCGAAGCAAAGAGAAAGAGCAAGGAGAAAAAGTGTCGCGATATCGCGACATGTTGTATTTTCGTAGGCCGAAGCAAAGAGAAAGAGCAAGGAGAAAAAGTGTCGCGATATCGTGACATGTCGCATTTTCACGACTCAAAAAGGGAAGTAGGCAGAGAAAGAAAAAGTGTCGCGATATCGTGACATGTCGCATTTTCGTGACTCAAGAAGGGCAGGCAGTCAGAGTAACAAAAGTGTCGCGATATCGCGACATGTCACATTTTTGCGACTCAAGAAGGGCAGGCAGGCAGAGTAACAAAAGTGTCATGATATCGCGACATGTCGCATTTTTGTGACTCAAGAAGAGGCAAGCAGGCAGAGTAACAAAAGTGTCGCGATATCGCGACATGTCACATTTTCGTGACTCAAAAAGGCCAGGCAGGCAGAGTAACAAAAGTGTCATGATATCGCGACATGTCGCATTTTTGTGACTCGAAAAGGCCAGGCAGGTAGTGAAACAAAAGTGTCGTGATATCGCGACATGTCGCATTTTCACGACTGAAGACCAGGATGGTAAAACTGAAGACTGCATAGTGACGTGGACCCATAAGGAATCTTTAATGATTTTAAATCATTTAAGATGGTCGTTACATGTGGAAAGAAATGGATGCATGCCCATGTGGAGAAAATGAATAGTCGTTAAAATAGAAAATGAACAGACATGCAAAGAGAAAAAGAATAGACATGCAAAGAGAAAATGAACAGTCATGCACAAAGGAGAAGACGAACAATCATGACCGAGAAGATGAACAATCATGGTAGGAGAATATGGTGTCAATTCTTTGCATGTAACGTGTTTGACGAAATGCCTACTCTATATATACAAAAGGAGTTACATAAAGAAGGCGTTACAATTGACAAGTGGCGTATGAGAATTGAAAGGAGTTACAACTGGAGTTACAAAGAGAAAGGATTGTTATAAAAGGAGTGTTGCTTGGACAATTTATGTGGGGATTTTATCTCATGAAGAGAGTGAGAGGCACGCGAGAGGCGAGCGAGAAGGGTGTGTGTTGTGTGAATTGTGGGCGATGTTGAGTAAGCAATAGACCAGTCAGGGTCTTGTAAAAGTGAAGGCATTTATATGTCAATCTTCTAGTTTTAGAATTGAAGTCCAAGTTGGTGCTTGGCATCAGGGGTTGGTGCTCCTTCCAGTTGGTGCTGGTAAATCAGGGGTTGGTGCTCCTTTCTGTTGGTGCAGATAAATCAGGGGTTGGTGCTCCTTTCTGTTGGTGCAGATAAATCAGGGGTTGGTGCTCCTTCCAATTAGTGCTGGTAAATCGGGGGTTGGTGCTCCTTTCGTTGGTGCAGATAAATCGGGGGTTGGTGCTCCTTTCTGTTGGTGCAGATAAATCAGGGGTTGGTGCTCCTTCCAGTGGGTGCTGGTAAATTGATTGTAAAGTTGTTGCTTTGCAAAGGCTGGATTTGGATGGTAGTCCAAACAGTCATTTTTGAGGAGTAGCCAAATCGGTGAACCTCGGTACATCTTGTGTTGTGTGATGCTCTCTTGTTATACATGCTTTATTTGGTTTTAAGTTTTCATTGTTTTGGATTTAGGAGTTGAAGATTTAAGTTTTAAAAGAGCTACACTGATTCACCCCCCCCTCTCAGTGTCATTGTGAGACTAACATCAGTTACCTACAAACTCTTTAAGGAATTTTGAAGAAACAACATAGATGTTTGTCCACCAATTCAATTCTTACATAGAGAGGCATGTGACTATTAAAGATTTGTATAATTTGAAGCAATAAAATATGAGATTTTTGCTAAATTCTTGACTAAATGGAGATAACTATTAGGCAGATTATATTTTTCTTTACCTCACCATGAAATGTTGGATATATTCATTGGTAATTTACAAGAACAATTGTCTTATGAGCTTTATACTGCTACAATAACATCCTTTGATAAAGCCATTGGTTTAGCAAGAAGGGTGGAGGAATCCCTTATTAGATGAGGTTAATTTAAGAAGAAAGATGAAGATAAAACTTCTAAAAATAAATATAAAAATAAACAAGTAGTGGGTGACGGAATAACTGATAGCATGAATACTCCAATTGTTAATGCTACAAAAATATTTAAGAAGTTTTTATTGAAATTTCCTAATAAGCCACTGAGAGAATTTACAATATTAAATCAACCCTTAACAATTATTTTACCTCAACTATTGGAACAAGGCTTGATACAGTTGCCTAAAATAAGATAACCAAACACTATTGCAACTAGATATAGGGCTGATTTACATTGTAATTTCCATCAAGTATATGGATATTCTACAAATTCCTATAAAATGTTAAAATATGTGATACAAGATTTGATTGACAAAGAAAAAATGGAAGTTCAACAATTTATTGCAAACAATAATACTCAAAATAATACCCAAAAACAAGCAAATCAAAATGCAAATCAAAACCTAGATATTTTTCAACATCCTTTACCCAACCATGGTAAAGAAGCAATAAACCAAGTAGATCATCACAATGTTCCTCATCCAACTTGATATGTGGGAACTATTAATAGATTTTTACCACAACAAGATTTGCAAACATCCTTATCTATGGTCACAACTAGACCAATACAATATTTTCAATCATCTTCAAAAGATACTTAAAGTAATAAAAAAAGTGACACAGAGAGTGAAAATGGGAGTGAACTACAGATTACTTCAAATAGTTTTGATTATGAATCGCATCAAGTCACTCCTATTACAAATTTATTAGTTCTAGAAGAACCATTTACAAGAAGAATAACTACTAGACCATCATCTCAACAAAGGATTTCAAATGAACAAGCAAAAAATGCTAAACCTATTTTGGTAATCCTCGACATAGCAACATTGTGGGTACCATTGGGGTTATCACAAGACAACAAGCACAAGTTCAAAATTCTCAACCACAAAGTCAAAATGAAAAATTAGCTCCTTTTGTATTCAGAAATCCCACTAAGGGAAATAATACATTAAGTTCACAACAAAGATCCCCATATGATATTAATGAACAATTAGCTACCATCACAGTGAGAATTTCTCTTTTGGACCTCTTTAGAACTTCTTCCATACATAAGGAAGAATTAATGAGAACTTTAAGCAAGATGATGCTACTTGAAGATATTGAACCTAATGTTGTGGTGAATGCTATGGCTTTGGATGAAACAAATTTCATAGATTTTCGTGACAAAGATATTCCTCCTCAAAGTTTGTAAAGAGATAATCCTTTATACATTACAACATTGATAAGAGATGTAGGAGTAAAAGAGTTATAATTGATAATGGATCATCTTTAAACATCTACACATATAATTTTTTTCAAATATTTGGGTTTAAAAAGAATATATGAAAAGTACTAAAATTATTATTAAATCATTTAATGATGAAACTCAATAAAAATGTGGAGTAATGACAGTCCCTTTGCAAGTTGGCCCAAGAATTTTGGATACGAATGTATTTGTTGTACCTTGTTTTGCATCGTACACAATTCTTCTAGGTTGGCATTGGATCAATGCAATGAGAGCAGTACCTTCCACATTACATAAATGTTTCAAATTTGAGTTCAAAAATCAATTAGTCATCATCCATGGTGATCCCAGACCATTTGATATGTGTGTTGTGGCGGAGCCTATAGGGGTTTCATTCTATCCTAATATGTCTTCTGATCATCCCAGTACACCCTCATCATCAATATCGTCTAAATCTAAATCATCATCAACTTCTAAACCCATATCATCAAGAGCACGTTCTAAATCACCAACATCAACAAATTCTAAGTCAATATCATCATCATATTCTGAGCCCATATCCAATCCATTTTCTAAATCCATATTATCAGATCCACCTCTTGAGTCTACAGTTTGTAAATTCACAGCATCTAAAGAACCAGTTAAAAAATATATTCCATATACTTCATATGCTCTTTCAGATGAAGTATTACAGGACTTATCTTCAGTCCTTGAAAATACAGAAGAAGTTAATTTTGCTTCCCAATATTCTTTAGTGTTATCTAAGTTACCTCCATATCCCCAAACCTTGGGCTTGCCAAAGAAGGGAAGTATTTTCCATATTGGGAGTTGTGCATTTGTGTATGCGGGGTATTATTGGGGTAAAATTTTAGTTGTAAAAGTTACAATTGATCGAGATGGATTTTCTCGAGATGGATTTTCTAAGTGTTATTTTTTTGATGGATATATAAAATAAAAACCAATGATGTGTAATATGGGTTATATAGGTAAAGGTTTAGGACCTCATGAAAATGGTATAAAAGAACCTTTAGAAGTTGAATATTGGCCTGTGCGATGTGGTCTTGGATATATTACCACAAAAATAGAACCATTCCCATATGAAGATGATGATCACCTCATAACATATCAAAAATATATGGAACAAAAAGAGCTCTTTAAAAGGATACATACGTGCAATATGTTAACAGTAGCTTATCCAAAAATGATTTCTTCTCCGAATGAATGTTTAGAAGGTGATATATTTCATGATATATCTCTTGATGAAGTTTTAAGGAATAAATTCTTCTTTGATGGATCTATGCCATGTATAGCTCATGTTGAAGCAACTACCCCTCAATAAGAAATAGCCAAATGCACATTAGAAGAGTTATAAGAAATAGGTGTATCACCTGCACCACCCAACTTTGAAAGAGACTTAAATATTGTTGTTGAAGATACTTTAAAAGTTAATATTGGAACAAAAGAGAATCCTTGCCTAGTCAAAATTGGATCAGAATTAAGTGAAGAAAAACAAAAACTATATATTGAATTTCTTACAGAATATGCTGATGTTTTTTCTTGGATATACACAGATGTGATAGGCCTAGATTCTTTTGTATTTATGCATCATCTAGTAGTGCGCCCTGATGCTAAACCTGTAAAGCAAAAACTTAGAAAAATGCATCCTATAGTAGCATTACTATTCAAAAGTGAATTAGAAAATATTTTGAATGTAATTTTTATACAAGCTATTGACTATACTAAATGGATATCAAAATTTGTTCCAGTAACTAAGAAATAAGCTACTAATATTAGGGTTTGCACTGATTTTAGAGACATAAATGATGCATGCCCTAAAGATGATTTTCCCCTCCCTAATATGGATCAGATCATAGATTTCACAATCAAGAGTGGGATGCTCTCCCTCATGGACATTTTTTAAGATACAACCAAATCAAAATAGCTCCTGAAGACCAATCTAAAACATCCTTTATTACTCCTTCGAGAACATTTTGTTGGAAAGTAATACCATTTGGATTAAAAAATGTAGGTGCAACATATCAACGAGGTATGACATACATATTTCATGATATGATGTATGATATTCTACATGATTATATGGATGATATTATAGCTCATTCAGCAAAATAAGATGATCACATTAATGATTTAAGAAAAGTGTTCAATAGACTAAGAGAATATCTAATACGATTAAATCCTGACAATTGTGTATTTGGAGTTAAATCAAGAAAATTATTGGGAGTTATTGTTTCTATGCGAGATATAGAAGTAGATCCTCTCAATATTAAGGCTATCTTTGATATGCCACCTCCTAAGAATATATTAGAGGTAAGAAGTTTAAAAGGAAAACTTCAATCTATCTATCACTTCATCAACAAGTTGGTAGAAAAAAAAACATATTTTCTTAAATTACTTAAGAAGAATATTCCCTTCAGTTGGGATAAAGAATATCAAGAATATTTTGAGAGTATTAAAGAGTATTTTCTTATTCCTCCAGTGCTCATTCCTCCTAGACCAGATCATCCATTTATTTTATATATTTCTGCTTCGAAACTTGCACTAGGAGCTATGTTGGCTCAAATTGATGATGAAAAGAAAGAACGAGCCACATAATATATAAGTAGAACTTTAATAAGTTATGAAACCCAATATACTCCATTGGAAAAAAATTGTTTAGTGGTTGTATTTTCTACACAAAATTTGTGTCATTACATGCTTAATTAGAAAACATATGTTATTGCTAAATCTGATCCATTAAAGTACTTGATGAGTAGTGTAGCGACCCCGGGGCGCACACACCGCTCTTACTCTACTTGCAAATGTGTTTAAACCCAAAAATGAAATGAAAGACCATGAAAAAGCATATAACATGGAAGTAACAAAGATATGTCTCTTTATTTGTATTGAAACCCGGTTACATGTCGGTCCCTCTTAGGGATACCCATTTTGATACAATGAGGTTACAAGTGGGTAAAATGTCCCCTCGCAAAGGGGTGGTGCGCTATCACAAGCTCCCCGGTTCCGCACATGGAAATGTATGAGGGCTTACAGATGCCTCCTTCTCTAGGTCTGTTCCCTAGAGGGATCCCTTTTGCTCTCGTATGTTGCAGATTCTGTTCGATGAACCTGTGGCCCTGTAAGCAATGAAACAACAACACACGCTTAGATGTCCGAGAATGCCTCCCCGGATGAGGTTGTTAGTAATGAATATATCAAATGAAAGCAAGT
Source organism: Wollemia nobilis (assembly GCA_028583015.1). Classification (NCBI taxonomy): domain Eukaryota; kingdom Viridiplantae; phylum Streptophyta; class Pinopsida; order Araucariales; family Araucariaceae; genus Wollemia; species Wollemia nobilis. Next base: position 5,457,498 of record JAQPPZ010002530.1, read on the forward strand.
GCAAATTAAACCTATGCTATGAAGTTGAATGAATGAAATGATGCTATGCTAATGATATGCTAAACAGAATAATGAAACTAATGTATAAAACCCTAAGCTAGGCCTACGGGCCACTGTCCAAGACAGCGGTCGCTAAAGCGAATCTTGCCCTCTTTGCTTCAAGGCTATGGATCGAAGCTTGTATCCGATGTTGAAATGATGGTTGCTTTGCTCGATATGTTGAATATCCTGTATGTGGGAAACCCTCAAGTGGACTCTCCCTCTCTTTGATCAAAATTCTGTTTGTCCTGTATCAAGATTGTCATCCCTTGGTGCTCTCAGGCTTGCACCTTTTAAAGTGTGTGAAACCCTAGGTCTATGCCCAAGCCCTAGGACTGAATCCCTCATGCGTAGTGAAGGTTAGCATGAGAAGCTTTTTGTCTTTTCTATGTTTAAAGACTAGTTAACTGAAATCTAACTACAAACTTGAGTCTCCTATGCAAATTGGTCGTTAGCATGAGAAGCTTTGTCTTTGTCTATGTTTGGAGGCCAGTTAACTAAAGTCTAAATGCAAACTCAAGTCTCCTATGTGAACTGGCCATGAAAGGGAATGCAAAGTTACTCCCGCTCACCTTTATTGCATGCAGACTACCACTTCCGCCCGTGATTGAGCATATTTGTCGGCAAAATGCTTTTTGTGGCTTAGCCGCTATCATCTATAGTGGCTAAGATCTGGCCGCTATCATCTGTAGTGGCTAAGGTCTGGCCACTCTAAGCTTGAGTGGCTAAGGTCTGGCCACTCTAGTCTTGAGCGGCTAGGCTTGGATGGGCTTAAAATGCCCTAGATGAGTGGTGAGAACCACTTTTGATGCTTGGAAAGTCCAATATTATGTCATATGATCTTATGAATGTGCCTATGTGAGTAGCTCCCCTAAACATGACACATTTTAGGTGTCTACAGATGCCCCTTTTTGTGATGCACTATGTGGAAAACACAACACTGAGCAAAAATGTAGACTGATCTATTTATAGGGTGTATGGTGATCAGTGGTCTGATCAATGTCAGATGGCCCAATCATGCAAGATGGTACTCACCCTTTGAATCATTGCCTCAACATTCGAAGGACTTAGCTCAGTGGCTTGGACATGTTAAATTGCACTCATTCCTCAAACTCAATCGGGTAGCTTCAGCTGCTACAATAGTTTTGATCGGTAGGAGAGCTACTATTGAAGATGTCATGTCTGCTTACATTCCCAGCAAACAAGGGAAATTATGTGATTGTTGTATGCAATGATTCATAGGATGAACATGATTTTGTTATGATCGAGTGATATTTTGTTGATTTTGATTATGATTATTTTGAAGATTTGAACTACCTCTTCACTCAACGAATTGGTGAAGAAATGACAATGAATGAAGCGACAAGTCGCTTGACCAATATGACTTAATCTGGTTCCTTTCTAGCATTTGTTCCTTCAATGGGTGAACCCCCATCCAAGTGTGATTCCAATTGTTTATGATAACCATCCATCCCTATCCCGAGGAGCGGTCCAACCATCAATAGCCTTCTTAGGGAGTTAGGATGAGTGATTCTATTTATGCTCATATTGTATCACTTTGGCTTAGTGTTTTTGATGTCACAAGGGAATGAGGATGATCCTATCGTACCCATGGAGCAGTCCGACCATCTTGGTCTTTTTTGGGTTTGAAGTGATACATCATGATTCCAAAATGAATATTTTTACCCCAAGTAGCCTTATGGTGACTTACTCATCTTACCGAATTACATGGAGTGCAAGTCGCTGCAATCACTAAGTTGATAGAGTAAGTGACTGGATATGAGGCTTACTCGAGAATTTATTTTTATGTGATTTTTATGTTATTTTGGTCATTATGATGACTAGAAGTCTTCAAAATGTGCTTATCTGAATATTTTTGTTGCTTCTCATGGAGGGGCTGTGGTTGTTTTTATCTAGGATCTCGGCCACTGTCAGGTCCAATGGCCACCAAAGGCCTGGTCCTGGCCACTCTCATCCTGAGCGGCCAAGCGATGTGGGCCACTGACGTCAGCAGTGGCCAAGGCAATATAAAATTCAATCCTAGGGTTTTGTCTTTTCACTTTGCCAGTTGTCAATTTGCTTTCTTGGGCTCTGAGGTGAAAGTGACTTTTGTGATTTGGAGCATTTCTATGACTTGGAAGATCATGGCTGCATGGGTGAAGCATATTTGGGTGGAGGAGCTGGAGCTTCTCGAGTACTCCCTCAACCCTTAACCCTGCTTGTTTATTTTTATTTTTGGGTAAAACTGAACCACATTAAGTAATCGGTAATTGAACCTCATTAAGCTTGTTGGCAATGAATCAAAACCCGTAGCTAGGCTTAGTTTAGGTTTTTATGTGGTGGGCTTGTCCCCATTTTATTTTTTAGCTTTTGTTATATTTTTTTGGTATTTTTTAGCCTAGGGTTGATGCATCTACCTCATCACCCATCGGCCGCTCTCGATCAGAGTGGCCAGGAAGGCCTGCAACTTGGCCGTTGTCATTAGCAACGAGTCGATTTGAATCCCAATGGTAAAAAATTTGACCATTGGGGCTTGGCCACTATCAGCTTCAATGACCGATTTATGGCCATTGTAGGCGACAACGACCAAGAACACTTAGTGAAATTTTTTATTTTTTTTTTTGAAATTTTTGGGTTGATTTATTGATTTTTTTGAAATTTTGACTTGTTTGATTAGGTGCAACTCTATTCCTTTACCTAGACTTAGGATAGCCCATCATTATTTGCACCATTTTCATGTTTATTATGAGTTATGCCTTAGATGCATTGTAGTTATGATTCATTTTCTTTTGCTTAGATTCTTACTGCTCGAGCTCGGGACCCGAAGCTCATGAATACACTTCTACCCCTCTTGGATGGCGATGATTGGGCTTGGCTCAAAGCCCATGGGCTATAGTATGTCACCAGACTACCCACCATTATGGTAGATCATGCCTACCTTATGGCTTTGGTCCATCGATGGGACCCTCGGACCAATACCTTCCACTTTCCTACCAATGAGATGACCATCACACCGAAAGATGTGTATAGGATCTTTCGGATCCCCTTTGATGGAGTGGCCATTGTCTCTTCGACCACTAATGATCAGGTTGATATTTTCACTTGGGTGTTTGGAGGGCGCTCTATAGAGGCTCTCAAGGACACCAAATCTAGAGGAGTGTCCATCTCACAGTGGTATGAGGAGGGTGTCTTCTCTATGAGGCATGCGGTGTTGCTGATGGTCATCAACAATATCTTGATTCTAGATTGCTCAGGTTTGAGGTTCCCGTGGAACCTCTTGGTGATGGTTCAGGACTTATTGGATAGTGAGGAGCCTATCATCTATGCATGGGGTAGGTCTTTGTTGGCTCAGTGCTATGATGAGTTGTACCACATCCAATAGATGAGGTCGCATCGACATTGCTTGCAGCTTGCTTCTATAGGTTTGGGGATGGGAGCACATCAAGGTAGATCACCCCAGAGGGCTTCCTACCGAGATTACAGTTGTGGAGGAGTGGATGCAGTGCTATACCACTAGATGGGCTCGAGAGCATGAGCTATGCAAGAGTCATCATCATGCGGGGGAGCTTTCCCATTATACTACTACTTTCACTAGGCTATAGGCTGAGGATGTTATGTGGTACCCATATCATGAGTGCTCGATATGGGATGATCCAACCAATTTTACTACTAGGATATGGTATGAGCGGTGGCTCCTTGGCCACAAGGTTGTCATCTAGGAGTATTTCTTCTACTCTCGGGTTCTCCATCAGTACGGGCTACAGCAGGACGTGCCTCTTATTCCATTTTTGTATAGGCACCTCATAGTGGAGAAGGACCTACCCCCATGGTAGATTATAGAGCTCTCAGATGAGGAGGATGCCCCAAAAGTTGACCCAGGAGTCATTGGGGGTGTTATAGAGGCATACACTCAGTGGTGGGGAGATCGGATGTGGCATGGTACCGGCAGCTTGGGTCATGAGGATGATGGTGGGGATGATGGTAGATCCGATAGGGTGCAGAGTCCAAGCCAGGACCGAGGTATGGGGCCAGCCAATAGAGCAGGTGGTAGTGGAGGAGCAGGAGGCTCTTGAGGAGGATGAGGAGGAGTTGGATCCCGAGGAGAGAGATTCTCCTTTGAGAGCATAGTTGCATGAGGTCGAGGTCGAGCTCTAGTCGACCCAGATCTAGGTGCAGCAGTGAGATGCTACTATAGCATAATGGGATGCCACCATAGAGTAGCTCACAGCATAGATATAGGATTTGTAGGCTACTATCAAGGGTGGTACTACTAGGATGCAGTTTGTTGTTCCTCCTTCTACACCATAGGGGGATCTAGAGATAGATCCTAGGGGTAGAGGTTCTACGCCTATAGTCACTATTGGATGAGTATGAGGGGTAGATTCAAGATCATGTTGGTCACATTACCATTCTCCAGATGTAGCTCAAGAGGCATGGGATTGTCCCTAAGGAGGCACCAGGTGCAGGTGGTTCATAGGTCAATGGGTGATCCACCTCAGGGTAGTCTTCTACCCATCCTAGCCAGAGGACCCAAACTCGGATAGAGAGGCCAGCAGGTTCACACCATTCGACTCATGACACCACCATAGGGGGAGGTGGCACTAGGGGAGGTGATGTCAAGGGCTCAACTCCTGTATTTGATTGATGGTGCTCTTTTGATTCATTTTTGAGGTCGGCTTGACCTACCTGACTATAGCCTATGGGCATTTTTGTATCTTTATGGACCTGATACACACATTTATATGATATCTTTGCTTTATGACTCATTATGTGTATCATTTATTGCTTATGTTTTTATTTTATTTATGCAATGTTATGATGGTATTATGATGAATTGATATATATATGTGTTAGATGATAGATGATATTTATGATGATGTGGATTTGAGATGGATACTTATGTATGTGTTTATGTAGATGCTTTCATGATTTAATTATTGTGGCATTACGTGATGTATTTCGAGTTGATTTGATGATGGATTTGTGATCCTTTGTATGGATGAATGCAATGATGTGATCTTTGATGTGAATGAATGATTTATGACCTATGTATTTATGGATGAATGCAATGATTTGATCTTTGATGTAAATGGATGATTTATCTGTTTATATGGATGATTTATGACCTACGTATTTATGAATGAAATGTTTTTGTTAAATGCATGTTTAATTTTGTTTTAATTTATACATCTAACTCATGCTATGATATGGTGAATGCAGTATGTAATTTAACGTGAATGAACTTGTATGTTTCAATTACTTAAAACATAATGGATGCCTATGCCATGATTTTGACAATTTAATGGGTGATACCACAGAAAGTATAACAACCATGAATATTTAATAATCATTCTACTCATAAGAATTAATTATTTAAATCCTCCATATGTGCAATGTAATGGTGTGGAATGTATGCATTTTTTGGATAAGCTTCTGTAATTTAAGAGATGTAAAATAGTTAGTGGTCGTTTAGACATCATTTTTGACATATATTCGGTATCTATTTTAATATTATTTTATTAATACCCCCTAATTTATAGAAGCTTATAAAGAAATTTGATGATGTGATTGATGATATGAATTGTTGCTATGGTAGAAATTTGTTTGTGGGTTTTTCCTGAGACTTCAAACACTCTAGTTACCCTATCAACAATTATGTACTGGTCATACAAGATTTTTGTAAAGCAAGTCTTTCACTCTGTACCCGGATATTCATTCTCTCTATGTGTGCAAATGAATATATTTTTGATAGAACTCAAGCATTTCCTCCGATGTCAGGCGGGATTCTTTCAGCCCATTGCTAAGATCAGGGATTCTCAAGTGTTTTATCTCATCCTTATGTTGGACTTAGTTGGACTATACCACTAGGCAGTTTTGAGTTACCTAAGCTAGCTCATCCACATTCAAACATTGGTCTATACAAATGCCAGGAGCTTTTGTGATAGACATATCATCATGCGTAAGGATTTCTCCTTCCAGTTTTGTGCAATGCTGAGAATTCCAGGGATTCAAGTTCTATTCCCTTTTTTTCTTCATTCATTTGGGATACTTGCTCATACTTAGTGATGAAAATCACTGTTTATTTTGACTGATTTTTTTTTTGTTTTCTTTTGAGCAAGGGATTCTTGTAGTGATGAATCACTACTTTATTTTGCTTTTGTTCTTTTGATACTTTTGAACTATGACTGATTGGTGTTGATGTTTGACTTTTGAAGAATTTGAACTTTGAGATTTGAGATTTGAATTTGGATTTATTTCGGGATTTTGCTTATTTTTATGAAAGCAAGGGATGTATGTAGTGATGATAATCACTCATTTTTGGGTAAGGCAAAACTTGTCCTTTTGCCAATTCTCAACACCTTTAAACCAGTTGCACAGGGGGATAAGCAAGGAAGTTCCTTTTCACTTTTGGTAACCTAGACCACTTTGTAGTTTTCATCTTTCCCTTGTATCAACTAGGATTTTAGTGTTTCAATTAGTGATGGGATCCTGAATATCCAAGGTACTACAACTAGACCTTGCTCTTCTACTAATCAAAATGGCTTTCTACAAAAGTTGATAAGACCACTAGACATGGTTGAAATAATAGGAAACCTTTGCATATTTCGTATAGCAACATTATTTGGTTGTGTTGAGAAACACAATTACACACATGGATGCATGGATGAGGATAACTTGTATATTGTGATTGAAATACAAATTGTGGCATCGTTTGTAAGATTGTGATCATAACATATGTGAATGCAATGGATATGTATGGATATGCAATTATGTGGATGTAAGATGCAAATGTTTTTGTATTTTTGCTTTTGCTTTATTTTTTGTTTTTTATTTGACCAAAGGGCTTTAAAATGCCTTTGGAGCTTTTTGTATTTTGATTTTGACCAAGCGGATTGGATACCCTTGGAGCATTTTTGTGATTTGATTTGACTTGACCAAAGGGCTTTAAGATGCCTTTGGAGATTTTTTTTTTTTTTTTTTTGATTTTGACCAAGCGGATTGGATACCCTTGGAGCCTTTTTGTGATTTGATTTGACTTGACCAAAGGGCTTTAAGATGCCTTTGGAGATTTTTGTTTGATTTTGATTTTATATTTTTGATATATTTGAATTTTTTTAATTTTATGACATATTTGAATGTTTTTGATTTTATGACATATTTGAATGTTTTTTATTTTATGACATATTTGAATGTTTTTTATTTTATGACATATTTGAATGTTTTTGATTTTATGACATATTTGAATGTTTTTTTTTATTTTATGTATGAAATGCCTTTAGATGAATGATATTGAGAGGTTCAGGCTCTTCAACACCATCCAAAGATGTTAGGTGGTATGCTCCAGGCCCAACTCTCTCTAAAATTATGTAGGGGCCTATCCAATTTGCCATAAATTTGTCTCACAAATGTGGTGGTAGGTTTGAGTTCTGCTGATTTTCTTTGAGCACTAGATCCCCAACTTGGAATTCTCTCAAATGGACTTTACTATTGTATGCTCATGCAAGGTGATTCTGATAAACATAGAGATGCTCCAAGGCATTGACCCATCATTCATCTAGAAGCATTAACTGATCCAGGCGGTCTTGTCATGTTGTGTCATTATCTATGAAGTCCTTTAATGCTATGTGCAAGGTTGGGATTTCTAGTTCTAGGGGCATGATGGCCTCAACGCCATATACAAGTGAAAATGGTGTTGCCCCAGTGGGCATCCGTACACTAGTCCTGTATGCCCATAGTGCTAGAGGCAACTGCAAATGCCAATCCCTATGATTATCTACTACTATTTTCCTCAAGATGGAGACTATTGTTTTGTTTGAGGCTTCTGCTTGCCCATTTGCTTGTGGATAATAAGGCATTGAAAAATTGTGTTGAATATGGTATTTGTTCATTAAAGCACGCATATTTTTGTTCTTGAAATATGGTCCATTATCCGATATAATATTTGAAGGGACCCCAAATCGACTTATGATATTGTGGAGTATAAACTCCGCAATCCTTGGTCCAGTTGTCGATGTTAAGGGGATCGCTTCGACCCATTTGGTGAAATACTCAATGGCCATTATGATGAACGTGTGTCGGCCTGAATATGGGGGAGATATCTTCCCAATCAAGTCTAATCCCCATTGCGAGAAGGGCCATGCTACCTGGATGGGTTGCAAGGCTTGCGATGGCAAGTGAGTGAGGTTTGCATGATGTTGACACTTTATGCATTTCTTGACATACTCACAACATTATTTTTCCATAGTGGGCCAATAATAACCCATTCTCAAAATACGCTTAATGATGGCCATGCCACTGAAGTGACCACCACACGTACCATCATGAGCTTGCAAAATTGCCCAAGATGCTTCTTGGGGCTCAAGACAATGAAGGAGCATTCCATCATAACCTCGTCTATAAAGGATCTCTCCTAGAAAAATGTATCTAGTCACATTTTGCTTAAATGTTCATTTTTCAGCATGCGACAGGCCTTGCGGTACTATTCCAAGCTTCAGGAAATCTTGCAATTGGGAAAGCCAATCCTGATAAGCCACTGCTTCTATGGATAAAATTGTGTGCTCTCCTTGTGATCTAGCACTTGTGAACACTGATTGGGAAGCAATCCTATGATGAATGGTTGTTCCACATTTCATGGGACTTTGAGAGATCAAAGACTCCCAAGGGGCTATTTGCAAGAAAGCTCTAACTTTGAATGACCAATCCTGATTTGGCTCGGTTTGGATCATATTGACTGACTCTAGGTTGTCAATAACCTCACGTTGTATCATGAAAAATATGAGCACTTTCACATGAACGGTTGTGAAATCAGTGGATGGATTCTGAGGGATTAAGGATCCCAAATATGCCATGGTGTCTACAAATCTATTTGATACGAGGGATTGCCTTGATGTCATACCATTCTAACCGAGCTAGGTAAGTGTCAACAAGCTCCTTGTAAGCTTTCAGGAGTGGACACCTACATTGGAACAATCCTTTGACTTGATTCACTATGAGCAAGGAGTCACCAAAGATACTCAATATTTTAATGCCCATTGCAATTATTGTTTGGAGTCCCAAGATCAAGGCTTCATACTCTATGTTATTGTTTGTGCAAGGGAAGTCTAGTTTGAATGATAAGGGCAATGGAGCACCCTACGATGTGATAAAGACTATCCCTGCTCTACCCCCTTGTTCACACTTTGAACCATCAAAGAATAATGCCATTTCTCTTTGTTTCTTAGGTTCTTCGGGTTTCGATGGGTCTGATAATGTGAAGACCGCATCATCAAGCAATTCTATAGTGAGAGGCTTGCTATCCTTAAGAGGTGCCTCTGCTAACTGATCTGCTATGACTTGTCCCTTGATGGAATTTTGGCTTATGAATTCTAGGTCAAACTCTATCAATAGCATGATCCACTTTGCAGTACGTGTATTGTGATATGTCTTGTTCATCATATACTGCAAAGGATTCTATTTTGATATAACGTAAGTCATATGGCTCAACATGTAGTGTCACAAATTTTTGGTTGCAAAGACCACTGCTAAGCACAACTTTTCTACATACGCATATCCTAGCTCATAGCTTACCAATGTGTGACTAATGTAATATATGACTTGCTCTTTGTCTTGCACATTCTTTTGGGCTAGCATGGTGCCCAAAGAAAAATTAGTAGCTGATATGTATAGCAAAAATGGTACATCTAGCCTTGGTGGAGCTAGCACTAGTGGCATTGCTAGGTATGTTTTGATCTCTGCAAAGGCTTGTTGGCACTCTTCATCCCAATGAAATGGGACATCTTTGCGTAGCAACCGATTCATGGGTCGACACTTGTCTGATAATTGCGTGATGAACCATTTGATGGATGCTACCTTGCCTTGTAGGCTTCTTAATTCCCTAATGTTGGTAGGGGCAGCCATCTCCATTATGGCTTCTACTTTTGTCGGATCGACTTCAATGCCTCTCATGGAAACAATGAACCCTAAGAGCTTACCAGAAGTTACGCCAAACACGCACTTCTTAGGATTCAATCTGACATTGTGCTCTATGAGGTGATCAAAAACTTTTGTAAGGATCTCGACGTGCTCTTGTCGTATCAATGATTTGGCCAGCAAGTCATCCATGTAGTCTTCCAAGATTGTGTGCATGTAATCATGAAATATGTATGTCATGGCCCGTTGGTATGTGGCACCAACATTCTTGAGACCGAATGGCATCACTTTGTAATAGAAAGTTCCCCATGGAGTGATGAAAGTAGTCTTGTGCTGGTCTTCAGGTTTTATTCGGATTTGATTGTATCCAGAAAACCCATCCATTAGGGATAGCATCTCATGACCTGCAGTGGCATCAACAAGAGCATCTATGTTTGGCAATGAGAATGAATCCTTCAGAGTTGCCCTATTTAAGTCCCTAAAATCTATGCAAATGTGGACTCTTCCATCTGGTTTTCCTATGGGCACCATGTTCGATACCCACTCAGGATAGTCGATAGGAACTATGAAAACTGCATCCATTAGTTTTTGCAATTCGTTCTTTACCATCAAAGCGATGGTGGGATGCATCTTCCTCAATTTTTTCTTGACTAGCTTCTTTAGGGGATCCAATGAAAGGTTGTGAACAACTAACTTTGGATCAATCCCAGGCATATCCTTGTAAGTCCAAGCAAATAAATTTGGCCTCTCTTTAAGGAGAGGAATTATGATGGCTTGTTCCTCTGGAGATAGACTTTCTCCGAACTTGACTTTCTTTGGTTGAGTAGGATCATTGCTAATGTCCACTTCGAAAGTCACTTCTATAGCCATACGTGACCCATCCTCCAACTGGTGAGGCATGGGTATCAAGTGAATGTCATCGATAGGATTTATAGGTCCTACTGACTCAGGATCCAAACTAGCATGGAACACATCATATGCACAACTTGATGCAAAATGGAATGGTTGTAACATCTCTTCATTAGAGAAAATATCTTTAGGCTCTATTGGTGAATTAGCATGATCCCAATCAATAGCCTACATGTCAAGACACAAAGGTTTAGTGGGATCTACTAGGTTATGAAGTGGAGTGGTCAAATCAATGGAGATTGTATTGATGGATGGGATGAAATCTCCAGGACCACATGGGTGAAATCTTATCTCTAAGGTTTCCCTTCCATGCTCATGATGAGGCTCTAGAGGAATGGGAATCTCTAGATCTAGTCCATGAGCTGGTCGGATAATAGGATCATTAGGCTCTAAGAGCTCCCTGAATGTAGGTGGAGGGGGATTGACCATGCGATGAATGACATTCAAGTCAATTGGTCTCCCCAAAAACCGCAAGCCAGGGTCTATGGCATGAAGTACTGCTTCTCTTTCCACCAACATATTGACTTGTCGTAAATGGTGAGGCCCAAGATAGGCCATCTCAGTCTCATCCTCAAAATCGTCATCACTTATCCAGAAGCCATTAGCATTAGTATGCGGTCCCAAGGTGAGGGGCTCATGTCTTGGCCCTAAGTAAGCCATCTCTATTTCATCCTCATATTCTTCATCACTTATGAAGAATCCATTTGCATTAGTATGTTGCCCCAAGTCATGGGGCCATTGCCTTGCCCCTAAGTAGGCTCTCTCTATTGAGTCCTCTGACTCATAGTCACTTTCATCCGATATGTATCCACTCTCATGGTGTCTAGACTAGGTAAAGCTTTGTAAATAGTGAGGCTCATGATAGGCCAAGCCCTCTTGTGCTTCATCATCACTTGCCACATATGTGTTTTCTTCTTGCTCATCATCCCATGAGTTGTAACCTATTGGGGTGACATCAATTGTGGATCTTGGATGATAAGTCTCGGGAGGTGGTATGCTTGCCATAGCCACTTGTCTATTGCTCAGATATCTTGCACTTGGTGGATGATAAGGAATAAAATTGATGTCTTCTCCTAACCCCAAGGTTAATCTATCTAATGCTACTGCTAGAGGGTCATCTCGACCTCTGATGTGATATCCTAACCCAAATATATCATATGGGAGTTGGTATTGTGGCTCGAATGGCCGCCTACGCCCCTGCTCATATATACCAAGGCCATAACCATGCCAATGGCAATGCTCAAAATAGGTCAGAGAAAACTCAGGATTAGAGAGGTAGCAAACATTAATAGTGAATAGCTCATCATTGTCCTCATCTATATCCATAGATTTATGGGTGCAATCTAGGCCAACGTAGATGAAGTTTGTCTGGTTGGGAGGGATTCCAAGTGGAACCACTATTCCCACTAGTGGTCTTAGATCTTTTGGTCATCCCATGTCCTATGTAGATTCTATGATAGGTGTAAAAGTTATGTTCTACACAAGATACTCTCCTATCCCTATGCTTGCCAAGTGTATAGTTGCATGTGAGGTGGATGACCCCATGGATGACACTGGTGAAGCGGGGTGGTAGTCATCATCTTCGACTTGGTCTTGGTGATCTTATTCCTCCATGGGAGTTGGAATCTCTTCAATAGCTATGGTTAGCATTTCCTTGAGTTTGTTTTTCTCAACCATAGGTGCCTTTAGCTTCTGATCATTCTTTGGTTTAGGCATTGATGGTTTACTAGAAGCATTAGTTGCTTTGTGTGCAAGATGAGGTGTTGATGTAGATGGGTCCTTTTGTGCCCCTTTGTCTTTGTTATCCAATTGAATATTTGGAGATGAAGGTCCTACCGACAAGTGGGCCGAAGGAATCACAAATTCTCCTAGACAATCCACCTGGTGAACATACTTGAATGGCTCTTCATCGGCCAACACCATGTAGACTTTGTTATCATGCACATACTTGACACATTGGTGTAAGATCGAAGGAACACATCTCATGTCCCTTATCCAAGGTCTCCCTAGGAGGATGTTGTATTGCATGGCCCCTTCCAAGACATGACACATCACGGGGATGGTCTTATGCCCCACCTTGATAGGTAGGACTATCATTCCCATAGTATTGCATAAAGCATCATTGAAAGCTCTTAATGTATAGGCTCCCAGAATGATATTGGACTTGGGGATCTTAAGGTGTTCTATTGCTGTTGTGGTGATGATGTTGATTGATGAACCTGTATCGATCAAGACCCGCTTAAATGGAAAATCATTAACTGATGCCATGATGTGCAGTGGAGGGTCTAGTAAGGCAGTAGATACTGTCTTAATCTCATAATCGTAGAATCGGATTACAGGTTCCTGGCATTCTTGTACTTGTCCCACAAAATGGGTGAATGCATTTGGATCTTGTGGTTGGAGCTCTATTGACCTTAAAATCTCCATCAAGGTCTCCCTGTGCTTTGGGGACTACTGTATGAGCTCATAAATGGATAGCTTAGCCAGAGTCATTTGTAAGTTTTGCTCAAGTCTACTCCGGATGGTTACCACAGGTCGGGTTGGTGGACCTGGAAGGTTGTCTTGCCCCTGCCTCTACCTAGGTGTAGCTGGGACGTTGATGGGAGCTGCGGGAGGTTGTGGTTGACCATACCATCTAGTCCTGGTTGCTATATTGATAATTTCAACCATCCCAACACACCCATGGGTAGGCGTATCAATTCGGACCTGATTGACTTGTGCACCTTGCCCTCTAGGGACCTCATGGTTTGGTAGCGGGTTTTTGTAGATGCCCATATCTCTATTGTCAAGGGCCAATGGGTTGTCCACTTTAAGTTCTCCCACCTCAATCATGTTTTGCACTTGATGTTTGAAACCAACACAAACTTTGATATTATGCCCCGGTATCCTATGATACGGGTAGAATTGATCTTCCCTATATCCTTTTGGCTTAGGATGGTTGGGATCTATAAGAGGTATATCAGGGAATCTGATCTTTCCCACCTCGCTCAATTGATTGAAGATTGATTGCATTGATTCTGTCAATGGTGTAAAATAACGAGGGGGTTTGCATTCTTTGTTTCGACCCTTGATTGTTCTTTTGATCATAGTTGGCTAGTGGGGGTTGTGCTTGATAATTATGGGGTTGGTGCACAACCCCATCCTTAGGCGTAGCCAATACCACTTGATTAACTGGAGAAGGTGATGGAGAGCAAAGCTTTCTAATCAAACCCAATTCTCATTCAAAAACTTGGAAATATTTACAGAAATGGCAGCAGTCTACCAAATAAACTCCTTTATTCCGAAAGATAGTTTATTTTTTTCTTACAGCATTTCTCGCCTTGGAAGAAAAATAGCCCAAATAGGTCCAGAATGGCCCTCCTACCTTCAAATCTGCTACTCTATCTCAGCAGTTTTTGACCCCTTGTGCATGCCTTTGCTTCCCATTTTAAAAATTTTGGCATGACTCTCCATTCCCCTTTTGTGGCCCTTTGTTTCATTTCCCATGCTTCTTCATTGTTTTGGATTTTGAAACATTTTGTTTTTCTTTTCGACTCTTGGTCTTTGTCTGCTTTCATTGAACCTTGGTGCCACGTGCTGTTTAGTGCTACCACTATAGACTATGTCTGCCTGTCAACCAATGATGATGTTCGGTATACCCATTGCTCGATAATTTCCTCTGTAATGGCCCCTGTAATCGCTTGCCCTTTTTTTTCTGAGTCACAAAAAAAATAACATGTCGCAAAATCACGATGCTTTTTCCTTCTTACTCATTCTCTTCTCTTTTAGTCATGAAAATGCAACATGTCGCGATATCATGACACTTTTCCCTCTTGGTATTTCTCTTCTCTTTTGGTCGCAAAAATGTGACATGTCGCGATATCATGACACTTTTTCTCTCTTGCACCTTCTCTTGTATTTTGGTCATGAAAATGCGACATGTCGCGATATCGCGACACTTTTTCTCTCTTGCGCCTTCTCTTGTCTTTTGGTCACGAAAATGCGACATGTCGTGATATCGTGACACTTTTTCTCTCGTGCGCCTTCTCTCGTATTTTTGTCATGAAAATGTGACATGTCACGATATCGCGACACTTTTTCTCTCTTGCGCCTTCTCTCGTATTTTGGTCGTGAAAATGCGACATGTCATAATATCATGACACTTTTTCTCTCTTGCGCCTTCTCTCGTATTTTGGTCACGAAAATGCGACATGTCACGATATTGTGACACTTTTTCTCTCTTGCACCTTCTCTCGTCTTTTGGTCATGAAAATGCGACATGTCACGATATCGTGACACTTTTTCTCTCTTGTGCCTTCTCTCGTCTTTTGGTCGTGAAAATGTGACATGTTGCGATATCACGACACTTTTTCTCTCTTGCACCTTCTCTCATATTTTGGTCACAAAAATGCGACATGTCGCGATATCGCGACACTTTTTCTCTCTTGCACCTTCTCTCATATTTTGGTCACAAAAATGTGACATGTCGCGATATCGCGACACTTTTTCTTCTTTGCCAACATGTCGCGATATCGTGACACTTTTTCTTCTTTGTGGTATTTTGCTTTTTGTTGGATGCTCCTGCATCAGACACCTAGGGTGGATTGAGAAGTGACCTTCACTTCTATACTGTTCTATCACCTTCTTTTTCAACATCTCAAAACTTGCACCTGCCTTTGTAGTCCACTTAAACTCCTTGAAACGCCTCTTCTGATCTATTTTGGCCTTGTACTGAGTATTCATCTTACTGATATGCTATTGTACCTCTTCATGTAAACTCTTTATGTGCTCTACAAAATCTTCAGCCTCAGCACTGCTCTTTTCTCCTTTATCCATCGTTCTCAACTCAGAAGCATTCCTTGGACTACTCCCACATACAATCTGGAATGGTGATTTACCAGTACTCCTGTTGATAGTCCTATCCAGAGTAACTAGGGCTATACAAGCTCTCCAAGATTTAGCAAAATCTGGGTCTTCAGGGTACAAACCCTTAAGTTCTTCAAACCCCACAACTTCCACTCTCATTGTTGTCAGCAAACTCTTTTCATCCATCTCCTTCAGTGGCTTTAGTTTATGGCGCACTCCTTCGTTTGTTAGGGAGTAAGTGTTGGCATGTCCATCATGGACTACACGGAGATCAAACTGCCATGGTATTCCTAACAACATATGGTAAGCATCCATAGGTAGGATATCACACAGGACCTCATCCTGGTATCTCCCAATATTAAACTTGACTAAGTACTATTCACTGACCAATGCCCTATGGTCCTTCTACAACCACACAATCTGGTATGGATGCGGGTGTCTCCTCCTCTCTAGCTTAAACTTAGTAACCATTTCTTTAGAGACCAAGTTGTCATTACTACCATTATCTATAATAACATTACAGACCTTACCTGAACATTTGCACCTTGTGCGAAATAGGCTCCTCCTCTGGTCTGGTTCTTTCTCCTCATTCAACAAGGTTCTCCTTGTGACCATAACTTCTCCTCTCTCTACCTCCTCAGAGTACTCTGATTCAACTCTTTCATCTACAATAGCAGCTCTGGCATTACCCGTTGGCCTCCTATTTGGCTTCTCTTGGTGATGTGGACACTCATATGCTCGATGTCCTCCTTCTCCACAGTTGAAGCAGGTTCCACGAAACCCTCTTTCTCCATTTTCTCGACTATATCTACCTCTCCCTCTTGGGTAGTTGTTCTGACCACGGGATCTGTAATCATTATCTCCCTTCTGATCCTGACTGCTGCTAGCTTCTTCTTTCTTCTCATCTTGTCCTCCATCTATTCTTTCACCAGTTCTTTCTCCATGACCTCTTCCTTTCTACTTACCCTCAAACCTTCTGTTCAGCTTCTCTTCAACTTTTAGAGCAAACTGGTAAGCATCCTCAATGGTGCTCATCCTAACTAGACTCAACTCTTCTTGAATACTGGTTCTCAATCCATTGATGTAACGAGCTACCTTCTCCTTATTAGCCTCTGAATGGCCAGTTTTGATTGAGATCTTGTAAAACTCCTCTGTATATTCCTTGACAGATTTGCTTGACTGTCTCAAGCTCTACATTTTCCTCAACAGATCCAATTCGTAATCTATAGGAATAAACTGCCTCTTCAACTTCTCTACCATTCGATCCCATCTAGTTATCTTTTCCTTTCTGCTTCTATTTATTTCTAGCTGCACTTCTTTCCACCATATGCTAGCATGGCCTTTCAACTTCATTTTTGCAAACTTGATCCGATCTGGATCTACAACCTCCTCATACTCAAAATATTCCTCCATATCATTGATCCAATCAATCAACTCCTCTGGATTGAGATTCCTAGAATACGTGGAGACATCAAACTTTGGCTTCTTCTTGATATGAGATATGGCCCTAAATAATATAGCTTCTGTAGGATCCATTTCTTCTTCTTCATCTGATGGATCATCAACCTCCCAAGCTTCATCTTCACTACGGTCTTCTCTCCTTGGCTCAACCCCTCTTCGTAAATCCTCTTGCAAGGCTTGCACTTGCCTCTATAAAGCTCTGAAATCTCCTTTCGGTACCACATTTCTCCCACCACCATGGTTTCTTCATGGAGGCATTCTTCCTCACTCTCTTCTCATAACCCTTCCATAGATCCTGGTGCAAACTGCCTCACTTTCGGTGATCTACTCACACACTCAGGAACCCTAAGCTCTGATACCACTTGATGGAGAGCCAAGATTTCTAATCAAACCCAATTCTCATTCAAAAACTTGGAAAGATTTACAAAAATGGTAGCAATCTGCCAAATAAACTCCTTTATTTTGAAAGATAGTTTATTTTTTTTCTTACAACATTTCCCACCCTGGAAGAAAAACAGCCCAAACAGGTCCAGAATGGCCCTCCTGCCTTCAAATCTACTACTCTGTCTTAGCAGTTTCCAACCCCTTATGCATGCCTTTGCTTCCCCTTTTAAAATTTCTGGCGTGACTCTCCGTTTCCCTTTTGTGGCCCTTCATTTCATTTCCCATGCCTCTTCATTGTTTTGGCTTTCGAAACATTTTTTTCTTTTCGACTCTTGGTCTTCATCTGCTTTCATTGCACCTTGGTGCCATGTGTTGTTCAGTGCTGCCACTGTAGACTCTATCCGCTTGTCAACCAATGATGACGTTCGGTATACCCATCGCTCGATAATTTCCTCTGTAATAGCCCCTGTAACCGCATGCCCTTTTTTTTTTTTTGAGTAAAAAAAAAAACATGTCGTGAAATCGTGACACTTTTTCCTTCTTACTCATTCTCTTCTATTTTAGTCATGAAATCGTGACATTTTTTCCTTCTTACTCATTATCTTCTCTTTTAGTCGCGAAAATGCGACATGTCGCGATATCGTGATACTTTTACCTCTTGGTATTTCTCTTCTCTTTTGGTCGCAAATATGCGACATGTCATGATATCGCGACACTTTTTCTCTCTTGTGCATTCTCTTGTCTTTTGGTCATGAAAATGCGACATGTTGCGATATCGCGATACTGTTTCTCTCTTGCACCTTTTATTGTCTTTTGGTCGTGAAAATACGACATGTCACGATATCGTGACACTTTTTCTCTCTTGCGCCTTCTCTCATATTTTGGTCATGAAAATGTGACATGTCGTGACACTTTTTCTCTCTTGCACCTTCTCTCGTCTTTTGGTTGTGAAAATGCGACATGTCGCGATATCATGACAATTTTTCTCTCTTGCGCCTTCTCTCGTATTTTGGTCACGAAAATGCGACATGTCGCGATATCGCGACACTTTTTCTCTCTTGCACCTTCTCTCATATTTTGGTTGCAAAAATGTGACATGTCATGATATCGCGACACTTTTTCTCTCTTGCACCTTCTATTGTCTTTTGGTCGTGCAAATGCGACATGTTGCGATATCGCAACACTTTTTCTCTCTTGCGCCTTCTCTCATCGTTTGGTTGTAAAAATGCGACATGTCTTGATATCACGATATTTTTTCTCTCTTGTGCCTTCTCTCGTCTGTTGGTCATGAAAATGCGACATGTCACGATATCGTGACACTTTTTCTTCTTTCTCGACATGTCGCGATATCGTGACACTTTTTCTTCTTTGTGGTATTTTGCTTTTCGTTGGATACTCCTGCATCAGAAGGGCTTACCTACTTCTGCTTGTACTTACCATTTTTTTTGTTCTTATTCCACTCCTTCTTGGTTCGGAGTTTTATAGTTCCGTTATCTACTTTTATCTCCTCGATGAACTTGGCTTGTGCCAAAGCTTCCTCAAATGAGAGGTACTGTTGTAGTTGTAGCAAGAGGAAAATGTGTTTGGAACAACTCTTGGTGAACATCTAGATGATTTCTTCTGTGGGAACAGATAATGATAATTTTTCCATGATTTTGCTCTATCTATTATCGTAATCCATTACTGGCTCATCATCATAATGCTTCAAGTTGGCTACGTCTGAAAGGTTCACTTTCCTCTTAGCACCAAAAGAGAAACACTTCATAAAAGTGTTCACTAGTTGTTCAAAATTTGCTATGCTATTCTTGGGTAGCTGGTTAAACCATTGGGGGTGGCACCCATAAATGTCATAATGAATATCCTAAGCATGAGAGAATCATTATCTTAAAGATGAAAACATGCGTTGATAAAGTTGGTGACATGCTCTTGTGCATCCTCTTCCCCTTTAAACTTCTCTAGCCTAGGCATCTCAAAATGCTTAGGGTATGCGGGGCTAGGGATGAATAGACATAATGGTTGATTGTGTATCTTGCTCAATGTTGGTTGGCTCCCAGTAGCCTCTTATTTCTCAAAGGATTTCATATTTTTAGCAAGCTCTCGAAATGCCTTCAAAGCAAGGAGTTATTCCTCTTGAAAACCACCTCGTGGTTGCGGTGGAGGTAACACTTTATCCATTTGATTTGTTCTATTTTCTTTCCTTCTGCAAGGAGATTCAAGATGTGCTTGATCCAGCTCTATTAAGTTTACCCTTTCCCCCTCAGTTGGGTTCCTCTCATGATTCAGAGGGCAGCTTTTTTGTAGGTTTCTTTCTTGTCTAATGCGCTCCTCTCTTGGTGAGTTAGCACATTGATATCTTTTATGATCACTTCCAATTGTTTTTTGGTTGATGTAAGCTAGTTGCTCAGCTTGCTCTCTCAAATGTTGCTCATGTTGGCACAACAACCATTCTCTCTATTTATCATGTTCAAGAGCATCCACAAGCTCTCGCTCTTTGTGCAAGGCATTCTCTAACCATTGTACATGGTTAACTTGCACAATCATAGAGGACTCATGCTTATCTGACCCTATCATAGTTGTTTTGATTCATAGATCTTTCTTAGGGATTTATGTTGTTTTCTCGCTCTAGCTAGGCAATGTGACTTGTTCAGTATATTGTTGAGTGTCTCTATGATCAAATTTTGTGTGTTTGCTATGGGGTCATCTTGAGGTACCCCTAGTTTGAGAAGTGGGCTTAGAAGTCATAGTTAGTGAGCTTCTATAGGTGGAGTTCTCTATGGCTATGGTTTTGGGAGGTGGACTCGGATGCAACCGATCCAACTCGTCCAATTATCTTGTTCTTCATGGCTGATTTCGTGGGGTGCCATTGGCTCCAATAATGCCATAGTCTATTGGAATATTTCCTCTTGTGTGAAGGATGTCTTCTGTTTTATGTCTATGACTGGAGGTATTTATAGTTTCCTACCCCTTAGTGGGATGATCTATTCTAAGTGTCTCGTGTGAATTTTGATATGTCAGGACTCTTGTGTGCCCCTTTGGTGATGAGGATTTCGTGGTCCTTTCTACCTTCCACAAGAATGGATAAGGGGAAACCTCATCGTCTCTATGTGAAGAATAGGGTCTATAACCCTATTTATTTCTATGTGAGGAGGAAGCTCTTGAAGCTTCCTCATGTCTTTGAGAAGTTTCTGTGTGTTTAGAGGAAGCCCTTGAAGTTTTCTCATGTCTCCTTGATGATGATGGCCGTGAGGCCTCTTTGTGTTGATGTGATGTAATTCCTTTATTTGGTTCCTTATATGGGGTTTCTCGAGGAGATCCCCCAAGGGTTGAGTTATCACCCCTTAGACTCACAGATTTGAGTCTTACGGTCTTCCGAGTAGGTATTTCAATGCTACTATGACTTCGCCTAAGGGTATGTGTTGTTTTGGACCCTCCCTCGATGTTGGACCAGGGATGTCTACTTCTTGTTTTAACCTTCATTTTTTGAATTTAGATTTTTGTGTTGCACTTTAAATATGATCAAAAAATATCACACAAATATTTATCTTGATTACAATTTTAAGTGTGCCCTAATTTTTTGATGTATTGTTGTTTCTTGCTTCTTGCTTTGGATTTGGAATGAGGAGACTCATCCATAGTGATAATCAAGAGTACTCATGCCAAACATGATTTTCCAAAAGAGACTAGGGTACACCTCTGAAATCCCAGTGGGAGGTTCACCTAGATCTTCCACTCTAAACCAATGAATGTTCCAATAGTGGGATACAGTTTGAACATAGGTACCTTAATGCCACAATGAAGAAGTTCTTCAATTCATTTCTAGGAGAATCTAGGGGGTAAAACAGTGGAAGGAGATGAATGCCAACATCACTGGATTGAATTGAGGGTTGGTAATGAAATCCAACTTCCCAATGTTTAAATGATACGTGTGTGTGTGGTGTTCATTTTAAGTTTTGCATGAATAAGAATGCATCATATAGAAGCAATAAACCCTTTCCTATATGCCTAAGTGCAACAAATTTTAGTGCACTTTATTTCATGCAAGTATGGCCTTTAGAAAGGCCTCAAAACAAGTAAACCAACCATACAATTTCTAGCACATTGGATTCTAGGGTGAACTTTACAGACAGAAGCCGTTGTTCCTAGCAACACCTAGTGGAAATAAAAAATAAGATCTAAGATATGCAAAGTCCCTAATTATTTCTTTTTTTATTCTTTCAATTCCCAAACATATTTGTGCTTTAAGTTTACTATTTTAGACACACAAAAGCAGATAGAAATCTATAAAATATCATATAAGCTATACCAACCTTTTATCTAGCTTAGAGAGTTAGTGTTTTGACCTCTTTTGCACTCCAATTTTGGTCGCTGTCGACCAGAGTGTTTGGCTTATGGCCACTGTTAGCAGGAGTGGCTAACGCTATGGTGGTCACTGTGGCTCAGAGTGGCTGATTTTTGGTTGATGTAGACTAGAGCAGCTAAGTCTGCACATAAAATTAAATCAGTATCCAGGCACAAAAATAAAAAATTAGTGGAGGTCCCACCATGATCACCATTTGTAGTGACCCTAGGGCGCATGCACCGCTCTTACTCTACCTGCAATGTGTTAAACCTAAAATTAAAGACCATGAAAAAACATATAACATAGAAATAATGAAAGATATGTCTCTTTATTTGTATTGAAACCCACTTACATGTTGATCCCTCTTAGGGATACCTATTTTTTATATATAGTAGGGTTACAAGTGGGTAAGATGTCCCCTCGCAAAGGGGTGGCGCGCTATCACAAGCTTCCTAGTTCCGCACACATAAATGTATGAGGGCTTACATATGCCTCCTCTCTAGGTATGTTTCCTAGAGGGATCTCTTTTGCTTTTGTATGTTGTAGATTCTGTCTGATGAACCTGTGGCCCTATAGAAATGAAACAACAACACACGCTTAGATGTTTGAGAATGCCTCCCCGGATAAGGTTGTTAGTATATATCAAATGAAATCAAGTTCATATAAAACTGATGCTATGAATGAAATTATGCTATGCTAATGATAAGCTAAACAAAATAATGAAGCTAATGTGTAAAACCCTAAGCTAGGCCTGCAAGCCACTATCCGAGACAGTGGCCGCTAAGGCGAATCTTGCCCTCTTTGCTCCAAGGCTAATATCAGTGCTTGTATCTGATGTTTGAAATGATGGTTGCTTTGCTCGATACATTGGATATCCTGTATGTGTAAAACTCCCAAGTGGATTCTCCAATCTAACAGGGCTTCGTTGTAAAATATGATCTCCAAGGGGAGCTCTTCTAAGTCTCGAAAATCTCTCCTCAATGACCTATTATGTTCACCTTAGGCTTGCACCTTTTAAAGTGTGTGAAACCCTAGGTCTATGTTTAAAACCCTAGGATTGAATCCCTCATGCATAGTGAATGTTAGCATGAGAAGCTTTTGTCTTTTATCTATGTTTGAAGGCTAGTTAACTAAAATCTAACTGCCAACTTGAGTCTCCTATGCAAACTGGTCATTAGCATGAGAAGTTTTTGTCCTTGTCTATGTTTGGAGGCCAATTAATTGAAGTCTAAATGCAAACTCAAGTCTCCTATGTGAACTGGCTATGAAATGGAAGTAAAAGTTACTCCCACTCACCTTTATTGCATGTAGACTACCACTTTCACCTGTGATTGAGCATATCTATCGGTAAAATAATTTTTGTAGCTTAGCCACTATCATATGCAATGACTACGATTTGGCCACTATCATCTATAGCGGCTGAGGTCTGGCCACTCTAATCTTGAGTGACTAAGGTCCTACTACTCTGGTCTTGAGTTAGGCTTGGATGGGCTTAAAATACCTTAGATGAGTGGTGAGAACCACTTTTTATTCTTGTAAATTCCAATATTATGTCATATGATCTTATGAATGTTCTTATTTTAGTAGCTCCCCTAATAATGACATGTTTTAGGTGTCTACAAGTAGACATTACTTATCAAGATGCAAAACTAAGTGGGTTCTTGCTCTTAGTGAATTTTAACTCACATTTATCGGCTAAAAATATATTAAAGGCCAAGTTATAGCTGATCAGTTAGCTACTACACCTTTAGAATCTACTCATCCTATGAAAATTGAATTTCTTGATGAGTGCCTTACTCTAGAAGAAGATCATTCTGAGACATGGTCTTTGTATTTTGATGGAGCTAGATGTATGAGTGGTACAGGTACCGGTATCATATTGAAATCTCCCCAAAAGCATATTATACCTTTATATTTTAAGTTACAATTTACTTGTACTAATAATACTGTAGAGTATGAGGCTCTAATCCTTGGGTTACGAGCTACTTTAGCTTTAAAAATAAAAATTTTATTAGTTTTTAGAGATTATCAACTTGTAATAAATCAAATAAGTAAATTTTATCAAATACAAGATGAGAAAATTCATCCTTATAAATAATATGTCCTTAAGATTATATCATTATTTGAAAAAGTAACTTTAGAAGTTATTCCTAGAACTAGCAACCATGTTGTCGATTCTATGGTCGTAGTTGCTTCTTTGTTGCCTTTGGATTTGGATTATGAGTATGCTACTATCATAATTCACCAAATCCAAGAGCCCACTTCTTCTAATTCATGTTTTGAACCATTTTATGTGTTTTTGATTGATGAAATTACCCCAGAGCCTTGGTATGCAAATATTTTTAATTTTCTCCAGAAAGGAATTTTTCCTTAATGACTAGATAGAAACCAATGTAGGCTACTATGTAAGCAAACCATTTGCTTCATAATTTTGGTAATACCTTATATATAAGATATTTTGAAGGTATTCTATAAGATATCTCAACCTAGAAGAGTCTAAGAAAGCCTTAAGTGAAGCCCATGATGGATCCTGTGGAGGACACTTTAGTGGAAGTGCCATTGCTAAAAAGCTCCTTAGAATGGGATATTTTTGTCCTTCCATGGAAAAATACACTAATGATTATGTGTGTCATTGTGATAAGTGTCAAAATTATTTTGACCTTATCCATGCTCCTACTTAGGAACTTCAAGCCATATCCTCTCCTTGGTCCTTCTGTAAATGGGGTTTAGATATTATTGGTAAAATCAATCCTATTTCATCTGATGGTCATAAATTCATAATAATAGTAACAAAATATTTTACAAAGTGGGTTGAAGCTATGTCTTTAGATTCTTGCACAAGAGTTCAAGTTTCTAAATTCATTTTCAATCAAATCATTTATAGATTTGGAATTCCATATAATCTCATCTCTGATAATGGAACATGTTTTAAGAACAAAGATGATAAGAAATTATATCAAAAATATAAAATCCAACATAGATGGTCCACTCCTTACCATCCATAAGGTAATGGCCAAGCTAAAGCATCAAATAAAACCTTAATCAAAATCCTAAAAATATTAGTTAATAAATCTGGTCGTGATTGGCATATACAATTATATCCTACCTTGTGGGCTTATCGACCTAGTGTTCGTACTCCTATAGATGCTTCATCTTTTGTCTTGGTTTATGGTGTTGAAGTAGTTTTTCTATTTAAATTAGAAGTTCCTTATTTAGCTGTTCTACTTAAAGATACTGAAGTAGGAGATGAGTATCATGTTGGCATATTTAGTCAGCTATAACTTCTCGATGAAAAGCGCATCCATGCTTTAGAGAATCTTCATGCCTACCAAGAAAAACTTAAAAGATCATAAGCAAAGAAAGTTCATAATTGATACTTTGAAGTTGGATATTTAGTTTTAAAATAAAATAAAAAAACACTAATGCAAGAAAAGAAAAAGGAAAATTTCAACCTGATTGGCTTGGGCCATATGTCATCACTGCTAAATTTGGATCAGATGCATATAGATTGGCTTCCTTATATGGGAAATATCTCAAGGAACCCATGAATATCTGTTGGATATTTTGAGATCAGTTAGTTTTCATTGATGTCAAGGTGAAAAAGTCATCATTGATACCAAAGTGAACAAATGGAGCCATCATCAACACCATGGAGCACACCATTATTAACACCAGGAACAAAGCGAAGAGTTGAAGAATAAATTGGAAAAATAATATATTATGAGGATTTAATTAAATCCATGGTGGCAGAATATTTTAAATCATATCAGTGGAGTACAAGCTCCCAGTTTAAATTTACCCCATGGAAGACTTTAATTTTATTAAAGTCAAAGGTTTTAAAATATAATTTATAAAATTTAAATTCTATTGTAATTTAAATAATTTATAAATTATATAAAGGTTTAGCTAGCTCCGACGTCATAAAAATTAAGGAGCACTGACATCTAAATTTTAATGGTGGTTTTTTATATAAATTAATTCCCAAAGGGGCATTCGAAACTTATCCCTCGATGAATTAATTCCCATGCGAAAAGGTTGAAGGTATTTCATGCATTGTGAACGCTGAGTAAGAAGACAAAGAGCTTTGTCTTGTTAGTGTCAAGGAACAAGATAAAAAAAGGGTAGCGTATGGTTTGAGTCACATAGGACACGGTGGTACATTGGTTGTGCACGCTTTGCGAAGGCATAGGGAAAGGAGGAGCCCAAATTTGATTCTCGTGGACATGCCAAATGAAGAATTTTTGTTTTACGTTCAATTTGAGCACTAGGTGGTGAAGATGGATCATGAAGTACTCGTTGGTTTTCAAATGTGCATCTAGCGCACACGATAGTCAAGCCCATGGCTAGAGCACTCAAGGAGGCAGAGATCATGGGGTCGAATCCCACTAGTGGCAAAGGTAATTTTTTAATTAAAATTTATATTGCCTAAGGTTTTATTAAAGGGTCGTTTGGAGTTATAAGGGTTTGTGAATATTTATTGTTAATTAAATTGCATTTGGAGTTATAAGGGTTTGTGAAGATTTATTTTTATTGGAAATTGATTTGTGCTATTTGGAGTTAAAAGGGTTTTGAAATATTATTTTTTTGAGAAGGGATTTATGCTATTAAGGTTTTTAAAGAAAACAAAAATTATTTTTGCTAAAGTTCTTCTTGCCATTAAAATTGATTAAAGAGGTTTTGAGTTATTTTGGTGGATGTTGAATTTATTATTAGTTGGGAGTTTATAAGGTGTTATTGGATAAATAATTTATGTATGTTGATGGTTGTTTTTGAAAGGTGGAGTGATAAGGTGTAATTGAGTATTTTACATTATATTGTGAGAAAATATTTACTCATATAGCCTCTTTGAGATTGGCATAGAAGTTGTCGTGGTTGTGGAAGATTTATGAGATCCCTTCATCATCAAGAAAAATGTATGATAACATTCTTCCATGATTGATTTGATTGATTGGTTTACTAGAAAATAAGTTTCGAGTGAAAATGACTTGATTAGGGTTTCCTTTTTGAGAGTGTTTGAGTTAATTCTTCAAGATTTTTTGGAATAAAGAATTGTTATTAAATCCTTTTTTGATAAGAATTGTTGTTGAAGCCATTGGTTGTGTGAAGAACTTGAACTAGGGTTTGAAATGAGCATGAGTATCATTGTTATGTGATATTTTTTGTTGAGCATTGTTGGAAATATTTTGAGTTGATGGTTATATACTTGGACTAGGGTTTGTGAGAAAGAAGTGTTTCATTGAGTGATTGGTTGAGTAGAGTTGATTGAGCCTAGTCAAGTGGATGTGTGAAGTGATTGTTCAAGTTCTATAAAACAAACTATTCTATATTTTGATTTGAGTTGATAAAGTGATTGAGCATTGAGTTGAAACATATTGGGTCTCTAAAAATTATCTTTATGTTTCTATGAGATTTGGACAAGTTATGTGTGGACTTGTTGGATATATTTGAGTAGGTTTTGAGTGGACTTGTTGAGCAGAGTTGAGCAAGTTGAGTGAACTTGTTGAGCAGCTTTGAGAAAGTTCTATGTGGACTTATTGAGCAGATTTGAGCAAGTTCTATGTGGACTTGTTGAGCAGATTGAGCAGGTTCTGAGTGGACTTGTTGAGTAGATTTGATCAAGTTATGAGTGGACTTGTTGAGCTAAATTAAGCAAGTTATACGTGGACTTGTTGAAGCAGATTAAACAAGTTTTGAGTGGAGTTTTTGAGCATATTGAGCAAGTTATAAGTAAACTTATTGAGCATATTTGCTCAAGTTTGAGTGGAATTGTTGAGCAGAATTGAGCAAGTTCTGAGTGGACTTGTGGAGCAGAGTTTTGTGTAGATTTGAGGATAAGTGTGTGCCAAACCAGAGACAAATATTGAGCAAATTTGTGCTAGATCGAAGGACTGTGTTTAGTGTAGATTTAAGATAGAGTTTTGGAGGTGATAGAGCAAAGAGGACAATGTTCTCCAGTGGATAGAGATCTATAAGCCAAGGCAATGAGGACAGGTCTTATAAGTGGGGACAAGAGTCTTCAGTGGAGAGAGATCCACAAACCAGCGTATTGGAGGCAGTAGTATTCTATAAGATCACAAGCCAGAGCAGAGAATGAGTTCTCCTATGGATAGATATCCATGAACTTAATTTAGGGGATTGGTATATCCTTTGGACAGAGGTCCATAAACATTGTAATAGGGAAGGATTCCCAAGAGAATGAGAGAAAATTTTAGTGAAATTTTTCTCCATGGAGTAGCCCACATTAGGTGAACCACGTAAATTGTGGTGTATCTATTGTGTGTGGTGTTTTGTGTATTTCTTGATTACTGTTGTTGATATTGCTATCTATACATTGCATAATATTTATTAGGAAATAAAATTAAAAAGTGGTCTTATACTATTCACCCCCCTCTTAGTATAAGCTTGTGTTCTTCAATATCATGTATTTAAAAAGATATTATGCATAAAATAAAAAAGTTCCATATCTGTACATAATTGTAAATAAATTTCTTCATCATTTGCAATCCTCATATTATCAAAATAACAAAAAAAAATCAAAAAATTTAAAATATTTCAAAGTTGTTAAGTTATTCATTTTGCATCACTATGTGTTATCTTTCAAAAATCCAAGTTATATTTTAATATATTTCAGATAAATTCAAAAGTTATCTTGAACTATGCACTTAATTTACATATTTCATAATTTTGATTTTGTTCCATTGATTATAAATCTCTCTTGTATCGAAAAGCACTATTACTTCACTAAATAAATTTTGAGTTTTGGGAAATGATCTTGCTACTTCTTGAACCAATAACACACTCACATATTAAAAATGATTTCTTGTAAATTCAAAAAGGATACTACATAGTAGTCTTAGTTCCTTAAGCAAAATGGTCCCCTGTTATCCTATTATGTGCATGGCCTAGAATATTGGGAATTGGCAAAAGGACAAGCTTCCCCCCTATCAAAATAAAATCACTTGCCCTACGTCTAATCTAGGCAAGTATCCCAAAAGAAATAAAAATATAGAGAAAAAGAAAGAAAGAGAAAAATAAAGAAAAATAAAAATAAATAAAGAGAAAGAAAATGAGAAACAATAAATTCCTCTTGTTCATAAATGAACAAGAAATCCGTATTCCAAAAATTTGAAGAAAATAAGGGGGTAGTGAGCTTAAATCCTTGGAATTCCTTAGTTATTTGAAATCCATGAGGTAAGCCCCATAACAGGTGGTTTTTATCCAACCCGCTTGACCATGGGTAATCCCTTTCACGTGGTGACATGTCTGTCACATTAGTGACCTTTTGTACAGACCAATGTCTGCTTTTGGATTAGCTAGATTTTGGTAACTTGACTTACATAGTAGTTGGTACAATGGCATGCACAAAATTAGGGTTAATGAACATTTCACTTGGACACACATTGGTTCATAAAAAATTACTTGTATCATTATCTTACTCAAAATCAATAAATCAATTTCACACACATACACATTTGATCCTTGAGAGATTTTGTATCATTGTGTCAAATCAATATGGATAACGCACTCACTTATCACATACTGGTTCTTGATATTATACTTGAGCACCACAAAAACTTTTCTCTTATTAGCAATACAAAAATTCCTCACAATAGGATCCGCTTCATGAACTAGTGAGCACCGATCTCTACCAATGATCATATAACAACACAACATCCTCCGAGGAACATTGCTAATCTATTTATTTCATTATTTTACAAAACATCTTTTCACAACATCTTTTTCAAAAATATATTTCAAAAACACATTTAGAAAAACTCAAGTCAATTTTCATTTTAAGCATGATCAACATACTTAAATTAAAAGGATGATTATGATAAATTTAGACATCAAAAAAATTCAATAAAATGCAATTAAATCATATCAAAGTCACATCATACAAGAAGATCAATATATATATGAAAATTCCATATACAAGATGAAGTTGGACTGGTATGCCACAATCCTCAAAAATTGACATACTCAGTAAATAAATATATGATACAAAATGTCTAAGATCACCCCCTAGATCCTCTATAACTCTGAGCATCATCATCCCCACCAGGGGGTCATGGTACTCAAAATCCTCCTGCTCCCATGGTAGTAGTCGTTTGGGCAGTCGATCGAGATCTAGAGCAACTCAAAGTCTCTGATATGTCAAGCATCAGAGGCTCAAGCTACCTCTACTCCATAGGTATTACTACATGATATAAAACCTGATAGAAACCCACCAAATATAGTGCTTGAGTTAATATCCTCCCTGATTCACTCCTCCCTGAGCTCACTGATCGAGAAGATGTAAGAGATGAATCCCTAGCTCCCTGTCCCACTTATGTATAAGCCTACGCATGTGCAAGCTCTACCTCTAGATTCTAGATCCTAGATCTCAAACCTGCATCTTGCACATCTAAATACTCAATATTAGTCTTCTGGGAGGCATTATCTTCCCTCAGACTAATCACCTCTGCCCGTAGAGCGGATGTATCACTACTCTCTCCCTCCTCCATAACTCTCTTGCCCTTCCTGGGCAAGTCATGTCTCTCCTTTTGCTGAGGAGATGCTCCTCCCTCCTATGGGGGGATACTCTCCTCTCCCCCTCTATTCCCTAGAAGCTCTCTCTCACCTCAGGTTAGTATGATGACCTCCTTTTGTGTGAGGTCCCCCTCTCCTAGGAGGAGCCTAATCCTATCTCCTTCGTTATCTACCATACCATACCCTTGTGGGCCAAATCTAAGCATACCAAACCCAATAACCATTAGTCACCCTAGTATCATCTCTAGTGGTTGTGGGCACCATCTCATTATCTGCATTTAGGTCCATAAACATTACCATGTCAAGAGCTCCACTAACTATGGTAGTATCCTAAGTGGACCTAGCAAAGTAAATATCCCTAGTCCGATGGATGTCCTACTGCAATCCAAACTATTTTATGACTCAGTCAACATAATGTAGCTCCACATCACCCTAGTCCATTCTCAACCAAATAACTTGCCTCACATGAGCCAACTGATATGCATCATATGACCAACATGGATGATCTTTGTATGGCCTCCATGTGATGCTATATGTTTCTAGGTCATCCAAGAATCTCCTAATCATGTCCATAGACATATGACTCCTTGGAGCTCTGTGAGGACATCAATAAAAATCCCTACGCATCT
The DNA here is from genome assembly GCA_028583015.1 of Wollemia nobilis. Taxonomy (NCBI): domain Eukaryota; kingdom Viridiplantae; phylum Streptophyta; class Pinopsida; order Araucariales; family Araucariaceae; genus Wollemia; species Wollemia nobilis. Next base: position 5,488,542 of record JAQPPZ010002530.1, read on the forward strand.
TTGCATCCAAACACTCTAGTGGAAGCCCTGTAAGTATCCATATGGTAATGTGCTCCCATACCTAAACCTATAGAAATGAAGTGAGGGGCAGTGCTACAACACCCTTGTATACGACCTTGAATAGAATCCTATACAAATGGCATAGCATGAAAGGCCTCCACGCAAAAAATCTCCCCTGATATATCATGTCAAACACAACCACTAAAGTGGCTAAAAAGTAAGCTGCCAACAATCCCACTCAATACAATTGTGAGCTGAGAAACTCCTGGTACCTAAATCAGAATCTCAATCCCAATGCCTCCACTCAATAGAGGGAAATTAGGATCACCAGATAATCTCTGAAGTGCCTTGATCTAGTTTCCAAATGTGACAACAAACATCCTCCTGATAGGTACTCTTAGTATCCTCAAAATATCCTCTAGTGTAGGGGTCATATCACCCGTTGGTAGTCAAAAATAGGAAGAACCTGGGTACCACCACTTAGCCAAAGCAATTAGTAGTCGCATATCGACTAGAACCTATGACACCTCCACCACATGTAGTAACCCCATATTACCTAAGGTATCTCTCTCTACCATTGTGAGTGCATTCAGGTCCTCCTGAGATGCTCCATAGTGCCACTCCCTATTCTTCAATTCCCTTTTATGTTCAAACAAAGAAAAACAAAATTTCAATCAGTTAGTTAATAAACAAGTTTTTTCTAAAATCGGTTATTTTTTTGTGATATCGAACACTTATGTTCGATATTAGTTATTTTTTTTTATATCAAATACTTTTGTTCGATATAGACCAGGTTTTTATAATATCGGTCGATGTTCTACAATATCAAACGATTTCGTACGATATCGAATGATTTTTGTTCAAAATTGATCGATATCGCTGAAATCGAGCTAATATCATAGAAATCAACTCGATTTCATCAACGTGGCAAAAAATAAAACCATGCCCTAAAATCCAAATTAAACATACATTTAAGCACAAAAAAAATCATAAATTATAGCTTAAACTTAGTTTTAGATCATTACCCATATCTGGTCAGCCCTTCTGCACCCCAGATCTACTTGATGAGGAACTTCCATTATATTTTATCTCTCCAGAGCTCCAAAACCAGAACAAATGTACAATAAAAATGAATTAGGTTTTACCCCAATTCTTTGGTTTTATTAAAATTATTCTAAAAATAGGTAAATTTTGAGTTTTTCACCAAACCTAGAATTTGGTGCAAAAAATCAAAGGGGGTATCATACCTAAAATAGTTTAACAATAAAACTTGAAATCATCAACAAAATGTGCAATAAATTTTTTCTTTCTCGTAAAGCGTGCTACACTTTTCTTTAACACACTTTCTTTCAAAAATGCGTTAAAGAGGGGGCCAAATGTAGCACCTTAAAAATGTCTCACATTAATCAAACCTAAGGTAATAAACATTTGAAAAATAAAATTTAACTACCCTCAACTTTCTACCTCGATTTTTGTGCTTGTTACAAGTTTTTTTTAGCCCTTTTGCAAAATCGGTAGATTTTGCACAAAATTGGGTCACCCAATTTTTTCCAAAACCAAAAAATGCCTACCTTAGCAAGGCAAAAAAATTTGGTTATAATCTCTTTGTCTCTACCTAGGTAACTGCATGGTGGTTTCAAGATCGGTTCGATCGATTTCATCTAGAATAGAGGAGGCTGTAACCCCCCTTCAATTTTAGTCCAAATCTTTAGCTAAACTCTTCCTATTTAATCCAGGATCCTCGCCTCAGATTACCCTTAAAACATCCACATAATTCATATTATCCTTCTACCATTTCACTATATTTTTGTAGGTTCAAGTTGCACATCGATCAGATTTGTGTGATATCGGATCACCCAATTTTGACAAAAACTACCCGATTTTGTCTACATCACACATCCGTGTTGTTCAGATGCTTGGGGGTATCCAAACCTCATTGTTTGCATCATTTTCCCTTATTTATTATGTATTATATTATATTTATCCTCTGATTACATCATTTTTAATCCTTTATCATTAATACATTAGCTTCTATATTCATATTTCATCGCTTTTTCATGAACATTCATACATTTAGCATAGATCTACATTCAGTAATTCAATAATTATCCTTTTAAGTTAATTATTGATCATAATTCACTTCAATATATGCATACTATTATGTAAATCTATTTTTTTTTGTATCAAATTTATCAAACTGCAGCATTTTGCCTTAATTAGGTAGATTTTTGCATAATCAGACCACCTGATTAGCAGAATTCGATCACCCTATCTTGCTGGATTTTTACCAATTTTACCTACAACAAAGAATCAAAAACTACATCAGATTTCCAAATATAGGTTAGAGTTTAAAATTCTCTTAAGCACTGCATAGTTCATCTAAATTTACTTTTCAGTTGTTTGCTATCTTCATATAAATCAAAATTGCATATAGGTTAATAGTAGTTGCATATTGGCCAAACTAGGTGTATGTGATATTTGATAAAAGGAACACATCAAAACAAATCCCAAACCTAGGCATGGAAACTACCATAAAATGTTTCCTGGTGAAACCCACCTAATTCATCGAAATATGACCATAAGAAGGTATGATCAAGTACCTCTCTTTTGAGGTATAGACCTATCATTTCCACATTCCCTTTTGAGGCACAAATCCATCATCCTGAAGGAAAGGAGTGTATGAATTTTAGACCTATAATTACATATATTTGTGCATTATGATAGTCTTGTATGTGCATAGTTATTAACCCCTTGCTCAAAATAAAATGATTTATTTTTGTACCCTAGAATTAGTTTCATGCAAAGAAAAGAATCATTCTAGGTTAGCCTTTGTCTTATTGTATGTTTTGTCTTATTGTATCCTAATTAGATATTATTTGTAATTATTTATATTAGTTCTCAATATAAAACTTAGGTGTTTGGATAATTGACATATCAAACCCCCTAAAATGACTTGGAATGAGTCTTAAAAATGACCCCTCAAACCTAAAACACAACAGTTGAGGTGAGGATAACTTTGTGAGGATTTTAGCCCTAGTGGATCCACTAGATATTCATGAGATCTCCTCATATTTTAGGTGAATATGATGTTAAAACCTCATTTATAACCTTTTTAAACCTTTCACATAGTCAAAAGATAAAAATTTATTTAAACTTAATCAAGACCACTAAATCTTTATTTGCATAAATTAGATCACTAATCAAGATTTAACATTTGGAACCTCAACTCAATGTAGTAATTTTGATACTGAGTCATGCATCCAAGAAATATTGATCTTCATATTGTTCCTAGTCTAGTCAAGGTCTTCCCTTGTGTACAAACACATATATTGGGGGAACCAAGTTACCTTAGTACCGATAGGTATATCGAGGTGGCAAGTATATCTAGCAGGATCAATATATCTTCTTGAGGTATATTGGCTAGTAGAATTCAATATTCATAGCTTTTCTACGTTTCTTGTAAAATTAATCTCCCTCTTCAAACATGACTCCTACTCTTTGAAATAATAATATAATCATAGGTCCAAATGAGAATCCCTTATGGGATGACAATGATAAAATTGATAGAGAAAATTAAAATATAGATAAAGAATATTATGAAACTTCAACCAATGGATATATTGACCCTATATAAGGGCCTCATGGCCAATTCATCTTCAAATCTCATAACCATGTCATAAATTTATTTAAGTAAAATAAGCATATCATGTCAAAACTTCTAGAGGGATATCTACTTCAATGAAGTTGGACCATCCAATAACCAATAAATTCCTAATTCAAGTTCTATGTCACTTCATAATTCAAATCATAATAATTTTTTTAATCAATCTCCTTTAAATCCAAATGTCAACCCACTTTCTTCTAATACAACCTATGCCACAACAACCATAGCCAATGTTGGGGGATTTTCCCAAACATCCCCAAATAATAATCCTCCTCCCAACAATAATCTATTTTATTCTATACCTCCTACCAATAATTTTTTAGATTAATCTAAATTCCAATAATTCTCTTCCATTCCATCTAATTTCAACATTTTTTATTCTCTTCCTCCTAATTATTCTTCTATCCCACCAAATGCTCATTATATTCCTCCACAAGATACTACACAATATCCTCCTTATTCTAACCCTCATCACAATAGTGTAAACACATCAAACATGAACCAGATTCTATTTCAAAACCCATGATAAACAACTATAATCCACCCTTGGGTAATTATGGGATAAACATACCAGCCACTCAACCTTTGACATTACAAAACAATAATCTTAAAATTCAAAATATAACCTCTCTAGTCAAATAACTTGCTCAATGAATAAACACTATTCAAGCACCAAGTTTCACCTATTCATATAGATATATGTGCAACCAACCTTTGGATCCTATGGTAGCTTTTTGACCATACCCAAATAATTTTCCTGCACCTCAACTTCCAACATATAAGAGTGTAAATGATCTAATTGAACACATAAGAATATTTCAGATTGCTTATCAGAACATTGCTTATGATAAAATGTTCTAATTAAATACATTTTCCAAACATCTTTGAAAATAAACATTAGAATGGTATTATCAACTACCCCACCATTCTCTTAGAAACTTTGAACGAACTGTCAAAATATTTATCCATAATTTTGGTACCTATATGGAAAAGAGAGTAAGCCTCCAAGACCTCTACCTTCTCAAACAAGCCAAATATGAGAGCTTCACATATTTCCTATCCTGATGGAGAGTATTGGTGGAAATTAAGCAATATACCCCACCATCTAAAGACATGTTAGAAATATTTAACAATAATTTATAAGAGCAATTATCATATGAATTAGAAACCGTAAACATAACATATTTTGAACAGGCGATGGATTTGGAAATAAGAGTAGATAAATATCTCATAAGAAGAGGAAAATTAAACCAAATAAATAAGAATAAAATTCAACCAAAACTCAACATAAGAACAAGCATGTGACAGGTGAGAGTGTCATCGATAATTGACAAACCCATAATGTCAATACCACAATCACCTTGAAAACATAAACCTCATAAATCACAAAGGAACTCTACCAAACTCAGCCAATATTTATCATCCATCATAAAAAAATTGGTATGCTAATATGATTAAGTTACCTAATATTAGAAATCCTGATACCAGTACTAATTGGTATAACCCCAACCAACATTGTGACTTCCATAGAGTGGATGGACATCTTATAATTTAATGCATAAGACTTAAACATGTTATCCAAGACTTGTTAGATGAGGATCAACTTGTCCTAGGTGACTCCAAGCCTATCCCATCCACTAATCAATACATAACGATATTTCAAAATACTTTACCCAACCATGATCAACAAACAACCAATCAAGTTTCTTATCATGTTGTCCCACCTCCTTATGACAATATGATTGACATGATATCAATTACCACAATACAACAATCTCAATCCCAATCATCTTAACAACCTCATACTCAAGAAAATCTAACTTTGAATCAACCTTCTAGACCATCATTGATTTTGAATAACAATAAAAAAACCACCGATGTTGAAAAATCACCCTTAGTTCTTAAATCTTAACCAAAGAACTCTTTTGATATCAAAAAATAACTTGCAAATACACAAGCCAACAAATATCTTCTAGAACTTCTCCAAACCTCTTATACTCAGAAAATATCTATTCAAATTATTAAACCAACACATGGTCCCTCAAGACCTTTCACCAAATAACCTTGATAATGTTGTTGGATCTCTTAGGATAAACCACCTCTTTCTATGAAGATGATCTCCCTCCCTCAACATTAGAAGGGGTTTCTCCCATTTACATCATAGGCTATATTGGGGATAAGTTTATCAAAAGGATATTGGTAGATAATGTATCATCCTTAAACATATATAGTTTTAAATTCATCCAATAATTTGGATTAGGAGAAGAAGATCTTGAAAAATATAATGTAATCATAAAAATCTTCAATAACCAAGCCCAAGAGTCTTGTGGGATCATCACCCTTCCTCTCAAAGTAGGGACCAAAATTCTTAACACTCTCTTATATATAGTATCTTGTCCAAATTCATTATCTTGTATTCTCTTGGATCCATTCCATGAGGGTTATCCCATCAACCCTACATCGATGTCTCAAAAATGAATTTCAAAATCAACTTGTAACCATTCCTAGAAATCCTCATCTATTTCAACAGTATTCAATGGTTCAACAAGCTCAAGCTAAGATAAATTTATATCCATTTTTATCTCTAAATAAATTTTCTTTTTCTTGTATTTCTCCTTCTCCCCAAATTACAAAGAAGCTAAACATCTTGAAAATTGATGAAGAAACTTAAATCATTCCTCCTCTTATTGATAAAATCAATCAATCTCTCCAAAATCCTCTCATAGATCTTGCTACACTACCACCTTCACCAAGGAATTTGGGACTACCTCATAAGAGGGGTGAAGTAGTGCGCATTGATAGGTGTACCTTTACTTATGTAGGTACATCACATGAAGAAAATATTAGTGGTAGTAACCCGTTTCCCATTGAAAAGCCATTTTCAACTTGTTACCTATCCAAATATTATCCCTTACCCAATAAAATCTTGACCAATACAGGATATCAAGGCAAAGGATTAGGGCCTCAATAACAAGAAATTAAAGAGCCTTTAGAATTTAATATTTTTCTTAGAATATGTGGCATTGGGTATATCCCTCACAAAAATAAACCTTTATCGATAAATTTGATCAAATTATAACTTTGTCGAATTTATGAATCATCATGGCTTAGATTGGAGTAATTAGGATGAACCCTCTTCCCCATCCATAATTTTTGAAGCGACTGAAAGACAACCATTTCTAAAACTAATAGAAAATTTTCAAAGTGTTGCTTTATTCATTTAGAAGTAGGGTTACAAAATAATTTTATCTTTCAATAGATATATCGATTCCCTATTTTCATCATAAATATGAAGCATTAGATGGTGTTTTTGAAGCTCCTCAGTGAAGGTGGGCTTCTATGCATGTGTGCCACTGGTAGTTTGCTTGTGTGTGTCCTTTTGTACCTATTTTAGGTTTGCAAAAGGGTGTTAGTGTGTTTGGGGGCCTTCCTTGGTTAAGCCTCGTAGTTATGAAGACAAATCGACTCAAGTATGAAGAAAAACATGATGAAAATTATTGGAAATGACATAGAAACTACTAAAAACTAATTTATAATTGATATGATGTTGTAGATCTACTATAGGGCTGGTTTGCAGGTTGGCCTATGAAATGGATCTCAAGTTCACAAGTTGCGGCATTAACTAGACTATAGTTGACTTCTAATAAAGGTTTCCTTTCCAGATGGGGTCCATATATTGTTTGGTGCTATTTTTTGAAATCAAAGTGGTAGAAGATGATTCTAGTATAATTTCCATAGAGTTTGGGTAGTTTGACTAAAAACGTGAGAGGTAAAATGAGGTAAAAGACCCTCTATTTATAGGAAAAACCAAGGTCAGACGAGGTAGTTAGGTTTACTACACCCTAGGATCAAATCCTGTTGGACATTTTGAGTCCCTAAGCTAAGAGTTGTCATTAATATCAAAAGGATCTATGTAAGTAAGCACTATATTTGTGTTTCACAAAGAGCTTCATGAGAAGCTAAGGTTTTTGATCAAAGGTTCAAGAAGGGATGCATGGCATTTGGTTCTAAAAGGATCTTCAAGGGAAACTTTGCAAAAGGTTTTTATTTAAAACCATGGATGGCAGATTTGAAATGGATTTTTCTTAAAACCCAAGATGGTTTTTTGTTTCATCAAAAAATGTGCCCCGGTGATGGAGATACTTAATTTTAAAGATTTAGTTTAAATTTTAAATTCATTTAAAATTTAAATTTAAATTTTAAAATTAAAATTAAAAGTTTATCTGCCGACATCATGAAGGAAGTTTCAAAAAGGCTGATGTTTCCAAAGGAAATGGAAGACATATAAATATGCCATTGAGTTTTTTAATTCATTCATCCTTTCTTGTTGATATTTGCACTTGGCATTTGCAAAGAAAAAGAGCTCGTATTATTTGTTTAAGTGGTGTAGTTAACATTAAAGGGAGACAGTGACCACTTCCCAAAACACATTGGGTAGCGTTGCCTAGTGGCAGCTTGGATTGTACAAAGGTGTTGGTGACAAGGAGGTTGTGTGTTCGATTCCTACAATAATAATTTTTGGCTTTGTTCTGTTGAGGCGCCCAAGGCGCATACTTTTCACTTGGCAAAAGAGGGTGAAGGATAAGAAGTGGATGGTGCTTCTTTTATACCAACGAGCCCGTAGCTCCTGCGGTAGCTTGGCCGTGGCTAGGGCATTTGCGTTGGGACAAGACGATGGTTTGATTCCCCTCAATAAGGTTTTTATTAATATTTTGTTTGGATTGCCCAAGGTGGAGTGATAAGGGGTAAAGATGATTCGTTAGTTGATTTGTTGAGTAACCTTAGGCAATAAGGTCATGGTGGCTATTTGAGTTGTGAATTATTTTTAATTATGATTTTTAAAACTGTTAGGAGTAATAAGGGTTTTTGATAAAGTTATTTTTAGTGAAAGTTATTTTGAGTAAGGGTTTTCTTTTAAAAATAACTTTGATGGATGTTAAAATAAAGTAGGAGTAATAAGGTGTTATTTGGATATTATTGTTGTGTTATTACTCAATATCTCTAACCCTTGTTAAGAGTTGAAAAATAAAGTGTGTTGAGTGTGACAAATTTAGTAGACAACTCATAAGGCATCAAAAAGGTATGAGTAATACTCTCCATTGATTTTATTTGGGTGGTTTATTTTTGAAATATCATTGGAGTGAAAAGGATTGATTGTGGTTTCCTTTTCGAAAGTGGTTGAGTTAATGATTCAAGGTTTTCTGGATTGTGAATTGTGATTAAACCTTGTTTGATAAGCATTGTTGTTTATACCATTGGTTGAGTGAAGTACTTTGAGTTTATGCTTCAAGGTTTTCTGGATTGTGAGTTGTGATTAAACCTTGTTTGATAAGCATTGTTGTTTAGACCATTGGTTGAGTGAAGTACTTTGAGTTTATGCTTCAAGGTTTTCTAAATTGAGAGTTGTGATTAAAACCTTATCTTATTAGCATTGTTGTTGAAGCCAATGGGTGATGCAAATAACTTGAACTTGAGTTAGAAAAGAACATGAGTATCATTGTTATGTAAGATTTGTTATTGAGCATTGTTGGAAATATTTTGAGTTAGTTGATTCATGCTTGGACTAGGGTTTGTGAGAAAGAGTTGTTTCTTGAAGTGATTGGTTGAGTAGAGTTGATTGAGCCTAGTCAAGTGGTTGCATGAAGTGGTTGTTCAAGTTCCATGAAACAAACTATTCTATATTATGATTGAGTTGAGATTGAGCCTTGAGAATAGAACATATTGAGTCTCTAAAAATTCTCTTTATGCTTCTATGAGATTGAGTTAAGATTGAGCTGAGTTGAGATTACTTTGAGTTGAGATTGGGATTTGAGTATAGAACATATTGAGTCTCTAAAAATTCTCTTTATGCTTCTATAATATTGAGCTAAGTTGAGATTTCTTTGAATTGAGATTGAGATTTGAGTATAGAACATATTGAGTCTCTAACAATTCTCTTTATGCTTCTATGAGATTGAGTTGAGATTTTGTTGATCTGATTTGAGGTAAGTATTTAAGAAGGCTTTTGGATTGTTTTTGTGTAAGATTTTGTGAAAGCTTGCTATGCATACTTGAGCAAGTCCTAGAGAGTACTTATTGAGCATATTGGGACAAGTTCTATGTGAGCTTGTTGAGCAGATTTGAGTAGTTTCTGAGTGAGCCTATTGAGCAGATCTGAGCAAGTACTGAGTGATCCTATTGAGCAGACTTGAGTAGGTTCTGAGTGAGCCTATTGAGTATATTTGATCAGGTTCTGAGTGAGCCTATTGATAATATTTGAGCAGGTTCTGAGTGATCCTATTGAGCATATTTGAGCAAGTTCTGAGTGAGTCTATTGAGAATATTTGAACAGGTTCTGAGTGAGCCTATTAAGTAGATTTGAGCAGGTTCTGAGTGAGCCTATTGAGCATATTGAGGAGGTTCTAAGTGAACCTATTAACAGAGCTTTGGAGGTTACAGAGTATATAGGATAGAGTCTTAGTGGATAGATATCCAGTAGCCAGGATAATTGAATATAAATCTGAGTGAGGAGTCTTCAAGTGGAGAGAGATCCACCAGTCAGTGCAACAGAGAGACAGAGTCTTCTAGAAGATCACTAGCCAAAGCATAAGGGGAAAGATTTCTCCTGTGGAAGAGATCCACAAACTTGAGATTAGGGGATCATCATATCCTTTGGACATAGGTCCATAAATATTGTAATTGGTAAGGATTCCCATGAGATTATTTGAGAAATATTTAGAAGAAATATTTTCTCTTTGGAGGTAGCCCACATTGGGTGAACCACGTTAAAATTGGTGTCTCTATTATGTGTGATGATTTGTACATTACTTTGGTTATTTCTATTGATATTACCATTGATTATATTGATTAATACTATTTGGGAAAGAAAAGTAAAAAGTGGTCTTATATTGTTCACCCCCCCTCTCAGTATAATCTTGTGTTCTTCAAATCCTAGTATGGTTAGGTTAGGGTTTTGTGAGGTGGTAATCTTAGTCATCCTCTCACATGCCCTTAAGGAAATATCCTACCCTCACACATGTGTGAGGGAGGATTAGGGTTAACTAGGGTTAGTTAACTTCTAGGTTAGATGAGAGTTGAGTTAGGATTTCTAGGAAATATCCTAACCAACTTAGGGTGCACACATGTGTGAGGACATGTTTAGGACTAATTTGATCATTAACCCTAATTAAACCCTATTTAATGATAAAGTGTAACTTAAGTGAAAGTAAATCATAAATTAGAATCATAATCAGTCTAATTAGAGTTTTTGGTAGGGAATGGTCCCACGGGGGCCTTAATTAGGTGTAGGAAAGGTCTTAGGTGGCCTTAGGGATCTAGTAGGTGGCCCTCTTGTGAAGAAAGAGTGTTTTGGGTGTATTTTACATAGTTTTGTAAGTTTTGCATCTATGGATAACAATGGCAGCCTACAATGGCCTATGGTGACCTACAATGGACTATGATAGCCTATTGTAGATGCAAAGACGCGACACTAAAAATGAAATTACAAGTAAATACACAAAGAGACAAATATTGCACAAAATGTTCCAATTTTAATATTGACAATGGGGGGAGCCAAGTGAACTCTTTGATACAATGCTACTCTCCAAGAGTATTTTGATACAATATTACAATGGGCTAGGGTTCTCCGAAACCCTAGCAATAAAATAAAATAGTGTCTTTCGAAGATTGCGCCTTTGATCCCAACAGGGTGAGTGGGCTTTGAATATCCGAAGTCGGGCCACTCTGGCTCTAATAGCCTGATGATCTGCAGACCTGCAAGTGACAGAAACAATTAAGGAGTTAGTAGCACATGAGAGGGCTCCACAGAGTGAGACCCTCAAATAATGATTAAAAACCCTAATTGAAAGAAACAGAAAGCAACACTTACAGATATGCAGATTTAACAATAAAAACTCATAGAAGTGATTTACCTTGCTCAACAATAGATGTGACTTGATCGGGCTGATTGATTAAACCCTAACGGATGCAGAAAATAGTGCGATGGTTTTTTGGGCGGTGGCGGACGAGCGAACAGTGGCAGTGACGGAATGAATGGGGCTGGTTGGAATCTATCCTAGGGTATGCTAAAGGTGCTCAGGGTATTCTTCAGCAGAGAGGCCTCAAGATTCTTCAACGTTCCATTCTTTCAGTATTTCAGCCACCTTTGGGCAATATGAGGGGCTTGTATTTATAACTTAGCTTTAGGGTTTAACTTAGGGTTCTTAACTTTACACTTTTGATCGTGTGGCTAAGATTAAGTCATATCCTAGGGCTAAGATTAAATGATGGAAGTGGCATGGATTGAGTGGGATGGATGGTAGGGATTTAATCTGATCGGACGGTGGAGGTTAAATGAACTTATAATTATATAATATAATATTAAATAAATTAAATATAATATAAAATATTATATAAAATATTAAAATAAGTCATATTTTGGTGGGAAAGGGGAAAATGGGCCTTTTTGAAGGTGGGAAAGGGGAAAATGGGCCTTTTGAAGGTGGGAAAGGGGGAAATGGGTCTTTTTGAAGGTGGGAAAGGGAAAATGGGCCTTTTGAAGGCGGGAAAGGGGGATGGAGGACAAGTGGAAGGTGGGATGACTAGGAAGGTGGATGAATGGCTGCAATTTGGTGTCTACAGATGCCCCTTTTTGTACCATGTTGCATGAAACACAATATGGTGCAAAAATATGAGACACCTGCATGGGCTATGGGCAACAGAAACCGCTTCTCTCGTTGGAATTGCACATTGGCGTTGAAGACAAAAAGAATGAAGAATTTTTAGAGTTCATTGCGTAGCTTACCCCCTCAATTGGCGAATGAGAAAATTCTCATGAGCCAATTGAAAAAGCATGGATTTTGTGCAAACGATGGATGAAGGATGAATGATGATGCGATGTGATACCATTTTTGCCCCAACGGTTGCAAAAAGGGGTTGGTGTATAATACCATGATGCTTGAAGAATTATGATTGATGATTTGATACCATTTTTACCCCAACGATTGAAGAAAAATGGGGTTGGTGTATGAACCATGATGCTTGAAGAATGATGACTGATGATTTGATACCATTTTTTCCCCAACGGTTGAAGAAAGGGGTTGGTGTATGAACCATGATCATGTAAGATGTATCCCATCATGGGAAATCAAAATCAATATGGTTGTCCCAAATTTGGGGGTGATTCGATGTTATTGAAAAATATGCCTCACAAGCGTCATTGAGTATGCAAGATATGAAAATGCAGAATGACTGAGTCACCATAGGGCTGGCCATTGACTGTAGAAGATTCTTCATCAATTCCATAATGGAACCAATCAAACCTAGCGAGCTTGTCTGCTTTGTGACTATAGTCAGATGAATGAGTGATTGATATTAGTTATCCATGATTTCGCATCCCATGGAAAAGGACGTCAATGATTCCTGTTTGGCGAATTCTTCTTGGCAGTGTTTCACTTAGAATTTGAGGTTACTGATATGATTATGATTCTTGGCAATGAGATAATTGGTGATGATCATGATTAAGTGTCCTTATTATAAACTATTCATGTTACCGAATTGCATGGATTACTATCACTGCAACCACCAAGTTTATAGAATAATTTATTGGATACGAGGTTCACTTAGAGCCAACTGATGAGATACCATTTTTGCCCCAACGGTTGAAGAAAGGGGGTTGGTGTATAATACCATGATTTTTGAAGAATGATGATTGATGAGATACCATTTTTGCCCCAACGGTTGAAGAAAGGGGGTTGGTGTATAATACCATGATTTTTGATAAATGATGATTGATGAGATACCATTTTTGCCCTAACGGTTGAAGAAAGGGGATTTTGATGATGTGAAAATGTGATGAAATAAAATGATTTGTATATGTTCTTTACCCTTAACAGATAAAGGGGGTTTTGATGATGTGAAAATGAAGTGATTATGTCTATTCTTTACCCTTAATAGATAAAGGGGTTTTTTATGATGAAAGTGTTCTTATGGTAGTCTATCCATCCTACCGGATTGCATGGATAACCAGTCTGCAACCACCAGGTTTATAGGATAAACCACTAAATACAAGGTTCACTTGATAGGAATGCAAATGTGATCTATTTTTGCCCCAATAGATGAAGGGATTTTTGAGAAATGAATGAAAATAACATGATTTGTATCTATTCTTTGCCCTTAATAGATAAAGGGGTTTTTGATGATGTAAGATGAAAAAGTGTCTGTTCATTGCCCTTAACAGATAAAGGGGTTTTTGATGATGAAAGATGAAAAAGTGTCTATTCATTGCCCTTAATAGATAAAGGGGTTTTTTATGATGAAAGTGTCCTTATGGTAGTCTATCCATCCTACCGGATTGCATGGATAACTAGTCACTACAACCACTAGGTTTATAGGATAAACCACTAAATACAAGGTTCACTTATGAATGGATAATGATAAAAGAACGTAAATGTGATCTATTTTTGCCCCAATAGATGAAGGGATTTTTGTAATTTGGATGATGTGAATGCAAGGCAAAGGGTGCAACCTTTGACAAAAGAATGTAGTCTTTTGAACCTAGCAATTGACTTGTTGATGATGTGATGTGATTGAATGATTGAATTGTTTATTGCAAGTGTGGGGAAGGTGTGAAACCTTGAACACCCCCAAGTTCTAGCTGTGATGTTGATTGATTAGGGGAAAGGTGTGAAACCTTGAGCACCCCCTAGTTGTGATGTTGCTTGCTTGATTGGGGGAAAGGTGTGAAACCTTGAACACCCCCAAGTTGTGATGATGTTTGAACTTTCTAGCGATCTTTGCATATGTGAGTTTGATATATATACATACATGGCTTTTATGTTTGTGTTATGCTTTTGTGTTAATGTGTTAATGTGAATGCAATGCATGTTTAATGAAAATGTTTTTATGGAATGCCTTATGGATGATTAATGCAAGCTAAATGATGTATGTGCCTAATGCTTATATGGATGATTCATGCAAGCTAAATGATGTATTATTGATGCAAGTAAATGTGTAATGAACCTAAGCTATATGAGAGGGATGCATGGTGTTCGAATGATCTTTTTATAGTTCAGAAATTTTATTGGCCATGTTTGATGTCCACTATTTTGTAATCAGGGGTACCCAATTTTAACGACTTTATGCAACTTGACGTATGACGCAGGCATGAATGTTGACATGGAAGAAGATATGGATGTTGATATGGAAGAAGATATGGATGTTGATATGGAATGAGTACTGCAACATTTTCAAAAACTCAAACATACTAGTATTATCAATCAAACTCACTTGGGTTGTCTAACTTTCTTTAGGACCAATGTGTGTGCAAGTGAGGTTCAATTACCAAATCTTGAGTGTGACAATGACCCTATCTAATCAAGAACCAGTGTGTGTGCATGTGAAGTTCATTGACCCACTATGAGTAAATTGGGCATGACTAGTTATGGAGATGACCTGAAGCTAGCCTGTCCTTATGTGCGGTCAGAGGTCTTCCTATTTTCCAAGGAGACATGTCACCCCGCATGAGCTTACTCCACTGCCAGCCAAGCATCTATAGCCCCGATGAAGATTCACTCCATAGTCCAATGGGATTTGATATTTTAGGCCTTGGGGATGACTACCCATCCGTGCTAGGGACATGAAGTATGAATCCTTACGACTTGAGGGATCAAGGGTGTTTGGGATTTTATTTGTTAATTTTGTATAGAGCTTTGGGGAATCGGATTCTCAACCGAAGTGTGATGAGAATTTTGACCCTATCCTTACTACTCTATGTTTTTATGCTTATGTTTGAAGAGTAATTGAGGTAGTGGTGAAAACCACTATTTTTTCTTTGGACTATGTTGCATGATGGGACAAGCGAGGATTATCCCTTTTCGCTTCAAGGTACTACCCAAGTATGGTACTAACCCTCTTTGGCTCATAATGTTTTTAAGATGTGATGGAATGTGATTGGTTCAAGATTGTATTCGGAATCAATTGGCAATACTCAAGACCTTCTTAATGTGTAAAGTGTATTTTTGGTCCCAAAGAAAATCGGACATTCATTTGGAGGTTGCTTGCTACACTAGTAATGGCTGAGTGATTGAAAATCTAGGCTTTATGATTTTTGACACGGGATGTGGTTTGACATATGGCTTTTGCGAGGGTTGCATGATTTCTTCAAACTAGGTACCCCCAATTGTTATAACTTGACTTTGTATTTGTGGCCATATCATCATTACTAAGTAAGATCATTCGAACATGGGATGGGATGAATGCAATTATGAATGACTATAGCGGAATGTATATGAAATGTGCAATTATGAATGTATGAATCTAGATGTATGAATGCAAGTGAAAATGAAATGCATGTGAAAAATGCTTATGAATGTGAATGTGGAAGTGTATATGCAAATGCCTATATGTATGCATGCTTATGAAAATGCAATTTGATTTTGTTGTTTTGTTGTTTTGATTTTTTTTTTAGCCATGTATGTACATATATAGTAATCACAATAAGCATGGAACGCTTTCAAGTGTATGATGTTCATCAGCTCGGGTTTGTCTACTCCCACTAACATAGTAAGCTTATGACCAAAGGAGTTGGGTACCTTTGGGGCCTTTTGAAAATTTGATGTGACCAAAGGGATTGAGACCTTTGAGCACTTTTGAAATTGATTGTGACCAAAGGGGTTAAGACCTTTGGAGCCTTTTGAAATTGATGTGTGACCAAAGGGGTTAAGACCTTTGGAGCCTTTTGAAATTGATGTGTGACCAAAGGGGTTAAGACCTTTGGAGCCTTTTGAAATTGATGTGTGACCAAAGGGGTTAAGACCTTTGGAGCCTTTTGAAATTGATGTGTGACCAAAGGGGTTAAGACCTTTGGAGCCTTTTGAAATTGATGTGTGACCAAAGGGGTTAAGACCTTTGGAGCCTTTTGAAATTGATGTGTGACCAAAGGGGTTAAGACCTTTGGAGCCTTTTGAAATTGATTGTGACCAAAGGGGTTAAGACCTTTGGAGCCTTTTAATTGATTGTGACAAAGGTATTTGACCTTTGAAAAATGATTTGACCAAAGGGGTTAAGACCTTTGGAGCCTTTTGAAATTGATGTGACCAAAGGGGTTAAGACCTTTGGAGCCTTTTGAAATTGATTGTGACCAAAGGGGTTAAGACCTTTGGAGCCTTTTGAAATTGGTTGTGACCAAAGGGGTTAAGACCTTTGGAGCCTTTTGAAATTGATCAGCCACCAAAGTGACCAGGGAGTGGGGTATGTTTTCCATTACACAATTTAAGTTACTTGTTTTCTTTTGCATTCTAGCTTGAACTATGAAGTGTGTAAACAAAAGATATGCAATTAAATCCAAATAACACCAAACCAAACAATCTTGTGTAGGAATTTTTAAAAGTAAAAGAAAATACAATGTCCTAGGTTTTACCTTGTGTGGCTTACCTCATTCATTATTATTTAAAATGTATTCCTTTTTATTATTATTTGATTTACTTACGTTATGGTACTAACTCGAAATCAAACAAAAGTAATAAGTCAAAATAGCTTAATGGAAAACACATCAAATCCACCTATTACGTAATGATGGAATGGCTATTGTGTAAGCCATGTTAGTGATGAAAGGGCTATTGGTTAAGCCATGTAAATGATGAAATGGCTAAGGTTGAGCCATGTTAATGATGAAATGGCTAAGGTTGAGCCATGTTAATGATGAAATGGCTAAGGTTGAGCCATGTTAATGATGAAATGGCTAAGGTTGAGCCATGTTAATGATGAAATGGCTAAGGTTGAGCCATGTTAATGATGAAATGGCTAAGGTTGAGCCATGTTAATGATGAAATGGCTAAGATTGAGCCATGTTAATGATGAAATGATAAAATGGCTAAGGTTGAGCCATGTTAATGATAAAATGATGAAATGGCTAAGGTTGAGCCATGTTAATGATGAAATGGCTAAGGTTGAGCCATGTTAATGATGAAATGATAAAATGGCTAAGGTTGAGCCATGTTAATGATGAAATGGCTAAGGTTGAGCCATGTTAATGATGAAATGGCTAAGGTTGAGCCATGTTAATGATGAAATGATAAAATGGCTAAGGTTGAGCCATGTTAATGATGAAATGATAAAATGGCTAAGGTTGAGCCATGTTAATGATGAAATGATGAAATGGCTAAGGTTGAGCCATGTTAATGATGAAATGATGAAATGGCTAAGGTTGAGCCATGTTAATGATGAAATGATGAAATGGCTAAGGTTGAGCCATGTTAATGATGAAATGATAAAATGGCTAAGGTTGAGCCATGTTAATGATGAAATGATAAAATGGCTAAGGTTGAGCCATGTTAATGATGAAATGATAAAATGGCTAAGGTTGAGCCATGTTAATGATGAAATGATAAAATGGCTAAGGTTAAGCCATGTTAATGATGAAATGGCTAAGGTTGAGCCATGTTAATGATGAAATGATGAAATGGCTAAGGTTGAGCCATGTTAATGATGAAA
The DNA here is from genome assembly GCA_028583015.1 of Wollemia nobilis. Taxonomy (NCBI): domain Eukaryota; kingdom Viridiplantae; phylum Streptophyta; class Pinopsida; order Araucariales; family Araucariaceae; genus Wollemia; species Wollemia nobilis. Next base: position 5,506,675 of record JAQPPZ010002530.1, read on the forward strand.
TGATGAAATGGCTAAGGTTGAGCCATGTTAATGATGAAATGGCTAAGGTTGAGCCATGTTAATGATGAAATGATGAAATGGCTAAGGTTGAGCCATGTTAATGATGAAATGATGAAATGGTTAACGTAAAGCCAAGTTAAATGTATTTTCCATTAAGCTGTTTTGGTTTATTACTTTCTTCTGATGTCTTGTTAATACCATAAAGTACTTAAACCCAATATTTAAAGCTTATCAAAATAAAACCAACTGTAAAAACTTGTACAAGAATTTAAAGATAAAAGAAAACAATCAGTCCTAGGTTTCACCTTGTGTGGCTTACCTCATTTCGTATTATTTTCTTCATTAATGTGTGGTTCCTTTTAAAATTGTGTGGTTGGTGTGTTTGATGTTACCTAATATTTGTTAAATGAAATAAAGGAAAAATCTATGGCTGGATAGGGCTGCGAGATTCTTGTTGGTAATGACCTCCAACAAGTTTGCTCGGGGGTAATCCTATGGTGTCTAAGGGCAGAGATTTGATGGATGGAGATGAATGCCACCATCACCAAACCTCAAGCAATAGTTGGTGATGAAATCCAACTACTACTATTAAAAAGTGGAGCGTGCAGTGTGTGATGTTAATTTTATGTTTCTTGTTCTTTATGGTGTGCAGACAATGTTAAAGATGACTAATTTCACTAATCTAAATCAGAATCCAACACAAAGACGTAAATTTCATCTAAAGAGCGCAGAGTACACCCTTAAAATCCCTGCCTACAAATGATACCCGAAGATATCAAAAGAGCATCGAAGGGTTCGTCCACCTCTCTACCAAAGGGGCCAACCTAGGGCAGGATTACTTTAAGTGTCCAAATGTTGTTCCTATTTAGATACACAAAATTTAAGTGATCTTTAACCCTAAAATGCAAAATCTAGGATGCTTTTCTGCTTCACATGCACTCAACAATGCAAACAATCACCTAGATCTACGAATTTAGGACAAGAAATGAATTTGAAATATTGAAACACACACAAACCCTAGATATGACTTGCTGTAGATTCTTTCTCAGATTACTTAATGTTAAACCCAAAAACAATGAAAAAAACAACAAAAAATAGAATACGTAAATTGTTAAATGACCAACTAGGGTTACGAAACTCACTTGGAAGCCTTAGCTTTGCTTCAAATTAATTCTGATTGCCATACCTTGGAAATCCTATTTATTTAATTTTTTTTAACCTTAGCTCTTCAAATTAATCGCCATTGAGCACCTACCAGTGTAGGAGAGCATTGCATAATGCATAAGAACACCTGTGTAACATAGAAGGATGCCTATGTAACATGGAAGAGCGCCTACATGATCTCTAGAACTACTATAGAATGCTTTAGAAACCCTAGCGATGAACGTGATGACTTTTACATTTTCTAAAAAAATTACAACAAACAACAATAATAGTAAATTAGCAAGGTAGATCTATCAAATAGTGAAACCCTTGTGGGGTCCCACCATGATCGCCATTTGTAGATGCAAAGACGCGACACTAAAAATGAAATTACAAGTAAATACACAAAGAGACAAATATTGCACAAAATGTTCCAATTTTAATATTGACAATGGGGGGAGCCAAGTGAACTCTTTGATACAATGCTACTCTCCAAGAGTATTTTGATACAATATTACAATGGGCTAGGGTTCTTCGAAACCCTAGCAATAAAATAAAATAGTGTCTTCCAAATATTGTGCCTTTGATCCCAACAGGGTGAGTGGGCTTTGAATATCCGAAGTCGGGCCACTTTGGCTCTAATAGCCTGATGATCTACAGACCTACAAGTGACAGAAACAATTAAGGAGTTAATAGCACATGAGAGGGCTCCACAGAGTGAGACCCTCAAATAATGATTAAAAACCCTAATTGAAAGAAACAGAAAGCAACACTTACAGATATGCAGATTTAACAATAAAAACTCATAGAAGTGATTTACCTTGCTCAACAGTAGATGTGACTTGATCAGGCTGATTGATTAAACCCTAACGGATGCAAAAAATAGTGCAATGATTTTTTGGGTGGCGATGGATGAGTGAAAGTGGCAGTGACGAAACGAATGGGGCTGGTTGGAATCTATCCTAGGGTATGCTAAAGGTGCTCAGGGTATTCTTCAGTAGAGAGGCCTCAAGATTCTTCAACGTTCCATTCTTTCAGTATTTCAGCCTCCTTTGGGCAATATGAGGGGCTTGTATTTATAACTTAGCTTTAGGGTTTAACTTAGGGTTCTTAACTTTACACTTTTGATCGTGTGGCTAAGATTAAGTCATATCCTAGGGCTAAGATTAAATGATGGAAGTGGCATGGATTGAGTGGGATGGATGGTAGGGATTTAATCTGATCGGATGGTGGAGGTTAAATGAACTTATAATTATATAATATAATATTAAATAAATTAAATATAATATAAAATATTAAAATAATATAATATATATTAAAATAAGTCCTATTTTGGTGGGAAAGGGGAAAATGGGCCTTTTTGAAGGTGGGAAAGGGAAAATGGGCCTTTTGAAGGTGGGAAAGGGGGAAATGGGCCTTTTTGAAGGAGGAAAGGGAAAATGGGCCTTTTGAAGGCGGGAAAGGGGGATGGAGGACAAGTGGAAGGTGGGATGACTAGGAAGGTGGATGAATGGCTGCAATTTGGTGTCTACACCTATGATGGCCTATGATGGCCTATGATAGCCTAAGATGGCCTATGCAAACCTATAAGTGTCTATGCAGATCTAAAAGTATCTAGGAATGAGCATGTGTGACTTTTAGGTGTCTAAATTTACCTCTTTTTGTACTATGTTGTGTGAAAATAGTTTAGTGCAAAAATATGATGGAAGAAGATGGTGAGATGTTTGAGAAAATGAAGAAGGCATGGGTGGATGAATGTGAATGATCAAATGTGAATGAAAATTATGATTTGTTGATTTAGTACAATATTTGTAATGTCGTACTAGTTTTTTATGAGGGTAACTTAAGATTGCTTTGTTTTTTTCACCAACGCTTGATGGACCAAATATGAAGAGAGAAAATGCCTATTTAGAATTTTTCTTATGATTTATTTATGAGTGCATAATGATATATGTCAAACCATTTGAGCTAAGTGGTATGGATAAGTCAAACGTAACATTCAGTATGTTATTAATACTTATATACATGAATGAAAGCGATATGTCTTCGATATTATGTGTGGATCTCATGACTTAAAAAATGTTTGATTTGGGATGAGATTTATCTTGAGATAATCTTATACAAAAAAAATTGTAGATAGATGCGATATCCACGATTTGGATGTTTTATTGTTTGGTTATATGCAAAGCGGATTTGTGTATGAATACCCCCTCAAATGAGAAATCAACAATGATACGAATAAAATGTAGTGATGTGGTGATGAGTTGATTGATAGAGAAAATGTTGATAAGAGGTGGGAAAATTTGGGCAAACAGTGAAAGAAGGGAAGAAGAGGCTGCAAGAGTGAATAAAATATGGAAATGGTGTCATGAGGTTTGGTTTGTATGATGGCCTATGAAATGGACCTGATTTCATAGGGTGGCATGCAAACTACACTGGAGTTCACATGGTGGCATGCAAACTGGGGTTTTTGGGAGTATAAGAATCCTTTTGGTGCATGTGAAGGTTATTTGCATTGTGAGAAGTTATGGAATGATGAGTTAGAGAAGGTTGGAAAAGTGAAGTGTTTAAGAAGTTTGGATTTGATGCAGATATGGTGAGAGGACAGACGAGCACTAGCAGCCAATGCAGGACCCCACTAGTAAGTAACCAAGACTTAGCTTGTTTTGATTTTGAATTGTGTGAATGTTTAAAAAATGTAGAATGTGGTTTTGACCATGATTGAATGTTTGCATGTGATGAATGATTGGAATGTTTTCACAAAGTATCAAAGAGGCCAAATGGGTATCCATAAGTGTTGGTCATTTTTTGTTTAACCAATATTTTGACTAGTTTGACTGTGTCGCATACATTGTGTGTGAATGGTTGACTTTGATTGTTGGGGATGAAATATGTATTTTTGTCTAAATGTATTTGAAATTTCATTGTAAAATGGAGAAATGGGTGTTCAAAAATATAATATGTTTTCATTTCATTGTGTGTTGGTAAGTTGTGTGGATTCATACCTTGGGATGTATGTGTATGAAGTTTGACTCTGCCATGAATTGTGAATGGTGCACAGTTTTTGAAATGTGTTTTAACTTTCATTGTAAAAGGGAAAAATGGGTATTCAAAAGTGTAATTTTTTTGGTGTTTTGGATTGTGTTGGTATGTTTTGGAATTGCATGCCACAAGATGTATGTGGATGAGTGTGAATATTTTGTTGGGCATGGAATATGTACTTTTTTCGGAATCTGCTTGAACTTTCATCGTGAAAGAGAAAAATGGATATCCAAAAATGTGATTGGTTTGTTATCATGTGATGTGTTTGTGGGTGTTGGAACTGCATGTCTTGAAATGCGTATTTGTGTGTTGCATGTTGTTTTATGTATAAAAAAGTTTTTTTGTGTATGGGGAGATAATTTTTCCATGAAAGAGCCTAATGGGTACCCAAAAATATCCATCCTACTAAGTTTGTAGGGTGGCATGCAAACTGAACTTGAGTTTGCATGGTGGCCTATGAACTATATTTTTTGTATGATATATGTTGTATAAATGTTGCATGTAACGATTATTTGAATGAAATGATGAGAATGAATATAATATGTATGTAGGACTAATAGAAAGTTATGTGATGTTTATGGATGAAATAAATGAAGATGATTGAGTTGTGGCATCATGTGCAATCACTGAGAGTAGTCTTGGGTAAGGCCTTGGATGGGACATATGTGTAGTGGATGGGTAGGGTATGGATGAAGGGTATATGGGATGTATTGAGTATTCATGCCAACAGGGCATATATTTCAGCATTGTGTGAGAGGTGGAATCCAAACAGGGACACTTTTCACTTTTTAATAAGTGAGATGACCATTACACTGGAGGACATTAATCTATCGATAGGTGTTCGAGTGAAGATAGAAATGGACGATACACATAAGGAGGTGTTGTAGTGCACATTTGGTACCAATTGGGGAGAGGTAGACCATAAAAAGGAGGTGGATTATGAGTATTATTGGTACAAGAATATGTTGTCTAATCACCATTGTGTGATGATGCTTATGATATCCACATATGCTCTACTAGATACCTCAAGAGTGAAATTCTCCTAGAATATGATGGATGTAGTATGTGATATGGTAGAGAATGAGGTAGTGTTTGCATGGGCACCTACACTATTGGCATAGGTATATAGATAGTTGTACAATGTAGTGCGAGTGACATTGGCGAGTTTGAGTTGGAGCTCATTGCTACAGTTTTGGACATGGGAACACATCATGGTAGAGCGACTTACATTATTACCATATAGTGTGCATGCATTTATGGGTGAATTCATACCCTATGCTTTAACATGGTGAATGGATGAGGAAAAGAGGATGAAGAGGCCACATGATTATTTGTTTTTGAGGATACATTTTAGCTCTTTGGAGACTAAGCATACTCAGTGGAGTCCCTATAAGGGTGGGGAACAATTGGGAGTAATCAATCGAGGGCGATGGGTGGTAGGGTGGTGAAGGAGGGAAATATGATGCACCAAATGAAGATAAACAATGTATGTATCTATGCCCTATCGTTAATAAGTGCCAAATAGAAGATGCAAGCAAATGGAAAGATAACAACCAACAAGAAGTAAAGCAAAATAAGTATATCTCTTATTAATCTAAATGATCCAAAATTATAGGTTACAATGTGTCCCGTTGAGGGCTCAAAATGGGTGATACAAATTTTTACAAATTTTGTGCCCAAAGTTCAAATCTCTCAAGGAATTCAGGTGCACATCCAATGTCTTTCCTTCTAATGCACTGTAATAACCTACACCTACACACAAGGAAACCAAAATTATCAAATAGCAAGTGTGTATGATAAAAAGCATGCAATCCCCACAGGGATAAAATGGCTAATAGTAATAAAATGCATCAAACCAACTCCAAATGATAAAATATGAAATGGGTATGTAGAAAAATAGGTTTTGGGAAGATATCACCAAAAATTATGTCGAAATCACATCCGACCATGTTTCTAAATTGGGACGATCATTCGTAACCTACAAAACCCAAAGCAAGCAATTTCCTATCCTACGCATATATAAAATACATGAAAATTGGATAGAATACATAAAATACTATTCTAAGAAAACCCATTTGATTAGATTTGTGATATAAATCATATTTTGAGTGCTCTCTAAGATGACCGCCGAATACCTTCAAGAGACCCTACAAAACACTAAAAATGTAATATCTCGGCTAATAAAACTCATTGCAAAATCATATAAGCATGTATAAAATATATAATTTAAAATAGTCAAAAAATCATGCATATATTTCTATTCATCCTGGGGTGGAGCGAATAGCAGTTCTGCATATTGGGGGGCGCCTAGGGGTGGGACGCCCATTGTTTATGCCTAAATTTTATCACCAATTCCACTAGTAAATGGTTAAAAACCCTCAAATATGTATCATAATTAAATTTGATGTGGGAATTCACTTATATGGTCTAGTTATGTGACAAATTGGGCCTACTAGTTCACTCATGAACCTCCTTTGCTAGGTAGAGATTTTGAGGGAAAATGGGCACAAAAGGTGGAAAGAAATCTTAGCAGCACTCCATTGCATAAACCTAAAACTCCTCCCCACTTTTTTATGGAAAATATCTCCACTTTATAGCCTAAGGAGGCTTCATGGGTTAGAATACATGTGAGCGCATGCGAGGCATGAGGTGCCACTTGGCCACCAGGGTGGCATGCATTGGAGGGAGAAGAGAATCTCCTAATTTGGCCTCCCTTATGGGATAGAGAATTAAGATGCTATGTTCCTTGCCCTCCTAGCTGTTATGGAACCAAAATGTAATTGTTTGTAGGCACCATTTGTCCAGGTTTGACTTTTTTCCAGTCAAGCGCTATTCACTCCATCCCAAAGCGAATGTCGCTATTCACCCCAAGGTGGGACAAATAGGTTTTGTATTCATCCCAGGGTGGTATGAATAGTAGTAGGGTGTCCAAAATGTGCTAGAAGTGGCCTAGAAATTTTCAAAACCTTGCATTAAGTTTTTATAACCACTATATACCTCCTGAGGGCTGCCCTAGAGGCCTTGGTGTGTCTTGAAGTCGCTAATTATGGTAGCACAATTGGATTGACCTATTTTTAGTGTTTATAGATGTCCCTTTTTGGGATGCGTTGTGTGCAAAATAGTGCTGAGCAAAAATAGATGACTAAAATTGATCAATGATTAAGGTTACTTAGTAACCTAACCAACTTTAGATGCTCCAATCCTAGAAAGAGCATGCATCCTTGAATCCTTGCTTCTCATGAGCTAAGGAACTTGCTTTACCTTGGATGTCATTCAGTCATGAAATGGGGATTCCTAGTGTTACACATGCTTACTATATGCCAAGCATTTTAACCTAATATTTTGTTCTTGTTTACTGCCCCAAGTAGGAGCGTGATTATCTTTGTCAAATATTTGTTGGACAAATGCAATTTGCATGATTGAGTGTGTGCTTTTTGATTTTACCTGAGTATGACTACCCCCTCAAGTGACAAGTTGATGAGGGAATGACTCGAGAGAAAAGTGATGAGTCACTTGACCTAGAAGACTGTTGTTAAGGTTGCCTTCAGTTGTACTCAGTGAAAATGGCATAGTTTTGAAAGTATTTGAATGATGCCATGGGGTTTAGTGGAAGAAAGAAGTTGAAAAATTCATTCTCGAGGGTATTTCGGAAAAAATGACCTTCTTAGGGACTAAAGTAGTAACTTGGTTATGCATCCATGAGATATTTGTGTTCCATATTAATCCTGAGTGAATTCCATAATATTTGACATGTTTTGGGTGGGTGTTGAACCCTTTTCTTTGTTACTTCCTCAAGGAAGGAATGAAAAACCTCACTCCCATGGGGTGGTCCGGCCATGGTGGCCTTATTAGGGGTTGAAGTTAGGTTATTTCCAAGCATCCAAGAGTGTTCTTATTTAAATTTTGAATACTACAAAAATTTGACCAAAATAGAGCTATTTTTGTGCGCTTTGGGACCCTTTTGGTGCATTTTGGAGCTATTTTGATCTATGAACCCTATATTCATCCCTGGGTGGAGCGAATACAAATTCTAATGGTAGCAGGCATGGGTGGTCCCAGTGGCCCCGTACCACTAGGGGTAGTGTGAGTCATACCACCGATACTATGTGATCATGGTGACATAGACTTGTGGGACTATTTTTGGGTTTTGGTGGGGTTCAAGGACCCACTTTATTGTAGCCTACGGGTATTTTTGGAAATTATGATGTACATTTTTGCCCCATATATATATATATATATATATATATATATATATATGAGATTTGGTTATGATCATTATGTTTCATTTATTGCTTTATTGTATGAATCAATGTATGTATTGATTTATTGATTATGTGTTAGATGCTTAGTATGTATGCATATGGATGCTTTTGTGACATGATGGAATGGTGATAGATATATATCATGTATGCATGTGTATTTGCTTTGATTTGATGCTATCTATATGCGTGGATGCATAGTGAGATGGGATATTTGATTGATTGATAAAAATGAACCGTGGCTAATGATTTGACATACAATGTTAGCACCATAGACTGTACAAAATTTATTAATGCTTTTTGTTTCTTTTGTTGTCTCTATGTATTGTTTTTGTGTAATGTAAATGTGGAAATGTATTATTGCAATGTGATGAAATGGAGTAAATGAAGTTTGATGTTAAATAATGTAGATGAGGTTTTTATGAGACTCAAACACTCTAGCTGGTGTGATCAAAGGTTGTATACTGACTATCAAAGAATTTTTGATGAGGTATGAATTTGCTAGGACAACCAAGGTAATCATATCCCTGTGTGTGTAAGCGAGTTCATTCCTATGAGATGCATAAGGATACCACCAGTGCAAAGTAGGCTCTCAACCAAACCTGTATTGGGGATCACCCTATGAATGCCACCATCCTAGGTTTTGTACGTAGTAGGACTAGACCACTAGGTGATCTAGGTTACCAAAGCTACCTCATCCACATGCAAACATTGGTCTACACACACAACAAAGGCTAATGTGACAGACATATCGTCATGTAGGAGGCTACTACCATTGACAAGTAGGCTATCCACTTGATGGATTTCCAAATGCTGAGAGTTCCAGGGATTCAAGTTCTACTTCCTTCTTTTATTCAATTTTATTAGGATACTTGCTCATATGTAGTTATGAAAATCACTATTTATTTTGTGTGTATATATATATATATATTTCTTTTTCTTTTTGAGCAAGCGATGGATTGAGTGATGAGGATCACTATTTCTTATGCTTTTTGATGTGTGCACTTTGAGGATTTCTTGATTTTTTTTTTACTTTTGATTTATTTATTTTTTTTTAGGGATTGGTATTTGTGGGAATTGGGGTTTTGATAGTGGTGAAAACCGTTGTTTATTTTGGGGAATTTGGTAGGAAATATGCTTGTCCTTTTACCAACTCTTAGTATTCTTGAACCATTCACATAGGGGGATGAGCAGGATGACCTTTTCGCTTAAGGTAACCTAGACCACTTCATGGATTTCATATTTCTCTATGCATAACTTGGATTTATTAATGTTTTACTATGTTTGGGATCTGATGTACCCAAGGCATAATCAATGCAAGACTCTACCTCCTAAAAATCAAGCTAGCTTTATACAAAACTTGAAGAGAACATAGAAATGGTTGAGTGACCAAAAACCCTAATGACATTCTAAAACAAATGATTAGGTGAAGTGGTAGACAAAAATATGAAAAATAGAAATTATGGGTGAAAACTGACAATTGCAACATTGAACGATGCTTATTTTATGACGTTGATTTTGAGTGATAAGTATTGTACTATCATGGTGCTAGACATGCATGAGCAACCTCTAAAATGTAAAGGGCTAATGATGAGTATGCCTAAATGCAAGCGATGATATAATGCACTGGGATGCGATGTGATATGATGCAATATTTTTGTATTTTTGAAATTTTGATGATGGTTTTGTAATGTAATGCGATGCAATGTTTATGTGTTTTTATTTTTTGATAATGTTTTTGTAATGCAATGCGATGCAATGTTTTTGTATTTTAGATATTTTAATGATTTTTTTGGATTTTTATTGATATATACGTATGTACATGTGACCAACGGGCTTATTGGGGGCCATTGGGGCATTTTGGGGTGACCTAGACGGTTCTAGACCGCCTAGGAGCATTTTAGGTTTACCAAGCGAGATATAAGCACCCTTGGAGAATTTTGGGGTGACCTAGATGGATCTAGACCGCAGAGGAGGATTTTAGGTTGACCAATTGGGATATAGGCACCCTTGGAGCATTTTAGGGTGACCTAGATGGTTCTAGACTACCTAGGAGCATTTTAGGTTGACCAAGAGGGATATACGTACCCTTGGAGCATTTTAGGGTGACCTGGATGGTTCTAGACCGCCTAGGAGAATTTTAGGTTGACCAAGTGGGATGTAGGTACCCTTTGAGCATTTTGGGGTGACCTAGATGGTTCTAGACCATCTAGGAGCATTTTAGGTTGACCAAGTGGGATGTAGCACCCTTGGAGAATTTTGGGGACCTAGACAGTTTTAGACCGCCTAGGAGCATTTTAGGTTGACCAAGTGGGATGTAGGAACCCTTGGAGCAATTTAGGGTGACCTAGATGGTTCTAGACCACCTAGGAGCATTTTAGATTGACCAAGCGGGATATAGGCACCCTTGGAGAATTTTAAGGTGACCTAGATGGTTCTAGACCGCCTAGGAGCATTTTAGGTTGACCAAGTGGGATGTAGGCACCCTTGGAGCATTTTGGGTTGGGCCATCCTGCGCTAGGCATGGAATGGCCACAAATGAAGGATGTTCAAGGGTTTAGGATCCTTGACACCTTCAAGGGAGGCTAGGCCATACTTTTTGGGTCCTATCTGACTGGCAATGACATAGGGATCTAACCAGTTTGCTACAAACTTGTCCCTCATATGGGGTGGAAAATTAGAATTTTGTTGGTTTTCCTTCAGAATGAGGTCACCAACCTGAAATTCTCTTAGGCAAAATTTCATGTTATAGGCTCTCTTAAGTTGTTCTTGTTAAAAACGTATGTGCTCGAGAGCATTAATACGATGTTCATCAAGCAGCGTAAGCTTATCTAGGTGAGCCTGCCATGTGGTATCATCATCAATGAACTCTTGCATGGATATGCGTAGTGATGGTACTTCAACCTCTAGAGGCATCACTGCCTCGATGTTGTACACTAGAAAAAATGGAGTAGCCTCAGTGGGTGTCCAAATACTAGTGTGGTAGGTCCATAGAGCAAGGGGAATTTGGGTATGCCAATTTGTTTGATTCTCTCTAACAACTTTCTTGAGAATGGCCATTAATGTTTTTTTGGAAGCTTCCACTTGCCCATTTGCTTGTGGATAGTAGGGCATCGAAAAACTGTGTTGGATGTTATACTTTACCATCAAAGAATGCACATATTTGTTTTTAAATGATATCCCATTATTTGAAATGATCTTGGATGGAAAACCAAAATGATAAATGATATTATGCAATAGGAACTCCGCTATGAGGGGTTCCATTGTAGTGGTAAGGGGAATTGCTTCCACCCATTTAGTGAAATACTCAGTAGTCATTATGATAAACGTGTGATGGCCTGAGGATGCAAGGAAGATTTTCCTTATTAAATCCAACCCCCATTGCAAAAATGGCCATATCGATTGGATCGGTTGTAAGTCCTAAGAAGGTACATGTGTCAAATTGGCATGATGCTGACACTTCATGCACTTCCTCACATACGCGCAACAATCTTGCTCTAGAGTTGGCCAATAATAGCCCATGTGAATAATACGCTTGGTGATGACCATGCCATTGAAATGGCCATCACATGTACTATTGTGTGCTTACGCGATTATCCAAGTCAAATCTTGATGCTCTAAGTAGTGAAGGAGGATTCCTTCATAGCTTTGATGATCCATAATATCCCCTAGCAAGACATATTTTTTCACCTTCCATCTGAATATTCTTTTAGTGGTGTGCGACATTCTAGGAGGGACATTACCAAGCGTTAGGTATTCCCTTATTTTTTTTGACCAGTCCTATTGTGAAGAAGCCTCGAGTGCATGAATGACCTTTCCCTCTCAAATTTCATCCCTAGCAAAAGCTGACAGGAAAACAATGTGTAAGAATAGTGTTGTGTTGCTATCGAAAGGGGCTTGAGGGAACAAAGTCCCCCAATCAGCCTGGTTCAAGTTTTCATGAATGTACAAGAATCATGATAAGATTCAATTTGAATCAAGTGGACTTCTATCATGACTTGATTGTTTGTGCACTCAACCGCAGATTGCGAGAGCATTTTGACTTGGATGGTATTCATTTTATCTATAAGGTCTTGCAGGATCAAGGACCCGAGAGAGGCCATTGTATTCACAAAATGATTAGATGATTGAGGGAGTGCCTTGATGTTATACCATTCAAATTTTACAAAGAATTTATCCACAAGGGCCTTGTAGGCTTGCAGGACTAGGCATTTACACTAGAAAATACCCTTGACTTGGTTAAAAATGAGAAAGGAGTCACCAAAAATGTTGAGCATTGTTATTTTTATGGTGACAACCGTCTGAAGGCATATGAGTAGGGCCTCATACTCGAAATTATTATTGGTGCAATGGAAATCTAGTTTAAATGACAAGGGTATGGGAGCCCCATGTGGTGTGAAAAACATAATTCTGGTGCCACCCCCTTGCTCACATTTGGAGCCATTGAAAAATAGGACCATATCTGTCTGCGCCTCAGGCTCATTAGAATCTGGTGATTCTAATATTTAGAAGACCCCATCATTTGGAATGTCCATGCTAAGAGGTTGATCATCCTTGAGAGGAGCCTCTACAAGTTGAATGGCGATAACTTGAACCTCAATTGATTTTTTTCCAACAAACTCAAGGTCAAACTCCATCAACAATATAATCCATTTCACTATATGACTACTATGATAAGTGTGACTCATCATGTAGTGCAATGGATTCTCTTTAGATACAACATACATGGTATTGCTAAGCATGTAATGTCATAGCTTCTTGGTGGAGAAAACCACCGCTAGGCATAATTTCTCAATGTATGCGTACTTGATCTCATAACTGACCAGGGTGCGACTAAGATAGTAAGTAGCTTGTTCCTTATGAAATTCATTGTTTTGGGCTAACATGGCGCCTAGTGCAATCTTAGTGGTTGAGATGTATAATCAGAATGGCACTCCTAGCTTAGGTGGTGCCAACACTGGCGGTGAGGCCAGGTACTATTTTATTGCGTTAAAGGCCTCTTTAAACTCATCATCCCAATGGAATGCAACCCCCTCATGCAACAACTTGTTCATGGGGTGAAGCTTGTCCGACAATTACGCTATGAAGCGCTTGATGGATATAATATTGCCCTGTAGACTTCAGAGGTACTTGATCATTTTTGGGGGAGGCATCTCGAGGATGACCTTGACCTTATTAGGGTCCACTTCAATGCCTTGCTTAGAGATGATAAAGCCCAAGATATTTCCAGATGTGATGCTGAAGATGCACTTCTTGGGGTTCAGTCTCACTTTATGTTCAATGAGGCGATCTAATACTTTGCTCAAGACCTTAAGATGCTCATGGTGTAATAATGATTTAGTTAGTAAGTTATCCATGTAATCTTCTAGAATTTTATGCATGTAGTCATGGAATATGTATTTCATGAAACACTGGTAGGTGGCGTTGATATTTTTTAAGGCCAAAAGGCATGACCTTATAGAAAAATGTCTCCTAGGGCATTGTGAATGTCATTTTGAGTTGGTCCTCTGGGTTGATACGAATCTGATTGTACCAAGAGAATCCATCCATAAGGTATAACATTTCATGGCCCGTTGTGGCATCTACTAGGGCATCAATGCTTGGAAAAGGTAAATCATCCTTAGGACTCGCTTTGTTGAGGTCTCAAAAATTGGTGCAAACGTGAATCCTCCCGTTTGGCTTCTTGATGAGAACCATGTTTGACAACCATGGTGGATAGTCTACATAAATGACAAATTGGGCATCTAATAGATTTTTTAGCTCATATTTGACCATCAAGGACACTTTTGGATGCATCTTTGTAAGCTTTTTTTTAATAGGCTTGGCCTTCGGGTCAAGCGTCAAATTGTGGGTGACTAGATTTGGACCTAGCCCCAACATATCTTTATAGCACCATGTAAAATTCCTTCTTCCTAGTGAGAAGGGCTATATAATCAGCTTGCTCTTCAAGGGATAGGCTTTTCCCCAGCTTGATATACTGGGTTTGAGCTGATATCTACGTCAATCATAGGCTCAATTGACATATGCGACCCCTCCTCCAACTAGTGGGAGGTAGGGATCAAATGGCTATCATATGTTGAATTTAGGTCATCAATGGAAACCTCAAGTTCCTCCTTAGCATTGGAATATGTCATTTGCTAGCCCTTAATAGAAGTGGAATTATTTTAGAATATCATTTCAGGGCCAATACTCAAAAGGCGATGGGGTGAATCTCCCTGGTCAAAGTCAATTACCCCTAAGTTGAGGTGCAATGGATTTGATAGGTTTTTCAGATATCGTAATGTCTCAAAAAAATCTATGGAAATCATATTGATGGACAAATAATTTCCCCTAGGTGGTTGGTGGTCACCATGGACCTCTGGATGCAGCATGACCTGAGGAGGTGACTACAGAGGTGGTGGAATGATGGGCAGTGGTCGATGTGGCTGCAGGTGAGCTTGCTCCTCCAAAGGTAGAAGTTATCACTATATGGGATGATGTAATGGAAATATGCATAGATAGAACTCATCCTCATCATCTACGGGGATGACTCGAGGTCCTTCTCCATATGAGCTGCTAGAATCAATGGGCATGACTCCATAATATGACTCATCATCAGTCGTCCACTCATAAGGGGAGCTTGGATCCTCTTCCTCATCATTGTGGGGAAGAGTATGTGAACCCTCACCTCTCTCATAGGATTAGATACCATCATGAGGTGGTTCATCGTCTCCCCAGGGCATGGGGAAGTATTCTCCTAGAGAGTAGACGTTATTAGGGTTGGCAAAGGGATTTTTTGGGCCAAATCATCTCTAAATTTGAGGCACATGTGCTCTAGACCATATGCTAGAGCATCCAGGGGAAAGGTGTGATTATGTCCCAATCATGATTTATCATAAGGTATATGGTACTCGAGTTGAAATGAAACTTGTATGCCTTGCTCATACAAGCCTAACCTATAACCATGCCAATTGCATAGGTCAATATACTTCAGGATGAAGTTAGAGTTGGACACGTAGTGGATGTCCTCTCCAAAGGGCTCTTCATCCTCATCCTATTGTTGGTAGGGTTCTATGTTGTAGTTAAGTCCCCCATAGATGAAATTCATTTGATTAGGGGATACGCATAAGGGCACGATAGTGCCTATGGGAAGACAGGGTCGACCCATGTCTTGCATCAACTCTATAGCAGGGGTAGTTATGACCTCCTTAACCATGTATTCTCCCAATTCAGTGGAATCCAAGTGAACTGCAACTTGAGGCTACAACTAGAAGAGTGATGAGAGCAAGATTTGATCTAAATCATCTTCTACCACCTATGGTAGCTCTTCATCATCTGGGCTAGGTATCTCTTCTATGGAGATGGTGGATATGGTCAATTGTACCTCATCAATGGGCTTCTTCCCTAGGTTCCTCAACAATGGTTTTGCTAGCCTAGTGGGAATTGGAGGGGGTGTAGATGATGAGGAAGGTATGTCATGTGATAATGAGGGGATCAAACCTTAACTAGATTTATTCAATTGGAAATCCAGGTGTGTCAATGGTAAGGTCAACTTGGTGATCTACTGCACCATGTTACAGTACTTTTAGGGCTCCAAGTCCACAAGGATGACATGAACTTACCCTTCATGAGTGTACTTGAGGCATTGGTGATCAATGAAAGAGATGCACTTCATGTCCTTAATCCATGGTCTGCCTAATAAGATATTGTATGCCATATCACCCTCTAGTATGTGACATAGCATCGATATGGTATTTTACCCTACCTGTATTGGCAAGATAATCGTACCAAATATCAAACATATGGCATCATTAAACGCTCTGAGGGTGTACGTAGATGCAACAATATGAGATGTTAGGAGATTCTAGTGCTTAAGAGATGTTGTAGTGATGATATTTGTAGAAGACCCTGTGTCTACCAATACTCTCTTGTATGGTGTTCCATTTATGCATGCAATGATGTGCAAGGGAGGGTTCATCGTATCATTCAAAACTGGTTTAAGCTAATCTTCTCGGAAGGCTATCATCGGTTTAGTGCACTATCTAACATGCCCCAAAAAATTGTTGAAAGAGTTATACTCTTAGGTCTGAAGCTCAATGACCTTCAGGATCTCCATCAAAGCCTCTGTATAATTTAGTTATTATTGAATTAGCTCATAGATCGAGATCCAGGCAGATGTGGTTCTCAAGCTCTAAGTGATATTACTCTTAATGGTGGCCATAAGCCTAGGTGGGAGACTCGACAAAGGAGGCGACAACTGTTGTGACATTGAAGGGACCTCAATCTAAGTTGTCGGTGATGTGGTTGGACTTTGGTATTGCTTATTCCTCATGGTGATTCTAATCATGCCAACATATCTCTATCAAGGGGGAGCATGATGAACCTCATTCACCTGGGGCAATGGCTTGGCCTGCTCTGCATGGGCAGATAGGGGATATTTAAAGACCTCCATTTGTTGGTTTTTTGGCATAATAGGGTTGTCCACATACAATATCTTCCTATTGATCATGTCCTGGACCAAGTTTTTAAAATTTTAGAACATGTCCACATCATGCCCATTTTGCCTATGAAATTTTCAATATAGGTCTTCTCTGTACCCTTTGGGTCTAGGTGCATTCGGGTTGATAGGTCAAATATCAGGAAGATTGATCAAATTTATCGCTAAGAGGTTCTCAAGCAATGAGTCCTTAGACTCTACAAGGGGTGTAAACTATCTCTTGGGGTGATGCTATTGATTCTACCCTTGAATATTTTGATTGTCCTTAGTATAGTCCCGGTGTGTGGCCTGATAATTAGGCTTTTGAGGTGGCATATCTTACACTAGCCCCAGGACACTAAGGGAAACCTGATTCACTACTGATGGCTTAGACTGTGTTGGGGTGCTCTTGGCATTCTTTTTCTACTCCTTGCGAGGCTTCACAATTTCCCCCTCTTGGATCTTGATTTCTTCGATGGTCCTGGCTTACACCAGGGCATCCTCAAGAGTGGGATATTGTTGCAACTACAACAACATGGAGATGGGATTCATGAAGCTCTTGGAAAACATCTGAGTTAGCTCTGATATGGAGAGCAAATAAGGAAGCTTGGTGAGCAAGGCTCACCATCTATTTCTATAGTTCATTATTGACTCATCGTCATATTGCTTCAACCCAGCTATGTCGGCCAATGTCACCTTCCTCTTGGTATTAAAGGTGAAGAATTCTAGGAATACATTTGCAAGTTGATCCAAGGTGTGGATGCTATGCTTAGGGAACTAGTAAAACCACTCAGAAGCAAGGCTTGAAAGGGTAGTCATAAATGTTTGCAAAAGCAAATCATCATCATCATGAATGTCGAAACACTGACCCAGAAATATGGTGACATGCTCCTATGCATCCTCTCCTCCCTTAAACATAGCCAACTATGGCAACTTATAATAATTTGGATAGGGAGGCACAGGTACTGAAGGATGGATTGGCTGACTATGCAACTGGTGCATAGTGGGATTCTAAGATCTATATCTAGAGGTCTTGTTCTCTACCAACTCTAGGTGCACTAGCAGCTCTTTATATGGATCCGAGTACTTGATCTCTTTATTCTTGCTCACATCCTAAGGTGGAGGTCTAGGATACTTCAACCTAAGGTGGGGTATTGGCCTGTTACCCCCTACCTTGATAAGGCATCTACAAATACTCTACTTCTGGCTCATGCTCACTGTAGGACCCATAAGGAGTCTCTCGAGCTAGTCTATAAATAAGGGTGTCTTCCTACTGTGGATGCCCTACATCTGGACTATGAGGTAAGTCTCACTCCAGCCTAGGAGGACATGAAGGTAACATCGAATAAGGTCTAGGATACGTCTCTATAACAAGCATGGATTACCTCGGATGGACTTCCTACCTATGGGTCTTAGGGGTAGGGATCCTCTCCCTCAGAGTCTACTAGAACAACTCATTAGCCCTTCGCTCAATACTCTCTTTCTCAAGTTGATGCAAGTGATATAGTTGCTCTTTATCACATCAAAGCTTCTTGAATTGAGCTTGGCATGTCGTATATCTTACAACTATTTTCTTGATTTGTTTCATTGTGTGAGGCCTAAGGGATCTAGGATCCTCATCTTAGGACCGACCTCATTCGAGATAGTCTATGATCTCTTTGGGGTACTTGCCTCTTTTGAGGTTCATCGTATTGACTTGATATTTGGGTTGGAACATGTGATCATTATACTCAGTTGGTGCAGAGGCACATCGGGCATGCACGAAATACTACTCCTAAGGAAAATCTAGCACCTCCTCATGCCTTCCCTCATGGATGAGGAAAGTTAAGGTGGAATTGGCTCACCCCTATAGACAAGTGTCATTCTCACCGAGTTGTATGAACTGATGTATCCTATCAAGGTGGAACAGAGGTAAAGTCATATCAACTTGCTTCGACAAGTGTGTGAAGTCATGCTCTTGCCTATGAATAGGCGTGTTAGCCCTAAGGGGTACGTGAATGCATGGAACCACTCTATCTATTAGCACATCAATGTGTTGTTACCTTCCATAAAATAAGGTGTGTGATGTATCTACGTACCAGGAACACTCTCCCAAGTAATGCTCATCATCCTTTGGGGTGTCCTACAAAGGGTCCCTTCAAATATGAGGCTCGTGCCCTACTGTATTGGATCTAGGTGGAGTAGAAGCTCACTAGGGATGTATTACCAAGTCCCTAGAGCTATAGCAGAGATGATTCATGTATCTGAATCCACTATCTATAGCTTTTTCCCGTGTTTGGGCTTGGTTGCGGGTGTGCACCATCGCGCTCCTCTATAAATATCCCAATTGATAATCTTCTTTACAAATTTTTAATGAAACAACAAACAAGAAAGGAAACACTTAATAAGATAGATGGTTATCTTGTTTAAGTTTTAGATGTGAATCCCTAAACTATTTTGTGTGTTTTAGCTATGTTGTTTGTAAAGAATGACATTGTATCGCGTGTTTGAAAACTTGTTGGATGATGTACTCAAATTTTTAAAGGATTTCACCTATATACTCGTACAAGTTGAATATGGTGATGAAATCCATATCCAACGAGGTATAATAGGTACTACCAACTCTCAAACAACACCCCGTGCACAGCGATACACCCCTACAAAGAGGAATGCATGCTATTTTACATGGTTAGGACAGATCTTGGGTAGGCCTTGGCCACGGATGGGTCCCAATGATACTCTTTCACATGATCCAATCAAGTGGTAATTGATGAGGCCCAAAAGTGCCTCATTATTTCACAATGTTTTAATACCATATGATACCTTAATTGCCAAATAGTTGACTAAAATATACTATTTGTTAAGTGTTTGCATGATTTTATGTTAGGAATACTATATCTCTATTTTTGACTATTTTCAGCATTTTGTAACTGATTTTAATTGATTAATTAGCAAGTAAAAACATGCATTTCAATTAACCAAATGTGGTATGCTAATATCCATTAACTTATCAATGGTTTTTGAATGTTTTCCTTCCCTTAAACTTGTTTCAAATCCACATTGAAGCCAAAAGTTTAGGACTGTCATAAATCTAAAAATCTGGAAAAAATAGCCATATAAAAATCAGCAAGCTGTCACTTTATAGGAACACCTTGAAGTTGTCAAGCAAAGCATGATGATATGGATGGAATGAGTTTAGAAGGACTACAAAAGACATCTTACCTATTTAGAAGCATTCCCACATGGTCTAAATAGGCAACAACAGGGTATAACAGAGCAGGGACAATTGTGCAGCATTGTTGCACTATTTCAGCATGGTTACTTGGTGAATGAAGTGTATAAATTCAGTAGAAACTTGATGTACTCATTCATGTTGATATTTGAATAATTTTCCCATGTTCTAATTTTTTTGAATTTGTAAGAAATGTCAATATTTTACAACTGTGCAACAGAGCTGGAAAATGCAGTAATTTACCATGTAAATTCCAACAAGCTACCAATGAATGGCAAGGCATGGAATTCACACATGGAGAGGAATGAAGGCTATTGCAATATGATACTGAGGGCTAATACACTTGAGAAATGCATCTAAAATCATTTGAAGAGCACACAGTTGTTCATTCTAAAGATCTTTGAAATGAATAAGACATCTTCGGAATGAGAAATACAGTTTCTTCGGAATGAGCCACTTATCTTTGAAATGAGAACAAAAAAGTTCTTTTTGACTTTTTGACTATTTTTGATGGTGGAAAAGGGGAAATAAGGTTGAAAATATTAAAGAAAAATATCTCCCATATGAATTTGTCGTCCTTGCCGTCCAAAGCCACCATTCATGAAAAAGATCAATTTTGATTCTCTTCTAGGATAAACCCAAAAAAACTGTAGCATAATCGAAAGTTGTTTGCAAGATAGAAATGGCATATTTTGAAGTGGAGAAAGATGTGTGAGATATTTATAGACTCCTCTCATGTACTCCCACCACCGAAGATGATTTCTAATGGCCAATGACTACTACTATAACACAAACTGTCTAGATTTGCATTTATTTCAGATCCAGAATTATTGGCAAATCACTGTAAAGCAACACATAGGCTGATTTGAGCATGGGATATGTTGTAAATATTTATATAAATAACACATATCCCTCCTTGGTTGAGCCAGTTAGGAATTATAATAGAGTATATTTTTCAATAGCAGCAATTAGGACTATACAGCAATTTTCTGTAACAGTTTTCAGCATGTTTTGTCATCAATAAAAGTGTAGCTATTTTATTATTTTCTGTTCTGAGTTTTAATTAGTTAAGGAGTGCTTTTCACCTCCTTTTAGATCAAGAAGTTTGGACACACTTTCAGATCTAGAAGGAGGGATTTTATGGCAGGTTTTAATCTGTAATTTTGTGTAGCGGAATTAATAGATTGCTTGCCAGATTTCATTTTCTTGTTTTTATTTTGTATTATGTGATTTATGTTTTCTATTATGTTTGTGTACAACATTTGTGTGTATGTCAGCTAAAAAATTATATTACGCATTTTTCCTTTGCTTTCCATGTTTTTCCTACTTTCTATTTTAGCAACTTTCCATTTTTAGCATATTTCATTTTGTTGTCAATTCCTGTAGCAGAAGCTTGACGACCTTTTGTGGCAGGGCATTGACAGGTGTTTTTAGATTAAGTTTCATTTACAAGAATCATTTAAATTATGCAAAAGTAACTAGATTTCAATTCTGCAAATGTAACTTAGGATTTCATTTCAGCAATTCAAATTCTGCAAGAGTAGATTAGACTTTCAATTTAGTAATTCCAATTCCTATAATTGTAGTTAGATTTCAATTCTTGCAACTTAGAATTAGTTTTCAATTCCTGTAATTTGTTTTAGTTTCCATTCTTTAGACTAGGTTTAGTGTGACACCAAAAGGCTAAACTAAAATTTGCTTCACCAATAAATGCTTGAAATATGAATTCCTGAATTATACTCTGCCCTAGCCTTCTATCGTAGACAGCCTTGGACACCACCCTAGATTGATAAATCATTGAGATTAAATGATGAGACTCAATGACACTCATCATTTTGGCACCATTTTCAGGGATCATGGTGTTGTTAGAGGGTAAAAGTAGTCAAATAATTATTATTGTGCTAACATATGAAGTTTAGAGTAAAATTTGAATGAATAGCTGGTATAAATAATAATTATTGATAGTTGCATTTCAATCCATTTAGAAAACAAGCAACCACAGGGAGGTGATCTTCACACTTGGGGGTTAAATTGCCTATGTTTGAAATTCTTGATAAAAATAGAAAGAATTCATCATCCTCATTATCAAGAAACATAAGATCTCTTAGAGGAGCCATCTGCTAGTACTACCATTTTTATATCCATATCATCAGGGTAGTATAAAAAAATTTGTACTAGGTGTTGGAAAGATATCATGGTAGATATACAAGACCATCCCTTGAACAAAATAGCCATATCAGCTACTTGTAGCATTTTTTTCACAAGGACATATCATTGATGAATGCCATTTACTTCCATAACTTAGAGATGCAAAATTTGTTGCCTAGTCTGAATTCTTCTCAAAGAGAGATCCCAACAACAAAAAATAGGGCAAGTAAATCAACCACCACCTTTAGCCCAACCTGTGGCCAATATGAATAATACAGGACAGGCAACCCCTGTCTATGTAGCTGAATCTGGTATATATATAAAAAAAAAAAATTGCAAAAAATGTTATTGATTGCAGCAACATCCAACTGTGCTCAAACAATAACTTACCTAAGCTTGAAGAGACAAAAATCAATGGAGATACACAGAAAACCTTTAGTCCAAACACACAAAAATTAGCCTTGGATAAAGGAGAAAAACTAGAAAAAATGCACATAGAAAATTTACTTCCATTTTACAAAGGGGTAAATTCTGTCCTCCTAGGAATGAAACAAATTGAAGTGTAGCCAAGAAAATTCTTGAACATTATTAGCTGGTTGACTTATAAACAAAAAGCAAAAATTGTTGCTATTTTTAAACAATATTTCAATCCCTTTACATGGAATTACAAGGGTATATCAAGATTTTATCTTGATGTAAGCACTTAACATCTTTTGGGAATTGGTATTTAATTGTTTCACGTACAAATTGACAAAGATTTTGTAGACTAGGAGGCATGAACAACACTTGATTGAAGAAGTTTTCAGATATGAAGTAGTACTTCTTTCTCCCATTGGTGATTCATGGAGGATGTTAGTGGTGAATGGACATTGCCTTTGGGTATACCATGCACCATTAACTAATGAGGAGTTCTTGAAGGATATTCCATTGGATGTACACATAATGGAAGAGAATTTCTCTTCAATATCAGATTCAGAGTAATGATAAAAAGTTTGACCAAAAAAAAAGAGAAAAAAATACAAGAAAAGCAAAAAGAAGAATAGTCTTGTTTGTGAACTTCCTTCTTGGGTACAAGCAAGACAAGAAAAATTGAAAAAAGAGAGAAAAAAAAATATTTGCAGCAGAGGCATGTCCCACAAAATGGGGATACATGAGGACAAGCATCAATTTCAGCAAGGAAGAGAAACAATGAAGCCAATACTTCATTTTTAGCAATAAGGAGGCAATTATGATGTAAGAAGATTCTTACTGCTCATTTAGAAAGGAAGGTTGCATCAATGTTGCAAGTTTCAACATAAAGAGATGGTGTTTTCATACAACAATTGACATGTTTTTGCAGAATAAGGATTGGTCTTATCCAAATAAGAGTGAGAGATGTTCTCTCTCATTGAAGCACTTGAAAAAAAAAAAAAAGGACAGAAGTTGGTTGAAAACCAGAAATGGCAGCCTCTTCTGATGAAAAAAATGAAAAAAAAATGAAAAAAAAAAGAGAAAAAAAATTTAAAAAATGAATAATTCAGTAGTGAAAACCTTCTTGGAGGCGCTACTGAGTTGGCTTGCATGAAAACCAAATTTTTAGCATGCATTACCTTGTTGATCTACCCATCATTGTTCCACCATTGTACAAATCTCACACTGCACATGTGTTATGTTTGTTTATGTTTTCGGATAGCCTGCTAACAATCATCAAAAGCAACTTTTAAGGTGCATGACCAATTTTTAGGACAGTAAGGTATGTGTTTCTTGCATTTAATTCATAATAAACATTTAGAATTTAGTGTATGATAGTCAGTATTTGGCATAAACTATTCAGACAATAATGACAAGGTGAAAAAAAGGAACATGTTCAAGATGTCAAGAAACACCTCCTTATGCCCTTAATTGCATGGAAATTCCAAAATTGTGCAAAAACTTGATTTTAGGACAGACATGGCAAAAATTCTATTTCAATTTGTAGGGCAAATTTTATAAGGAGAACTGAAAGTTTATATCTCACAATTGTCTAATAAATTGAAGGAGGATAATCAACAAAATGCACCTGAAGGTTCTATTTTAGTACTACTGGAATAAAACAGCAACATACAAAACAAATAATAGCATCTAAACAAAAATATGAAGAAGAGATTTTTGATGTTATGGAAGGCTTATACACTCTAGAGATGGGCCCACAATAGAATTTGTAGCTAAATTTTGCATAAGAGGTCATTTCTACATTTTTTTTAAGATCTTCGAAATGAATAGACATCTTCGAAATGAGAAATGCAGTCTCTTCAAAATGAGCAGACATATTCGAAATGAGAAGTACAGTCTCTTCAAAATGAGCAGACATCTTCGAAATGAGAAGTATAGTCTCTTCAGAATGAGAAGACATCTTCGGAATGAGAAATACAATCTCTTCGAAATGAGCAGACATCTTCGAAATGAGAAATACAGTCTCTTCGAAATGAGCAGGATATCTTTGGAATGAGCAAAAATTGTACCAGAATTACTAAAAATGCTACAGAATAGCAAAAAGAGTAGGGTACATCAAATATTGAGGTTTATAAGGCTCTACCATAAGTAAGTACATCCCTTAAGCATTTCAAATAAAAAAAAAAATCAATTTTGTTCAAAAGGTGCAAACAACAAAAATAAGCATTCAGGTTGAAATGTTGTTAAGAACAAAAAATTCCATTAGTAGTAGTGCATCTGTCAATTACGGTTCCACAATAAGACTATTGCAATATGAATCATATGATATCAAGCCTTTAAGAGGTACCTTGCAGCACTAAAACTTGTAGAAAAACAAAAAAAGAGTCATACATGTGCTTAATTGCAAAATACTTGATATAGTGTAGCAAGGAGGAATTTCTCAGTTAGCAGGTAGCAAAGGATGTTGTTCACAAGAATAAAACCTGCATATTACTATGGCCTACTATGATGCATGAGAGTATGCATCAGTTCAAGTTGGGGGGGATGATGAGGACCAAAAGTGCCTCATTATTGCATAATGTTTTACTACCATATGATAAGTTAATTGCCAAATAGTTGACTAAAATATACTATTTGTTAAGTGTTTGCATGATTTTATGTTAGGAATACTATATCTCTATTTTTGACTATTTTCAGCATTTTGTGACTGATTTTGCTTGATTAAGTAGCAAGTAAAAACATGCATTTCAATTAACCAAATGTGGTATGTTGATATCTATTAACTTCTCAATGGTTTTTGAATGTTTTTCTGCCCTTCAACTTGTTTCAAATCCACATTGAAAAAGTTTAGGACTGTCATAAATCTAAAAATCTGGAAAAAACAGCCATATAAAAATCAGCAAGCTGTCACTTTATAGGAACACTTTGAAGTTGTCAAGCAAAGCATGAGGATATGGATGGAATGAGTTTAGAAGGACTACATAAGACATCTGACCTATTTAGAAGCATTCCCACATGGTCTAAATAGGCAACAACAAGGTATAACAGAGCAGGGACAATTGTGCAGCATTGTTGCACTATTTCAGCATGGTTACTTGGTGAATGAAGTGTATAAATTTAGTAGCAACTTGATGTACTCATTCATGTTGATATTTGAATAATTTTTCCATGTTCTAATTTTTTTGAATTTGCAAGAAATGCCAATATTTTACAACTATGCAACAGAGCTAGAAAATGCAGTAATTTACCATGTAAATTCCAGCAAGCTACCAATGAATGGCAAGGCATGGAATTCACACATGGAGAGGAATGAAGGCTATTGCAATATAATCCTGAGGGCTAATACACTTGAGAAATGCAGCTAAAATAATTTGAAGAGCACACAGTTGTTCATTCTTAAGATCTTCGGAATGAACAAGACATCTTCGAAATGAGAAATACAGTCTCTTCGAAATGAGCCACTTATCTTTGGAATGAGAACAGAAAAGTTCTTTTTGAATTTTTGACTATTTTTGATGGTGGAAAAAGGGAATGAGAAATTTTCTATAACAGTTTTCAGCATGTTTTGTCATCAATAAAAGTGCAGTTATTTTATCATTTTCTATTCTGAGTGTTAATTAGTTAAGGAGTGTTTTTCACCTCCTTCTAGATCAGGAAGTATGGTCCCACTTTCAGATCTAGAAGGAGGGATTTTATGGCAAGTTTTAATCTGTAATTTTGTTGCAGTAGAATTAATAGATTGCTTGTCAGATTTCATTTTCTTGTTTTTATTTTGTATTATGTGATTTATGTTTTCTATTATGTTTGTGTACAACATTTGTGTGTATGTCAGCTGACAAATTATATTACGTATTTTTCCTTTGCTTTCCATGTTTTACCTGCTTTCTATTTTAGCAACTTTCCATTTTCAGCATATTTCATTTTGCTATCAATTCCTATAGCAAAATCTTGATGACCTTTTGTGGCAGGGCATTGACAGGTGTTTTTAGAATAAGTTTCATTTACAGGCATCATTTCAATTATGCAAAAGTAACTAGATTTCAATTTTGCAAATGTAACTTAGGATTTCATTTCAGCAATTCAAATTCTGTAAGAGTAGATTAGACTTTCAATTTAGCAATTCCAATTCCTGCAATTGTAGTTAGATTTCAATTCTTGCAACTTAGAATTAGTTTTCAATTCCTGTAATTTGTTTTAGTTTCCATTCTTTAGACTAGGTTTAGTGTGACACCAAAAGGCTAAACCAAAATCTACTTCACCAATAAATGCTTAAAATCTGAATTCCTAAATTGTACTTTGTCCTAGCCTTCTATCGTAGACAGCCTTGGACACCACCTCGGATTGATAAATCATTGAGATTAAATGATGAGACTCAATGACACTTATCAGTAATGACATCCACTATTGGTCTCGATCGACGGGTTGGATGTGAGATCCCAACACGACCGATGTTAATATAAAACGTGATGTGTGGGGTTCCTTTTATCTTTAAATAAAGCAAGCAAATAAGCATTCAATGATCGTTCACTAAATACATGTGTAAAGTGTGTTTTAATTTTGGAAAAGGTTAGTAACAAAAAGAACTCACGAATGTAACTAGAAATGCAAAGCCCTAAATGTTAGCCTACCCATTGGGTAAGCTACAAGCAAGCAAACCATATAAATGCATTCCTACTCTAAATTTGTTTTGATTTTTTTGCCTTTTATGAGTTTTTTTTATTTTGAATTTAAGAAAAGGAAGCTACTTTTAACCTTTCTAAGTAAACAAAAATGTGATAAAAACCACATAATACTGAAAGTAAACAGTTTATGTAACTGCAAAATAGAGATGACAGATTGAGGGACCTGCCTCATCACTGCCAAAACTTGTTATTTCTAAAATTATGCCCGAAAAGCTATCTATTTTCTATTCACTCTAGGGTGGGATGAATAGCAGGTCTGCATTCATTCCAGGGTGTTACAAATTTGAATTCTTCCTATGGTGGCATGAATAGTAGTCATAGTTCATCTCAGTCCAAAATGAATAGCACCTACAACATGAAAATATGAAAAAAGAGCTCTAATATTCACCTAAAACAAAAGGGATAGGTTCCCACCATGATTGCCATTGAAGTAGGTAAAAATAGTGCACCAAATGTATATATCTATGCCCTATCATTAATGAGCACCAAACATAAGATGCAAGCAAATGGAAATATAACAACCAACAAGAAGTAAAGCAAAACAAGTATATCTCTTATTAATTGTAATGATCCAAAATTATAGGTTACAATGCATGTTGGCAATTTTGGGTACTTTGGGTACTTGCATTTACTCAAGTGTATAAGTTGTCATTGATATCAAGAAGCTCTTCAAGGAATTTGATTTGATGTCAAATATTTTGTTTTGATGAAGGTTACGGCATGACAGTTTCAAAGGTCTTTTGTAAACCCCAAGTTGGCAGGTTTAAATATTACAGGTGGATGCATTAGTTTAATGCATTTGGGTCTAGGAGGAAGTATTTATTTAAATAATTAAAAACCTTGTTAAGGTTCCCTTTAATTATTTTTAAATAAATATTAAATTATTGTTTGCAATGGGTTATCCTAACCCATGGTGCTATGTTTTAAGATTGTGGGCACTAGCCAAGACCTCCACCGACATGTTAAACTCCTCGCTGATGTTAAGAGCTTATGGTAAAAATGCATATAAATCTCCCTTGATGAAAATCAAGAATTAATCCCATCCACATTTTGAAAAGAGTTGCTCGCTGTGAATTCATGATCTACTGTTCGACTGTGTCTTCACCGTTTTTGTGAATCCATTGTTCATTTTTTTTGTACTCGTCGTTTGTCGTAAATCCATCATAAGGTTTTTGTCTTCGTATTCACATCAGAAGAAAGGGAGGCACTATTGTTTTATTTAATCCCTGGTGCAGAAGGAACAAGGCTAACAGTGTGAGATTTAAACCTCATCGGGCGCATTTGGCGCACTGGTAGCGGCTAGGCTGTTGGCGCGCTACCTGAATGGGAGGTTCCACATTCGAATAACGTGAAAGGGTTTTTCATCGTGAAGTGGATGTAGCGGGTGGTGTTAGAATTCATGCACAATTTCTCCATAGCATGATTTTTTATGTTGGCCAAGGTATTTTCGAAATTAATTTTTGCTAAGTGTATTTTGCGGATGGAGGAAGTTTATTAGAGGGAAAAACAGCTTAGGAGTTATAAGGAGTTTAAAGCTTGTTTTATTTTGATAAAAGATTCTTTTGAAGGTGTTGTTTGAAATATCTTATTGCATTCTTATGAGAGATAAATTTTATTTTTGATAAGACTATAAGGGAGAAATAAGGTGTATAAGGGATAAATTTTTTCTTGTAATGTTGAGAGTTCTTTTGGTTGATTATGGAAATGAAAGCATGATGTTTTAAGGTTAAAATTGCTTCTTGTGTGAACCTGTGAAACCTCAAGTGGGTAGCTTTGAGATTGAGTTTGAGCTAAGTTGATTTGAGTTGAGTTTTGAGATTGGGAGTTGAGTATAGAACATATTGAGTCTCTAAAAATTCTCTTTATGCTTCTATGAGTTTGACAAATCACATTGGGTCTCTAAAAATTCACCTTGTGATTTCCTACTAAGAAAGTTTTTTTTTGGTGAGCTTGGTGAGTTTTGGATAGGTTTTGATGGGGACTTGTGAGCAGTCCTGGACAGGTTCCGGTGGGCACTTGTGAGTAGATTTGGACATGTCCTAGCAGAGGACTTGTGAGCTAAGTTTGATAGTTCTATCAGAGAACTTGAGGATAGAGGTGCACTGGTTCTTTGAGAAGAACTTGAGGATATATTTGGCAAGTCTTTGAGAAGGCTTGTGTGCAGAGGATTGATTTGTTCAAGCTTAAGTGTTGGACAGATCTGATAGATAGAGGAAGACTTGTACTAGACCGATTGACTGTGTTTGGTACAGGTTGTTGAGCTGATGTGGACATGATCATAGAAGGCAGAGGTATCTTAGGCTAAGTATTGAGGATAGGAGGTCTTAGATGGAAAGGAGTTCTATGTGCTGGAAAGAGGTAGATGCAGTTGATCTTCTGAGGGATCATTTCCAAAGCAAAGGGGAAGGTATCTCCTTTGAGCAGAGGCTCATAAATTTTGATTAGGGGAAGGTATCTCCTTTGGGCCGAGGCTCATAAATATTGTAATTAGAAAGGATTCCCAAAGAACTTTGTGGAAATTTTTAGAGAAAAGTTTTGTTGACGTAGCCCAACCATTTTGGGTGAACCACGTTAAAAATGGGTCTTCAATGTGTGATGCTTTCTGTCTTGATTAATGTTGTGTTGATGCCACTGCTATCTAAAGTTAAAATTATTAATTGGTTAAGTCTTATAACTGTTCACCCCCCCTCTCAGTATAAGTCCATGTTCTTTAATTGGTATCAGAGCAGGTCTCTCCAGAAAGACCCTAACATCTTGGAGAAGGATCTATCAGAGGAACATACAGATTCAGAAAGAGATGAAGAGGTTGAGTTCGATCTTAAAGGTGAATTCTTCTTGGCTTTAAGAAAGCTTGAGAAATTTAGGGAAGAGAATTATGTTCTCAAGCATCAATGTCAGGAAGAAGAGATAGCAAGATCAGAATTATCTCAAAGTGTTATAGACTTCAAAATTCTAGTTGAAGAAGGGAAGAAGGTTGAACAAGTTCTGACAGAGGTTCTCAAAGGAAAGGAAGTTGATTGTGAGAAACAAGAAGAAGAGCCATTCCCTCACATGATTCTACAAATGTTTCATTATTATCTCAGATTGAGCCAAAAGATTTTAGTGAAGCATGTGCAGATAAGTTTTGGGTAAAAGCAATGGATGAAGAGCTAAATCAAATAGAGAAAAATGAAACTTGGGAATTGGTTCCAAGACCTAAGGACAAGAATGTCATTGGCACAAAATGGATATTTAGAAATAAACTCAATGAGGATGGAAATATTTTCAGAAACAAATCTAGGTTAGTCTGCAAAGGTTATGCTCAAGTAGAAGGTGTTGATTTCGAAGAGACGTTTGCTCCTGTTGCTCGTCTTGAAGCTATCAAAATTTTTTTGGCCCTTTCAAGCTTCAAATCATTCAAGGTATATCAAATGGATGTAAAGTCAGCTTTTCTAAATGGGGTGTTGGTAGAAGAAGTCTACATAGAATAGCCAGAAGGGGTGTCTCTCTCAGAACAGTCAGACTATGTGTGTAAACTAAAAAAGGCCTTGTATGGGTTAAAGCAAGCACCTAGGGCTTGGTACTCAATACTTGACAGGTATCTTCATGAGCAAGGCTTCAGGAAAGGTGTGGAAGATAGCAATTTGTATATTAAGAATGAAGGTGATGATATGTTGATTATGGTTGTCTATGTTGATGATATTATTTTGGGGGGAAATAATACTCAGATGTGCAAAGATTTTGCTAACACCATGCAGAAGGAATTTGAGATGTCTATGATTGGAGAGCTATCATTATTTTTAGGTCTTTAGATTGCTCAATCAAAAGATGGTATATTTCTCTCTCAAGGAAAGTATATCAAAGAAATATTGAAGAAATTTGGGATGATGGACAGCAAACCAGTGTGTACTCCAATGATTACAAGGTGCAATATGAGTAAATATGATGAATCTCCAATGGTAGATCAGAGGTTATACAGATCAATGATTGGTAGTTTATTATATGTTACAGCTACCAGACCAGATATCATGCAGGCAGTTGGGTTAGTAGCAAGATTTCAGGCATCTCCTAAAGATTCTCATGTTATAGCAGTTAAGAGGATATTTAGATATCTAAAGGGCACTATGGACTTTGGGCTTTGGTATCCCAAAGGTGATGATTTCACTCTCACAGCTTATACAGATGCAAATTGGGTAGGCAGTATTGATGACAGGAAAAACACTAGTGGTGGAGCATTCTTTTTGGGAAAGAGTTTGGTTTCTTGGCTAAGTAAGAAACAACCTTCAGTTTCCTTATCTACACAGAAAGGCTGAATACATAGCAACGAATGGCTGGGTGTACACAGGTTTTATGGATGAAAACCACCTTGGAGGATTTCAAATTCAAGCATGAACAACCCATCTCCATACTTTGTGATAATACGAGTGCCATAAGTATTTCCAAAAATCCAATAATGCACTCAAGGACAAAGCATATCTCCATCAAGTATCACTTTCTAAGGGAGAAAGTGCAAGACAAGCAGGTCAAGGTAGAGTATGTGTCTACTAAAGAGCATATTGCAGATATCTTCACCAAACCTCTTCCAAGAGATAAGTTTGAGTATCTAAGGGAGAAATTGGGAGTTGTACTCCCACCCTAGAATTAATCACCTCATCAGGAGGTGGGGGAGGGACTAAGCTAAGAGGCTCATTCTTAGTCCCGAGCCCCAAAGGTGACCCTTTGCCATTGATGACAAAGGGGGAGAGATATGAGTAAGGGGGAGAGCTTCAAAGTGAAGAGGAGAGCTTCAAGTCATGGGGAGCAAAACTTCAAAGGAAGATTCTCAGTTGTGGGCACAGTTGGTCAGTTGTTAGCATAGTTGGTTTCAATTTTGGCTCTTAAGAAGTGTTTTCAGTAAAGGTTTGCC
This sequence comes from Wollemia nobilis, assembly GCA_028583015.1. Lineage (NCBI taxonomy): Eukaryota > Viridiplantae > Streptophyta > Pinopsida > Araucariales > Araucariaceae > Wollemia > Wollemia nobilis. Next base: position 5,538,911 of record JAQPPZ010002530.1, read on the forward strand.
ATCAATGACAAAGGGGGATATTGTTGGCAATTTTGGGTACTTTGGGTACATTGCCTTTGCTCAAGTGTACAAGTTGTCATTGATGTCAAGAAGCTCTTGAAGGAATTTGATTTGATGTCAAATAATTTGTTTTGATGAAGGTTACGGCATGACGGTTTCAAAGGTCTTTTGTAAACCCCAAGTTGGCAGGTTTAAAGATTATAGGTGGATGCATTAGTTTAATGCATTTGGGTCTAGGGGGAAGTATTTATTTAAATAATTAAAAACCTTGTTAAGGTTCCCTTTAATTATTTTTAAATAAATATTAAATTATTGTTTGCATTGGGTTATCCTAACCCATGGCGCTATGTTTTAAGATTGTGGGCGCTAGCCATGACCTCCATCGACGTGTTAAACTCCTCACCGACGTCAAGAGCTTATGGTAAAAATGCATATAAATATCCCTCAATGAAAATCAAGAATTAATCCCATCCACATTTTGAAAAGAGTTGCTCACTATGAATTCGTGATCTACTGTTCGACTGTGTCTTCATCATTTTCATGAATCTACTGTTCATTTTTTTTGTACTCACCATTTGTCGTAAATCCGTCGTAAGGTTTTCGTCTTCGTGTTCACGTCAGAAGAAAGGGAGGCACTGTTGTTTTATTTAATCCCTGGCATATAAGGAACAAGGCTAACAGCATGAGGTTTAAACCTCACCGGGTGACTTTGGCGCACCGGTAGCGGCTAGGCTGTTGGCGCACTACCCGAATGGGAGGTTTTGCATTCGAATAACGCGAAAGGGTTTTTCATCATGAAGTGGACGCAGTGGGTGGTGTTAGAATTCATGCGCAATTTCTCCATAGCGTGATTTTTGATGTTGGCCAAGGTATTTTCGAAATTAATTTTTGCTAAATGTATTTTGTGGATGGAGGAAGTTTATTAGAGGGAAAAACAGCTTAGGAATTATAAGGAGTTTAAAGCTTGTTTTATTTTGATAAAATATTCTTTTGAAGGTGTTTTTTGAAATATCTTAATGCATTCTTATGAGAGATAAATTTTATTTTTGATAAGACTATAAGGGAGAAATAAGGTGGAGAAATAAGGTGTATAAGGGATAATTTTTTTCTTGTAATGTTGAGAGTGCTTTTGGTTGATTATGGAAATGAAAGCATGATGTTTTAAGGTTAAAATTGCTTCTTGTGTGAAGTTGTGAAACCTTAAGTGGGTAGCTTTGAGATTGAGTTTGAGCTAAGTTGATTTGAGTTGAGTATAGAACATATTGAGTCTCTAACAATTCTCTTTATGCTTCTATGAGTTTGACAAATCACATTGGGTCTCTAACAATTCACCTTGTGATTTCCTACTAAGAAAGTTTTTTTTTGGTGAGCTTGGTGATTTTTGGACAGGTTTCGGTGGGGACTTGTGAGCAGTCTTGGACAGGTTCCGATGGGGACTTGTGAGCAGATTTGGATACGTCCTAGCAGAGGACTTGTGAGCTGAGTTTGATAGTTCTATCATAGAACTTGAGGATAGAGGTGCACTGGTTCTTTGAGAAGAACCTGAGGACATATTTGGCAAGTCTTTGAGAAGGCTTGTGTGCAGAGGATTGATTTGTTCAAGCTTAAGCATTGGAAAAATCTTACAGATAGAGGAAGACTTGTACTAGATCGACTGACTGTGTTTGGTATAGGTTTCTGAGCTGCTGTGGATGTGATCATAGAAGGCAGAGGTCTCTTAGGCTAAGTATTAAGGACAGGAGGTCTTCAGTGGAAAGGAGTTCCATGTGCTGGCAAGAGGTAGAGGTAGTTGATCTTCTGAGGGATCATTTCCAAAGCATAGGGGAAGGTATCTCCTTTGAGCAGAGTCTCATAAATTCAGATTGGGGTAAGGTATCTCCTTTGAGCAGAGGCTCATAAATTTAGATTGGGGGAAGGTATCTCCTTTGGGCCGAGGCTCATAAACATTGTAATTGGGAAGGATTCCCAAATAACTTTGAGATAAATTTTAGAGAAAATTTTTGTGGACGTAGCCCAGCCATTCTGGGTGAACCACGTTAAAAATGGGTCTTCAATGTGTGATGCTTTCTGTCTTGATTAATGTTGTGTTGATGCCACTGCCATCTAAAGTTAAAATTATTAATTGGTTAAGTCTTATACTATTCACCCCCCCTCTCAGTATAATTCCATGTTCTTCAATGCATCCCCTTGAGTTCTCAAAATGGGTGATACAAATGGTTACAAATTGGGTTTCCAAAGGTCAAATATCTCAAGGAATTTGGGTGCACATCCAATGTCTTTCCTCGTACCCACAATCGAAGTGGGTAGGCCAAAGTTTCCATCACTTGTATCTTTGATCTCTAATGTCTTAGGCTGCCTCAAAATGCACTGTAATAACCTGCACCTACACACAAGGAAACCATAATTGTCAAATAGAGACTGCGTATGATAAAAAACATGTAATCCCCACAGGGGCAAAATGGCTAATAGTGATAAAATGCATCAAACCAACTCCAAATGATAAAATATGAAATGGGTATGTAGAAAAATATTTTTTGGGAAGATATCACCATAAATTGCATTGAAATTGCATCCGATCATGTTTCAAAATTGGGGTGACTATTTGCAACCTACAAAACCCAAAGCAAGAAATTTCCTATCCTATGCATATCCAAAATACATGAAAATTGGAAATAATACATAAAATACTATTATAATAAAACCCATTTGATTATATTTGTGATATAAATCACATTTTGGGTGCTCTCTCAGATGACCATCGGTTACCTGCAAGAGACCCTTCAAAACACTAAAAATGCAGTATCTCAGCCAATATAACTCATAATGACATGAAATATTAATTGAAGAATCATATAATAATTTATAAAATATATAATTAAAAATAGTCAAAAAATCATGCACAAATTTCTATTCATCCCGGGGTGGAGCGAATAGCAGATCTATAGATTGGGGGGCACCCGGGGGTGGGACGCCCACCATTTTTGCCTAAATTTTATCACAAATTCCTTTTTAAAATGGTCCAAAACCCCAAAATATATTTCATAGTCAAATTTGGTGTGGTAATTCACTCATATGGTCTGGTTATGTGACAAATTGTGCCTACTAGTTCACTCACGAACCTCCTTCCCTAGGTAGAGATTCTGAGGGAAAATGGGCACAAAAGGTGGAAAGAAATATTAGCAGCACTCCATTGCATAAATATAAAAATCCTTCCCCCTTGTGTATGGAAAACATATCCACTTTATAGCCTAAGGAGGCTTTAGGGGTCAAAAGGCATGCGAGCGCATGCGAGGCATGAGGTGCCACTTGGCCACTAGGGTGGTATGCATTGGAGGGAGAAGAGAATCTCCCAATTTGGCCTCCCTCATGGGCTGAAGCATTAATATGCTATGTGCCTTGCCCTCCTAGCCATTATGGACCTGAAATGTAACCGTTGGTAGGTGCCATTTGTCCAAATTTGACTTTTTGCTAATCAAACCTACTATTCCCTCCACCCTAGAGCGAATGTTGTTATTCGCACTAGGGTGGGATGAATAGGTTTTATATTCATCCCAGGGTGGCATGAACAATAGAAGGGTGTCTAAAATATGCCAAAAGTATCCTAGAACCTTTCAAAACCTTGCATTAAGTGGTTAGAACCACTGTATACCTCCTAAGGGATGCCCTAGGGGCCTTGGTGTGTCATGAATTCACTAATTATTGTAGCACAATAAAATTGACCTATTTTTAGTTTCTGCAGGTGGTATGAATGGTAGGCAAAGTTCTTTCCCTTCATTAGGATCATGTGATAATTTGGGTTATGGTAGGGTAAACTAGATGCACCTATTGTGATATATAGGAGGCAAGATGATCAAGGGATGCAATATATAGTTCCTCCCTTGAGTGATGAGAGGGATCCAATGATGATGATGACATGGGGACTAATATTGAGTATGATGCATGGTGGACCACATATATTTTGGAGCCAAGATTTGGAGTGATCGATGTCTGGTTGTAGCAAATAGGTGGATTACTTGCATTGAAGGGACAAGTTCCAGGGGGACTTATGCTAGAGCTAGAGGTAGGATCAAAGGATGAGACAGAGAAGCCTCTTCAATGATAATAGTGGTGTCAAGATGATGGGTCTAGTATTCTTATGTGAGGTTGCCAAAATGATAGGCCGGTGATGGTGGTCAGTATTTGGATAGGGATAAGTTGGAGAGACATTGTGTGGAGTTGCACAGATGGTTCAAGGTAGAGGAGGTAAGGCATACCAAGAATATAGAGGATATACATCATCGAGTAATAGATATGATGGTGGTTGAGGAGATATTAAGGGTAGATATTCCTATGGTGTAGCAAGCGTAGGGTGAGATGGAAGCAATTTGAGTAGTGCATGAGGTATAGGTGGTAGAGATGGCTACTGTGAGGATGGAGGTGGATTGTTTATGATGAAAAAATGAGGAGGTTTTGAGGCTGTACAAATAGGAGGTGATGATGAGGATGTAGTGTGAACTATTCTTGATATTTTTGGGCATACCATTCTTAATTATGGTGGGTCACAATTGTGAACACAAACATAGTTATAGTAGAGTCGATGAATTGCACCATCAATAGTATCGAGGGAGCTAAGGATGGTAGTGCTATAGGTATCTTAGGTAGTGGATGCTACCCCATATAGAGATAGGATATCAGTATCTATGGTGGTACAAGTGGTGGTACCTCCAAAGTTGAGTGAGGTGGTAGAGGCACCCGAGATGAAGCAGGTGATGGTGACTCGAGAGGGGAATGGTGAGACTCCTAGTGATCAGCAGGGATAAGATATGTTGTGTATGTATTCCACTTTTGTAGTCTAAGGATATTTTTTATCATAATATATATGTAGATACACTTTTGAGGTGTGGATTTATATACACGTGTTATGATTTGATGTGAATGAATGTGTGATGTTTTATTACATGTATGCATTAATGTAGAATATAGATAGGTAAATGTATGATGGATGAATATATGTGCATGTGATAACATGTAGGAGAATGATAATGTTGTAGATTAAATGTAATGTGAAATGATACAATGTAAATGAATGAATTCATGTAGGATTGATGCAATGATGCATGTATATGGATGTTGAAACACATAGAGGAAGCACTCATATCGTAGCATAACTGGTGGTAATGTGATACGTTCTATAATCTCAAGGATGTATGATGGTATAAGAATTATGCAATAATCTTGACAATCATAGTTATAGCAATCAAACCTCATGAGGAACTGAGCAAGGTTCATCTACAACTCATAACTAACCTGACTAGATCAAAGTCTATCAAGGACCAGTGTGTATAAATAAGTGATGTTCATTTATCCATTTTTAGGGAGGTAGGACTAACCCATTGTAAACATAACCAAAGCAGCTAGCTCATCCATAAGCATACAATGACATGTACAAAAGTTCACTAATGTGATAGGCTTGTAATACTATTCCACTGGTAGGCAAGCACTTAGGACCTATAGCTGGTGATGGAAATCATCCCATGATGTTATGTTAAACCTAAGGACCAAAGGAAATGAAGCATGACAATTGTGTTTCTTGGAGGCTTTTGCTTTTGTTTTTTACTCCTCGATATCAAATATCTCTTTTTGTGACACTCTTTATTTTTTATTTTTATTTTGGAATGTGGGCATTGGATTTTGTTTTCTATCTATTTTTTTTATATTTGATTATGTTTATCCCTTTGTTTATCCCTAGGTTGTATTTTTATCATGCAAATGATATGATGAGTAGGGGAAACTGTTCAGTAGGTGGTGATATCGATGTAAGGTGTTATCTTCCCTAGACTCAAAATTTTCTTAAAAATATGACATGTGTGAATTGTCCCTAAAATAAATTAAACCAACCAAGAGATGTGGTAAGAAGAGTAAGAACGTGTTAGCTAGAGGTTATGTTTGATTGACTTAACTTGTGAGTGGTCAAAATCCTGAAAACACCATATACTCTGTAATCCTGAGAAGGGAAGTGGACATCCAAGTGGTGATGCTAACAAGTGTGTATATTATTTCTTTCATGAGCTCATTTCTATAAGGAGAATATACAAATATGAATGGAAACATAAATAGGAGTGATGCATATATGCAATGGATGCAGTGTGAGAGATATGACATGCAAGGAAAGTATCTACAAGAGGAATTTTGTGACTTAACTAGATGAGATTATAAACCATGTTGAAAGATATAGGTGTGTGAAGAAATTATGAGAAGAAAAATTCATGGTAATGGTTTCCCCGATGTGTGGGGGGTGTAGCAAATATGAGAGAAATATGTAAATGAGAGAATGCATGTGATAATGAAAAACAAGGAAAATTGGGAGTGAAAAAGAAATATTGATGAAAATGAGAATAAATAAGTGCAATAGAGAATAACGAGGGAAGCAACAAAGAAAATAAGACAAAAAGAAGAGAAAGAAAAAGGTAAAATTGGCATAGATATGTTACTGCTCGCAGTGTGACCATACAACAATACCAAATAGAAAGGGGAAGAAGATATGAAGAAGGGAAATCTATCATAGGTATGTAGCTACCTCAAAGCATGACCATACAACTATACGGGATATCAAGAAAAAAAAATATAAGGGAAGAAGAAATAAGAGGAGAAATAAAGCTAAGGATGTGTGAAGTGATGGGGATTAGGTCATGAATGACTAGGTGAAGTGACGATGCGACTAGGATTTTGGTGATTTGTGTAGTTGGATAACTGCTAGAAATAATAAGGTGTGGATGTGAAATATTCACATGATGATGTAGGGTGAGGTACAATATTACGTGGAGGGACCTAAAGTTGAGTAGGAGAGAGAGGATATTCAAGCTGTGGAAGAGATTCATCAAACAACATGTCTTGGATAAGGGTTTCAAAAGTGCAACACACATTGATGTCATGTCGTAATTGAAAATGATAAATGTAAAATTGATTCTCTCTATAGTTTCACATCTTAGGATGTAGTGGGTCGATGAGGTAGATCTCAAGTATTACCATGAGGTCTTGGTGGAGAAGTTGGTGGAATATTTGAAAAATTGGTGCTGAAAAAATAGGTATGAGGTATATGTATGGCTTAGGTGGTGATGAGCACGAGGTACTTGGGGTAGGTGCAAGTGGTTGGATTATGGACTTAGGGTTCAGTAGAGTGAGGTATTGGGATGGAAGAATGCAAGGGAGTGCAGGCCATAGCAGAGTGGTGGGGATAATAATAGTGATGAGGCCCAAAAATGCCTCATTATTGCACAATGTTTGAATACCATATGATAAGTTAATTGCCAAATAGTTGACTAAAATATACTATTTGTTAAGTGTTTGCATGATTTTATGTTAGGAATACTATATCTCTGTTTTTGACTATTTTCAGCATTTTGTGACTGATTTTGCTTGATTAAGTAGCAAGTAAAAACATGCATTTCAATTAACCAAATGTTGTATGCTAATATCCATTAACTTCTCAATGGTTTTTGAATGTTTTCCTGCCCTTCAACTTGTTTCAAATCCACATTGAAGCCAAAAGTTTAGGACTGTCATAAATCTGAAAATCTGGAAAAAATAGCCATATAAAAATCAGCACGTTGTCACTTTATAGGAACACCTTGAAGTTGTCAAGCAAAGCATGAGGATATGGATGGAATTAGTTTAGAAGGACTACAGAAGACATCTAAAATATTTAGAATCATTCCCACATGGTCTAAATAGGCAGCAACAGGGTATAACAGAGCAGGGACAATTGTGCAGCACTGTTGCACTATTTCAGCATGGTTACTTGGTGAATGAAGTGTATAAATTCAGTAGCAACTTGATGTACTCATTCATGTTTATTTTTGAATAATTTTTCCATGTTCTAATTTGTTTGAATTTGCAATAAATGCCAATATTTTACAACTGTGCAGCAGAACTGAAAAATGCAGTAATTTACCATGTAAATTCCAGCAAGCTACCAATGAATGGCAAGGCATGAAATTCACATCCAAGGAAGAATGAAGACTATTGCAATCTGATCCTGAGGACTAATCCACCTTATAAATGCAGCTTGCAATATGATCCTGAGGACTAATCCACCTTATAAATGCAGCCAAAAACATTTGGACTCAACACAGTTGGTCATTCTAAAGATCTTCGAAATGAGTCTTTGGAATGAGAACTGCAGTATCTTCAGAATGAGCCACTTATCTTCGGAATGAAAATAGAATGTACTTTTTGACTTGTTGACTGACTTTTGGTGATGTAAAATGGGATAATAAGGTTGATAAATTTAAGGGAAAATATCTCCCATCTAATTTTTCAGTCCTTGCCGTCTAAAGCCACCATGCATGGAAAAGATCAATTTTGATCCTCTTCTAGGATAAACCCAGAAAAACTGCAGCATAATAGAAAGTTGTTTGCAAGATAGGAATGACATATTCTAAAGTGGATAATTATGTGTGAGATATTTCTAGACTCCTCCCATGTACTCCCACCACTGAAGATGCTTTCTAAGGGCCAATGACTACTACTGCAACACAAACTGTCCAGATTTGTATTTATTTCAGATCCAGAATTATTGGCAATTCACTGTAAAATAGCACATAGGCTGATTTGAGCATGGGATATGTTGTAAATATTTATATAAATAACACAGCTTCCTCCTTGGTTGAGAAGTTAGGAATTAGAATAGAGGAGAGTTTTCAATTGCAGCAATTAGGACTATACAGTAATTTTTTGTAACAATTTTCAGCATGTTTTGTCATCATTAAAAGTGCAGCTATTTTATCATTTTCTGTTGAGTGTTAATTAGTTAAGAAGTGCTTTTCACCTTCTTCTAGATCAGGAAGTATGGGCCCACTTTCAAATCTAGAAGGAGGAATTTTATGGTAGGTTTTAATCTGTAATTTTGTTGCAGCAGAATTAATAGATTGCTTGCCAAATTTCATTTTCTTATTTTTATTTTGTATTATGTGATTTATGTTTTCTATTATGTTTGTGTACAAAATTTGTGTGTATGTCAGCTGACAAATTATATTACATATTTTTATTTTGCTTTCCATGTTTTCCTTGCTTTCTATTTTAGCAACTTTCCATTTTTCAGCATATTTCATTTTGTTGTCAATTCCTGTAGCAGAAGCTTGACGACCTTCTGTGGCAGGGCATTGACAGGTGTTTTTAGAATAAGTTTCATTTACAAACATCATTTCAATTCTACAAGAGCAATTAGATTTCAATTCTACAAAAGTAGATTAGATTTCAATTTAGCAATTTCAATTATGCAAGAGTAACTAGATTTCAATTCTGCAAAAGTAGATTAGATTTCAATTTAGCAATTTCAATTATGCAAGAGTAACTAGATTTCAATTCTGCAAAAGTAGATTAGATTTCAATTTAGCAATTTCAATTCATGCAATTGTAGTTAATTGTTAAATTCTGCAATTTAGATTTAGTTTTCAATTCTTGTAATTTATTTCAGTTTCCATTCTTCAGACTAGGTTTAGTGTGACACCAAAAGGCTAAACCAAAATTCGCTTCACCAATAAATGCTTGAAATTTAAATGCCTGAATTGTACTTTACCATAGCCTTCTATCATAAACAGTCTTGGACACCACCTCGAATTGATAAATCATTGAGATTAAATGATGAGACTCAACGACACTCATCAAATATTATAACTTGAGGTTGTCAAGGTGAGAGAGGATGTGTTGGATGTTAATGGGAGGGGGTGATGAAATATAGGTAGGTGGGTATAAAGATTCTAGTGTGTAAATGGGGTTGGAATACAAGCTTGAAGACAAAAATGAATGAGAAGAAGAAGGGGGATATTAGAATTGTTGAATTGGTGGTGAAGTAGGCTAAAGAAAAATACCATAGAGTGGGGATGAGGGCATCTGGAGAACAGGTGGTATAGGATATGGCTACAAATAGTGATGTTAATAGGATGGAGGAACACACATAGAGGTGTATAGGGAGGTATTCTGATGAAGGTATTGGTTGTAATATGACATCCCGCTTGGTAGGGGTGTGTGAGTAGATGTTTTTCCCTTGTTAGGAGGAAAGTGGCCTAGTGAAGATCACCAGTCTGGAGATATGGTAGATAAAAATATCTCACATCGACTAAGTGAGGGAGGATGGTCCTTGTGTGTGAGGGTTTGGTGGGTGAGAGTGTTCCTCCTTATCTTCAAAGGAGGAAAAGTAGATCTTGATATCGTCAGAGTGACTGGAATAGGAAGAATACCTATTATTAGGTGAGAAAATCTAGGGTGAAGTATAGTGATCAAAATATGATGATATGGATGTTTTATGTACATAAACAGGGCCAGGAAGTATGGTAAGGTTGATCAAGGTGATCGGTACAAGAGGTAGTGTCAAAAGGTCCTACATGCTATGGGAGTGGTATACTAGAAATATAGAACTAGAACAATGTATATCCATGGAAGATATCGTAGCTAGTGATAAAAGACCTATAAAACCAAAGATACCAACATCATAAAAATAACATAAAAAACAAAAGTATTTTTGTTGTTTAACAGAAAGTGAAATTTGTGTGTTTAGTGCAATGTGGGTTGTGAAATTGTGAGTGAGGTGATATATACAATATTATGATGATAGTAGGTGTAATCTATGGTGGTGTGTACCTATATAGACTAAATATGCATAATTTAATTATGTTGTTGGGTTTAGTTTCAACAAGTTCTTCAAGATTTGCCAATCGATAGGAGTCAAAACCAAATTTATGTATAACAATATATGGGCCTAGCCAATTGGGAGTGAACTTGTCTCACTGTTGATGGGGTTGACTTGTGATATATTGATTCTTTAAGAACTAGATCATCGATTTGAAACTCATGCTGGTGTACCTTACTATTGTAGGCACGATGAATATGGTCTTGATAGACACGGGTGTGTTCTATGTCTTGGATGTGATGCTCATCCAAGAGCATTAATTGGTCGAGATGGGTTTGATGAGCAGTGTCATCATCAATGAAGTATTTCATGTAGATGTGTAAATATGGTATTTCAAGCTTAAGAGGTTTAATGGCTTCAACAACACATGTAGGCAGCAAATCCACCTCCCAAAGAAGAAGAAGTGATTTGCTCAATTTTGACAGTTTTGTGACAATTTGCTCAAGTTTTGTAAACCGTACAGTGGGGAGAAAATCATACAGTCAAGGGAAAAATCATACAGTTGGATTGGAAAATCGTACAGGGCACTAGAAAATCATACAGGGCGCACTGGAATTCACTCAAATGCAAAGGAAATGTAATTTCAAGATGAAATGGCGCATGGATTTGCTAACTAAGGTGTTAAACTTAGGAAAAATGCCAAAATAATGCATTCAGTTGTACATGGGCAGTTGTGAATAATGGATTGTCTTAGGAACCACTTTGGAATGGCCTGGACAATGTTATATAAGGCCCCATTTTCAATTTTGTAGGTCTGGCTACTAGTTTACTGGTTACTGGTTGCTAGAATAGAGAGTTAAGTACTTATAGTTGTAATTCTTGAGTTATTGCAATTACATTGAGATAGTTTTCCACATTGTAATCGAATCTACAGACATTAATGAGCATAAGTACATTGTGGATGACTGTGTACGATCTTGATAATGATGGATAATGAATTGTGGATTGATATTGTGTAATTGTGTTTTCTATCTTACTGTTATATGTTAGTTTTATGCATTGTTGCAACTTGTTTAGGAAGATTGGCACTGGTGAATCATGGAGAATGATTTAGGAGCATGAGGGCATTGATAAAGATGTATTCAAGAGCATTGTATGATTTTTGGGCGTAGACAAGCGTATGGAATCTCTCACCAGCCTGGTTAGGATGTTTTGCCTATGAAGGAGATTGCATTGTTTGGACTATTAAACCTTTACAAAACATCCCAGAGAGAGATTGGAGTAGTAGAGCATCTCAAATAATGCCATGTTGTACCATTAGTTCATACATATCGTACATCGACTTCCGTACAAATCGTACAAAGCACTTTTTCCCGATTTGGTAAATCAGGCGATCGATAGAAACTTACCCGATTTGGCAGTTTTGGGGAATCGACTTGATCGATTACAAAACTGTGTACGACAGCCTCCAAAACAACATTTGTCAGTTTTTTTGAGTACAATATCATACCATATTTGACACTGTATGATTTGAGATCGTACAGTGTAGGTAATTAAGGGTCGTACAAGGAGATCACAGTTCGTACAAGGGTAGTTTGAGTGAGCATGAGACCGTACGATTTGGTAAGTGAGTTGGGTTTAGCCTACTAATAATTATAACCTCTGGAAAACACCTCCCTACTAGGAATACTCCACCACTATGCTACATTTGGCATCATTGCCTTATCGAATTTGGCATTTTTTGTTAAAAATGGGTCAAATTTGGACAAAGTTGAATACTGAGACTAGAGGTGATTTTTTTATGATGGACACTAGTACACGAAGCCATGGGAGATGAGAACCATGAGACAAAATTCTAGTAAGAAGGAGCATGAGGATTTATCAAAGAGGAAACATGAGTAACTCATATCAGAGTATGCATGAACCAGAGATAGAGCAAGTTTGGACATCCAAAGAAGGAGACTTTGAGGCATTGTTGGTTGAAACAGAAGATGAGGATATAGAACCACCAAGCGTAGAGGAGAAGGTTGAAAAAGAAAAAGTGCAAGATGATGGAGAGTGGATGGTAAGGCCTGAGGAAGTGATAGAAGGGTTGCAAGGGGGTGCAGAGGATGGGAGTCAGGCACCAGAGCAACAGGACGTGAGGACTCAGGAGGATAGACCAAGACCATCTCCATCACACCAGCGAAGGAGGTCATAAAGTGAAGATGCACAAGAATTTGGTCATCGAGTGGTGGGACAAAACAAGATACCTCAAATTGACACTTCTGATGACAATGGGAGTAAGACACCTCCAAGGAGGAATTCGATAGAGATTCCATGAGATACCTCAAGTGAGAGTGATGACTCTCCTAAAATGGCTAATAGAGCAGCCAAACAAAGATGTCCACCATTCTCAGGTGAGGGTAAGGAAGACCCCACATGACATATAGGGACTTGCATAACCATTTGGAGAGAAAATGGTGTAGACAGACCGGAGGATTGGGTAATCCTATTTCCTGCTACCTTGAGAGGATTGGCAATAGATTGGTACCTGAAGAGAGAAAATAATGTTGATTTTTAGACTTGGAATCAGATAAAAGAGAAGTTCATCGAAGAATTTTGACCTTTAAAATATGATGGAGACATTGTTACCGAGCTTTGCATGACAAAATAGAAAGTTGATGAGGATGTGAAATCCTACAACCATCGACTGAAGCAATTAGTCGATAAGATGCAGATGCCATTGGTAGATGTTCTAGTAAAATGGTGGTTTGTAGATGGGTTACTACAAAAATATAAGAAAAATATGAAGGCAGTACCATCTAAAACATATGAGGAAGCACTTAAACATGCAAAGAACTTTGAGAGTGAATCAAAATAGACGTATACGAGAATCTTATCTCATCCCAAGTCGAGGGATTCAGATAGTGAAGAAGATGACACTATACAGAGGATGGTAGCATCATTCCACAAAGAATTTGATAAGATGGTAAAAGAACAAAAGATCAAGTCGGATAGGAATGAGTTGTGGTGCACAGAATGCAAAATAGAGGGACATACAAATATGAAATATCTGAAGAATGACTATTGCCATATTTGTAACGTGATGGGCCATGAGGTAACAATCTATCCCTATAATGCAAGAGTACACCCATAGGTACTGTCAATCCAGGAGCAAGAAGAGAAACCAAAGGCCCAAGGAGGCGGGCAACAAGCAACAAGTGGCGGTTACAGAAATAGTAGACAAGGTGGGAGACAAAACCAAGGTAATCGACAAGGAGGACAAAGTCACTTATAGTATGACTCGGAAGGTAGACCGGTCATACAATGTCGCAATTGCCAAGAGTGGGGGCATTTTGTGAAAAATTATCCTGCACCTCCGATGCAAGGGACACCACAAACAAGCATTACACACATGTGTAGATGGTGTGGTCTAGGGAACCACAAAGAAGAGAATTGTCCAAAGTAGGCGAGTTCGAGTAACCCATAGAATGTTAGTTATTTGGACATCGAAGTTCCTCAAGTTAAGGAGGAAACTCAGGAAGTTTTAGTCGTGACGAGGAATCAGGATAAAAAGGATAAATATCCAGAGCCAACAAAAGAAAAGCAATGTTGGCAAGTAGCAAAGAAAATATTGCAAGAAGAAGCTGAGAAAACTAAACCAGCAGAATCGAGAATAGGAAAGGAATTGAGAAAACCATCAGATCAGGAGATAGTTGTGCAAAATCTGGCAGCACAAGTTTTGGATACCATAGTGGAACTTAAAGTATCCGACTTGCTAGAAGCTATCCCAGAATTGCAGAAGGTAATTGTGGAAGAATTACAACCACAGAAGGTGATGGAGGTACAGAGCCAACCAATCCAGGAAGAAGAGTGCAAAGATCAATTTATGGATCCTACGATATTGATGATTGATGTGGGAAAGAAACCTGCATTACTACATATGGAGATCTTAGGACATAAATTGACACAAGTTATCATGGATGGAGGATCCAACGTCAATGTGTTACCTGAGAGAACTTGGCTAGAACTAGGTGCTCCATCGCTATGGGCACCGAGCTTCCGATTATACGGGGCTGACCAGAATGGTATTGACATAAAGGGAGTCTTAACAACACAACAAGTAATGATAGCTGAACAAGAATTTGTCTTGGATTTTGTTGTGATTACAATGCAGAAACCTGCATACGATGCTCTACTAGGGAGAGGCTGGCTACGAGTAGCCAAAGTTAATCACAATTGGGGAAAGAATCAGATCACTTTTAAGAAAGGACAACATAAATACATGATTAATCTAGCTAATCAAAGAGTTAGTGAAGATGTAGCTACAACCGATGAATCAAAAAACTCCTTAGGGGATGAAGGGCATGAACCTGATGGAGAGGGAATGTTGTACCTAGATGAATGTAGTGAAGATGAAGCTCGATCTGATAGTGGACTGCTTCATTGGAAAATGGAGGAGTACGAAATGTTTTAGCCCGACTGCCTCTGTATTGAGTCAGAGGAGATCAAAGAAAAATAAGATAAACCAAAATTCAGTAAAGAAACTAAGAGGGAAATAGAAGAGAAGTGGACATTTCCAAAAAGCTTTGTGGAGTATACAGTAGGAGATGCAGAGATTGATACAAGACCGGCACACCCTGAGAATGTAATGAAAGCTACGAGTGAGCCAAAAAATATCAAGTATGAAGGACCTAAGATAGTGGACATCAATCTAGGAATGGAGGAGGAACCTAGGATGGTCCATTGTGGTGATGATTGGAATCCGGTATTGAAGGCAACAACTTTCAAGATATTCTTGGAGTACAAGGATGTCTTCACATGGACATATAAGGATCTGAAAGGAATCCCACCAGAATTATGTGTCCATAAGATCACACTAATGCCTAGTGCTCAACCTGTAAGGAGAAGGCCATATAGAATGAACCCAAAGTATGCGGCATTAGTAAACATGGAGATAGAAAAGATGTTGGAAGCAGGAATCATATTCAGGGTGACAAACAGTGAATGGGTTTCACCTATAGTGATCACCTTGAAGAAGGAAGTAGATAAGATCAGGATATGCATAGACTTTAGGAGTCTAAATGCAGTGACCATTAAGGATCCCTTCCCCATTCCCTTCATAGATTCTATCTTGGAAGAAGTTGTAGGACATGAGATCTATTCATTTCTGGATGGATTCTCAAGATACAACCAAATCAGCATCACCGAGGAGGATAAGATGAAGACCACATTTATTGTGGAGAATGGCATCTACGCATATAATCGAATGCCATTTGGGCTCTGTAATGCCCTAACTACATTTCAGCGTATCATACTGTATATATTTGATCAGTTGGAAATGGGGAACTTCAAAGCATTTTTGGATGATTGGTCCATCTATGGGAAGATCAAGGAGCATCTTCCTACCCTTAGTGAATGTATGAGTAGGTGTAGAAATGCATAGATATCATTAAACCCAAAAAAATGTTTTTTGATGGTACCATATGGGAAATTATTAGGACACATTGTGTGCAGTGAAGGATTGAAGATAGATCCTGATAAAATTCGTGTGATATTGCACATGGAAGAACCCTTTGATGTGAGTTCACTCAAAACCTTCCTTGGTTCGATAGGATATTACCGAAGATTTATCAAAAATTATGCCCATGTATCCTACCCGTTAGATTCTTTGACGAAAAAGAATATTCCTTTTAGATGGATAGAGGAGCACCAAGGAGCCTTCGAGGAGTTAAAGGCTAAATTGGTGAGTAGTCCAATTTTGGTGTTTCCTAGTTGGGATAAGGAATTCCATGTCCATGTTGATGCCTCAAATTTTGTAATTGGATGTGCGTTAGCATAGGAAGGACAGTTTAAGTTGGATCAACCGATTTTCTTTGCTAGTCACCTTTTGTCAAGGCCAGAAAGAAACTATAGTACAATAGAAAGGGAAGCCTTGGGGATGGTATATGCAGTCCAAAAGTTTAGGCATTACCTACTGGAAAACCCCTTTGCATTCTACATTGATCATCAAGCTCTATTGTACTTAATAAACAAACCAGTAATACAAGGATGAGTTAGTAGGTGGCTCGTCACCCTCCAAGAGTTCGTATTCCGAGTAGTGGTGAGACCTGGTAAGAAGCACATGATTGCAGACCAGTTGTCATGGATACGATCAGGGGAGCCAGTAGGAACAGGAGTTCCTGATGAATTTCCAGATGCGCAATTATTCACCATCAACGTTGTTCCATCATGGTACAAGTTGGTTGGCCAATATCTATCCACAGGCGAGTTGCCACAAGAGATGATGACAACCAAAAAGAAGAAAATAATTATGAAGTCAGCACCCTTCTAGATAATAGCAGGATTACTATACAATATGGGAAGTGATGGTATCTTGCGCAGATGTGTAATGGAGGAAGAAGTCAAGGTGGCATTGAAAGAAGCCCATGCAGGCTTAGCAGGGGGACATATGGGACCAGATGCGACTGCGCAAAAAATATTGTTAGCAGGTCTATGGTGGCCCACATTGTATAATGATGCAAAAGAACATGTGAAAGCTTGCGATACTTGCCAAAGAGTAGGTAAACTAGTCAAGAGGGACTTTATGCCCTTACACCCATCGCAACCACAAGAGTTGTTCGAACATTGGGGCTTGGACTTCATAGGACCATTAAAGACATCTCAGAGATGGAAGTGCAGATATATCATAGTGGCAATGGAATACCTAACAAAATGGGTAGAAGCAAGAGCATTACCTGATAATTCGGCCAAAAGTACAATGAGATTTTTGTACGAGTAGGTAATCACAAGATTCAATATTCCACTACGAATAATGAGTGACCATGGAGGACACTTTGTTAATGAGATTATCAAGATGCTGATGACAAAGTTTAAGATTTTACACTCATTGTCTAGTCCGTACTACCCTAGAGCAAATGGGCAGGTGGAAGCAACCAATAAAGTCTTAGTATCTACTCTATATAAAACCTATGGAATAGAAGGAGAAGACTGGGAGGAAAGGTTACCATCCATTTTGTGGGCATACAGAACAACTTTTAAACCAACAATGGAACATACACCTTTCCAATTGATGTATGGTCAAGAAGCAGTGGTGCCAGTCGAGTTCTTGATACCAAGTTTGAGAGTCGCAGTAGAGCATCACTTGGGGGATCAAGAAAGTTTGGAGGAACGACTGATGACGTTGACCAAGTTAGATGAAAGAAGAGTCATGGCACAATGGGCAATTGAGATAGCTCAGAAAATATGAAAGGCGTGGCATGACAAGCATTTGAGGAAGTTGGAACTTAGTCCGGGGGACTTGGTTCTAAAGTTTAATGGGAAGAGGGAAATCAAGCCAGGTAAGTTGAAGATGTTATGGCTTGGTCCTTATAAAGTTATTGAAGTAATGAGTAATGGAGCAGTTAGGCTGCAGAACTTGAATGGGACGGAGGTACCCAACACTGTAAATGGCTCAAAGTTGAAGCCTTATAAAGTACAGTGTTTATTCATTGCTTCAGAAGAGATTGAATGAAGAAGATGAGTGAAAGCTCAAGATGAGGCTCATCGTGAGCTAGGTCCATCGCAGGAGGAGCCTGATTTGGGACTCACATATTTATTTGTAGAAGGGGAGGAAACGCAACCAATAATTGAACAACAAGAGTTGACACCTAGACCCGATGAAAGAAGAAGGTTGTGAGTACACATCAGAAGGGTTGATGGGACCATACGAGAAGGAGAGGAGTGGATTTCTCTAGCACCAAGAGGCTATCAAGAGATGGTACTATTACCAAGAGCTTCAAATATGAGGTACCCACAAATAGAACATAGGGAACTACCTCGACAGTCAAAAGGACAAAGAAGGATAAGGTTAACAGTGCACAATGAAGATAGAGTGGACACGTTTGAGATGGAAATTTTAGAGGATTCTAGGGAGGAGATGATAGATGAGGAACTAGAAAAAATTTCCCCATTGGCTCAGATAGGGCTATTACAATAGAGGATGAGGATGCAAACTCAATAATTACAGGAAGAGTATCAAACATTGTGGAGTCACAATGCGAGGTTGAGAGCACAAGTCATCCAAGAGTTGGATGGTACCATACGAAGACTGGATGAACAGAGGGCAGCTAGACTGCAAGATATTGGAAGTGAACCTGAGGAGGTTGAAGGCTTAACTCCAAGAAATGGTGGAGGAAATGAAGGCACAAGCACAAGTTCACCATTTCCACCAAGCAAGTAGCCAATGATAAATGAGGGTGTAGAAGTACTTTGGCGAGACATAGAGGAGACCACCACATCACCTGAATCTCAATGCAACATATTAGATATGATGGATTCTAGTAATGAAGGAATGTCATGGTTGGTAGGAGAGCCTAGTATAGATGATGATGAACCGAAGAATCCCCATAATCCTCAGAGAGATCGTAATATTCTGATCAGAGCATTGAGACCAAGGCAAGCCGAAAGAATGCAAGAGGACA
This sequence comes from Wollemia nobilis, assembly GCA_028583015.1. Lineage (NCBI taxonomy): Eukaryota > Viridiplantae > Streptophyta > Pinopsida > Araucariales > Araucariaceae > Wollemia > Wollemia nobilis. The sequence continues at coordinate 5,557,961 of JAQPPZ010002530.1, forward strand.
GACCTAGTAGTGATACACAAGCATATATAATAGCTCACCAACAACTGAGAAGACAAAGAAGGGAAGTTCGATGATTGGAGAGAGTGATGAATTTTCCAATCGATTGGGCAGAATAGAGGGAAGAGGGTCGGACCGATTCTAGCTCTGAGATAGACTTTTCTGATGAATATAGAGAAGTATTGGCATCTTCATCCCCCTAGAGATCCTTTGAGGAAAGAATATGGAGGTATCACTTGGTACGAGCTGATAGAAGAATCAGAACCTTGCGATAGCTGTCACCTAACTAGAGTCCACTAGCTAATATTGAGTTGGTAGAAATTACTCCTGATAACCGAGGAACAAGAGGGAGAATTGGACAAGGACCTCTAAGACTCCAATGAGGAAGAGGAAGAGGTAGACGACCAGAGAACAATCGAGACCCTGGTGATGTTGCAATTAGAGGAGGTAGAGGATGAGGAATATTCTGATCGCCTACTCCTAGATGGCCAGGAGATAGTCCATTAGCATGTATGAATTGGGTATGAAACCCGAGAGATATACCCAGAATAAGAGGTATGTTACGAAACTTGGTAAGAAGATGCACATGGGGGCAACCACCCCTAATCAGACAAGGACCCCAATGAGAGGAGGGTAATTGGTGATTACCCCAAGTAAGAGAGGAATCACCAATAGTGCGGGGAAGTTTCATGCCAAGAGGAAATGGAAGGGGAAGATACCCACGTGGTCGAAACCTTGCTGGAAGAGGAAGGGTACACTTCATAGAAGATAGAAACCTAGGCCAACAATGAACCCGATCACCAAGTTTGGAGCCAAAAATGATCCATGGAGATAGGTGAAGAAGTCACTCAAATAGTAGTAGAGTGGTGAGGACACCACCACCATGGGATCAATTACCTGCACGACGAGAAGAAGGCCTACCAGGAGAAGAGACTCCAACTTGCCATTGTACAATTTTAAACTGTACACATTGTAGGAGAGGAACTGAACAGGCAACAACATCATAGGCAGAGACAAGCCAAGCAAGGGAACGAGAGGTACAAGAGGATACCACTAACCAAAATGTGATGGTCAAACCTCGAGGTCAAGATTTATATGGGATCGTACAAGTGAATGTCACTATACGATTACCAAGACGGTAAGTGTAAATAGACTAGGTGAAAAAAAAATAGAAAAAAAAAAAGTGTGCCTTAGTTGTGAAAATCCCTCGGGATGCAATTAAGAAGGGCGAGGTTGAAAACCGGAAATGACGACCTCTCCAGAGAAAAAGAAAGCCAAATTTTTCTAAGTATAAGGATCGTACAAGTGGAAAAATTATGATTGGAAATTGGAAAATTTGGAAAATCGTACAATTAACATGGACAAAATGACATGGGAAATCGTACAAGAAGCCACATTGTATGATTTGGATCATACATTGTATGATTTGACCCATGTCGTACGATTTTCAACTACCCATTTAATGCGGCATGCACGGGAGAAAGCAACGGTTGGAGGAAAAAGCGGGGAAAAAGATAAAAATTTTAAAACCAACTACTGAGTTGGCAATCATCTAATGGTGGAGATGAAAAAGCATGCAATATGGCACCATTTTAGATTTTCTTGACGGTTAGGGTTTCAGTTAGGGTTTTAAAAACTCCTTTAAAAGGAAAGAAGATTAACAATTTCACAATTACCAAGCAGAATTCAAATTTTTTTAGGATATTGAAGGGGGAAAGCATACAATTGATGAAAGAAGACTATATGGGTGATAAATATTCACCAGCACTCTAAAATTGATGACCCATTTTAAATTTTGTACCAGGGAGTCTTTTCAGCTTCAAGAAATTGACCCGAGAGAGAGGAATTAGGGTTTTTCTCCATAAAAAGGGGGAAATTCAAAATTTTCAAAGAATAACAGCAAAAAGACATCAGAATACATCATTGTATAGATTTAGGAGTGGAAGATTGCTATTAGAGCCAGAGGAAGTAGAAATTGGTGGTCAGATTATTGAAATTGCAAAAGAATGGAAGGTTAGAACCCTAAAATAATGGAGGAATCTGGCAAAAAGTGAGCTAAGAACCATGGGGGAAGGAAAATAAAGTCCGTACAGCCATACAATATAGCCAAAATTTCATCAAGTTAAAGAAAATTATGCCAGGGTTGAAGGAGTTGAGGAATTGCTATCGAAAAGCACTAGAAGAGTAGATCGGGGCAATTCGAAAAATGGGTCGGTGAAGGATTCGACAAAGAAGATCAAAATTTTAAATTTTTCATCACTTAGGGTTGAAAAAGTCATACTGTATGATTTTGGGAGCAGCCGGTATGATTTCCAAAAAGGATAGTGCAGTTCAGAGGTTTTCTTACCATTTTTGGTAGTTTTCAAAGGATCATACGAAATTGTATGAAATCGTATGAATTGTAAAGGGGGGCAGCCATAAAGTGACATCGTATAGAGTACTATCACCCTGTACGATTTTAGGTTGTAGTTGTACAATTTGAAGAAAGTATGACAGTTTGAAGACTGACGGGTTGGAAAAGAACTGCAGAACATTGTACGATCCAGGAGCGGATGGAGGAAGGTAAAATTGTACAAGGGACACAGAACCGTACACTGTACAATTTTACAAGAGGTTGTATGATTTTTGGTATGCTTTTGATTGTAGAAGAGGAGGTTGAGCTAATCGGTGAGATGTTGAAGGAATGATCTCAATGGAAGAATTTGGATGTCGGTTAAGGTGGATTGTAACTAATCGGGTGGAGAGATCACCAGGTCCACTGCACGAGAGAGAGGCATACCCATGGTAGCACCAAGGGCATCAGTTTTAGTCCCATGGAAGGTGTGGTAATCATCCTTGGAGAAGAGGAGGACATAGGCCATGGAGGGGACAATGACATTGGCAGGCACACCTAGATAGAACACCACCGAGGCACAGAGAGGGAAGAATGGCCCAAGAAGTAACCTCACAGAGGGAATTGAGGAGTGAGGTGCATGTGCAAGAATAAGAAGAACACCTGAGTAGTGGATAAGAGGAATTCTAGGTAGAATTATCAAAAATTACATTTGTACAACACAGAGCAGATGCATGTAGGAAGTGGTGGAATGAGGAGAAGAATAGGGGTCATCCCTAGAGGAAGACATTCAAGGATGCGCATGTGGTGGTTATTGCACAGATCCCACCATTCCACCAGATATTCTTCTAGAACTATCTCTTACAGATAGTTCAGGCATATAATGCAGCAACCCGAGTGGCCTACGTCACTGTGGGCAAGAGGTCCATAAGAGTGGAAATTTTAGTAGAGGCTTTCTGTAAAACATTTGGATTGCCGAAGGATGGTATGGAGATAGTGAAAAATTTGGTAGACCCAATAGAGGCATACCATCTTGTTACCACTATGACCACTATCAAATCACTGACAGAGGCAAATATTTTAGGTGTAGGATACATGAAATCAAACAGAGCCAGCTACGAGGAGAACATTGGGCATGTGCAATGAATACAGTTATGGCTCGATTATCAAGGGATATAAGGGTGATGGAGATGCCAATGTGGATGGCACAATATGTAGAAGGTATCACCAAGGGAATTCAGTATGATTGGGGTACCTATCTAGAAAGAAGAATGCATGAGGCATTGACCAAGAGACCAAAGAATTTTGGGATGGCCTTCCATGCAATTGGATTGCTACTGAATGTAGTCACAAAAGTGGGAATGCAATTCCTAGGGTTGACGCCGCCTAGAGAAATCAGGCCGGACCAACCGATGATATTAAAGTGGGTGAAGGTTGTACCAATAGCAAAGGGTACCTCGGAGAAACCATGAACAAGGAGCGAGTGACACCAGAGTGAAGCTCAAGGAGACACATCTCCGGAGGAGGATGTCGATGTACACCATCGAAGGAAATATTCTAGATGGTTGGAGCTGGAACTAGAACAAGTACCAACACAAAGGCAGCAGGAGCAACCTCTCATTCAAGAAAGGGAGAGAAGTCCCATACAAATAATGATGAGAAGGCAGTGGGAAAGAAGGGCAAGCAAACCAATTTTAGAAGTACATAGGAAGGAACAGTCAGACTCAGAGGCGACGAAACTGGATGAGTTGTACTAGACAGAGGTGGAGAGAATAGTGAAATCTCTAAAAATATTTTCATAGTTTGAGAAGATGGATGCCTCTAATTTATTTAAAGGAATTGAGGTAGGGCAAGATGGTATAGCCACTACCCAAGATGAAGTGGGAGTAGGAATAAGTACCACAGAGGGAGAGCCCAAGAAGAAGCCTCATTACAAGATTGTAACAGGAAGCTCCAGTAAGAAAGATGTTTTGGAGAACACAAAAGTGCCACTAGAGAAAGAAGCACTTGTTGCTCAATAGGTCACAGCAAGAGATGCACAACAAATCCAAGAAGAATAAGTGACCAAGGAACAATAGGTGGGCAGCACGGAACATGAAGTAGTCCAAGAAAATACAGAGAAGCAATAGGGGGGCTCGACCAAAGTGGAAAAGGCTCAAAAAAAAGTTGAACAACAACAATCTCAGGAGGATATTATGAATATTATGGATAGCGAGGAGGAGGAGAAAGTTGTAAAATAGTCCCCACCTCAGGAAAATATAGATACAGAGGGAGCACTTCGAGAGCTGGGAGGAAGCTCTAGCCACCTTAGGGAGGAAGAAGATTTAAGAACTCCTACAGAAGAAGAACTATGAGGCATGCAATCCAGTTATCTTCTAGAAATACCATGGTTCCAAAGAGTTACAATGGAAGAGGAGGCACGTGGAGTAGAAGATAAGGTGGAACACTTCTTTACTCAGTTAGGCCATGTGATGAATAGTGCCATATTGGAATTTAGCATTGACCATGTGGGAGAACTAAAGTTGTGGGAAGAACAAGTGTCTCTCAAATTGGAGAAGATAACAGAATGGGTGAATAGTGTGGAGTGCATAAGGAAGATAGTAGACATTCATGCACAACATCCATGGAGGTTACCTAGGGAAGAGGTACCAACAATTTTGGGAAGAGAAGACTTGCTAGAAGGAGTGGTCACAAATTACAGGAAGGACCTGAGGATATATTTGGATAGAATTAGTTATCCAACCTGCCCCACCAATACGATAGAAGTTGAGTACAGGAGGGTCGCTACCGGAGTGAACATCACCCTAAGGAAGTTGAACTTCCTAACACACTAGATAGAGTGGTTGAGCATTGGATTAGAATAAATCCATCAGCTCAAGGAGGAGCAGAAGGAAGAGACTACAACCACTCAAAAGGAATTGGTCACAATGGAAGAAGAAATGCAGAAGAGCAGAACTATGGTGGAAGAGAGAATAAAGAAGTTGGAGGAGGATCTATCAGGCCTCAGAACTGAGTCTGAAGCTAGGATTAGCACACTTGAAGAGGAGAAGTGATAGATCTCACAGATGGTAGAGGATAGAATCAAGGAGTTGGAGGTACAACTCAAAGCAAGATATGAGCAGATGACAACTCAGTTGGCCAAAAAGAATGAGCAGATAGCTACACAAGCCAAGAAGATAGAGGAGCTGACAAGGGATAGTAAGAAGCTAAATGAGATGGTCTTAGAGAAGCAAGCTTAGATGAAGATCAAAGAAGACCAGGTTCAAGCTTTGGAAGTAGATATTAAACACCACCTGGAGACCATTGACGAAAAGAATGAAGAACTCCAGGTGGCTACTCGAGTAGAAGCTCATTGGAAGGAGAAGTTGAAGAAGAGTGCCTCCGAATGAGAAAAGTAGATGATGGACTTCATGAAAGCTATCGAGGAGAAGGCTAACCTTCATGGAGCCAAAGCCATCGAAATGGGAAGCTATGCAGCCAAGCTGAGGAATGAACGAGAGATGTACAAGTCACAGGTTAAGGACTTAACGACTGTAGTAGCAGAATATGAAGTAGAGAGGAAGAAGTAGAATGAGTCGGTGAGGACACCGACCAAAGTAAAGGGGAGGGCAGATGTAGGCAGCAAATCCACCTCCCAAAAGAAGAAGTGATTTGCTCAATTTTGATAGTTTTGTGACAATTTGCTCAAGTTTTGTAAACCATACAGTGGGGAGAAAATCATATAGTCAAGGGAAAAATCATACAGCTGGATTGGAAAATCATACAGGGCACTAGAAAATCATACAGGGTGCACTGGAATTCACTCAAATGCAAAGGAAATGTAATTTCAAGATGAAATGGCGCATGGATTTGCTAACTAAGGTGTTAAACTTAGGAAAAATGCCAAAATAATGCATTCAGTTGTACATGGGCAGTTGTGAATAATGGATTGTCTCAGGAACCACTTTGGAATGGCCTAGAAAATGTTATATAAGGCCCCATTTTCAATTTTGTAGGTCTGGCTACTAGTTTACTGGTTACTGGTTGCTAGAATAGAGAGTTAAGTACTTATAGTTGTAATTCCTGAGTTATTGCAATTACATTGAGATAGTTTTCCACATTGTAATCGAATCTATAGACATTAATGAGCATAAGTACGTTGTGGATGACTGTGTACGATCCTGATAATGATGGATAATGAATTATGGATTGATATTGTGTAATTGTGTTTTCTATCTTATTGTTATATGTTAGTTTTATGCATTGTTGCAACTTGTTTAGGAATATTGGCACTGGTGAATCATGGAGAATGATTTAGGAGCATGAGGGCATTGATAAAGATGTATTCAAGAGCATTGTATGATTTTTGAGCGTAGACAAGCGTATGGAATCTCTCACCATCCTGGTTAGGATGTTTTGCCTATGAAGGAGATTGCATTGTTTGGACTATTAAACCATTACAAAACATCCCAGAGAGAGATTGGAGTAGTAAAGCATCTCAAATAACGCCATGTTGTACCATTATTTCATACATATCGTACATCGACTTTCGTACAAATCGTACAAAGCACTTTTTCCCGATTTGGTAAATCAGGCGATCGATAGAAACTTACCCGATTTGGCAGTTTTGGGGAATCGACTTGATCGATTACAAAACTATGTACGACAGCCTCCAAAATAGCATTTGTCAATTTTTTGAGTACAATATCATACCATATTGACACTGTATGATTTGAGATCGTACAATGTAGGTAATTAAGGGTCGTACAAGGAGATTACAGTTCGTACAAGGGTAGTTTGAGTGAGCATGAGACCGTACGATTTGGTAAGTGAGTTGGGTTTAGCCTAATAATAATTTTGACCTCTGGAAAACACCTCCCTACTAGGAATACTCCACCACTGTGCTACACTTATCCTCCAAATCCTCAATATACCTCTATTGAGACCGAAGGTGTGCTATATTGATATTATGATGATGCTCCCTCTCTAGTAGTTCTACCTGGAGCCTCACAATTCTCTCATATTGAGATGTCACCATCATATCTCGCTCTATCACCTAATACTCTAGCATCACCCAATCCTCTTCACTCTTATCTAAAGGTCTATCTAGAGTCTCCTCCACATAATCCCCATATTTACCATCTCCTCCACTCTGTGGAGCCTGCCTAGCCACACCCTTAGTCCTCCTCCTTCAACTATCTAATTTAAGGTACCTCTACTAGTTGGGAGCCTCATGGATCCCCTCAAACTCAACCTCATCCACATATCCATCAGCAACTACTAGATTTAGTGCCCATGATGGCTACATTATGAACCATGCATCATACTTCACCGTAGTACCCACATCATCTACATTAGGGAGATATATATTCTTGTCATCCTCATAATCCTCCCTCCATGTATAAGCACATGGTAGCCATATATACTCTCGATACCACCTATAGAGCACCAACTCATCCAAAATACTTTACCTTAGGTTAAACTTTTGAAGCACCCGTGAGACCTGAATATACTCAGCCTCACTCTGATACCTCCCAACCACCCACCTAGATTACCTCACTCATCATAGATGTTCTTCATCACCTATCCACCTGGTACCCTACCATAGCCTCCATATCACTTGGGTGGATTTCAATCTAGCCCATAAATCCTTGTACCACTAACTCATCAACATAGGATGACTCGGATGTACCTCCTCTTCCACCACCTATCTCCTAGCATAAGGCTGCTCCCTATCTCATCTTGTAGCTAATAGACCCTCTGATTGAGCCACACTGAAATGCTTCCATTTATCACACTACAATAGCAAACTGCATTCCAATTCCTTCCTCTCCTACCTCCTCACCTTATAGATCTCCTAGTACGCCTATGTTAATAAGGTAGGAGCCCATGCATACACCTACTATGTAGTGAGCATATCACTCACAAATCCTATTAGGTTCCAAGGGAACCTACAAACAATATTATTAGGGGCCATTATGTTGGTCAACACAAACATGACCAAATATCGAAGGGTATCTAGCTCCTTGTCCACATACATGGACAAGTATAGAATAACCCCGCACTCCACCCTCACTCTCTACCAACTATCATCAAATATCTTCTTCATCTATGTCCCTCATTTGTGTCCAACCTTAATGAAAATCCCCTCCAAAAGAACCTTGAGGATGTGGTATACATCCTTGAGGTTAAGAGTCACCTCTCTGGGAAGCTAAAAAGTCCCCCTATTCAAATACCACCTCTCCACCAGGGCAGATAGGTACCCTTTGTCCACCCTCACCATATCAATATGAGCTACCTCTGCTATACCCACAACCTTCAAAAAATCCCACTCATACTTCACCAATGCTTTCCTCATCCTAGGGATGTAAGTCAAGAACCAATGTCAAGCCTCCAAAATCCTCAATTGCAACACAACACAAAACATTTGTTATTAACAGATGTTCAAAAATAATAATAAAAATATAATTTTTTTGCACAAAACAAAAACAACTTCAAATAAGGGACTTACCTTGGCAAATCACAATCCAACACCAACTCCAACCCTTGCATATATTCCCTCTGCTGCCATAGCTTTTGTGCCCATATGAATTCACCTCACTCCACCCAACTCTCCTGGATGCAGCTTCACAAACTCATAAGCACATAAATGAGCTCAAATTTTGCCTTGTAAGTTATTTATAGTTAGGTCCAATGTGTAGACCAATTGGTTCATCCAAACCCCATAAGGGGGGCGAAGGTCCAAGGTTCAAATCTTGGGCCTCATTGGACTGAACGCTTGTCCCTTTCCTGGTGCTTTCAATGGCGTAAAAGGTTTAAAATGATTGTGGCATGGTGGTTATAGGGGCGGATTGTGCAAAGATCTGTGTGGCGGCTTCTGGGGCGGACAACACAGAATACTTTGGTGGCCATAAAAGCTGGACAACCTGCTCGGATTCATGGTGGCTACCAAGTCCACCATGTAAATTAAAAAAATAAAAAATTATTTATAGTTGCTTCAGGCATCTTGAAGTGCCCATGGGAATTTCCTAGCACATTGAAGTGCACAAAGGTATTTTTTGAAGCATCCAAACACTGGTGAGCATTTATGCATGTCAAAAGCACCAATTGGTGTTTGGCATAAAAATTGACAAAAGACAAAATCAATGCAAAAAAGTGGCTTACCCACACCAAATAAATCCAAATTGCATCCTGGCATCCATTTCATCATAATAATAGGTTTTGTGAAGGTTCCAACTGATTTGGACGCATAATTTATATTTGCGACCACAAGTCATAAAATAACATAACAAGTTACAAAAGAAATCTAAAAGAGTCCAATTTTTTACAAAATGACCATAATCATCATTCTCATCATCAATAATTTTTTTCCATATCATTTTCAATCATTTCAAATCATCATTTGCATATTTGCCAAGTTCAAAAAACATTCAAGTTAACCTTGTATCTAGTGGTTTATTCTATATACTTGGCGATTGCAGTGATTTGCATCCATGCAATTTAGTAAGAATAACCTACCATAAGGACACTTGGTAATTTTCATAATCCAATATCTCCTTGTTTAAAATCACAATCACATTTGGTACTTCACATTTTGAGTAAAACCTTGCTATGAACAATTTGCACAAAAGCTATCATTGATGGCCTAGCTCATGGGGCTTAACACAGACAAAAAAAGCATATTTTATCATTTCACATCTCCTTGAAAGTCATCATGGTGAAAGGCCTTAGCTAGGGTGATTGGTTTTAACCATAGGAATTATCTAATAGTCACTAGTTGGCCCTCCAAAGTTGACTATTTTTATCTTTGCATTATCATCTTTGCATATCAATGATTCCAGAAGGCACATTTTTTAGTAGTATCAAATCACTCCAAATTTAGGGAAACCACTTTTGGTTTTTACTTTCCCACAACGGGATACATATTATATGATCATGGCATCTATACTTGGCAAAAATCCCTTCACTTGTTGGGGCAAAAACAAACATATTTTCATCACATTTTCACAAAATTCTTCATTTGTTGGGGCAAAAAAAGACATAATCATTTCACATTTTTCACCAATCCCCTTCCCAATTGGGGCAAAAATGGTATCACTTTTACATTATTCATATCATCCATAATCATTTGCACACATTTTTCAATTGGATCGTGATATTCATTCGCAAAATCATTCGCCAATTGAGGGGGTAAGCTACACAAGTCCAAATTCTTTATTCTTTTTTCTTCAAGTTTATTTTTTACATCTCAAGAGAAAGTTGCTTCTGTGCCTAGACCAAACAAGTGTCTTGTATTTTTGCACTACATTGTATTTCATGTAATACAGTACAAAAAGGGGCATCTATAGACACCAAAATCTAACCACTTGTCATGTATCCAAGCCTTCCTACCATTTCCACCCATTTATTTATATATATTTAGGTATATTTGTTAAATATATGTTTAATATTAATATTTTTAATATTATATTATATATAATAAATATAAATATTATATATGTAAATTAATCCTATCCATCCATCTTAGCCTAATCCTAGCTATTCATCTACCTTGATACACACCACTTACCCAAATTTAATCTCCACCCTATATCACATTTTAATCTTGATCACACATATTGTATCGTCAAAACCCTAATGTGCCTTAGGTGAGATTATAAGTAGGAGTCATTTTTATGGCTCAAACCCTAAGTCTAATCCCTAAGCAGTTCTCTAAGTTTTTGGTTACCTGAGTCTTCTCTGAGTCCTAAGCATCCTAAGTTCCTAGAGTTTCTAAGTACTTTTAGAGTATTCATGCACTCTCACCATCCACCCTCACCCACCATAGCCTCCAGATCCATTGCCACCCACTTTGCTTAGCTAGATCTACTTTTGTAGATCTTCACCTCAGTTCTCGAATGCCTTTGGGTACTCCCTACCATAGTCAAGCACATTCGAGCACCTTCCTTCTATCACCAAGTTCCTCTGGGTGATTTTATCATTCTCAAGTGTCCATGGGTCTTTTTTATAGCTATCGAGCATTTCAGACCAAATTTCTATAGCCCTAGTAACCCTCGGGTGTCACTAGGGTATCTTGTTATATATTTTGGTGTTTCACTTTTGCATCTATAGAGGCATCATGGCCTTCATTGTAATATTGTATCATTAGTCAAATCCTTGAAGGAGACTTTATGTAACACTTTGAAATAATCAATACAATTTAATACAATAGGATTCATTGTCATATGATCTCTTGTATCATGGTTTATTTTATTTTATCTATGTATGGTACAAATTTTTGTCCTTCAAAAAGAAGTCATAAAGGAAAGAAAATGAAGAAATGTGCTTGAATTCACTGGCATTTGGGTCGATAGGGATGTAATGAGAAGGATTAGTAGGGTAAAAAAGAAGAGTGAGTATGTAAAAGAAGATCATGTTGACTTGAATATGTGAAGGGTAAGGGTGGCTAGAGGATGGGTTCATTGATGGATTTTCAAGAGGAAGGAGTTGGGATAATATGGGTGGACAAGGATTGGATTGAGGTGGAAATGGTCGATACAGGGGTTGGATGGGAGCATTGGGATGCTCTAATAGAATGAGCATAGGGAGGATAGGAATGGGGATAGGTAATAAACAAAGTTAAAAATCATCATCATCTAGGTGATTGGTTATGGGTAAAATTGGAGATGATTCTTATTTAGACATATCAGAAGCAAGTGAGAGTGTATCAAATTGTTCTTTGAACTCATCCCCAAGGTGTCGAATTGAGAGGTATAAATGGTAGCAACTTGGAAAAATTTAGTAGGCAATAAGTGGGCATATGTTGAAAATTTGAGCAGGTTTTTTTTTCATTGATGTCAAAAGGTTTTATGTCCATTTTTGTCTCATTAATATCAAAAAGTTGATTCTCAAAAAAGCAAGGAAGTTGTTAAAAGAAGAAAAGGGCATAATATTTATTTTAAATATTATATGCCTAAAGAGTGTTGAGCAAGGTGCAGCAAAAGTATTGTCATTGTTGTCAACACAGACAGATAGATCAGTTGATGCAGTGGACAAGAGCTCAGAGGTCAGTCAAATCATGTACAGTGAATTTCCAAGAAGACAGAAGTGGCCCAGATTCAGAAAATCAAAGAAAAAGACAAGTAAGAAAACTATCACGATATCGCGACATGTTTTCTGTCGCGATTTCGCGACATCTCGAAGGAGAGAGAAAATGCATGCCAAACTGTCACGATTTCACGACATAATGAAAGAGAGAGAAAATGCATGCCAAACTGTCATGATTTCGTGACATAACGGAGGAGAGAGAAAATGCATGCCAAACTATCATGATTTTGAGACACAATAGAGGAGAGAGAAAATGCATGCCAAACTATCATGATTTTGAGACACAATGAAGGAGAGAGAAACTGTCAGATAAGAAGAATCGAAAAAATACATGCACACATTGAAAAAGAATTCGAACAGTCGCATAAGTCAGAATCAAAAAATGTATGCACGCATAGAAAAGAATTCGAACAGTCTGAGAATGTTATTCGACTGCATGCAGGATTCGAAAAGTCATAGAAGACGAGGAGTCTCGATGAGAAAAAGGGGTTATAAAAAGATAGTCGCATAGAGAATCAAGTTGCTGCTGTAAGAGTGAAATTACTATGTAAAGAGGGTTAGAAGAGGGCCGAGAGAGAAATAAGCAGAGCCGTGAGAGTGTGCAGAGTTTGTTTAATTGCAGACCAGTCAGGGTCGTGTAAATAGTGAAGGCATTTTTATGTCATTGTAATAACTCAGAATTGCAGTCCAAGTTGGTGCTTGGTATTAGGGGTTGGTGCTCCTATCTGTTGCAACAAAAAATTAAGGGGTTGGTGCTCCTTCCAGTGGATGTTGGTAAAGTGTTTGTAAAATTGGTGTTTTGCACAGGCTGGATTTGGATTGGAGTCCAAGCAGTCATTTTTGAGGAGTAGCCAAATTGGTGAACCTCGTTATATTGTGTGTTGTGGTGTGCTCTCTTGTGAAATTTGCTTTACCTATTTTCAAGTTCTCTTTGCTTCAGTTTTAAATACTATAGATTTGAATTTTAATAGCTACACTGATTCACCCCCCCTCTCAGTGTCATTGTGAGAATATCAATTGGTATCAGAGCAAGGTTTCTTGAACAAGCTTAATCAGCTAAGGTGATCTTGGAAGAAACACAATGGCAGGTGGTGAAGGATTCTCATCCAACAAAGCTCCCTTGTTCGATGGAACTAATTACACTTTCTGGAAACTCAAGATGCAGACATATCTGAGTGCGTTGGGATACGACATTTGGGAGTCTGTAGAAAGTGGATACACAACACCCACTACTCCTCCAACAGATACTGCCGAGAAGAAAAAGTTTGAGAACAACTCCAAAGCAAAGAATGCCATAATGTGTGGGCTAGTAGACAGTGAACTGATAAGAGTCATGAGCTATAAATCGGCAAAAGACATGTGGGATAAACTGAAGAGCATCCATGAAGGAGACAACAAGATCAAGGAAGCCAAGCTGCAAACTCATCGAGCTCAGTTCGAAGCATTACAAATGAATGAAGATGAGAACATAGAGGCCTATATGTTGAGAGTCAATGGAATCATTAATGCAATCAAAGGACTCGATGAAGAAATTGAAGATGCAGTTGTCGTAAAAAAGGTTCTCAGAACTCTTCACAAAAGATTTAACTCTAAAGTTTCTGCAATAGAAGAGGCAAAAGATCTAAACAATTTTAGCATGGATGAGATGCATGGTTCCTTGACTACATACGAAATGAGAATAGGACAAACTAAGCCCACAGACAGAGAAGCTGCTTTTAAAGCACACAAAAATATAAAAGCTGAACAAGAATCTGAGGATGAAGAGACACAGGATGAAACGGAAGCTAACTTTGTTCGAAAACTTACAAAGGGAAAAGGAAAGTATAGAGGAAAGTTACCATTTAAGTGCTTCAATTGTGGAGGAGTCGGTCACTTTGCAGCTAAATGTCCAATGCATGAGAAAACCAAAAATGGTGAAGGGTCACACCAAGAAAAAGGTGACTGGAAGAAGAAACAAAATTTTAGAAAGAACAACTTCAAGAAGAAAAGCTTCATATCCAAGAATGTCGGCTCTTCGAAGAAAGCTCGGGTGAGGATTCCGAAGAAGAAACGAGTGAAGCTCTGTTCATGCCACTTGAAGAAGAAAGAACAAGAAGAAAATCAGGAAGGTGATGAAAACTTTAAGGATGAGGCTGAAGTATATCTAGAAGGAGAGTTGGTTGCTGCACTTGAAGAGTTGAGTGTAGAAAGGAAAAAGAATAAAAAGTTTTCAAGAAAACTAGAGGATGCCAATGACATAATAAACAGTTTGAAAATACAGACAGAGGAATTTAAGAAAATGTCTGAAGAACTTGAAGTAAAATTAACCATGAAAATAGATGAGTGCAGCAAACTGGAAGAAGAAATAGATGGTTTAAGAATACGGCTAGAAGAACAGAATCAAAAATTGAGTTGCTATCACAAACTTGAAGGAAGTTCTGCACGACTTGAAAAAATCATAAATAGTCAGAGGACCACAGGCATCAAATTCGGCTTGGGGTTTGTCGAAGGAGAATCTTCAAGTGGATCAAAAGCCATAACTGTAGAACCAGCAAAGAAAGAAGATAAGATCAAGATTGACCAAAGAAAATCGAATCATGCTAAAGAAAGCAACAATGCCAGGCACGAGAAGAGTGTCGACAATGAGGGATTCACAAAAGTCACACATCAAAGGAGAAGAAAATTTGTGACTCCTACTACAAATTGGCAAAGACCAACTCCAAGGTTTAATCATTTCTTTTATGGTTATTGTTTTAAATGCAACACTTATGGTCATAAGATTTCAGATTGCATTTATAATATAGGACAAAGAAATTTCACAAGTAGAAATGCATTTTCACCCTTGATGGAGTATGTTGTAGAATGCTATAATTGTCATAACTTTGGACACATTGCAAGAAAATGTAGAAGCACATATGCAGCAAATAAATTTCAGGGAAGAAGAACTCAACCAAACAGTTTAAAGCAAAATAGAAAATTCCCAGAAAAACATGCACAGGCCACTGACAAAGAAAAGTCTAAACAAGTGACCAAAACTATAGTCAAATCAGAATGGAAAGAAAAGGAGCAACTCAAGGAAGAAAAGGAATCATTGATTGTACAGACAGACATTCAAAGCACAGAACAAATCAGCACCATGGATATTGGATAGTGGATGTTCCAGTCACATGACAAGAGATAAACAAAAATTTGAAAATTTACAGAAATATGAAGGAGGCTCTGTGAAGTTTGGAAATAATGATGGAGCCAAGATAGTTGGCAAAGGATCGGTCAAGATAAGTGATGGAAAGATCAATTCCAAGGAAGTTTTGTTTGTGATTGGTTTAAAGCACAACTTACTGAGTGTAAGTCAAATCCGTGACAGAGGTCATGAAGTCATTTTTAAGAAGCGAGGTTGTGAAGTGAGAAAAGCACACAGTGGGAAGCTGATAGCTACTGGATCGAGGACTTCTGGAAATCTATATACTCTCTCAAAAACTACAGAAGGAACATGCTTGATTGGACAGGAAGATGAAAATTGGCTGTGGCACAAGAGGCTCGGTCATATTAGCTTTGACAATCTGGTAAAAATAAGTTCAAAAAGGGGGAGTAAGAGATATACCAACCATTGGCAAACCGATAAATAGCATCATGTGCTTCATGCCAAAAAGGAAAGCAAACCGGATCCACATTTAAATCAAAGGAATACTTCACCAGCAAACCGTTGGAGATAATTCATATTGATTTGTGTGGACCCATGAGAACACAAAGCATAAACGGTGACAAATACTTTATGTTGTTCATAGATGATTACTCCAGGATGACATGGGTATTATTTTTAAAGCTTAAATCAGATGCCTTTGAGATGTTCAAGATTTTTAAAAAATAGGTTGAAAATCAAACTGGAAAAAGAATTAAATGCCTAAGATCAGACAGAGGAGGAGAGTTTATTTCAGAAGAATTTGCAGAATACTATCAAAAATATGGGATCAGAAGACAGTTTTTAGTAGCAAGGACACCTCGGTAGAATGGTGTTGTAGAAAGGAAGAACAAGACAGTGCAGGAAATGGCACGGACAATGTTGGCTGAGAACAAAATAGCTAACAGATTTTGGAAAGAGGCAGTCCATACTGTAGTTTACATTCAAAATAGGTGCATGCTAAGGCCGCATGAAAGCAAAACACCTTATGAGTTGTGGTTCAGCAAAAAGGCAACAACAAGATATTTCAAAGTGTTCGGCAACAAGTGCTACATCAAACGGACTGAAGATAATCTCGGTAAATTTGAAGATAGAGCTGACGAAGGTATTTTTCTTGGTTACTCAACAAAAAGCAAAGCCTACACATGTTATAACAAGAGGCTAAAGAAAATTGTTGAGAGTGTTGATGTTAAAGTTGATGAAGGTAGAGAACGAGAAATTACTTATCAAGAAAACTACCCTATTTATGAAGAAGTCATTGAAGGAGATGATGAAAAGGAAACAGAAGAGAATCAGAAAATTGATCCAGATGTTTTAAAAACTGACTCAGAAGAAGAAGAAAACAAGAAATTTAAAACAGGCAACTGGCAAAAAAATCATCCCAGTGAACAGATTATTGGGGACCCCACAGATGGTATTCAGACAAGAAGAGCAGTAGTGCGGAACTATTCTCTGTTATCCAGCATTGAACCTAAAAATGTTGTTGAAGCAAGCACAGATGAAAGTTGGATGAAGGCAATTAATGAAGAACTAGATCAGATTGAGAAAAACAAAACCTAGGAATTAGTACCACGGCCAACAAATAAAAACATAATCGGCACTAAATGGATTTTTCGAAATAAATTAAATGAAGATGGACAGGTTGTCAGAAATAAGGCAAGATTGGTCTGTAAAGGCTATGCTCAGGTTGAAGGCATTGATTTTGAGGAAACCTTTGCACCGATAGCCAGACTAGAGGCAATCAGAATGTTTTTGGCTTTAGCGGTCCATAAAAATTTCAAAGTATATCAAATGGATGTAAAATCAGCATTTTTGAATGGAAAAGCTGGAAGAAGAGGTTTACATTGAACAACCAGATGGCTTCCAACTCGGTGACAATCCAGATTTTGTTTGCAGGTTAAAGAAAGCATTATATGGTTTGAAACAGGCACCCAGAGCATGGTATGCAAGGTTGGATAACTATCTTATTAAACAAGGGTTCAAGAAAGGTTTGGTGGACAACAATTTATATGTCAAAACAGAGAAGGGCCATCTTATTGTTCTTGTTGTTTATGTAGATGATATAATATTTGGCAGCAGCATGGATGAATATTGCAAAGACATAGCAACTAAAATGAAGAAAGAATTTGAGATGTCTATGATTGGTGAACTTTCTTATTTCCTAGGACTACAGGTCAATCAAAATGAAAAGGGCATTTTTATTTCTCAAGTTAAATATGTGAAAGAAATGCTGAAAAAGTTCACAATGGAAGATAGTAAACCTGTTAGCACTCCCATGACAACAGTGCCAAGTTGAGCAAGGATGACAAATCTCCAGATGTAGATCAAACAATGTACAGGTCTATGATTGGAAGCCTACTGTATTTAACAGCCACTAGACCAGATATATTACAGGCAGTATGCATGGTTGCAAGATTTCAGGCTAGTCCCAAAGAAACTCATGTGACAGCTGTAAAGAGGATCTTCAGGTACCTCAAGGGTACTATGGATTATGGGTTGTGGTACCCAAAAGGTAAAGACTTCACTCTGATTGCATATTCTGATGCAGATTGGGTAGGATGTATTGATGACAAAAAGAGTACCAGTGGAGGAGCATTTTATCTTGGAGACAGGCTGGTAGCATGGCACAGCAAGAAACAAGAATCAGTCTCTCTATCCACAACAGAGGCAGAATACATTGCAACAACAACATGTTGTACATAGATATTATGGATGAGACAAACGTTGAAAGATCTTGGTATTCACTTCAAAGAGCCAATTTCAATTAAATGTGATAACACTAGTGCTATCAACATATCCAAGAATCCGGTTATGCATTCTAGAACCAAACATATTGCGATCCGGTATCATTTCTTGAAGGATAAAGTTGCGGAAGGAGAGGTCAAATTGGATTTTGTTCCAACTACGGAAGCGGTAGTTGATATATTCACAAAACCATTGCCCAAGGAAGTTTTTGAGTACCTTCGGAGTAAGTTGGGAGTGGTCACAATTCCCAAGAACTGACTATCATTTGGGATCACATTCTCAGGGGGAGCATTTATGCCTATGTTTATAGTTTTGCTTATATTTATGATTTTTGCTAACTATAACAATATTTGTCTGAGAATGGTGTGCATAGACTCAGGGGGAGTCTACAGCAGCCCTTTGGTATTATTGTCAAAGGGGGAGAAGAATTACAGGAGAGTGCATGAGTGTTGCCAACAATTCCAAAGGGGGAGATTGTTGAGCAAGGTGCAACAAAAGTATTGTCATTGTTGTCAACACAAGACAGATAGATCAGTTGATGTAGTGGACAGGAGTTCAGAGGTCAGTCAGATCATGTACAATGAATTTTTGAGAAGACAGAAGTGGCCCAGATTCAAAAAATCAAAGAAAAAGACAAGTAAGAAAACTGTCGCGATATCGCGACATGTTTTTTGTCGCGATTTCGCGACATCTCGGAGGAGAGAGAAAATGCATGCCAAACTGTCACGATTTCATGACATAACGGAGGAGAGAGAAAATGCATGCCAAACTGTCACGATTTCGTGACATAACAGAGGAGAGAGAAAATGCATGCCAAACTGTCACGATTTCGCGACACAATGGAGGAGAGAGAAAATGCATGCCAAACTGTCATGATTTCGCGACACAACGAGGAGAGAGAAAATGCATGCCAAACTGTCGCGATTTCGCGACACAACGAAGGAGAGAGAAAATGCATGCCAAACTGTCACGATTTCGTGACATGGTCGAGGAGAGAGAAGGCGCAAGGAAATGTGTCGCGATTTCGCGACATGTTTGAGAGAAAGAGCCCAAGGAAAAGTGTCACGATTTCGCGACAAGTAGCAAGAAGGATGGTACGGACGAAAAAGTGTCACGATTTCATGACAAGGTCGAAGAGAAGGCACAAGGAAGAGAAAGATGTCACGATTTCGTGACATGTCAGGTTTTCGCTAGTGCAGGCAGAACAGAGTGCAAGGAAGCGTAAGATGTCATGATTTCGTGACATGTCTGGTTTTCGTGGGTGCAGGCGAAGAAGTGGACAAGGAGGCAGAAACTGTCATGATTTCGTGACATGTCGAGTTTTCGCTGGGTGAAGCCGAGAAGCGTAGCAAGAGGCAAAAAGTGTCACGATTTCGTGACATGTCGAGTTTTCACTGGGTGAAGCCGAGAAGCGCAGCAAGAGGCGAAAAGTGTCACGATTTCGTGACATGTCGAGTTTTCGTTGGGTGAAGCCGAGAAGCGTAACAAGAGGCAAAAAGTGTCGCGATATCACGACAGGTCATGTTTTCGTGGGTAGAAGGCGAGAAGAGTGCAAAGAGACAAAAGTGTCACGATTTCGTGACAGGTGGCAACAGCACGCTAACTGACAGTTAACTGGAACAGAACTGCAGTTAAAGGGGCAGTGGTAGAGAAAAAGCAGGGAGCCAAAATTAGAAAAGTTAACTGGAGTCAGTGTGACGGTTACAAGTGCAGTGACAGTTAAAAATACATGCACGCATTAAAAAATACATGCACGCATTGAAAAAGTATTCGAACAGTCGGATAAGAAGAATCAAAAAAATACATGCACGCATTGAAAAAGTATTCGAACAGTCGGATAAGAAGAATCGAAAAAATACATGCACGCATTGAAAAAGAATTCGAACAGTCGCATAAGTCAGAATCAAAAAATGTATGCACGCATAGAAAAGAATTCGAACAGTCTGAGAATGTTATTCGACTGCATGCAGGATTCAAAAAGTCATAGAAGACGAGGAGTCTCGATGAGAAAAAGGGGTTATAAAAAGACAGTCACACAGAGAATCAGGTTGTTATTGTAAGAGTGAAATTACTATGTAAAGAGGGTTAGAAGAGGGCCGAGAGAGAAATAAGCAGAGCCGTGAGAGTGTGCAGAGTTTGTTTAATTGCAGACCAATCAGGGTCGTGTAAACAGTGAAGGCATTTTTATGTCATTGTAATAACTCGAAATTGCAGTCCAAGTTGGTGCTTGGTATTAGGGGTTGGTGCTCCTATCTATTGCAACAAAAAATTAAGGGGTTGGTGCTCCTTCCAGTGGATGCTGGTAAAGTGTTTGTAAAATTGGTGTTTTGCACAGGCTGGATTTGGATTGGAGTCCAAGCAGTCATTTTTGAGGAGTAGCCAAATTGGTGAACCTCGTTATATTGTGTGTTGTGGTGTGCTCTCTTGTGAAATTTGCTTTACCTATTTTCAAGTTCTCTTTGCTTCAGTTTTAAATACTGTAGATTTGAATTTTAATAGCTACACTGATTCACCCCCCCTCTCAGTGTCATTGTGAGAATATCAAAGAGGCCTAAAAGGTAGAAGACCCAAGAAAAGGTATTATAATATTTGGGAAAAAGGAAGAGGTGACCAATAATAGGGTCTAAGGAATCATTAAAAAAATATATCCTTGACAAAGTCCATTGAGCAAGGTTGGAAAAGGTTTTAATTTAATTTATTTAAATTAAAACATTTTAACCTTAGATTAAAATTTTAATTTAAATAATTAAAGGTGCTAAGTTTAAATTTTTATTTCGAATTCGAAATTCGAAAGGGCTGACATGTTTCAAATGCAAAGGAAGAGTCTTAATAGAAAATGATTTTCATTTTCTAAGTCTAACACCAATGCAATATTTGAATGCCCAAGTAATAGCAAATCGAGTGTTTCATTTTTGTGAAGGAAGAAGAAGCTTGTAAATTGTTTAAAATAAAGGAGGTAGACTTGTATTGATATTTGTGTGGCACGATAGTATTATCCCATAGCATTAAGTAGCACATACGATGGTCAAAGGAGTGGTAAAGGCACTTTTAAGGAGTAGATCATGGTTTTGAATCCCATGCGATTTATTTTGGCAAAGAAGGAGAGGATATTTATCCTCATAGAAATTCATGAGTAGAAGATATTGTATAAGTACGAAGTTCCCTTCATTCAGGTGTGGGTGTGTAGCCCAAGTGGCAGCTTAGCCTTGGGCTAAGGCACTACGGCAGCTTAGGTCACAAGTTTGAGTTTGGGCATTGGTTGCTGAGCGCTAGTTGTCGAAGACGTGTACAAATATTTTTGGTGACGTGGGCCAAAATTAAGGTATGCAATTTTTAATTTAATTTTGCCAAAGTTTGGAATGTGGGAAAGTGTTTGAAATGAATGTATGAAATATAAGGTGGAGTGAAAATGATTGATAAGTACTGTTGGAAATGTATGAGCAAGTTTAAGTGCATCTTGTTGATGGATGATTTGATTTGAGATAGAGATTGAGAAATATTTGTTAGGATTTGAGACCTACATTGTGCTTTTTATTTGAAAAATTTTGAAAACACTTGTTTAGGGTTTGTAAGTTGTGTTTCATTGATTCAATGATTGAGTGAAATTCTTGGGCATTGAATTTGAGTGATATTTAAAGTGAATGTGCAAACATTAGAAACCATATTTTTTGAAAGCGATAGACTTAATGATTGAGTAGAACATATTGAGTTTTTGATAGAGTACATCATTCTCTATATGCTCCAGAGGTTAAATGAATTTTGAATGGAATATGTCCAAACTACTTCAAGTTAAAGTAATTACCTTGAAGATTAGACAAAGCATTCGATAGCATTGTATGCAATATTTGATATTGATTGATCATGTGTTGTAGTTATTTTGAGTTTGTATTAAGAGCAGACTGAGCAAGTTCCTAAGAGGACTTGAAGGTAGATTTGAGGTAAGTCTTGGTGAAGACTTGTAGATATATTTGAGGTAAGTCTTTGTGAATACTTGAGAGAATATTGAGCAAGTTCTTGAGATAACTTAAAGGTATATTTGAGGTAAGTCTTGGTGAAGACTTATAGATATATTTGAGGCAAGTCTTGATGAAGACTTGAGAGCAGATTGAGCAATTTATTGAGGGAACTTAAAGGGAAATTTAAGGTAAGCCTTGGTGAAGACTTGAGAGTATTTTGATCAAGTTATTGAGAGGACTTGAAGGTAGATTTAAGGTAAGTCTTGGTGAAGAATTGTAGGTATATTTGAGGCAAGTATTGGTGAAGACTTGTAGGTAGATTTGAGAAAGTATTTTTGAAGACTTGAAACAACATTAAGAGCAAGTTTGATTTGTTCAAGCTTTGTGTTAAGGCTTGGGGTAGATCTGAGTAGAGTTGATTGGTGATTTGATCAAGCTTTGTGTTAAGGCTTAAGGATAGATTTGAGGATAGAGTTTGGTGTAAATTTAAGAGCATATTTGTGCTAGACCTAAGATAGAGTTGGAGTAAATTTGTACTATATCAAGGATAGTGTTTAGTGTAGATTTGAGATAGAGATTGAGCAGAGTTGAGAATAAACTTTGGAGGTGATAGAGTAGAGGACAACAATATCCTATGGATAGAGATCCATTAGCTAGGGTAGTGAGGATAGAGGTCTTATATGGAGAGATATCCATAAGCCAATGTAGTGGGGGTAAAATTATTTTAGAAGAGCACCACCCAAAGTAGAGAAAAAATAGTTCTCCTATGGATAGAGTTCCATGAACCATAATAAGGGGAAATAATTCTCCTATGGAGTGTGATCCATGAACTAGCTGGGAAGATAGATTTCTTCTATGGAGAGAGATCCACAAACCAGTTGAAGAGATGGATATCTCATGGATCAAATTCCATGAACCATAGAAAATGGGAAAGAGTTCTCCTTTGGAGAGGGATCCACAAATCAGAGCATTAGGGTATTGGTGTCTCCTTTGGATAGGGATCCATAAAAATTATAATAGGGAAGTGATTCCCAAGATATTTTTTGAGAAAATTTTAGTGAAATATTTTCTCCGTGGAGTAGCCCACATTGGGTGAACCACGTTAAATAGGTGTCTTTGTTATGTGTGATGATTTATGAATTGCTTTGATTATTGTTTTTGATATTGCCATTGATTATATTGGATAATATTGGAAAATATTTAAAAAATTGATCTTATAATATTAACCCTCCCTCTCAGTATAAGCTTGTGTTCTTCAGCATATTTATAATCAATATATTTATTATCATTGTCCTCCTTGAGACCTATAATGAGACATTGGAGATCATCATCGAGGAGGTCAATAGAAGAACTCTTATAATTTTTAAACCTTATGTATTTGGGTAACTGATAATTAGGTTTAATGAGGGCATGCATGCCCTAATCATATCTTACTAGACCATAAACTTTCCAATTGAAATGTTGAAAATATTGCATGGTGAAGGAGTGATTAGATAAATAATTCATTTTATTACAAAAGGAGACTTCAGGATCTTTGACATCCAACTTTTTGTGATATGAATCAAGTTCCCCATAAACAAAAAAGGTGTGATTAGTTGGAGATCCAAAGGGGAAAATCTCATTGATAATTCAGGGAGTGTCATGAGCATGACCAGAATTCTTAACTAATTTTATGAGAGGGGGAGCACAGGTGATATTATGTACAAGGTATTCGCTTATACTAGGATTCAACATTTGTATAGAAACATGGGAAGACGGTGGGGAAGATGACTCAAAGCTAGGAAAATTTGAAGGAGTGGCATGGTTAGAAGAAGAATATGGAGGTGATGATGGAGAAGTGGAAGAAGAGTGTGGTATTTCCATAGTTTTGAGAATAGTGGAAGAGGCAAGAGGAGTGTTTTAAGATGATGATATGTTGAATGGTAGAGAAGTAAAAATTGGAAAAGAACGTAGTATGGAAGCAATAGGTGTAAAGGTACTTATGGTGACCATGGGAGTATTTTTAATAGTTGAGGTGGAAGGATAGGAATGAGGTATTGTTTATTGGAAAGTATAAGGGACTATAGACATTGTTAAGATAGTAATATTATTGGTTTTAATATTAATAATGGGTCATAAGATGACCAAGTATGTATTATGCATCATAGGAATTGATGAGAGATGAAGTGAATATATGGAGGTGTAGGTAGAAGTGGGAGTTGGAGGGAGGAGGTGTGAATGGTGGCTATAGAGGAAGGAGGGAAGCAAGGGGAAAGAGGAGTGATATATGGAGGATGGGGCCAAATAGGGGGAATAGAAAGAGAAAAAATAGCCAGAGTAGAAGGGGGTGTGTAGGTAGGAGGATGTGAGAATTATATAGATGATGAGAGTGGGTGATTGAGTTGAATAGTGGGTGAAGTATGGGACACCAATGGTCTAGATGGGATGTTTTGAGGGGTGGTTGGTTGGGAAGAAGAAGGAGAATTTTGGGTAGAAGTAAGAGCAAGGTCGATGGATAGAAGGGGAGGTTTATGCAAGTGAGAGACCATATGGAAATATTTAAAGGGTTATTTATCTATTGAGATACAATGGATTCATCCCTTATGAATATATTTGAGGTGCTAATGTAAGGTGAAGGGTAACCACCAAATATCCCATATCCATGGTGTCCCAAGGAGCACATTGTATTACATTTATACTTTAAGGACATGATATGAGGTATGGATGGTCTTCACTCCCACTTGGATCAAGAGGATGACAATACCAAGTGTTCAGAAAAGTGTGTCATTAAAGGCCCATAGAATGAAATCTGAGGCAACTAGATGAGAGGGAGGAATGTTGAGAAGTTTGATGTAAGTGACGATGTTTATGGAAGATCTTGTATCAACAAGAATGCCCTTAAAAGCTATGTTATGGATATTAACCACTATATGCATCAGTGGGTCAAGTTCCTCTATAGGAAGAGTTTTGATCTCATAGTCATAAATTTTGATATAGGATGACATGCAGGTCCGTATGTGTAGCACCCTAAAATTGGCGTAGTTAAACCTTATTAAAAAGATGAAAATTTGAATTTTAACCCCAAACCACCTGTTAACCACCCGTTACCCGCTCCCCTTGTTTTTCGCACCATTTTTAGGATTTGTTTTGACCGTTGGACGATATCATCACCGATCAAATGAAATAATCCCAGATCTGATGAATTCGTCTGGAACAAAACATCCAGACAATTTTGTCCCAAAACCGAATTTTCATAATTAGCTTTTATTTCAATAGCTTCTCTAACTTGGGCAGAAAGCGTGTCTATGTAGTTAGACTCTCCCCCATTGGAGATCTCCCAAATTGGGATGATCTCCAACCTCCTAACCTCTCCCTAATCCTATATAAACTGGGATTTTCTCAGTTTATCCTCATCCCTGAACCCCATGGTTGATCGATTTCCCTACAACTTTAACTTTTTGTGCATTAGAACACCTTCATATTTTTGTTTGCATTGCATATTTCAAGTTTTCTTGTAGGAATTTTACTGTTTTTCAGCCGGAGCAAGCTCGAATCATCGCAGACGATTCCAGACGATTTCAGATGATCCTGTCATAGATCAATGATGATCTCGTATGATTTGAGGTGATCTCGACTATAGTCCATATTGGGGGCAATCAGAGCCCGAAGTTTGCATTTTCTTATCTTTCCTCTTCATTTTCTTATGCATTAAATCATTTTATTCTATTTCTTGCATCTTGGAGTTCACCTCATTTAGCATAGATGCATGATAAAGTTAAATTATTAAATTAACACATTTTCCTTTAATAGTTATCTGGATCTATCATTTAGGAAAATTTGTTGTCATTTCTATCATTTCCCCCTTGCTTTTGTAGTTGTATTTTTTGTCTTTGGTATCTGTTTCTATGATTGCAGGATTTTGATGAATTCGTCTGACGAATTTTTTAGATTGACGATGATCTCACCTGATTTCAGATGATCGACTATGATCTTAGATGATTCTATGTAATTTTAGATGATTACGTATGATTTGAAATGATCTTGACTTCTACAAACCTCAGAATCTTCATCAGACATCTGAAATTAGGTATATTCTTCCTTATTTAGCATACTTTCTGTGTTTAGAACTTATTCATGTTTTTTGCATCCATATAAATCAGCATTGGCATATAGAATAGCTTAGATTCATCTTGGAAAAACCTAGGAATTGAATGATTGAATATAAAAATGAACACATCAAACCTACTCTCAACCTAGGCATGGAAATTTCCACTCAAAATTTTCTTGGTGAACCCACCATCCATCAAAAATTCACCCTTATAACCCCTCCCAAAGAGGTGTGACCTTCAAAGGGCCTCTCAATCCGAGGTATTGTCCCATCCTTCTCACATCCCCCTTCCGGGCGCGGATCCTATAGCCTGAAGGTAAGGAAGAGAAAAATTTGGAGCGATACATTTTGGTGAACCCGACGTGAAAACTAAAAACCTTTTGAAAACAATCCAAAAAAAAATAGTAATAAAAATAATAAAGAAAAACAAAATTATAAATGCACTTAGAATCATCAGATAAATAATTAAAGATTGTATATCATATTTAGATGGTAGATTATAATAAAAGACGAGCTATCACCATTAATGTTGAAAATCAATTAGCATCCATAGAGATTACTTCTGTGCTTAGAGTACCTCAAACAAATAGGGTCCAACCTTTGTGGGACGAACTTGATAGGAGATTGGGTATCATTGAATCTAGATCAACCAAACTTAGGCAAATCAAGAGGTTTTTCCTAGATAGAATCCTGGATCCTAATCAGGTAACCTTATATCATGAACTTCAAAGAGCTTGCCATAGGTGGTTAGCAGATAAAAGAGCCCTTGTGTCTTTCGAGTTGTACACCTTTGAGGAATACCTTGAGAACGTAGTTGTAGTACATAAATTTCTATCTCATATAGAGGATCAAGAGGTCGTTCTTATGGATAGAAAGATATGGAATAGAGTTCCTAGAGCTGTGTTATATCGAGAGTATTGCCATGAGCTCTATTTTTATAAGTCAAAGTCAGAAGTAGATAACATCACTATAGCACACTTTGTCAAATTCCTGAAGAACCATTTTAAATTTGAAGAGGAGCATTTCATGACTCCTGATGAACTTGATCCCATCAATGACATCTATAAACTATTTATAGAAAACTAAGCCATTCTTTTTTTCTTCATTGTGTGTTTTTTGTTTTTTTATAAAATTAAAAAAAAAAAAAAAAACCAAAAAAAAAAATAAAAAAAAAAAAAAAAAAAAAAAATTTTTATTAGAGTAGGTATTATCAACTACCCACTCATTCTTGAAAAAAAAATGAGGAATTTTGAAGAAACCGCCGAGTCTTTTGTTCATCAATTTAGTGCCTACATCGAAAGGCATGTAACCATCAAAGATTTGTACAACTTAAAACAAGACAAAGATGAATGTTTTGCTGATTTCCTAGCTCGGTGGAGACAGTTGATAGGAAAATTACACTTTGTGTTACCTTATCGAGAAATGTTGGATATCTTTATCAATAATTTACAAGAACAACTATCCTATGAGTTATCAACCACTACCTTGACCACCTTCGATCAAGCTATAGACTTAGCTCGAAGAGTGGAAGATGCTCTCATTAGGAGAGGTCATCTTAAAAATAAAGATGATGAGAAAACATCCAGAAATCAATATAAAAATAAACAAGTTGTGGGTGATGGAGTCACCGATAGTAGAAATGTTGCCAATGTTAATACTACGAAAACAATAGAGAAGTTTATATTGAAACCTCTTGATAAACCACCTCAAGAATTTACTAGGTTAAATCAACCTCTATCAACCATTCTCCCACAATTACTAGCATGAGGTTTGATCCAATTACCAAATATCCAGGAACCTGATCCAACTATACCCGGATACAGAGCTGATTTACACTGTGATTTCCATAGAGGACCTGGACACGCTACCAACTCTTGTAAAATATTAAAACATAAAATACAAGACCTGATTGATAACAATGAGATGGAGGTGCAAGCCTTCCAACCTAAACAAAATCCTCCTAATAATGCTCAAAAGAACATCCCCCAAAATCAGAATCAGAATGCCAATCAATCATTGGACATATTTCAACATCCTTTACCAAAGCATGGTAAAGAAGTGGCTAATCAAATTGAGCATCATAATGTTCCCCCTCCTACCCGATATGTAGGGACTATTAGTGGACATTCACCTACTCATGATGTGGAAGTATTTGACACAACTTTATCCATGGTTACGACCAGACCTCTATATAACACTCAGACACTTGATCTTAGTGATGTAGAATATGAGACTGAAAGTGACATGGAAATCACCTCAAATCAATCGAATAGCTCTGAAGATGAATCAGATCCTATTCAACCTATCACAAGTTCTATGGTTCCAGAAGAACCATTTCCAAGAAGAGTCACTACTAGACCATCTTCTCACCAATTAATTTCTAATGAACAAGCCATAAATGCTAGACCAAGACCCATTCATCATCTGCAAAATAATATTGTCGGTACCATCGGAGCTGTTACTCGACAACAGGCCCAATATTCTCAACAAGATCAAACTCAGAACGATGGATCAGCTCCATTTGTTTTGAAAGTTCCTAATAAAGGGAATCACGCGCCTAATGTTCAACCTAAACCTCCTTATAATATTAATGAACAATTATCAAATACTACAGCTAGAATTTCCCTCTTAGACCTTTTAAGATCCTCTCCTACACATAGGGATGAATTAATGCTCACATTAAGCCAAATGATGGTACCACAAAATATTCAACCTGAAGCCATGGCCAATACTATAATAACTCATGAAGTCGATTGTATTGACTTCCGGGATAGAGATATACCTCAACATAGTTTACATAAGGATAACCCCTTATATATTACTGCCCTAATTGGAGATGTAGCAGTTAAACGAGTCTTGATTGATAATGGTTCATCTTTAAACATTTGCACTTTTGACTTCTACCAAATATTTGGGTTTAGAAGTGACGAAATGAAAAGAACCGATATGATCATAAAAGCCTTCAATGACGAAACACAAGAAACGTGTGGAGTTATTACTATCCCATTGCAAGTTGGTCCTAGAACCTTAGACACGACCGTGTTTATTGTACATTGCCCTGCATCGTACAATATACTCTTGGGTCACCCTTGGATCAACGCGATGCGAGCCGTTCCCTCAACTTTACATCAATGTGTTAAATTCGAATTTAAAAATCAGTTGGTTACCATTCATGGTGATCCTAGACCCTTTGATATGTGTGCTTTGGCAGAACCTGTTGGAGTTCAATTTTGCCCTGCCTTGTCATCCACACATCCTAATTCTCATCATCCATCTAAACATGTGAAACACACACCCATAACATCATCTACTTTTTCTCCATCAACTCCACCTCTACATATAGTTCAACCATCCTCTGAACAAACCACATTAGGACCCCAAAAGGATCCTAAACCCACAACCAATGCTTCTTGTTTTACTCCTATAACTTCCATACCTATAGACCCATCCATCGACATCTCTATAACGTCTACACCTACCAGAGGCATAGTTTCCGCATCCAAAGATGTAGGAAATGTTCCTTCTACCTCTTACGCTCTTACTGATGAGCTCTTACCCGATTTATCTAAAATTCTTATATAAAAAAAAACAAACGCTGCTATGCAAGATTCCCTTATTTTAAATAAATTGCCACCCTCTCCTCGTACCTTGGGCCTCCCACAACCTATGGGAAGTATTTACCAAGTCGGGAGTTGTGCTTTTATTTATAAGGGATATGACTGGGGAAGAATACCTAGAAACATCAAGACACATTATGATGGATATGCTCGATGTTATTTTGCTAATGAGTATATTAAAGCTAAGCCTATAATGCTTAAATTGGGATATAAAGGGAAAGGTTTGGGACCTTCCCAAAATGGTATGAAAGAACCTTTTGAGGTAGAACCATGGCCTGCCCGATGTGGTGTGGGCCTATTTCCTAGTAAAGGTCAGCCCTTCCCATTTGAGGATGATGACCATCTCATATCTTACCAAGATTATTTGGATGAACGTGATCCTTTGCATTTAATAAATAAGCCATTTACATGTAATATGCTATCCATAGCTTACCCTCAGATGATCGTTGAATCCGACGATGAGTTGGAGGGAGATATTTTCCATGATGTCTCCATTGAGGAATTATTACATAACGGATTTTATTTCGATGGCTCTATACCTAGTATAGCCCAGCTTGAGGCCACGACTCCTCAAGACGAATTATCCAAGCTAACCTTGGAAGAATTACAAGAATTGGGCGTTTCACCCGCCCCACCTAATTTTGAGAGAGATCTACACATGGAAGTAGAGAATGTCATAAAAATTAACATTGGAACCAACGATAACCCTCACATAATCAACATTGGATCAGAATTAAGTCAAGAAAAACAAGATAAATACATTGCATTTCTTAAAGAATATGAAGACGTTTTTGCTTGGACATATGAAGATATGCCAGGATTAGACCCTTATGTAGTTATGCATCACCTAGTAGTCCATCCAGATGCTAAACCTGTTAAACAGAAACTTAGAAAAATGCATCCTAAAGTGGCCTTACTAGTCAAAGGGGAATTAGAAAAACTCCTGAAGGTTATTTTTATACAAGCCATTGATTATGCTGAATGGATCTCGAACGTAGTTTCAGGTAACTAAGAAAGAAGCTACCAAAGTTAGGGTTTGCACAGACTTTAGAGATATCAATGTTGCATGCCCTAAAGATGATTTTCCTCTTCCCAACATGGATCAGATCATTGATTTTACTACTGGGAGTGGAATGATATCCTTAATGGATGGATTTTTTGGTTATAATCAGATCAGGATAGCTCCTGAAGATCAGGCTAAAACAACCTTTATTACCCCTTGGGGGACCTTTTGTTGGAAAGTGATGCCATTCGGTTTGAAGAATGCAGGTGCAACTTATCAACGAGCCATGACTTATATCTTTCATGATATGATGCATGATATTCTACATGATTATGTAGACGATATTATAGCTCGTTCCATCAAAGAAGATGATCATTTAGATGACTTGAGAAAAGTCTTTGATCGGTTAAGGGAATATCTTATCCGACTGAATCCAGCTAAATGTATATTCGGAGTTAAGTCCGGTAAATTATTAGGGGTTATAGTTTCTTTACGTGGCATCGAAATTGACCCTCTCAAGATCGTGGCTATCACTGATATGCCCGCACCCACAAATATATCTGAATTACGAAGTCTACAAGGTAAACTTCAAGCTATTCGTCGCTTTGTCGATAAGTTGGCAGACAAAACAGGACCCTTTCTTAAGCTTCTTAAGAAAGATGTCTCTTTTCATTGGGATGATGAATGTCAGGAAGCATTTGACCTCCTCAAACAATATCTCCTTAACCCTCCGGTGCTTTCACCACCTAGACCTGATCGCCCATTTATCTTGTACATTTCTGCTTCAGATTTTGCCTTAGGAGCTATGTTAGCTCAACTTGACGATGAGAAGAAAGAACGTGCTAATTATTACATTAGCCGAACCTTAATCAGTTATGAAACTCGCTATACAGTATTAGAGAAGTTATGTCTAGCAGTCATATTTTCTACACAGAAATTATGCCATTATATGCTCAGTCAAAAAACGTATGTTATTGCTAAATTTGATCCTTTGTGGTATCTCATGAGTCGACCGTACTTATCTGGTCGCACCGCAAAGTGGGTTCTTGCGCTAAGCGAGTTTGAACTCATGTTTATAGGACAGAAGTCTGTTAAGGGTCAAATCATAGCAGATCAATTAGTTGTTGCACCCTTAGAGTCTACCCATCCCCTCATCATTGAGTTTCTCGATGAATGCCTTAAACTAGAGGCAGACCATCCCGAGCAATGGTCCCTATACTTTGACGGAGCCCGATGCATGAGTGGGGCTGGTGCGGGTATTATTTTAATATCTCCATAGAAACATCTTATACCTCTGTCCTTCAAATTAACGTTTGCTTGCACTAATAACACTGCTGAATATGAGGCTCTAATCCTTGGATTACGAGCTGCCTTGGCACTGAAAATTAAAAATTTATTAGTTTTTGGTGACTCTCAACTTGTCATAAATCAAATCAATGATGTTTATCAGACCAGAGATGATAAATTACGTCCATATAAAGCATATGTCTTACAATTATTATCTTTATTTGATCAAGTTACCTTGGAAGCTATTCCTCGAACTAGCAACCGTGCGGTTGATGCTATGGTTGTAGCTTGCATCTCTTTTGCCCTTGGAGTTAGATGACGAATATGCTACCATCATTATTCATCGACTCCAGGAACCCGCTTCAAATAAATCATGCTTAGAACCTTTGGATGTGTTTCTAATCAACGAAACTACTCCTGAACCTTGGTACACTGATATATTTAACTTTCTTCAAAATGGGACCTTCCTCGAAGGTTGTAATAGCAACAAGCATCGGTTATTACGTAGACGAGCAAGTCGCTTCGTAATTATTGGTAATACCTTGTATAGGAGATCTTTTGAAGGCATCCTATTGAGATGTTTGACTCTAGAAGAATCTCGATCAGCTTTGAGTGAAGCCCACGATGGATCTTGTGGGGGACATTTTAGTGGTAGCGCCATTGCTAAGAAGCTCCTTAGGATAGGATATTTTTGGCCTACCATGGAGAATGATGCACATGATTATGTGCGCCATTGCGACAAGTGCCAGAAACATGCTGACCTTGTCCATGCGCCTGCACAAGAGCTGCAGGCTATTTCATCTCCTTGGCCCTTTTCAAAATGGGGCTTAGACATCATTGGAAAAATCAACCCTGTGTCATCTGATGGACACAAATTTATCATAACCGCCATCGAGTATTTCACGAAGTGGGTTGAAGCTATGCCCTTAGCTTCTTGCACTGGAACCCAAGTCTCCAAATTTATTTTTAATCAAATTATTTGTAGGTTCGAAATTCCTGCAAATCTCATCTCAGATAATGGAACTTGTTTCAAAAATAAAGATGTCAAGAAATTATGTCAAAAATATAAAATTCAACATCGTTGGTCCACTCCCTATTATCCTCAAGGTAATGGCCAAGCAGAAGCATCTAATAAAACATTAATCAAAATCCTCAAAATACTGGTCAATAAATCTGGCCGAGATTGGCACATTCAACTATATCCTGCTCTGTGGGCTTATCGAACTAGCGTTCGCACTCCCACGGGCACTTCACCTTTTGTTTTGGTTTATGGCGCTGAAGCTGTTTTTCCCTTTGAATTAGAAGTTCCTTCTTTGGCTCTACTACTTCAAGATACTGAAGTAGGAGATGAATATCATGTTGGCAGACTTAGTCAGCTGGAACTCCTAGATGAGAAGTGCATCAATGCTTTGGAACATCTTCGAGCCTACCAAAACAAGCTCAAGCGAGCATACCTCAAGAAAGTTCATCATCGATCCTTTGAGATCGGTGACCTTGTCTTGAAAGAAAATCAAAAAAATACTAATGCAACTAAAGACCTTAAAGGTAAATTTGAGCCCAACTGGCTTGGACCGTATATCATCACTGCTAAATTTGGATCGGGAGCATACCGATTGGCTACATTAGATGGTAAAGATCTTAAAGAACCTATGAACATTATGCATCTTAAGCGCTATTATGCATAAAATCTGGGCATTTCATCATTGTATATATTATTATTTTGCATATTGTTTCATTTTAGTCATCCATATAAACATTTCAAAAATAGTAATAGTATTTATTCTTTCCATTCATAAATTAAAATCAAAATATAAAAACTTCAAAATCATCAAAATCTTCAAAAACATCTTTTATTTTCGCACTTGTCAATTCTTGAAGTATTGCAGTTATATTTTCAGTTATTTTGGATAAATTAGCATTTATTTGGAATCCCGCACTTTCACACTCACATGAATAAATATCTTGATTTTATTTGGTATGATTATTAATCTCTCTTATATCAAAGTCCACATTTGAATTAAATAAAGTTTTTGAGCATAGAGAACTGATCTTGTTATTTACTTGAACCAAGCATATCTTTTCACATTAAAATGATTTCATTGCAAATTCGATATGATGCTACATAGTAGAAATGGTTTCTTGAGCGAAAAGTTTCCCCTGCTATCCTATCATGCACATGGTCTAGAATCTTTGAGAATTGACAAAAGGACAAGCTCACCCCTACCCAGAATAAAAATCCCTTGCTCTACAACCAATCCGAGCAAGTATCCCTAGCATAGGAAGAAAAAGAAAAGTCAAAGAAAATGAGAAAAAGAAAAATATCATTTTGTACCATCGCAGCAATATTTCAGCATTATCTCAGTTCCACGCAAAAATACAAAAAAAAAAAGAAGAAAAGAAAAGCAAAAAGCAAAAAGCAATAAAATCCCTTTCCCTACCCCTTGAAAAGAAAAGAAGGGTGAATGAGCTTGAATCCCTGGAATTCTCAATTATTCGAAAACTGTGAGGTAAGCCCCATAACAGGTGGTTTGTGCCCAACCCGCTTGGCCTTGGGTAATCCCTAGCGTGGTGATATGTCTGTCACATTAGCGACCTTCTTTTGTACAGACCTATGTCGGCTTATGGATCAGCTAGCTCTTGATGACCTAACTTACATAGTAGTCTGGTACGGTCACATGCATATAAATCATGGTCAACGAACACTCATTTGGTTAATTCAAATTACTTGTATCAAATTATCTTGCTCAAAATTGGTGAATGAACAATACAATTGCACACACATTTGTATTTGAGAGATTTTGTATCATTATGATAAATCAAGATCAGTAATGAACTCACATTTGCACATGAGGGTTCCTTATAAATCTACATTTTGTCTTTGAGATGATTTAAAATATTTTTGCAACTCTTGTTGGAATAATTTCATCTTCTTATTTAAGAACATCTGTTTAGTATAAAAACAATTACATACATTGTTTTCAAAAATCCTAAAATTCTTTCAAATAACATATTCAAAAACCTAGTAAATAAAGTCATGTTTATATATTATTATTTTCTGTTTATCTCAAAATCAAAAATCAATCATGCAATAAAACTAAAATATCAATTTCCTTTTTGGATTTCGCGATGATGGTATAAGTCTATACCTATAATTCTATGCCTAGCGCAAACCATTGTTCTAATATTATTTTCCCATTAATTTTAATTTATAAAAACATATGGCTTACATCATTATGTTACACAAATTATGCTTTAAAAAGAACGAACACATTTTTCTATTTCATTTCATTATGTCAACATTCCATTTTGCAACCATGGTATAATTCCTAGGGAATTATTCTAAAATTTTATCACACTTAGGAATTTATGCCTAGCAAAAATCATATTTCTTTTAATATCTCATGCATAATATTTTTATGAAAATCTGAAAACACATCATCATCATCATCATTTTTCATCATCACAACACAAAGTCTTAAGATAGTCTCTTAAGCACTCTTTTACTTTTAGCAATATTTCTCTACTGGGATTAGCTTGACGACCTAGTGAGCGGCGACTCCATGAAATGGTCTATAACAACGACAATGTCCTTTGAAATTATTGTTAGAAGTCCCTTTTATTTTTCATCAAAACACACCACCAAAACAACCAATTTGTTTACATCAGATTATTTCATTTAAATTTTATGGCATGACATAAAATTATAATTTATTTCCAAATGACATAATTACATGAACAATTAATCAACAAATCCAAAATTAAAGCATCATACAACATATACACAAGTCATATCATCAAACAAGACCATATATATATATATATCAACAAATTATATACATCATATCAAAACCGGATTGGTATGCCACAATCTATACCCTGGCATACTCAATCCTCTCAAAAATGTATACAATCTCTATGCAGTGAGCGGCTAGCCTCGAGAAGCCCTCGAGCTCTCTGCCTCATCTCCTCCCCCACCCTGACGTGGAGGAGGTGGTCCCATAGAGGTCCGGGCAGTGTCTCGGGTCCTCGTCGTCGATCGTGAGGATGTCCTCGATGATCCCATCATGATCGGCTCTACAATGGGGGCTGGCAATGGTATCCTCTGGTTCTCTGGAACCACATGATAGTACAACCCCTGGTAGAACATGGTCTGAGCAATAGCCCACGCTAGATCCTGAGTGCTCGCCCCTCCGCTCTGAGCCCTGAGCCATGTAGCCTCATCCTCTAGTGTCTGCACCTGAGCCCGAAGGTGGGCATTCTCAGCCCGGAGAGCCGCCATCTCGCTGCTCTCCCCCACCTCGATACCCTTGCCCTTATCGGGCGATGGTGGCCTCCCCCTGCTGAGAAGGGAATCCCTCCTCCCTCCTCCCTATCTGCTATGGCCTCTATGGAGCCCGTGCCATCCTCTGGCATCTCTCCTATGAAGACCATCGCTGCTCTCTCCCACCGTGACCCCGTGCTGCCTCAATAGCAGCCTGACATCGCCTCCCCATCCGTCGCACCATGGCGTGCACTGGACCCTATGCCCTCATCATCCGAGGAGGGTGGATGCCTGCGTACCAGGCATCGTATCCATCTGCAACCCTAGCGTCATCACCATCCACTGGCTGGATGGGGGCATCATCCATGTCCTGGCTCTAGAATCATTGCATATCCGGAGCCCCGCTCAGTGTAGTATTATCCCGGATAGTCTAGGAGTACTCATAATCCCTGAGGGAAGGGATCCCCTGCTGAAGACCGAACTATCATAGAACTCGGTCGTAGCGGTGGAGCTCTACCTCTCCCCGCTCCATCCTCAGCCAGCAGACTCACCTGATGCGAGCCAGCTCCTGCCCATCCTCTGCCCACCCTGGATGCTCTCTCCATGGCCTCCAGGTGATCTGGTCCAGGATGAGGTCGTCTAGCAACCTCCGAGACATCGACAGATCTATCCGCCATTGTGACCCTCTCTGGAGCCACCAATAGAAAACCCGGGGCCTCTCCCGGTCAACCCCTATCAGTGGGAGTCCTACCGGCCTCTGCACCGCAATGTGCTCCCAGCACCAAATCTGTAGTAGTGATGTCAAAACCAGACATCGGCCTCCCTTGTATACGACCCCATGCAGGATCCTATACAAGCGGCATAGTACAAAGCTCCCCCATGCAAATCTGTACCCGTGGTCTCTCATGTCATAGACCACATCTGATAGGAGCCAGGGTAATCTGCACCCGCTCTGGTGGCATAGCAGTAGGCCACCCACTATCCCCGCCAATACCCGAGTCAACCTAGATGCCCCAGGCATCTGCCTCAATGACTCGATGTTTACTCCGCCCTTCTCCAGGGTGAAGCTCGGGTCTCCGCTCAACCTCATCATCGCCTGGCCCTGATTGGCCATAGGAGTCATCAGCCATCCCTGTATGGGGATCCTCAAGATCCTCCATACGTCCTCTAGTGTGGGAGCCATCTCCCCTGTCGGTAACCAAAAGCAGGATGACCCCGGATACCATCTCTCTGCTAGGGCTGTCAGTAGCCCCATGTCTGTCGATACTTGTGGCATCTCTGCCACATGCTGTAGTCCGACCTGTGCTAGTCGGTCTCGCTCCGCCTGGTCGAGCGTGGCCACATCATCTCTCAGCCCCCCGTATTTCCA
The DNA here is from genome assembly GCA_028583015.1 of Wollemia nobilis. Classification (NCBI taxonomy): domain Eukaryota; kingdom Viridiplantae; phylum Streptophyta; class Pinopsida; order Araucariales; family Araucariaceae; genus Wollemia; species Wollemia nobilis. The sequence continues at coordinate 5,595,837 of JAQPPZ010002530.1, forward strand.
CTCTCGACTCTTTAGTAACCCCCTCTGCAAAACAAACAATAAAACAATAAAATTTATTAATAAACCAATTATTAAAATCAATTAAATGCAATTCAAACAAGCTTAATTTCATCAAATGATGATATCGTCCACTATTGGACGATATCGTCCTAAATTGGGTAAAATCATCCTTTGTAGGATGAAATCGTCTCCTATTTCGCAACTTGGGGATCGCCCCTTGTTGGACGAGATCGCCCCTAGTTCGCCGATTTCGCCCTCAGACGAAATCGACGATCTAGAGACGATTTCGACGAAATAGGGACGATTTCGTCCCGACGTCGTCGACGGCCTAAAAACGGCCGCGATGCCCCAAAATAGTCAAAAATTAAAACAAAAAATTGCACAAATCAAATTCAAACATAATTTACTAGCATTAGATCCTTACCCGTAGCCCGCGTCGGACCTCTGTCGATCTGTGCGCTGTCTCAACCATTTTTTGTCTGCAGAGCTCTCAAACAGTAAAAATGAATTAGGGTTTTACCCTATTTTTCTTAATTTTATTTAAAAACAACATTTTTTTTAGTTTTGCTTTTTCGCGCTTTTACCTCAAACGTTCGATTTGGGTAAAAACACGGAGGGGGCACCATAGTCAGCAGTCGTACGATTCGACCTAGAATCGTCGTCTAGAAAATTGAGTAAATTTTTGCTTTCTCGTAAAACGAGAAGAACTCATCTTTAACGCATTTTCTTCGAAAAATTCGCTAAAGAGGGGGCAAAATGTAGCACCCTAAAATTGGCGCAGTTAAACCTTAGTAAAAAGATAAAAATTTGAATTTTAACCCAAAACCGCCCGTTAACCGCCCGTTACCCGCTCCCCTTGTTTTCCATGCCATTTTTAGGATTTGTTTTGACCGTTGGACGATATCGTCGTCGATCAGACGAAATCATCCCAGATCTGACGAATTCATCTGGAACAGAACGTCCAGACGATTTCGTCCCAAAACCAAATTTTCATAATTAGCTTCTGTTTCAACGACTTCTCTAACTTGGGCAGAAAGCGTGTCTACGCAGTTAGAGTCTCCCTCGTTGGAGATCTCCCAAATTGGGATGATCTCCAACCTCCTAACCTCTCCCTAATCCTATATAAACTGGGATTTTCTCAGTTTATCCCCCTGAACCCCCTGGTTGACTGATTTCCCTACAAATTTAGTTCCTTGTGCATTAGAACATCCTCGCACCATCGTTTGCATTGCGTATTTCAAGTTTTCTTGCAGGAATTTTACTGTTTTTCAGCCAAAGCAAGCTCGGATCGTCGAAGGCGATTCCAGATGATTTCGGACGATCCTGTCGAGGATCGGCGATGATCTCGTATGATTGGAGGTGATCTCGACTGTAGTCCAGATTGGGGGCAATCAGAGCCCGAAGTTTGCATTTTCTTATCTTTTCTCTTCATTTTCTTATGCATTAACTTGGTTTATTTTATTCCTGCATCCTGGAGTTCACCTCATTTAGTATAGATGCATGATAAAGTTAAAATAAATTATTAAATTAATGCATTTTCCTTTAATCGCTATCTGGATCTATCATTTAGGCAAATTTACTATCATTTCTATCATTTCCCCTTGCTTTTGCAGTTGCATTTTTGGTTTTTGGTATCTGTCTCTGTGACTGTAGGTTTCTGATGAATTCGTCAGATCGACGATGATCTCGTCTGATCTCAGATGACCGACTGAGATCTGAGATGATTCTGTGACATTTCAGATGATTACGTATGATTTGAGATGATTTGGACTTCTACAAAACTCAGAATCTGCATCAGACATCCGAAATCAGGTATATTCTATCTCATTTAGCATATTTTCTGTGTTTAGCACTTATTTATGTTCTTTGTATTCATATAAATCAGCATTGGCATATAGAATAGCTTAGATTCATCTTGGCCAAACCTAGGAATTGAATGATTAAAGCACAAAATGAACACATCAAACCTACTCTCAACCTAGGCGTGGAAACTGCCACTCAAAAGTTTCCTGGTGAACCCACCATCCATCAAAAATTCACCCTTATACCCCTCCCCCGAGAGGCGCGACCTTCAAAGGGCCTCTCAGTCCGAGGTATTGTCCCATCCTTCTCGCATCCCCTTTCGGGCGTGGATCCTATAGCCTGAAGGTAAGGATGCAAAAAATTTGGAGCGATACAAGTATGTTACCCATAAATTTGGTAAATATATTGGAACCTTAATATGCAAGTCTATGGACTTTAAAATATCCATCAAATATTCTTGATGTGGAGGAGATTTTTGGATAATTTCATAGATTAAGAGTTTAGTTGATGTTAGTTTAAGGCTATGGGTAAGTCAACTCTTGAGGTGTAGGACTAGTCATGGTTGAGAGGGTGTGGCTTGTACTAGTGGAGGCAACACAGTTGATGGTGAAGACACACTTAAAAGGTCATTAGATTGGGGTTGTCAATTGGGATAATATTGATTTTTGGTGATAATATTGATCATACTAACAAAACCTTGGTAATATGAGATGTTTACATGATTATCTTGATTAAGCACAATTGTATAAGTTGATACACCATTATATTATTGTGTGGTCCCATATTGGGGTAAATGGTTTTGGTATATTCCAAGGTTTTGGTTAGGAGGGGCAAGAGGATTTTCTACTATGATGTCCCCTATCGATCATATCTTGGGCCAAATTATTAAATTTTTTATAGTTATTAATATCGTGACCTTTTGATGATGGAAAACACAAAATTGATACCCCTTCTACCATTTGGGCTTAGGTTTCATAGGATTTTTAGGTCAAATATCAGGCAAGGAGATCACTTGTGCTTCATAAATCTTCTATAAAATTGTTGATAAGGGCTTAGAGAGAGGAGTGAAATTTTTGGGGAGTCTACGAGGGTGTTGAGGACACATGGAAGATTATGAAGAGGAAGAAGTGAAAGTGTGTGGTTGTGTGGAGGTCAACTATGCTTCAAAATTTAGTGTTTGGGATTGAGCATTAGGTTGAGATGAAGTCATTGGTATGCTCAATATGACTTGGTTGACTTGGGAAGATTGTGATTGGTGGCTATTGTTGTTGCCTTTGCTAGTTTTTTGGGGTATTCTTTATTTTTAAGCTTAAGCTCCCCTACTTGAATATTAATATCTTCAATGATCTTTGCTTGGGAAATGACCTCTTCAAAGGAGTAAGGTTGTTGAAGTTGTAGGGTAGTATTGATATGTTTTGCACAACTTTAGGAAAATAACCTTACCAATTCGTTAGGAGGTAGTGAAAAAGTTAGGTCATTGATAACATTCCTCCATTGAGTGACATAGTCATGAATCAGCTCATCATCGAATTGGTGAAGATTATAAAGGTCAATCAATGTGGTCTTTTTCTTGATATTGATGAAAAAATGCTCCAATAAGAGGTTAACTAATTGTTCAAAAGTATATATATTATGTTGAGGTAAGTTTTTATACTAATCTAGGGCTACTCCCCCAAGGGATAATGGGAAATTTCAGAGCATGAGGGGATCATTTTCACTTATTAAATAGCAAGCATTGATAAAATTTCTCACATGCTCCTTAGGATCTTCTTTACTTTTGAACTTTTCAAATTTAGGCATCTCAAAATGAAAGGGATATGGTAGCATAGGGACTGATGGGTGGATGGGTTGAGCCTGTAGTTGGCTAAGAGTAGGTTTTTGATACCCAAAACCAACTGACTACAACTCTAAACTATTGACATGATTAGTCAATATTGAGAGCTGAATTTACGAATTAGTAGATGCATGTTGAGGCACAATCGATAGGGTAAAATAGGATATTTCAGGTAGAGAATTAGTGTATGGGTAATATGAATGAGGGGGATAACATGGATAAGGGGGTTGATTGGAAGAAGGGAGCTTACAATTTCTATTATGAAGAAGGAGGTTGTTGATTATGTGGAATATATGAGTGTTGGGAAACTTGGGAGTTCAAAGGAGGGGATTCATTGGTGCATGGTTGAGGTATTGGCATTGCCAGGGGGTGTTGATAATGTTTTTGAGAGCTAGAGAGGGATTGGTAGTGAGTAAGTGGAGGTTGATATTAGGAAGGTGGAGGTTGATTATAATAAGGGATAGGTTGATATTGATAATGTGGGATTGATTATGAGAGGGTAGAGTTTGATGTTGAGAAGGTGGGGGTTGGAATTGTATCAATGACCACTGATAAGGGCTTTGAGGAGGGGGTGGTGGATATACGGTAGGGGATATGGATACCCATGAAGGGGATTGGCTAAAGTAAGAGGTTTGGTTGGGTTGAATAGAATTAGAAAGAGGAGTAGAGACTATAGGTTGATGGGGTGGTTGAGGAATAATGTTGTATGAGGAAGGAGGTTTTGATGACCGCTATGATGTGCTTGCTACAAATATGAATAATTGTAAGGAGGGAGAAGAGTAGAATAATAAAATTGAAGAGGAAGGAGAAGGATAAGAAGTATATTGTAGAAAATAATGAGGAGGAGGAGGGTAAAAAATATAAGAATTAGCGGTATTCGCACCAATGATAGGAAGGATGGTGGAGGAAGGAAAATTGGTAAAGGAGGGAGTTGCATTAAGTGATGTGGATTGGGGTGGTGTGTTAGGAAGAAAGATGTTGGAGAGATAGAAGTAGGATAAAAATAAATGTGGATTTGTGAACTAGAAGGCTAATTAGGATCAGTGAAAGTATATGAGGGTGGTGTAGAAGTAGGAGGATATTGTGAATAAGAAGTGATATTAGAGGAAGAGATTGCTTGGTATCAATAGAGATTAACACAACTCCCATGGTTTGGATGGTAGTAGGCAAAGTGGAAGTGAATGAGACATATGAGGTTGGAGGATGAGTTAGCTCTTGGGACAAAAATGAGAATGAATGTTCAAGGATGTGATAAAAGGTAAAGTAAGTTAGGGAAACTTGGCTGGAGGAGGATATGAGATTTTGTGGTGTTGCATGCCATGGGATGGATGATGTGAGGAGGTTTCCTCACTAGGGGTTTCAAGTGGAGCAGTATGGTTGACTATGTGATATACCTCATATCGATGGTGGGTATCATTTGGCCATAGGGTATGGTGGTTTTTGGATAGGTTACTAGGCAAATGGTGAGGCTTGTCCTCTAGGTGAGTTGGAGGATTTATCAACAACTAAGGGATTTACTTAGAATGGTCCATTGAGGTATGCGCTTGAGCTTTGGATTGACTTTGGGTTTGGACCATAAAAGGGTTAAGGAGAGGACATGATATGGAATAGAGTATGAAGGAATGGATATGATAAAAAGGGGAATATATGAACTAATTATGAGTATGACCGTGTGGGATCAAATAACCACAAATATTAAGCATCTAGGGTCAAAAAATCATAAATGGTAATCATAAAGGGTTATATGGCTAACTCTAGAAGTAGGTTATAGAAAAGACTGAGGCAAAGACAAATGGTAAAAATATGGAAGAATTTTGTTTTGGTGTTTTGATGGTTTGGATGGCTATTTTGGATGGTTTTCATGAAAGAAATACGCTATCTACACAAACAAATAAATAAACAAGAAAAAAAAGTAAACAATGATGATGTGGGTGCTCAAGTCAATATTTTGTTGTTTGATGTTGTTTAGGAGTTCTTGTTGTTTGATTTTTATTTTGTTGGTATTTGGTATATTTTGGTTTGTTTCGTTTTTTTGTTATTATTTTTTTGGTTTTGTGTGTTTGAATGTAGCCTACCCCTAGAATCTAAAAAAAGGATGGGTATGAGGCAATATCTACAAGGGTATGTCTATGCATGCTCCTCTATGATAAGTATTACACAAACAACTAAAAATAGCTTTCTAGAGTGGGGTTGGCTCTAGGTATCCTAAAGGGAAAAATAAACCTCAAAAAAGAGGGGGCATTATCTAGAACTTGTGATAGCCTAGTCGAATTTCACTTCACCATCAAGCGTGATCAAAAATTATAACTATGCATCCAATGATTATTAAGTGTTATAATCAAGGGTGTCTAGTCTCATATTATCTTGAGCTAGTCCCAAGGGTAACTAGTTTTCTAGTGATGAAATCTAGGAAACTATGTGATCTATACTATGGTGTCTAAGGGATCAACTAGTGGTTGGGGATGAATTCCAACATCACTAGTTGGTTATCCTCATAAAATTTTGTAAACAAATTGTGCAAGAGTATGTGATTTAGATGTTTTTGTTGTTTTTATCCTTTTAAAGATGCCTATCTACAAGCTAGATGCAAAATGTGAAATTTTCCTAAACTAAATGTGAATAAAAAAATTGCTAACCTAAAATGCTCTTTTTCTATCATATATGGAAGAACAAGAAACCAATGGGAAGAATGAAATGAAATTGAACTAGTCAAAATGAAATTCCAAGACTAATGCTACCTAAGCAAGCAAGAAAGGGACCTATTCTAGATAAAGTGGGGGACTTGCTATATTAAGAAAGAAAATATAGAAATTGAGGCCATAAGAAGGAAAAAAAGAAATAATCTATGCTAAAGTAGAATAGAGAAGAAAAAATATGTTTTAAGATGAGCACTATCCTAAAGAAGAATGTACCACATGAAATAGAGAGAGAATGTATTACCTTGAAGAAGGATGTATAGGAAAGAAGAGGAGTTTTTGACTTACTATGGGTGTGATCATATAGGGTTGGACAGTCATAGCTATCCACCATCTAGGGTTGGATAGTTATAGTTGTGATCTATTTGTGACTCCAAAAATAGAACACAATGGTTGCAGAAGTAGAAATAGATGGGAGGAAGTCTGAAAAACAGTTGATTGGAAGACAAGATGATTGGAGTAAGAAAGAGAAGCCTTAAATATGAATCAAGTGAGATGAAATATAAGAGTATTAATAAGGGACCTAATTTAAAGATATAAACTTAAGCAATAAAATAATGGAAATAGACAAACTCATGCAAATGAGATACCACTAAATAAGAAAATACTAAGACCAAGAAAACAATTTTTTTATGGCTAATAAGGAGATATGATGAAACAAGAAATGTAAACCTATGCGAGAAAGACAAATGACAATAAAAATAACTCTATATCTAATGACAACAAATAAAGAGTATTAAAAGCAAGACTAATCTATTGGAGGAATGAAAAGTAGTCTACCCTATTCTAATATAAACAAGGAAAACTTCTCTAACAAAGAAAATAATAACCATGAAATAAATATACTCTATCAAAGCAAAGGAGAAGTTATTCTACGAAAAAAACCGCATGAAAATATAATCTAAGAAAAGATATTAAGATATGCAAATAAAAACTATGCTAGGAACCTAATAAAAGAATGAATTGAATCTACACTAGAAAGCAGTAAAGGAATTTTTTAATAAACTAAAAAAAAAAAAAACTATTCTATGAAAACAGTTAAAGGTTGAAAAGAAATTTCTATTTTAGGAAAACAAGAAATAAACATAAAATAAAACCTACTCTAAGAAATCATGCAAAAATTATGATGATTGTGATGGTGGGCTTCATTGCCTTAGGGATCTATCCGCTTTTGATTCCCTAGATTACACAATATACATGGAGTAAAATGCCCTTATTTAGTCTGAAATTCTATGTGTAAGGTGAGGTTCCTTAACCTAGAAGGATGGACACCTTTTGATCTCCAATATTTATCTACAACACAAGGAGAAAGCATACAAGGTCTAACTTTATTTTAGTGTAAGGAGTGGTGTGAGATTTGTTGCCTTAGGAGTTATGGCTTACTTTTGATCCCCAAGATCACATGAAAGTGCGAGGGGAGAGCATATGTAAAGCCTATTGGAAATATGACCAATTTTTATTGTCATTGATGTCAAGAGTCAGTGTTAGTAATCAGTGCAGGATTTGGTAAAAGGAAGGTTAAAATATTGATATTTTTAGCCCAAGATATTTGGTCTAAGAGCTTCACATGATTTGTCAAAAGGATGGTTAAATACCCTAAAGGAAAGAGATTCCTAGTCCTAAAGTAAATAATATTATAATATTTATTATTATAATATTAAAGGTGGAAATATAAGGTCTAAGAGTGGAAAAGAAAAATACCTAGGTCTAAAGGACATAATATTATAATATTTATTATTATAATATTAAGGGTTAAAAGACCATGGTTAAAGGCCCAAAGTATATTTAAAATATTTAAGTCATTTAATATTTAAATTATTCTTCAATAATTTAAAATTAAATATTTAAATATTTTAAATAAGGTTTAAATATTTAAGTTTGAATATTTAAATTGGGCACCATATAATGAAGTGAAGATGACTTTATTTTAAAAGGGCCTTGGTGGTATTTTAAAATTAAAGATTAAAAAAATCATTAACCACCTCTCAACCGTCGACGTCTCTTAAACGCTTATGGCACTATATAAAAGGGAAATAAAAATGTGTATGAAGGTAATGGTGAAGAACACAAGCTTATACTGAGAGGGGGAGTGAACAGTATAAGACCACTTTTTACTTTTCTTTCCCAAATAGTATTATCCAATATAATCAATGGCAATATCAATAGCAATAACCAAAGCAATGCACAAATAATTACACACAATAGAGACACCAATTTAACATGGTTCACCCAATGTGGGCTATTCCACGGAGAAAATATTTCACTAAAATTTTCTCAATCAATCTCTTGGGAATCCTTTCCCTATTACAATGTTTATGGACCTCTATCCAAAGGAGACACCAATACCCTAATCAAGTTCATGGATATCTATCCATAGGAGAACTTCTTTCTCCTTAGCTCTGGATGGTGATCTTATAGAAGAATTGTTGCCCCTATTACTCTAGATAATGGATCTCTATCCATTGAAGACACATGTCCTCACTACCCTGGCTGATGGATCTCTATCAATTGGATACTGTCACCTTCTATACTCTGTCACCTTCCAAGCTTTATCTTAAATCTGTACTAAACACAATCCTTTAGTTTAGCATAAATATGATCAATATCTATCTCTGGTATGATACAAACCTATCATCAAATATGCATCAAAATTTATCCTCAAATCTGTACTAAACACAGTCCTTCAATATAGCACAAATCTGCTCAATATTTGTCATAGTTTGGCACAAACCTATCCTTAAATATACACCAAACTCTTTCCTCGAATCTGTACTAAACATAGTCCTTCAGTATAGCACAAATCTATCCTCAATATCTATCCTCAAGCCTTAACTCAAATCTTGACTCAATATTAAATCAAATCATGCTAGATCTACCACAAATATTAACTCAAGATTTGAACAAATCATCAATCAACTCTGCTCACAAGTATACTCAAAGACTTGACTTAAATCTACCTTGTAAGCTTCCACAAAATCTCACACCAATATTTCCTCAAGTCCTCTCTGGAACTTGTCCAATATGCTCAATAAGTTCTCACAAGAACTTATCCAAATTTGTTCTCAATTAGTATTGTAAGCTTCCACAAAATCTTACCCAAATCTATCCACAAGTCTTCTCAAATACTTACCTTAAATCTGCTCAACAAGTCCACACTAGAACTTATCCAATCTCATAGAAACATAAAGAGAATTGTTAGAGACTCAATATGTTCTATACTCATCACAATGCTCAATTACTTTCAATCACTCTTTTAGAAACATACAGAGAATTTTTAAAGACTCAATATGCTTCACATTCACATCAATGCTCAATCACTTTCAATCACTCGTTTAGAAACATACAGAGAATTGTTAAAGACTCAATATGCTTCACAATCACCTCAATGCTCAATCACTTTCAATAATTCTTTCAGAAACATACAGAGAATTGTTAGAGACTCAATATGCTTCACAATCACCTCAATATTCAATCACTTTCTCAAATCAATTCATAATATAGAATATTTTATTTTATAGAACTTGAACAATCACTTCACACATCCACTTGACTAGGCTCAACCAATCACTCAATGAAACAATCCTTGCTTACAAACCCTAGTCCAAGCATATGAACCTTCACTCAAAATATTTCTAAAAATGCTTATCAACCAATCTCACATAACAATGATACTCATGTTCTTTTCAAACCCTAGTTCAAGTTCTTCACTCAACCAATGGCTTCAACAACAATGCTTATAAAACAAGGTTTTAACAACAACTCTTTATTCCAAAAACCTTGAAGCATTAACTCAACACACTCAATAAGGATACCTACTTAAGTCCTTTTCACTCCAAAATTGTTTTCCAGAAAACCAACCAATCAACTCAACTATAGAAGAATATGTCCATACCTTTTTTTTTTATGATGAAGGAACCTCAAAAATCTATCACAACCACAAACACTTCTTTGCCAAGCTCAAAGAAGTTATAAGGTGATAAACTCTCTCAAAGATACAATGTAAATATCAAAACTTACATACACCTTATGACTCCATCTTAAAGAAATCATCCATCAACGATAATTGACCAAACACACCTTACTCTTCTCAATATTGCAATAATTGATTAAGTCACTTTACCAAATATATGCAATAAATCAATTTTTAATTCCCTAAGGTAAAAGCAATATTACCCTAGTAACATTCCATTTACCACTTAGGTAAATATTGTAATAAATTTACCCCTTATCTCTCCACAACCTTAGCAACTTAATAAAAAATTAAATCAAAAATATAAAAACATTCGATCTTGCACTCTCCTTGCTAGCACCTTGGCCATGGCTTGCTAGCCGTGTGAGCCAAGCGCTCATGTACCCACTAAAAGCATAGAAGGTGTTTTAATATTTCACCAAATTCTTTAGAGCCCTTGGCTCCCTTCTCCTCTTGCCACGTAGCATGTTCAATGCGCTCCCTTCTTACTAAATGCACGAACCTTTTTGTTCGCTGCTCCTTGGCACTTTATCCATAAATCTTAGCATGATTTTCAGTACAAAAATAATTGAAGGAAATTTGAATACATGGTTTTGAACTTAGACAAATATTTAAATACCTTTTGCCTTCCAAATCTTGCACGTCGGTGGTGTATTAAAATTGGACGTCTACACCTTTATAATATGCATAATTAATTTATAAATCGTTTAAATTCTATTTAGAATTTAAATTTTATAAATTAACTTTGTAACCTTTGGCTTTATAAAAATTAAAGCCTCCTTGGGGGTTAAATAAAAACTTTTCGTTGTTCATAATGATTTAATAAAAAATCATTTTTCCACCATGGTTTTAATAAAAACCCTTTATCTTGCCACCATGTTTTTAACAAAAACCCTTTATTTTTGCCTCACATAATATAAAAATAATATTATGACATATTTTCAATCAACCTCTCGCATTATTCCTTTTGACCTTTTGACATCAATTGTAGCTTATTCCTTGACATCAATGACAACTTTGTTCCTTGACATCAATGACAACTTTGACTCAAAATGTCCAATAAATGGTTAATGCAAGGCATAATAAAGAAAATATTTCGCATCCACTCAAACACGTGAATAAAAAGGAAGAAGACGAATTTGTGCATATTCCAAGGGCAACGAAAGACAAAAGTTGAAGTGTGCCATTTTTTGTCTTACATGGACACGTAGCCTAGGTGGTAGATTGGTCTCTACACTAACCGAGGACTTGAGTTCAATTCATGTAAGAAGCGTACGCAATTTTTGGCTAAGGTGTGCTTTAAATTATTTTTATATTTTATTCTATTTTGGATGGTTATGGAAGGGTAGGAAGTAATACGCGTTGTTAGGTAAGACAAGGAGTTATAAGGGTTTATATAACTTTATAAGGGAGACATAAGGGTAAGACGGATATATATTAAAAAATTACATTATAATTGTTTGGGTTTTTTTTGGCTGTAATATAAAGAAGGGAAGTTAGATATTGGAGTTATAAGGGAAATATATATATATATATATATATATATATATATATATTGTGAATTGTTTAGGTTTTTTTTTTTTTTAGTATTTAGAAAAAGAGTTAAGGCTTGGAGTGATAAGGGTGTGTAAGGTATTTGTTTTGATATGGAAGTTGAATGAAAAAATATTTTTTATATATTGAATGATATTCGACTAAATTTGGAGATTATAAGGTGTGACTCTGCTATTTTTGTATGGTGGAATAATTACTGGGAAAATATTTGCAAGGGGATTTTGGGAAAAATTGTGTACCCCACCATATTGGCAAAGAAGATTTGATTGTGGTTGAGACAAGTTTTAACAAAAAGGTATGGGCATATCTTCCTTGTGAGTGAAAGATTGTTGGGTTGAATGTTATGAATGCTAAGTTGGAGTGAAAAGGTTTGTTTGATAAGCATTGTTGAGTAAGCTTTCATGTGCATGATTGGTGAATGTTTGTGAGAACATTTGAGTGAGAAATTGAGAACTATCTTGAACTAGGGTTTGTGGAAAGATCATGAGTATCATTGTTATGTGAGATTGTTTGATAAGCATTGTTGGAAATATTTGAGTAAACTTTCATGTGCATGATTAGGGTTTGTGAAAAAGACCATGAGTATCATTGTTATGTGAATTTGGAATCATCTTGAGTCAAGGTTGAGTTCCATAGTGTGAGTTGTTGAAAGCATTGTGAAACACTTGTTTAGGGTTTGTAAGCAAGTTGTGTTTCATTGAGTGATTGGTTGAGTGGAGTTGATTGAGCATAATTGATTGAAAGTGTTGGAGTGATAGTTCAAGTTCTGTGAAACAAATTGTTCTTTATTCTTAATTGATTTGAAGAGAGTTTGGAAGTGATTGAGTGTTGTGTGAGTGTGAAACATATTGAGTCTCTAACCATTCTCCATATGTTTTTGTGGTTAAACAAGAGATTTTGAAAGTGATTAAGTATTGTTGTGAGTGTGAAACATATTGAGTCTCTAACCATTCTCTATATGTTTTTGTGAGATTAAAACAAGATTCTGTGTGAAACTTGTTTGTGTGATTGAAGAGGTTTTCTGTGATAGATTGAGTTGAGTTGAGTAAGCTTTTGTGAAAGCTTACAATGCAGATTTAAGACAAGTCTTGGTGAATACTTTATGAGCAGATTGGACAAGTTCTAGTGAGGACTTGTTGAGCATATTTAAGACAAGTCTTGGTGAAGGCTTGTTGAGCATATTGGACAAGTTCTAGTGAGGACTTGTTGAGAAGATTTGAGGTAAGTCTTGGTGAAGACTTGTTGAGTAGATTGGACAAGTTCTAGTGAGGACTTGTTGAGCAAATTTGAGGTAAGTCTTGGTGAAGACTTGTGGAGCATATTGGACAAGTTCTAGTGAGGACTTGTTGGATAGATTTGAGGTAAGTCTTGGTAAAGACTTGAGAGTATTTGGAGCAAGTTCTAGAGAGGACTTGTTGGACAGATTTGAGGTAAGTCTTTGAGAAGACTTAAGAGCAGAGTTGATTGATTTGTTCAAACCTTGATTTAAGGTTTGGGGAAGATCTAGTAGAGTTGATTTGTGATTGGATCAAGCTTTGTGTTAAGGCTTGAGGATAGATTTGAGGATAGAGTTTGGTGCAGATTTGAGGATAGGTTTATGCTAGACCAGAGATAGAGATTGAGTAGATTTGTGCTAGATTGAAGGATTATGTTTAGTGTAGATTAAAGATAGATATTAAGCATATTTGTGCTAGATCAAAGGATTATGTTTAGTGCAGATCAAAGATAGATATTGAGCATATTTATGCTAGATCAAAGGACTATGTTTAGTGTAGATAATAAATATATAATTTCTAATTAAGATTTATTATGATATAAAATAAATATTAAATTTATCTAATAAAACTTTTTAGTGTAGATTTGAGACAGAGTTGAGAGTAATCTTTGGAGGTGATAGAGCAGAGGATAGTAGTCTCTAGTGGATAGAGATCCATTAGCTAGGGTAGTGAGGATAAAGTATTCTAAGTGAGGATAGAGGTCTTCAATGGAGAGAGATCCACAAGCTAGTGTAGTGGAGGTAGTAGTCTTCTAGAGGATCACCATCTAGAGTAGAGGAGAAGGAGTTCTCCTATGGATAGAGATCCATAAACCAACTAAGGGGATTAGTGTCTCCTATGGATAGATATCCACAAACTTGATTAGGGGATTGGTGTCTCCTTTGGACAGAGGTCCATAAACATTGTAATAGGGAAGGATTCCCAAGATATTTGTTGAGAAAATTTTAGTGAAATATTTTCTTCGTGGAGTAGCCCACATTGGGTGAACCACGTTAAATTGGTGTCTCTATTGTGTGTGATGATTTGTGCATTGCTTTGGTTACTACTATTGATATTGCCATTGATTATATTGGATAATATTATTTGGGAAAGAAAAGTAAAAAGTGGTCTTATATTGTTCACCCCCCTCTCAGTATAAGCTTGTGTTCTTCAATTGGTATCAGAGTAGGTTCCTTCAAAAAGGGTCTAACAACTTGAAGGAAGATCTTACAAGAACACACATGGCAAAGAAAGGCAAAAGTAGAACCATGAGACCTAAAAAGAAAAGAACACACATGGTCATGAAAGAAAAGGAAGATGAATTTGATTTTGTTTTCAAAGAGATTGTTTCTCTAAGAGGAGAAGTGGAAATAGATTCAAGAGATGAATCAAGCAGTGGAGAAGAGACTAAATTGATAAAATTTTGTACCAGATGTAGGAAGACAGGTCACCATGCAACTTATTGTCCACAAGATGGTGAAGAATGTTTTATTTGTGGTCAACTCGGTCATGATGCAGGTTATTGCAATGGGTTTAGTAGTAGTGAAGATGAAATGGAACTCAAGGAAAACAAGCACAATCAAAATAGGTATGAAGAAGAAACTCTACTTTTGACAATAGAAGAAAATGCTCCTATTGAAGACCAAAGAAAAGAGAAAAATTCAGAAAGAGAAAAGGAGGAAGCCACTCTTAAGGAACTTGTTGAGTTGAAAAGGGAGAACTTAGAATTAAAGGCTCAAATACAAGAGGATGAGAAATGTAAGACAAAGCTTCTACAAGATCTCTCTGACTTGAAAGATAAGATTGAAAAGGCAAGGAGAGCTGAAAAAGGTATGGTTGAACAATCAAAGGTAAAAGAGCTAGAATGTGAAAGACTTATTGTTGATCTCGAAGAATTAAAAAGGGAGAACTCAAGATTAAGGGTTCAAGCTCAAGAAGATGAGAAAGCAAAAGCAAAGTTTCTACAAGAGCTCACTAACTTCAAAATTAAGGTTGAAGAGGCAAGGAAAATTGAAGAAGGTATGGCTGAAAAATTAAAGACAAAAGATCTAGAGTGTGAAAGATTAGAACATGAGATAGTTTCACTAAGGATGGAAGTGAAAGACTCTAAGGACAAGCTACACAAGTTTGAGAAAAATTCAAAGACCTTGGACAAGATTATCAATGCACAAAGATCATCAGTCACCAAAACAGGACTTAGTTTTGAAGAAGAACAAGGGAAACAGGAAGCAAAAAAAGGAGAGTCAAGCTCAAGCACCAAAGAAGAAGAAGCTTCAAAAGAAGAGAGTGAAAGAGAGAGTGAGACTTCTGAGGATAAGTTGGACAATAGAAAGTTCAACAAGGAAAGGAACAATGCACAAATAAGGAACAAATGGAACAGGAAACAACACAGGGAAGAAGAGACTAAGAGACCAATGGGGTCAAGGCAAGGTTTCTTCAATGGACGTTGCTTCTCATGTCACAGGTTTGGGCACAAGGCTACACAATGTAGGACACATGAAAGACAGGAATATGAAAATTTTAGAAACAGGCATCTCTTTCAAGGGTATTGCTACTCTTGTAATCAGTTTGGTCATAAGGTAGTTAATTGCAGGGTTCATGATAGGAATGGATATGGCTTCACCAAGAGGAACTACAAGATATTTGCACCTTCAAGGAATCACAACATTAAGTGTTATAAGTGCAATAATATTGGGCATATAGCCAAGTGGTGTAGAGCAGAATTTCCAAAACCTCCAAGGACAGGCAAGAAAGAGGATTCTCAAAAGGTTCAAAAAGGTATGACTTCAAAGGTATGGAAAAAGAAGGTGGACAAAAGTAAAGAGCAGTGTATGTTGGGAGTAGAGATACTCCCACCCCATAATTAACCACCTCAAGGAAAGGAGGTGGGGGAGGGGCTAAGCTAAGAGTCTTATCTTTAGCCCCAAGCCCCAAAGGTGGCCCTTTGCCATTGATGTCAAAGGGGGAGAGATTTGAGTTAGGGGGAGAGCATTCAATCAGGGGGAGCAGTTTCTCAGGGGAAGCAGAACTGAAAAAGGTAAAAGAAATGGTAAAAGGAAAATGGGTTGCCATCAATGACAAAGGGGGAGATTGTTGGAAATATGAGCAAGTTTTGTTGTCATTGATGTCAAGAGTCAGTGTCAGTAATCAGTGCAGGATTTGGCAAAAGGAAGGTTAAAATATTGATATTTTAAGCCCAAGAGATTTGGTCTAAGAGCTTCACATGATTGGTCAAAAGGATGGTTAAATACCCTAAAGGAAAGGGATTCCTAGGCCTAAAGGAAATAATATTATAATATTTATTATTATAATATTAAAGGTGGAAAGATAAGGTCTAAGAGTGGAAAAAAAAATACCTAAATCTAAAGGACATAATATTATAATATTTATTATTATAATATTAAGGGTTAAAAGACCATGATTAAAGGCCCAAAGGATATTTAAAAGATTTAAGTTATTTAATATTTAAATTATTCTTCAATAATTTAAAATTAAATATTTAAATATTTTAAATAAGCTTTAAAGATTTAAGTTTGAATATTTAAGTTGGGCACCATACTATAATGAAGTGAAGACGACTTTATTTTAAAAGGGCCTTGGTGGTATTTTAAAATTAAAGATTAAAAAAATCATTAACCACCTCTCAACCGTCGACGTCTCTTAAACGCTTATGGCACTATATAAAAGGGAAATAAAAATGTGTATGAAGGCAATGGTTAATGCAAGGCATAATAAAGAAAATATTTTGCATCCACTCAAACACATGAATAAAAAGGAAGAAGACGAATTCGTGCGTATTCCAAGGGCAACAAAAGACAAAAGTTGAAGTGCATCATTTTTGTCTTACATGGACGCGTAGCCTAGGTGGTAGATTGGTCGCTACGCTAACCGAGGACTCGAGTTCAATTCGCGTAAGAAGCGCGCGCAATTTGTGGCTAAGGTGTGCTTTAAATTATTTTTATATTTTATTCTATTTTGGATGGTTATGGAAGGGTAGGAAGTAATACGCGTTGTTAGGTAAGCCTAGGAGTTATAAGGGTTTATATAACTTTATAAGGGAGACATAAGGGTAAGACGGATATATTAAAAAATTACATTATAATTGTTTGGTTTTTTTGGTTGTGTAATATAAAGAAGGGAAGTTAGATATTGGAGTTATAAGAAAAAAATAATATATATTTTGTTGTATGTGAATTGTTTGGGGTTTTTCTTTTTGAGTATTTAGAAAAAGAGTTAAGGCTTGGAGTGATAAGGGTGTGTAAGGTATTTGTTTTGATATGGAAGTTGAATGAAAAATTAATTTTTATATATTGAATGATATTTGGTTAAGTTTGGAGATTATAAGGTGTACTTGTGACTTGTTATTTTTGTATGGTGGAATAATTATTGGGAAAATATTTGCAAGGAGATTTTGAGAAAGATTGTTGTTACCTAACCTTAATATTGGCAAAGAAGATTTGATTGTGGTTGAGACAGGTTTTGAGGTCATTTCTCCATCAAGAAAAAGGTATGGGCATATCTTCCTTGTGAGTGAAATATTGTTGGGTTGAATGTTATGAATGCTAAAGTTGGAGTGAAAAGGTTTGTTTGATAAGCATTGTTGAGTAAGCTTTCATGTGCATGATTGGTGAATGTTTGTGAGAATATTTGAGTGAGAGATTGAGAACTATCTTGAACTAGGGTTTGTGGAAAGATCATGAGTATCATTGTTATGTGAGATTGTTTGATAAGCATTGTTGGAAATATTTGAGTAAACCTTCATGTGCATGATTAGGGTTTGTGAAAAATACCATGAGTATCATTGTTATGTGAATTTGGAATCATCTTGAGTCAAGGTTGAGTTCCATAGTGTGAGTTGTTGAAAGCATTATGAAACACTTGTTTAGGGTTTGTAAGCAAGTTGTGTTTCATTGAGTGATTGGTTGAGTGGAGTTGATTGAGCATAGTTGATTGAAAGTGTTGGAGTGATAGTTCAATTTTTGTGAAACAAATTGTTCTTTATTATTAATTGATTTGAAGAGAGTTTGGAAGTGATTGAGTGTTGTGTGAGAGTGAAACATATTGAGTCTCTAACCATTCTCCATATTTTTTTGTGGTTAAACAAGAGAGTTTGAAAGTGATTAAGTATTGTTGTGAGTGTGAAACATATTGAGTCTCTAACCATTCTCTATATGTTTTTGTGAGATTAAAACAAGATTTTGTGTGAAACTTGTTTGTGTGATTGAAGAGGTTTTCTGTGATAGATTGAGTTGAGTTGAGTAAGCTTTTGTGGAAGCTTACAATGCAGATTTGAGACAAGTCTTGGTGAATACTTATTGAGAAGATTGGACTTCTTGTTGTGGATTGTGTGTAGGTATATTGGGAGAGTATTCAACGAGAAGTTCTAGTGAGGACTTGTTGAGCATATTTAAGAAAAGTCTTGGTGAAGGCTTGTTGAGCATATTGGACAAGCTCTAGTGAGGACTTGTTGAGCATATTTGAGGCAAGTCTTGGTGAAGGCTTGTTGAGCATATTGGACAAGTTCTAGTGAGGACTTGTTGATAAGATTTGAGGTAAGTCTTGGTGAAGACTTCTTGAGTAGATTGGACAAGTTCTAGTGAGGACTTGTTGAGCAAATTTGAGGTAAGTCTTGGTGAAGACTTGTTGAGCAGATTGGACAAGTTCTAGTGAGGACTTGTTGGATAGATTTAAGGCAAGTCTTGGTGAAGACTTGAGAGTAGTTAGAGCAAGTTCTAGAGAGGACTTGTGGATAGATTTGAGGTAAGTCTTTGAGAAGACTTGTGAGCAGATTTGATTGATTGATTTTTTCAAACCTTGAGTTAAGGTTTGGGGCATATCTAGTAGAGTTGATTTGTGATTGGATCAAGCTTTGTGTTAAGGCTTGAGGATATATTTGAGGACAAAGTTTGGTATAGATTTTAGGACAAGTTTGTACCATACTAGAGACAAATATTGAGAAGATTTGTGCTAGATAAAAGGACAGTGTTTAGTACAGATCAAAGATAGATATTGAGTAGATTTGTGCTAGACCGAAGGACTATGTTTAGTGCAGATCAGAGACATATATTGAGCAAATTTGTGCTAGATCGAAGGACTGTGTTTAGTGCAGATCAAAGATAGAGATAGATTAGATTTGTTCTAGACTAAAGGATTATGCTTAGTGCAGATCAAAAAGGGGGGAGGTGATTAACCTTGGACACTCCAACTCCAAAAGTGATAATTGATAAGGTGGTAAGGACTCATATGTACCTAGATTTTGTTTTGATAGATTGTGTGAGACTAGTACCTAAATGATGGGTGAGTGATACCAAATTAGACGGATGAACTTTTGAGCCCTAACGATTAAGAAGGATGATCATCTTGGGTTGGATGATTAGATTTTGGTGTAGATATGAGAGACCTACACGAGAGGTCTTAGTTTGACATGTGCTAGGATTATTTTGATGATGTGTTAAATTTGTGAACAGATAGAAAGCAGTAAGAGAAGCAAGAAACATAAAAACCTTAAAGAAACACACAAGGTATATATCAAACAAAGGATAGTAAAAAAAGGAATAATCCTACTACCTAAAAGCTAGAAAATACCAAGTATGGTTAAGGTATGGTCCCACCATGATTGCCAAATATGTAACATGGAAGATGTCCCATTTCATTTTATAGATAAAAAGGTTATTACAAGCAATTTAGTTTTACAAATGGCCCTCTTAAGGCTTACAATAGGGTTTCCAAAGGTGTATAATATCCCCTTTTACAATATACAACAATAATGGAGCTCTAAAATCTCCTATACCTCCTCAAGAGTTGGGTGGGTTTTGGAAGCTCTGATAGGTCAACCACCCTAGGTTGAATACTCTCCCAATATACCTACACACAATCCACAACAAGAATTCAAAAGCCTCAAGTGGGCCTTCCTAGGTTAGGCTCACACTTAATAATAGATGCACACAAGAAACTTGGAAAATATTTGCTTAAGATGAAAACATGATATCAAAATATCATAGAACCTTAAAATAAAACCTTTCTCAACTTACTATTCTATTTTTTGTTGAGGTTGTGACTATTTTTTACTCTAAAAAGTAATCGTTCGGGATTGATGATATTCTCTATGGGTCGTCTTAGCTCTGATAACGATGACTAAAGATCATCTAGGGTCAAATGATCGTTGCTTTCGCTACTTAGGTGTGAGTGAAATTTTTTGTGAACCTCCATGGGGGTGTGATTGGTCTTTGGTAGCAATCTAGTGCTAGTTAGATACTCTATTTATGAGCAACTTGTTGGTCAAATATCTACCTAAAATACAACACATGCATTTGTGCACCCTAGACACAACCAACATTGAAAGGTCAAAGGAGAGAAATGACCTTTGAGCTAATATCCAGAGAAGGTTGGCTCCCTTACTAGTCCTACACTAGTTTCAGACTAGAGTTGCAAAAAATAAATTGAAAATAATCGAAAGAAATGGAAATATGACCATAGGTCGGAGGTGTAGGATTGGGGACTGACTAGTAACAAGAATTCCAACCAAATGTTATAGCGACATAAAATAGAAATGAGAGCAAGAGAATCTACTTACAGTCTCGTAGAGACAACTTCTAGAATTGCATTCTAGTATTCATACTTATACCAACAATACCCAAATCCAAGTGCAGAATTTGAACTTAACAGTAGATAATAAACATAAATATTAAATAGAAATGCTTAAAGAGAAAGAAATCACACAAAGAGACTATTTGCAAAATCAAAAGCTACAACTTCTATTTATGCAAAAAACTTGAATAGTTTTTCTATAGAATGTCTATCCTCCTTTACAATGGAAATTGAGTAATATTCAAGGAAATAGGGTTCGCACACTTAGTTGGCTGGGTGCGCGAACCTGTACCCACACCCGCATCGGGTGCATAGGTGTGGCAGTAGGTGCGACTAGGCTGAATCCTAGCCGCACCCTGTTTGACAGGGTTTGGCTCAGCCTAACCCTACAGTTGGTTAAGGTTCGGTTAGCCGAACCCTACCCAAATAGGGCATGAAAAATACATGTATTTTTTAATTTATTTTAATTTAAATTATAATATGTGCACATGTGGGCTTTAAAAACATTATAAAAATTTTAAATTTTTAAAAATTTAATATTTTAAATTTTTAAATTTTAAAGTTTTTTGCATCTTATCCAATACTTAAAAGTTAATGTTTATCCAATTTGATGGCCTCAAGGCCTTTGTTCCCAGTGCCCATGCTCTTATCTTCGACTGACGCACCTAGTTGGACTTCCTTCTCTCCGTTTACCTTGGCATCCCATGGTTTCCCTAGGCAAAATCCATTGGCACTGCCATCTGACTACTAATCCTGCCACCTCTTAAAGGAGATAAATACCAGACATAACAGGAGGATTCAAAGGACTGCCTTGTACAATTGTGAACATGTAGTTAAAGTCATTTACAAGGTAGTTTAAAGGGTAATATAAACTTTAAAAATTTCTTCTCTTTATTGATGACAGTTGTGGATCCTTTTAGCTCTCACCACCCATATATTCAAGGCTTACAGATGATAAACTTGTGTTCATTTTGTAGTAGCTTTGATACACATAAACATAAAATTATTTGTTTTTTTTTTAATATTTACCATGATAACAGGATTGACGTGTGTTCTAATACGATGCGAGGTCATCTAAACCTCAATGGATCGTGGGGTTTGACCAACTACATCCAGCCCATTTTGGGCATAACGGTTTTAAAAAAAAAAAAATTATTTTTAATTTTTTATTAAATGAGCCATTGATTCATACAAACGTGCTAGAGAAACACTTCGTGAAATAAAATGAAATTGTTCTTAGCTCACCTTAAGAGTGAGATACCATAGTCCTATAGAGAGGATATATTTAATATTGTGCATCCATCTTGTCCTATACTTAAAAGTTAATGTTATATATATATATAATATATATTTATGTATTTTTAGGATAAATTTATTTATATATATATATATGTATTTTTTATATATATATAAATTTATTTATCCTAAAAATACATATATATATATATATATATATATATATATATATATATATATATATAATATATTTATTTATTTATTTATTTATTTATTTATTTATTTATTTATTTATTTATATTGAAATTAGCCACACCCGCACCCAACAAACCCTATTTTTGGTGGGGGCCGCACCCACACCCGCACCCGTGATTCCCGTTGCACCCACATCCTTGCACCTGGTAACCTTGGTAATATTTATATAGGTTTTTGCCTCTTTCATTTAACACACATTGAGACAAAATGTTTGTTGATTAGGAACCACGACGAGGAAATTCCTTGTAGGAAATCTTGAAAATTTATATTTTTGAGACATTGATCCAGTTTTTAAGGAAACACCTCTAGAAATCAGTATATTTAGGTGTCGCTGCACAAAAATCTGCAAATGCGATCAACAACTTGCTATGCCTTGGAAATTTATCCTTGTCTACAATCTCTTGGAACTAATAGCAATCACCTTGTGATAAAAAAATTGTAGCTCTTTTTCGCATGAAATCAACAATCTCAGTAACTTCTACCCCAATCATTAAATATGCCATTTGGTCCTGGTACCTCATAAAATTCTTCTTTGAATTTTAAAAAGTCTTGCATTCACACACGGCCACTGACTTATATCAAATTAAAATTTATCGCATAACATCCTTCTCCCTTATCGCAGTAGCAAAAATATGAGCAAAATGACTACTTTAAACCACTTTCATGTCATTTCACCCCTAAAAGGAACTATTGAGATTTTTCTTCCTTCTAGAGCGCAAGTGCCTTCATAGAACATCATTCTTTTTTAAAATACACATTTACCCAAAAAATGGGTGGAACGTGTTATCGCCTTCCACCTAGGACGAACCTTGCATTGAATATTCAACGCCTAATATCTTCTCATTCTCCTCAGAATAAAACCTTGGATGCATTGTTGGTCATTTTTTGTAGCTTTGTCCTAGTGAATTGTGAACGTGACATTTGCCCCCCTCTTGGGGTGCATGTACTATTGACCATTCATATTTATTTTATGCACCGAAGTAGGATCCATACCTTACTTCATATATTCATTCACCTAGAGGAAGGGCGAATGTGACGTTCACCCTCCTCTTGGGGCGAACGCACCATTAACTTTTTAATATTTTATTTGGTACTTTGCAACTTTGTTTATATTTTTTGAAGCTTCCCTTTATTGCACTTTTACCTCTGAGAGGGGCAAATGGAATGGTCACCCCTCAATCGGGGCAAAAGCGTTGCTGACTTGTCAATGCTTTTCGTTAAGCAATTTTTAAAATGATGTTCATCCCAAAGTGGGGCGAATGAAGCTTTCACCCCAACTTTGGGGTGAACATGCTCTACATTATTTTTCCTATGCTTCAACTTTGAGCACCTTCTTCACTTAATTTTTTAAATGGCTTTTCACCCCAAAGTGGGGCAAAAGGGACTTTCATCCCTCATTTGGGGTGAAAGCATCTCCATTCGAACCTTAGCCAATTTTCTTTGTTTTCTTTGTAAAAAGATCACGTTCACCCCAAAATGGGGTGAATTCATCAGTCACTCCAACTTAGAGGTGAACATGACTTTGTCATTCCTTTTGCATAATAACCCAATTTTAAAACAAAGGAATCATTTTTGCCCAAATTTGAACCTTGAAGTAGTGCTCTTTGTGATGTTATCTAGTGACTTTTACTGATATTTCTCACACCTTTATCCATAAATATTTTGTCTTGTGATGTCCATTATTTTAAAGCAAGAAATGCATGAAAAATAAAGAAGTTAATATGTACAAAAATTGTAACATATCATATAGGCCAAAAACATTGTATCATAGTATTAATATATTTATCGATTTTACATCAATAAAATTTCATCAAAATTTTAATGTGGCATATTGTCAAAATTGTCTATATTTTAGGCGACTCACAGGTTATCCAACTCGCATCGATTTAAGTGATCCCAGGCCTTCTACCACCTACTGGTCTTCCAACTATTTGTGAATCAATGGGAACATTTGAGTGATGCTCAGTGAAGCATCTAACTCCAGTGAAGGGGAATTATCAATTGCTAAAGCAACTACAACTCTGGAAACTGCAACAACCAAAACTGCGGTAGTGGATGAGGAAGTAGCATTGGTCCTTAGCTTCTTCATAGCTTTCAATAATGGGAGCACATCTTGAACATTGTGCTTCTCCAACAAAGACACCTCAAAAACTTTGTGCTTCACCCACTGCAATATCCATTGAAACACATATTGTTGTTCTTCTTCCTCAAGTGTCGGGTACTCTTCTTTTGCCATGCTTTCACCATTGTCAAAATATTGAAAACTTTGAGGTAAGATCTTGGTGAAATCAATGGGTTGATAGGCATTGACATACTCATCATAGACTTCCAAAAATACCTCATCCATCTTCAACCCATAAGGTGATGCAATTTTTCATTTGTGGACCTGTATTATCCACCAGTTCATGATTTTTTTCTCTATCCACAGGGGTGAATTTCTTTCACTTGAATAAAAATTTTGGGTGGAGGAATCTAATTTTTGTATACCTCTGAATTATACTCAGCCACATGTTCATAGAAGTCGTTCCAGGGTGGGAGTGACATTATATTTTCAATGTGCCACTCTAAGTCATGCCCATAAAAATTATTGTGCCTCTCCTAAATGTCAGGTCGTGGAAAAAATGGAAGGTCTTGGAATTTATTATTTCCAAACATTTACCCAATGGGTCATATCTCCATCGTTGTGGTACTTCTATCAAACCCAGGTCTTGAAGTGCCACCGTGAGTAGCCTGTTTTGCACGACCTGGTTCACTTCTATACTTTCGAACTTGAAATGCATATTGCAAGTCATTCTCTTACCACACACTGCTCCATACACATCATTAGCATAATCTATTTGGTGCACCACCTCCATGGCAAAAATATGTTTTATGGTAAATTATGGTAGTAAGAATGGCTTACCTGTGAAGCCATAGATTCTTACGACCATACCCTGAGTCAAAAAAAATATGTCACCCTTTTTTTCCATAGCAATCACCTCCTTCATTGCCCACAACACTCTTTTACTTTGGCCGTAAATCAACTCAATTATGGGTCCCACAAATAGGTGATTGAAACTATAGTATGACTCCCTCCTCGATAGAGCGGGAGTTCACATATAAATAGGCAATAGTTCATCTATTTCATCAACCTGTTTTATTGCAATAAATGAAAAATGTTGGTGCAAATGAAAAAAGAAATACCAAACAAGGAATAATGTGTGCTTGAATGAAGTCTCCTCTCTCGTGCATAGTTTCTCCAATTGGACATGCAACTTTTGGTAAATAAAATCAACCGATTCAAAACCATTTGGATTAATGTCCCTTCTCATGGTCGTTGGAGCATAAAACTCCCTTTGAGAGATACATTACACCAACATCGCCTGCCACTTATGCACTATAGAATCTACTGGAAGACCAACAACCCATGCCAACATAGAGATTAAGTCAAGGCTCTTGAATTTTAACAAATATTTTTATAAATTCGAAAGTTGCCCTAACTACGACTCCTTGATCAACTATGTTTCCATAAACTGGCACATCGTCACCATAGAAACATATATTTCTTCTTGTTTGTTGATGTGCAGTTTCTTAAAATTCATATCAAATGAGGGCTTTAAACCATAGGTAAATGCTTCCCTCATTGAACGGTGGTCATAGAGAAATCACCTCCCCATTGGCCTTCCGAACCGACCTGGTAAGTGGATTATAAAATTTGACAATTAATTTTACCAACTCTAGACAAGGGTGCATAGGCATACACAAATACCAAACTAATTGTGCATAGAATGATATTGTC
This sequence comes from Wollemia nobilis, assembly GCA_028583015.1. NCBI lineage: Eukaryota > Viridiplantae > Streptophyta > Pinopsida > Araucariales > Araucariaceae > Wollemia > Wollemia nobilis. The sequence goes on from JAQPPZ010002530.1 coordinate 5,621,806, forward strand.
AGAGGGCTTTCTACCATTAATCCTTGACTTACTACAAATTCTACATCCTACCAAAGTTTCACCATGCCCTTGTTTGTGATCAAACAGTCTCCAACCTCTGCCATAGTGTCAGAGTATGGATCTAAGTCCACATTCTCATTTATGTGGGCCTTATTGGACTTCGACCCACCTTCTATTTTTCTTTTTGATTGTTTAGGCTCTGCAATCTCTTTCACCTCTTTGCTTTTCTTACCCATTCTACAAACCCTGACAACTCTAAAAGCACTATGTAATTTTTGCAACAAAAGCTTGAAAATATACTGGAAGATTTTTTAAAGAATTTTAACTTTCAGGTGAATTTACCTATGCTTCATTTATAGAATGTGCGCCAACCATCAGAGTAAATGCAGTAAATTTTCTTGGTGAATTCAAGAGGGTGTGCGCCTTGTTTCCCTTAATTAGCACTAATCCCAAAGCTAAATAGTAATTGAATGAAATTCATTATAAAATCACTTTAGTAAAATATACCCTCCTCGTTGTGTTGCACCTTCGAAAAATGTGTCTTTGCTATTGAAATTGTCTTGGAAAAATAAATTTGCCACCCGAGGACCAATGAGCACTCATGTTTTCACCAGTGGAGAATCTCACTCCTCAGGAACACCAAATCTCCTTCCAACGCAAATATGAGTGTACATTTTTAATTAACTACTCTAAAACTACGTCATTAATGCTCATGATCTTCTCTCAAAATTCGTCATGTTTCGAGGTGAAACCACTTTGGGGGGGCACACTTGAAAGTTCGATTGCTCTTCTTCAAAAACATTTTTCCTACTTGATGTAATTCATGACGAATGCTCTTCCTTTTAAAACCACTTCTTGCTTCTCCTTTTTGCCCAGTTTTAGAAAAAGCCTAGATTTTCTTATCCGTTTTTTTTTAACTTTATTGATTTTAGGGCTTTTTCCTTTTTTATTTTTATATTTTTTTTGTATTCACCTGCATGCTAAAAACAACCCTCTAAATATAATAGCAAAGCTATACAACCCCTATTTTTGTATTTTTTTTCTCTTTTTTTTTTATATATTATATTTTTTTTGCCTTGCATTAAGATTTCAATGCGGTCGCCCAAAAGGGTTGGCACACACGCCTTTCACATTTTTAAGGCACTTATCACTCCATACACAAGGTAAAACACCTTTGATCACCTTTAATTTATCGGTACATGTTTTAAATAAAACATCATTTGTAAACCTTTTCCATATCTTCGCCCCAATGAGGGACGAACGGGAGTTTTACCCCTGATTTGGAGCGAAAGCCTTTTTGCCTTTTTTTTATGTTGACTTTGTTTTTTTATTATTCTTTAATACATTCACCTCCATTTGGGGGTAAATGGGGCTTTTGCCTCCTTCGCTTGGTGAAAGCAACTTTTTATTTTAAAACTATGCTCGGATTGCAATATCATTGGAGTGTATATATGTTCACCTCTTTGGGAGGCACCTAGGAATTTTACCTTCTCTTTGGTGCGAAGGGGATTTTGGTCCTCCAATCATGAACTTTGGTGCTTTACTTACTCTTAAACTCATTCACCCTTCTAGGAGGTGAATGGGACTTTCACCCCCTTCTTGGGGTGAAAGTATTTTCAATTTGTTGTGTTTCTTACCTCCAAAATTAGGCCTCACGATTTGAATCTTCAACTAAATTACTTTCCTTGTGCTTTCAAGCATTCTTGTTTTGCTTTTTTGAAAAATTTAAACTTAAATATTTGCAAGATAAAGTGACTTGTTAAAACTTTTTTTTTTTAATATACATAAAGCAGTGAAATAAACGAAATATGTACATATTTACAAACTGGTACCTCTAGATCACCTCATTGAAAATAGGACTTTAGATGAATACCATTAATTGGAATGGGAAGATCCTAGCCATACATATCTCATAGATAATACACATTAGCTGAATTTACTACAAAAACCTAAAATGGACCTTCCCATATGGCATCGAACTTGTGGTGCTTCCCTAGCTTGGCTTTGTTCTCGTTCCACTTGAGGACTAAATATCCTACCTAAAACTTGTGTTATGTTGTTTTCTTTCCAAACCATTTTTGCATTACTTTAGTGTGTTCTTTGAAAGCTTGATATACCTTTTCTCTCTCCTCCTCTAACTATAGCAATTAAGCTAACCTTGCGCTCACTAGATCAAACTTATCATCTTCATCTTTGAACAACTAAAATTTTTGTAGGACGAGAAGCTCAATGTGAGTGGGCAAAACCACTTCTCTTCCATACACCAAAGAATAGAGGGAATATTTAATGGACTTCTTCATGGATATTTGATTTGTCCATAGAGCCTGGTTCAACAGTAGGTACTAGCTTCTCTTGTTGTTTTCTAGTATTCTTCTAATAAGTTGCAACAAGTTTTTATTTGTAGATTTGGCAAAGTCATTTCCTTGGGTGTAATAGTTGGAGGAAGTTTTGAGATAAATAGTGTACTTACTTGCAAATTCATTAATATTGGCCTCAATAAATGGAGTCCCATTATCCATTAAAATAGCATCTAGGACACCAAAACGGGTAATCAGTCCCTCCAGGAAGGAGATAACTGTAGCTTGATCTAATTTTTTGGTCGATATGGCCTTTGCCCACTTGGTGAAATAATCTATCGTAGTTAAGATGTATTTGTTCTCATCCAATGAATGAGGGTCTATGACTCCAATAAAGTCCAGGCCCCATTGCTGAAATGACACTTCCACTTTAATCGGGTGCAGGGGCAATGATGACTTCTTATTCCTGCCAATGTATCATTGGTAGTTGTCACAACTCTAACTTACTTTATGTGCATTTGTGAAAAGGGTAGGCTATAAGTACTGTTAGAACCAAAATTGACTCAACTTTGAAACCCCCAAATTTAAATTTTTTGTTTCAATCAAATTGTTAGTGTTGCTGGTCTTTGCCTAAAAAAAAAAAAAGGTTGTTGCGAGTAATTCAATTTTTCATTGGTTGGTTGATAAAGTCTAAACCTTAGCTTTAATAATGTGGGCTTCATTTTTCAAAAGTGCCTCAAGTGGTAAGGGCAAAAAATTTGATTTACTCCCCAAGTCAAAGTTTAACCTTCATAATATTTTCCTTGAAGCCTAAAACCGATTAATAAAATCCCTTAATCATAAGTCGGTTAAAGCATTCACCATGGTATCAAAGTCCAAAAGCCTAAGGGTAAATAAAATTAATTAAAAACCTAAGGGCATGCACCCCACAAAGTTAATATTTGAACATCTAAGAATTAATCTAAGGGTCGCACTCGATCCAAAGAAATCGAACGATTACGCGTTAATAAGATCGAACTGAAGAATAAGACTAAAAATTAGCTCAGGGCCAAAGAAAGTTAGTTGATCAACTCACAAATGCTAAAATCTAACCGATAGATATTTTTGGCCACCTTTGAACACTAGCCAACCGATCGGCTCTCAGACTACACTAACCGACCTATGGGCTCCCGACCAGCGTTGGCCAGTCGATCAACTGTCGATTACAACTAGTCAATTGATTCGTCGATGATGACAAGATCATCAACTATTCGGTTAACTTGAAGGGTCCACCGATAGATTGGCTTGTTCGATTAACTAGCCGATTGATCGACTACCAGCTTTAAAAGATAAGTCGATGAAGGAGGAAGCCTTCTTGGCTGGCAAAAAAAATAAAGGAACCGATCGGCTCCTAAGTAACAAGGATGGGCCAAAAGTTTGAACACTCACCAAAAAGATCATTGGCTGACGCATTATAAGAGAAATTCGATTGACTCCCGTGAGTTATCTATGAGCCAAAACCAATCGGTAAATAAGTGACAAATAGAAGCCGATTGGCTCCTTCGACACATCACTCGATCGAGCTTCCCAGACTGGCGATCGATCATCTCGAGAAAGAAAGCAGTCGGTCGATCAGAGAATTTTGACAACCGATGCCTCGATAAGTGGAGCCATCATGTAAAAAATTATCTTGGCATGTGAACCAAGCATGAGGTACGCCTAACCATCCCGCCAAATTAATTTAACCTTGTTGATTAGTGGTTTCTTGTGTAGGTAACTTTATGAGGTCGATCGACCGAAGATTTTTTGCCATTGGCTAGCACAAATAAGAGAGAAGCCAAAATAATTGATCGAGAGCAATAAACAGCTACACATGTTGAAAGTCGGGTGCCAACTAACCTCCACGCCAAAAAGGACATAGTAGAACGCTTAGTTAGACCACTAACCGAGGTGGTCTTAAAATGAGTAAAAATGACAAGGCATCTATGCCAAAGAGCAAATCCTAATGGCAGAGCTCTCATCCAATCACGATGAGCTGAGACACGTAAGGATCATCCTTGGATACATGCAGGCACGTTCGCTTGAAAGAAACCAATGACACATTGTTCAAGCAAAACATGAAAAAGACCAAAAAAGGTGGTGAGCCCAGGATGGTCATAAAAAAACCAACCAACTCCTCTCATTAAATGACCTTGACTCAAAGAAAGGTTATAAAACCCCCTCTATTTCCAAAAGAAAATCGTCAGCAGTGTATTTACAAAAGTGTTCAATGATTGAGCAATGTGAGAGAGCTAAGGGTTTTTCTAAGAGCTTAGACGGATATAATTTACGAAGTGAGAGCAATGGCGTCTTTGAGTTCAAGTGCTAAGAAAGGCAAAATTGAGGCTTTTGAAGAGAGAGTGTCGTTTAAAAAGGTGACGGCTAGGAATCCCGGGGACCAGGTCTGGAATGACGAGGAGCTAGCTGAATTTTGTTTTAGGGTCAACATGGAAGATCAAAGTTGACCCCATCATGTATTAAAGACAGTCTTTTTGAGGGCTTACAAGGCAAAGGATGTTGCCAAAAATCGTTGGAACACTAATTTGGTGAAGTTGATGTGTCGGGTTTATTTCTCTCCTGACTTATTATCGTGGCTCGTAATCTCTTACTATCAACGAAGTTGTTCCATTATGAATGAGAGGGGAAAGACTCTCTACCACCTCACACCTGACTAGATTCGAATGGTGTTTGAGTTAACCAATGGTAACACTGCAAGCTCAACACATTCTGGGGTCTTCTTTCTATGCCAGTTTGTTCAAAGGGCTAGTATCAACTGATTTCCCTATCCTATAGGCCTTGCTATAATGGTGGGAAAAATATTACTCAGACATGATTCAGATTGCTTTAGGCGTAGACGACCTTAACTGGTTGAGCTTGCTAGTTACGTATTTTATTGCTCAATGCAATAAATGATGCTTTTCTCACTATCAATGGAAGGAAGTAATGAGCAACACCATGGATAAGGATTTGAAGCAACTACAAGAGGATTTAAAATAGGATAAATATATAATGCCTCGGTTCTCTCACTATTCCTTTTTTATCCACCTGATAATGGGTCAATTTAGAAGAGAGGCAATAGCACAACTCGGGGGAAACCCTGATTGTATGATACAAGACCAAATTTTGATCATTCACCAGAATGTTTCTTTGTTCTCAAAGTTCTGTGTTCATTGTATTTGAACCATGTATCATATCCTGACCGAGCAACATCCTCCTAGAATAATCCCAGGTGTTGCAGGTCACCTTAGAGAGAAAGAAGCTAGGGACGTATTTTTCATGGATAACTTTACGTTCATTCCAACATACGGGGTAAAGCTACCCCCAAAGGCCTTACCCACCTATTTCCCAAAGTTAGTAGGAGTACTAGAGATAGTGCAACAATCGGTCGAGGAGGCCAGGCTGTGATATTTGAGAAAATAGACTAGAATTTTGTGGGTATCTACACCAACAAATATTGGTCACATTGTATACAAAGGCTATCCCAGCCTCGTTGAAGCCATCTCCATAATGGATAAATATTGTTTTACTAAAATAGTTTGGAGGCCTTATGATCCTAAAGATAAATACAGAGACATCACGATAGAAAAGAAGCCCATGAAACACCACAAGGATGATTGTGAAAAAGCTATGCTATGGGCCAGCAAGGATGAAAAATATATGAAAGCTATCTGGGAAAACAAGAGTATGCAAAGGCCCTATACTCAGTTGGATATGGTGGGACGATATTCCTTATAACTCAAGCTTGTCAGGCAAACCACTGTGGACAATATTACACCAGCTCGACCAGTCATTCCTCCAGAAGAGTTCAATGACCCATTAGCAGAGATCACTACTGCCACTCTCGAGAAGTTGGAGATAGTGGCTCAGGTAGTAGAAGCACCTACACCAGAGGTCCCTAGTATCAAGCTACCAGTCCCACTAGAGGAGGAGAACATGTTGTTGTCAAGGCTTCAACCTTAAGCCCACAAGAATCGGGCAACCGTACCCTCACCTTACTTGCACCAAGACACTTATAGGTGGTTGTTGCAGGCACCTCTCGGGAAACTCTCCAAGTCTCAAAATCTCACCTCAAAAATATGTCTATCTCTTTGATATGATCTCATATGATATGTAAAAATATCTCTCTTGGTGCTCTTAGGCTTGCACCTTTTATAGTGTGAAACCCTAGGTCTATGTCCAAGCCCTATGAATGAATTTCTCATGCGTAGTGTAAGTTAGCATGAGAATATTTTATCTTTTGTCTATGTTTGAAGGCTATTTAACTAAAATCTAACTGCCCACTTGAGTCTCCTATGCGAACCGATCATTAGCATGAGAAGTTTTGGTCCTTTGTCTATGTTTAGAGGTCAATTAACTAAGTTTAAATGCAAAATCAAGCCTCCTATGTAAACTGGTCGTGAAAAAGAATACAAATTTACTCCCGCTCACCTTTATTGCATGTTGACTGCCACTTTCACCTATGATTAGTCCTATTTATTGACAAAATGGCTTCTTATGGCTTAGCCACTGTCGTCTACAACGGTTGAGATCTGGTCGTTGTCGTCTGCAATGGCTAAGGTCTGGATACTCTAGGCTTGAGCGGCTAAGATCTGGCCACTCTTGGCTTGAGAGACTAGGCTTGGATGACTTGAAAAGGCTCCAAATGAGTGGTGAGAACCACTGTTGATGCTTGGAAAGTCCAATATTATGTCTTATTATCTTATGAGTGTGTCTATGTGAGCAGCTCCCCTAAGCATAACACGATTTAGGTGTCTACACTAGTGTAGTAGGTCAGCACACCATTACACCTCCACCTACCACCATGGTTCATAATCAACCTCCTAATCCATATGTTCATATAGTAGGTCAGAACACCATCTCATCATTTTGGTATTTGAATTATAATTAAAATGTTTGGTATAGTTTTCAATAATTTAAAATTCCACGAAAGATTGCATCATATCATTGTTTTATTGTGTGAATACTGGTGGGCAATGATTTGGTTTAAGTCTCTGTGATTATTTATGTCTATAGCATTTTTCTGAGATAGAATAATATTTCTTCTTTATAGAACTTTTGATTATTTATTTGATATTCAATTATGTTTGCATAGCCTAGTTCAATGTTCATGAAAATTAAAATTTCATACTAGATTATTATTAATTTATTATTTAAATATTAAATTGTTTTAATATTTAAATAAATAAATATATAAAAGATAAATGATTACTTTGGTTTCAAATTTGATTTAATAAATTTGAAAATTAGGGTTGATATATTTTATTGAAATTTGTTTGGATTTAATGCTTCAAATACCGTTTTATTTATTTACGGATCCAAACCCTACATTGAGAGGATTATATTTGTTATTAAATATTTTATTCCATAAATATTTAATAGGCAAATAATATGAGAAAAAATATATTTATGAACTTGATTTTCAAAGTATAAAATTCATAGTTCATAGATTAGTTTTATATTAAAACCCTATGGATTATAATTATAAGATTTGAAAATCTTACAATTTTAGGGTTAAACATTATTACTTTATTTCATTTCTAAATATTTTAATGTTGATTTTATATTTGGGATGAATAAAATGTTTTATAAATAAGTATTCTGGTTCTAACTTTGATTTAATAAGGTTGAGAATTAGAAGTGATTTATTTTATTAAAGTTTGTTTGGATTTCATGTTTTAAGTATAATTTATTTATGCACAAATCCAAACATTACATTGGAAAATTATGTTGGTTATTAAATATTTGATTTCATAAATATTTAATAAACAAATATAATAAGGAAGTACATTTATGAACTTGATTTTAAAACATAAAACTCACAGTTCATAAATAATATTTATAGCAAACCCTATGAATTTATGATTAATAAGGTTTTTAAAACCTTATGATTTTGGGGTTAAACATTTTTTATTCATTATCTCAAATAGTTCAATGTTAATTTTATATTGGAGATGAATAAAATATTTTCATTGATTAAATCGTAGGTTTTAAAGGTGAATATTTATAATCATGGTTTATATCATCATTTTGAATTTTCACATACTTTAATTTTTATTAAGGTAATTGAAATTTCACATTAATTAAAATGCTAAAGCAAATTGTTATTTCAAATTAGTTTTGAAAGCATTTTAATAAATGGTATTGTTAAGTTTGCATCAATAGATCTTAATCATAAGGCAAATTTACTTTATCATTTGGATGATAGAATTTGATGAAAATCATGTTTTACATGATGAACTTGAAATCATTTACATAATTTCCCAGACCCCTTGTTAACAGAAACTTGCAAACCCAAGAGTTTATTCAGGCACTTATAAACAACTATGCATGACACATAAATATTAAAGTAAGAACCTTGGAGAAAATAATTTCTTTGCAAGAGAGAATTTAAAATTCTGAATTGTCGAGTGGTTTTGTAAACTAACAAAATCACACCTCAACAAATTGGCACTAGAAGGAGGGCCTGAAAGGTAAATATTTGATTTTCATTCATAGTCATTCAAATCATAGTTAAAAAAATTGCAAATTGAAGGATGTAATTTAATGCCAAGGTTTAATTGATGCATATATTTTGATTAGTTATTAGTCATTTTATGCTTATTTGCAAAATATATTTCTTTGACTAATAATATTGGCATTAAAATTGTGTTCTTTAAAGTTCACTAATGGCATCACCTACTTATGTAAAGGAAATGATGGCTTCTTGGATAGGTGATTATTATAGCAGTTTAAATATGCATATTCATCAAATTCCTGAAGGTGTAGAAGTTTTTTTACCTAGATTTAGGCATGATGTGGATCAAGCCAAGGACCATATTCAAAGATACAAGAGTGTGTTAAGTCATTTGTAGCTCATGCAAAGAGATGTTCCTTGCAGATTATTTTCATACCCATTGGATGAGGTTGCACTTAAGTGGTACATACAATTACCTGTAAGGTCTGCTACTTCTTGGGTTAAACTAGAAAAGGCATTTCTTAAACAATTTGAAAATTGATGTTAAATCAATTTGTCTCTATTATTAAAAAAATTAACGAACCCATGAGATCATTTAATGATAGATTCCATAGGTTGTATACCGAGGTGGAAACACATTTATCATTTTAGAAGTCAGAGGTACTCAAATATACATGGTCGCCTTAGATCATGTTACTGCTATGTTTTTGAAAGGTCTTAAAATTACATCATTGCTTAGATCTTACAATGAGGCAATAACATTTGAACAACAATTGATATCTCAAGGTGTTAATATGGAACAACTATACAGACTTAGACCTAAAACTCATAATCAAAAATCACAAATGAGTCAGGTTGAGATTGATAGTTTAGATGTCACAACTACCTTAGATGTTGAGAATGAGGTGCAGGTTTCAGAGTCAATACCCATCAATGAATATTGTGATGATCAAGTTGATCAAAATGTAGAAACTGACTTAGAGCCATTATTCACAAAAGAGGATTGGGATGATCTTATAAAACAAAATACAGAAATTGATCCCATTGAAGAAACCCTTGTCTTACCAAAGGATGAATCTGAGGAAGATGAATTCTTTGAAATTGAGGAGGATGAATCTGAAAAAGAAGATTTTTTTGAAATTAAAGAAAATGAATTTGAAAGTGAATCTGAAGAATATATAGAAGAACTGATAGATTTTCATCATTTGTTTTAGGAGGATAATGAGTGTGATGTTCAAACAGGTAAATTTAAAGAATTGGATGATCATAGATGTGATTTCATTGAATATTGCAAGGGATTACAAGAAAATAATACCTCGATGATGATGGTTCAAATGACTGATTCTAAAAGCTTATTGCTTGAGGAAGATGAATTGTTTGAAATTGAAGATGAATTCTTTATTGAAGAAGGTGAATTTGAAAATGAAATTATAGACCTATCCGAAGTTTTACACAAAATATATGGTGGAACCTCACCCCTTAACTATAGAAGATAATTTTTATAATGGTTGGGGAAGGTATGATGAATGTTTTTCTTTTATGCCTATTGATAAGAATTTTTCTTCATCTGATATGCAGGATGCTAAAATTGATATCTTACATGAAGATTCTACAACTCATTTATAGTCAAAGAATCACATGTTTTCTAAAGCCACGATAAAATATCATCCCTTAGCCTTGGAAGATAATTATTATAATGAATGGGGTATGTATGGTGAATCATTGTTTTTGCATACTTCTACTAATAAAATTTATGTTTCACTTGATATGCAAAATATTGAAACTTCTATTTCAAAAGAAGATTTCACAATTCCTACATAATCATAAAATGACATGCCAATTGCAGAAATAGATAAGGTTCCAAAATTGAATCACTTTGAAGATGAATTTATTGAACACCTTGCTGAAATTGAAAATGAAGAAATGGTAAATGTTTCTTATGAATCATTTTTTAATAATGAGGATGAGGTAAAGTCATCTCTTTTGCCCATGACTAATAAAAAAATTGAGTACAAATTCACATGAATGGTTTGGATTTAATGTTGGTGATGACCTAAAGGAAAATGCTGATCTATCTGAAGTAACTCAGGTGGTTGATCAAGAAAATTTGTTATTTAACACATCTTATGATCAGCCATATTTGTGGTTTGAAAAGGATGGGCATACATTTAATTGGGTGTCTAATTTTGGTGTCTTTAATAAACAGGTATTTGATGAATATGAAGAACTACAAGGTGATCATGATGGAGACCATGAATAAAATGAAAAGACCATAATGTCTTATCATGTAGTGGTAAATGGAAGCTTACAAAAGGTAGAATCTTATCCTTTATATTCAAACATTCAAGAATCAAGTAAATTTCTACATAACTAGTTATGGTCTTCTATTGTTATTTATGATGAGATGTCATTAGAGGTCAATGAAGCAATAGAAGAGATTATCATTCCCACCACCAATAGGATTGCATTGTTAAATGAAAAAGAGGATATGCTTGAATCATTGAACCAAGTTCATCAACAGCTAATAATTCAACCTAGGATACAAAACTATAATGATTCTTATTTTGTAAATATCCTAGATTCTTGCAAATTGTTACATGAATATGATTGGCCTATAAACATGGATGATGATATTGTTTTAAAATTTTCAAAAGTTGCTTCATATTTGAAATAAATCCTATATACTTGTGAAAATGAGAATTTAGGTCAAAATGATGAATCAAGGTTTGAAATTCCTACCTTGTTGAATAAGCATAAGATCATGGAAGATAGTGTATTTGCTTGTAAGGTTAATGAATCAAATATTAAACACAAAATTCCTTATAAGTTTGAATTAAATTAGTGGGGTGTGAAAGGAAAAATGAAGGTTGCATGGTTTGGCCTAATCTTCTTTTGGTTAAAATTATGTAAAGCTTGGAATGCAAATCATGAGATATATCTTTTAAGGTGTGTCTATCGTGTATGGGATCCAGGGAAATGATGGTAGACATTTTGGTAGTGTCTTGTATATTATGTATATTTTTTGTAAATAGTTTTTTGGATTCGTTGTGTTGTTGTTGTTGTTTTGTCATGTTATGTATTGATGTTGTGTTGTTGATGTTATTGTTATGTTTGTTTTTCATATGTTTTGTTACTTTTTATTTGTGTTTTTTCAGCTTAATGACGAAATTGACTTTGCCAATTTTTTTTGGAGTTTTATGATTTTGGTTTGTTTCAAATTGATACAATTTTCCAGGTTTTGGAAGTTGTTATGTATAGCAATGAAGTAGTTTTTCCAAATTTTAAAAATTGTCACACAATAATTTGACCTTGCCAAATTTTAAGAGCTTTATGTTTTGAGAATATCATTCAAGTTGATACAGTTTCAAAAGGTGTATTTTAAAGGTTAGACATTGGTCATTTGTTGGTTGTGTTTGGTTTTTGATCCTGGACCACATAGGATGAAGTTACTTGTTTTGAAAACTTGTGAAACCTAGAGAAAAAGGAAAATGAGATATTGGTTTATGTCCTCATGAATGTGAACTAAGATAAGGCAAATATGAAAAATTGGAATTGTATTGCAAAAGCTCCACAAATATCACAAAACACATTAACAAATATTGTTTGAAATTTGGATGCATGAAGTTGTTGGTTTAGCAAATTAGGGAAAAATATCTTATATACTCTTTTCAGCCTTACCTCATCTCTAACCTAGGTGGCAGGTGTATTTGTTGCAAAGTACCATTCTACCGGATGTAAACAAAGAGAGATATGAGAAGAAAAGAGAAAAAAAAAGAAATAAAAAAAAAAAAAGTTGGAAATAGAGTCAAATCTATTACTACAAAAAAAGTAAGATAATCTTCATCGGAGCTATAGATGCTCGGCTGGCAGTGAAGCAAGGTCTAGAGAAAAGTCATGAAAGAGCTATAATGATAAATCTATCATCCATATGGTATGCGGGAGAAAGAACACAGATTTTAAGTTGTCTCAATTTTTTGGGATAGGGGTTGGATGGAGAGCGGGAGCGGGAACGGAAGCGACAGTGGGAGCGAGAGCGGGAGGAGACTATGGGAGGAACTAGTGTGGACGTTGAAGCTGGGAGGGATAGCCGAAAGTGGGAATGGCAACCAGGCAGGGGAGGGTGTACCTGACCCTATCCCTGGATCACCAAAAAAGCCTCCCGACCCTGACCCTGGCGGGATTAATGGCAAAAAGCTGGGCGGAAGATCCTATGCACAGGTTGCTAGCATCGGTTCCACGATGGCTGTTAAACATTCTACTTTGCTTCCAACCGGGTCTGATCTGATCATTCCAGACGACCTTATTTTTGACTACCTGGAAGCGGAGAAGTTTTCCTTGGTTGGGAAATTCATTGGTGGATGCCCAGACATGGAGACCATCCAAAAATGGGCCGTCACCAAATGGAAAACCAGCGGGCATATGGAGATCATTGCTCTGGCTAGGGGTTTCTTTACCATACGCCTAAACAACCCGGATGACGTTTCCAGAATCCTTGCAGGGGGACCGTGGTTTCTTGGGCGCAGAAGTCTTTTCCTCCGTCGATGGGCTGAGGATTTCGATCCCGAAACCCAGGATATCAACACCGCCCCGATCTGGGTGAGACTTCCAAATCTTTCGCTGCATTTGTGGCATGAGGACGTCCTCCATGGCATTGCCAAAACCATCGGTGAGTTCATTGCCTTCGACCCAGCTACCAAGGCCCGATCTCGCATGGTGCATGCTAGATTTTGCGTAAATGTAGACTTGGCATCTGAACTCCCAACCTTTGTCAACCTCATCTATGGCCCGCAGTATAGCAGACGCCAGGCAGTCGAATACGAAAATAAACTAGCTTTTTGCATCCACTGCCATACCCAGGGACATCTTCGAAACCAATGTCCAGCATTAAGAAGCGACATTCCCAGAGGTAGCAAAGGTGATAGCCACGGCCCAGGGCCTACCAGGAACCAACATCAAATGCGGGAGAAACCACCTAGCACAGCGAAGCTATCAGACCCCCAGACGAAAGTGTTCCTCGCTGAAACTGTTAAGGAAATGCCAAGTAAGGAAACTGATCCCATTTCAGACCACGTAGCTATCAATTACCCCGAAACCAGCAAGTCTGGGCCACTGATGGCAGACCCTACCTTTGAGCCACCCCCATCCCCTGGAAAACCCTTCTCGGCCCTGGAAGCCCATCCTAGTCCAGTTTATTCCAGCCAAACCCCCCCTCCCAGCCCGCGAGGGGAACTCCTCAGCCCCAAAAACACCCGTAGCAAAAAGGCCATCGTCGACTATGGAATCGATCGAAAAAGGGGTAGACCGTCCGGACCTGAACAACGATTAAAGGAAGCTGAAGAAGCCATTGCGAATGGCACACAAACCACTTTGTTCCCTGGTGTGAGTGATCCCCAGGGTAATGACCCAAAAGGAACTAAACCCCCCACCCAACAGGGGAAAGGGGGCCAAAAAACCTAGAAGAAACTTTAATGAAGGTCCTCTCATGGAATGTGAGAGGCCTCAATGCTGCTACCAAGAAGCGGCTCATGGCAAATCTCAGGAGAGAGCATCAACCCACCATTCTCATTCTACAAGAAACCAAAAATAATCCTACTGCTGGAGCGAAATCTGCCAGAGTCATATGGAATGAAGGGCAGGTCACGGCTAGCCCAGCCCAAGGATCTACCAGAGGGCTTATGGTCCTTTGGGACCCATCCTGCGTTGAAGGCAGAGTTTTGTCCACATCCAGCAGAATTATAAACATCTTATTTCATTGTAAGGTCCGAAACTTCTCTTGGGTTTTAACAAACGTCTACGCCCCCAACTCCCCGATGGACAGAGATCTTTTTTGGACCACCCTCTCCCAGATGAGAGCCACATTCCCTGAGTAGCCTTGGATGATTGGAGGGGACTTCAACACGCCCCTATTTTCGTCAGACAAGAAAGGAGGCCTGGATTCAATCAACAGAAGCATGGAGGATTTTTGTGAGTTCGTTAGCACCAATGAGCTCATGGATATCCAGCTGAGAGGTAACAATTACACCTGGAGTAATAGGAGAACCGGTGAAGGGCTGATTCAGGTCAAGCTCGACCGATTTTTCATCTCCAGTGAAGCCATCCACGCTTTCGGAGAAGCAGTTCTGAAAACTCTCCCGAGGATTGGATCTGACCACTCTCCCATCCTTCTGGAGGTTGGCGCTCCACCTTGTTTCAAAACCCCTTTCAGGTTTGAGCCCATGTGGATCAAGCACGACAATCTCCGCACGCAGTTGGCATTGTGGTGGCAGCAGCCCTTTGGGGGGTCCCCGACAAATATGCTCGCCCAAAAATTGAAGTGGATCAAGGAGCAGCTCAAGGTATGGAACAAGGAAACCTTCGGTAACATTTTTGTGCAGAAGAAAAACATAGCTATCAACATTCAAACCATCAAAAAGGAGATTGAAGCAGGGGATCAGAGCCAGTCAATCAGGGCAAAAGAGAGAATTCTTCTTTCGGATTTCCACAACATTCTCGCCAAAGAAGAAATCCACTGGCGACAAAAATCCAGAGAGCTATGGATAAAATATGGGGATTCCAACACTCGGTTTTTCCATGCTTCCACTCTCCGGCATAGAGGGGCTAACAAAATCTGGGAAATTCAGCGTGCTGGCGGAAACCCTACCTTCGATATCAATGAAATTAGGGCGAAAGCTGTCTCTTACTTTCGATCCCTCCTAGAGAATCATTCCCAGCCAGATCCCCAAGCCATGAATGCTCTCCGGCAAACATCCCCCACATTATCACCCCTGATGTGAATGAGTCCCTCCTCAAAGACTTCACTCAGGAGGAGATAAAGGAAGCCCTTTTTTCCATGCAAGCGGATAAGGCCCCTGGGCCTGATGGCTTTTCCCCTCGCTTCTTTCAGACGTACTGGGACATTGTTAAAGTTGATGTCTGCAAAGCCATCAGAGACCTTCAGCACTCCCGAGCCATTCCTCGAAGGATCAATTCGACCTTTGTGACCCTCATTCCCAAGTCCCCTGATGCCAAGCTTATGTCTGATTACAGACCAATTAGTCTCTGCAATGTCATATACAAAATCCTTACCAAAGTTGTGGCCACTAGACTGAAGCCTATCCTCCCGTCCATCATCGAGCCAAATCAGGGGAGTTCTATAAAAGGCAGGAATATCCTGGACGGTGTCATTGCTCTTCATGAAACTCTCCATTCAAACACCCTTGCCAAACAACCTGCATTCATTCTCAAGTTAGACATGAACAAAGCCTATGACAGGGTTGACTGGGGTTTCTTGATCCAAGTCCTCATTAAGTTTGGCTTCCACCCCACCTGGGTTGAGCTTATCAGAAAGTGCGTCTCCTCGGCCTGGTTTTCCATCCTGGTGAATGGCTCCCCTGTAGGCTACTTTCCCAGTACTAGAGGACTCCGTCAAGGGGATCCCATGTCTCCCATCTTGTTCATTATCCTAGCGGAGGCACTGGGCAGAGCCTTCACCGCAGGCTGCAACTCCGGAGCTATTTTTGGCATCCCGGTGGCTTCCGGCATCAAACCTGCTACTCACCAGCAGTTTGTCGATGATACCATCCTCACAAACATTGCTTCTGTTCCCCAGGCCAGGGCCATCAAACACATCCTCATCCTCTATGAGAAAGTAGCAGGGCAAAAGGTAAATCTGACCAAGAGCAAAGTTTATTTCCTCCACACCCCTTTGGCATGCCAGAACAAGATTGCAAGAATTCTCGGGTGCACCATTGATAGTCTTCCGACCACTTACCTGGGATTGCCCCTGTTCAAAGGTTGTATCAAAGGAACAATGTGGAATACCGTTCTAGAAAAAATCCAAAGGAAACTTGCGATGTGGAAGGGGAAGCTTCTTTCCCAGGCTGCCAAAGCCACTCTGACTATGGCCTGTCTCCAAGGGATTTCGATATACTTCATGTCAGTTTTCAAAATCCCCAAATCTATGTGCAGCAATATCGAACGGATCCAAAGCCATTTTTTGTGGTCGGGTACTGGTGAGAAATCAAAGATCCCGCTCGTGGCTTGGGAGACGGTTTGTCAGAGCAAGGAGTGCGGAGGACTGGGTTTTAGGAAAGCCTCCAAAATGAATGTTGCCCTCTTAGGTAAGCTCTCCTGGAGAGTATTCACCAATACTACGGGAGAATGGGGCAGAATCATCAATAGGAAATACTTAAGGGAGTCCCGTTTCCTGAGAGACCGCAACACTTTGGGTGGGTCTGCGCTATGGAAGTCCCTGGCCCAGACTAGACTCCTAATCGAGAAAGGTGCAAGGTGGATCCTGGGCGATGGGCGTCGTATTGACTTTTGGGATGACAGATGGGCCCAGGACCAGCCCCTGAAGTTTATCAATGGAACGGAGGAGCTTAGACGGTCAACTCAAGAATCAGTCGGGAAGATGGTGTCTGACTACCTTACCAACCACAATGGAACCACCATTTGGAAGAACATTCAGGTAGAAGGACATCAGGATACCTGGGACAACCTGAAACCCATCCTCCAGCACATCACCCTGATGACCAATCAACACGATCAGCTTGTCTGGGGACTGACCGAAAGTGGGCAGTATACAGTCAAGTCCGCCTACAGAGCCCAGGTTGAAGCCCCTGACACCAGTTTCCCAGCAATGGCAATTTGGAAGAAAAAGCTGATCCCAAAGGTTTGTTTCTTTGCCTGGCTTGCATACAAAAATAGAGCTCTCACCATTGATAATTTGCTTAAAAGAGGCATTCCAATTCCTAATAGATGCTATTTGTGTCAAGCTGATTGGGAATCTACTGACCACCTATTTCTGAGATGCAAGTTTTCCCACCGTGCTTTGGGATTTTTAATGGAACCTTTTCAGATCCAATGGGCCCTTTCGGGATCTATAAAGCAGCCGTTTATCCAATGGGCCAACCCCTTTCGCAACACCAAGGTCCATTTTCTTTGGGCCTCTTGCCTTCACCACCTTATTTGGCAGATCTGGTTGGAGCGCAACCGAAGAGCCTTTGGCGACCCAGAAAGACACCCCTCCTCTGTTGCTGCCAAAGCTCTATCCTTTGCTTCGAAAAATGCAAAGCTCGTCTCCTTTGGTTCGCAGAAGCTCTTTCCCGTCGAAGCGGCCATCCTTCAATCAATTGGTGTTCCGATGGATGATGCTCCCCGACTTCAGAGCGTCTATCCGAGAAAGGGAATTAAGTGGGAAAAGCCTCCCCCGGGATGGCTAAAACTAAATTTTGATGGGGCATCTAGAGGGAACCCCGGGGAGGCGAGCGCAGGTGGCGTGGTCCGGGATTGTCATGGTAACCTTATCCTTGCCTATGCCGAGTTCCTGGGAACCCAGACCAACCACGTGGCGGAAGCTAAGGCACTGTGGCGGGGGTTGACACTCTTGAAAGAGGAACCCAGGAATATCATCGTGGAAGGGGACTCCAAAAACATTATCAACTATCTGGGGAATTCCCAGACCCCCACGTGGAAGGTGAGTTCTATTATAGCTGAGGCTAGACTCTTGTTCCAGGCTCGTGAGTCCCCCGTGGCGCAACATAGATTTAGAGAAGCTAACCGATTGGCTGATCTCATGGCCAATCATGGCATTGATGACCGTGCCTCAAACGTTTGGAGGATGGATTTCTCGCATCACATTTCTGTTGCCGCCAATGAAGAGAATGATGTCTTTGAACAGTAGATCGCGTCAGCCCAGTGGTGGCATTTCCTGGTTAATACACTCAGTCGATGTTTGCCAAGTGGTGCCTAATTCTGCCAAGAATGCACCCGGGTTTCGTGGGATCTTTCATCCTTGGAAGATGTTTTTGGGAGTACATGTTTCCAAGAACACTGATTGTCCAAGGTGGCTAAGTCCCGAAGCTTGGCAGCATACCAAGGAAGAGCGGAGATCGAGAGTCACGGCCTCTATCGTGTTCTCTCTTCATCCCACCCCTGTCAATCCGTTCCCCGCACGTGTCCATGCCACCTCTCGTGCTAGATTTTCCTCTCGGCATGCACGGCTTCTATTCTTATATCATACTCATTCATCTCAAACACCCATCACCTCCTATCAGTCTCCTTTTCCAGACTTTCCCTGTGAGCGGTCTTATTTTCCTCTGAGACGGGTTTCCATCATGGCTAAGGATTCCAAAGAAGCCAGAGACCCCATTTATGTAGAGCCGACCTCGTTAAACTTGACCTCTATGGCGGAAGCTTTTATGAGAGGGAAAAACCTGTTAAACTTTCTACAAAAATTCAAAGGCCCCGACGATGACATTACGACGGACTTTCTCAAAACCTGGAATGAGGGCAAGGTACAAGTTAAAGGGGTCCAATTTCATGTTACCAGCAGCCTTCTCCAAGAGATCACAGAGCAGCCTTTGGATGGGCATTTCATAAGGCGAAACAAGCACAACTAGGCCAAAGAAACAGACCAGTACCCGAACAAAGGTCAGAATTTGGGCTGGGGAAAAATTGACCTCTACAGAGAGGGGCTCGGTAGCCCGTGGGATGAGGCCATTGCCCCAATTATGGCCTACTTAACATGCTACGATCCGGACAAGCCCTTGCGAAGCTTTCACCTCAGCTTCGTAAATCATCTTCGCCAAGGTAAACAAGTTTGCATCCCTGACTACCTGCTCTATTCTCTGGACCTGGCTATCAAAAATGCCAATAGATGCAATACAAAGCCGATCCACCAGGGGCTTATGCATGTCATTTTCAACCATGTTGTGAGTCACCAAACTCCCCCCCTCTCAGTTAAGCCTCTGTCCTCCAATCCGCCCCTCTCTCCCTCTGGGTCCAAGTCTGCTATCGATTCTGGAGCTAAGTTGGAGAATCCTTCTCCCGCTGCCTGTACCCTCCGCAACAGTGCTCGCCGCCCCCATACCTGATCCAAAATTACTCCCCCTCCCCTCCAAAAGCACACCAAAAGCTCGGGCAAGCCTCAGAAATCCAACCTGAAGAAGCCGACCCAGATCATTTCTGATTTCGAAAGTGACATTGGGGATCCCTCAGCAGGTACCCTGAAGTCCGCCACCCGAGAACTGGAGGAGGCCGCCAACTTCATCCTGCGTGCTTCCAAACGTCTGAAATCCTTCGGACAAGCTACGGAAGACCTGTCCGATCCTGGTGGTGCTACAACGGCGTCTGAAGACTGAGGATCGTGTTTCGCTGATACGATTTTTGGTTTGTGAGGTGCTTTCTCCCTCATACTTTTTATAGGGTTGTTTTGGATTGGTCCCTGGGACTGGTGGAGGCTCTAGTTTTGTCTATGTTTTTTTCGGGCGTCAGCTTTCTGGTGGTCGTCTTTTCCCGACAATTTACAACTTTCTGTTTTTCAATTTTCTGGTTCGTCCATTGTAATGGCATAGGTACAATTGCCTGCGGGCCTTTTTGTAGTGAGGTTTTGGGATCCTCCTTAAAAAAACCCCGTCTATAAATTAAATTCTACCACTTACCAAAAAAAAATCTATCATCCAGAACTAAATAATATTCACAGAAGCTATAGACGCTCAGCTGACAGTGAAGCAATATTTAGAATCAAGGAAACACAACATCCACCTAATATCTGGGTATTTCAGATAATATCTATTGGAGCTATGAACGCTCGGTTGGCAATAGAGCAAGATCTAAAGAGAATCGGGTGTAGGTTTTATCTTCAAAGAGGAATTATTCATAGCCTGAAATGTGGAACTAATGATGGAATGTTGAATGGTTTCAGGTGATAAGTAATGAATCACTTCGCACACACTGAGCTAATGTTGAATGATTCTGGTAGTTCATGTCAAATTGATCTATTCTCATTCTCTAGATACTTACCGATGCTTGTAATTCTAATATTCGGGTTTTGTGTGTTTTCAAAGTTTGGTTTTTAAATCCGAAATGTCCATGGATATTTACCAACAGAGTCGGCATTGTTGTGATGCCCAAAATTTGGGGACCCACTTAAAATTTGAAAGTTGATGCCAAAATATTACCTGCAATTGAAATTTAGAAGTTGATGCCAATGCATTGTCTGCATTTATAGTTCATATTGTCACCATTGGAATGTCAAAAATATTCATCTTTATGTGTTTTGTCTTATAGCAAGTGCATTTTCAAATTTCACGTTGAGATCTAAAAGATTTTGAGATATGTTTGGAGGGTCGTGTTGTAATTTAGTGATTAAAGCCTTAGTTTATCATTGTTATCATTTGAAATATCACAAAATTGGTGTTCCTTAGGAAGGTCATATAGCAGGGTTTAATTCACCAAAAGGTGTGGGAGTTTGGATCTATTCTTTAATTCTAGCACATTGTGGTTCCATCAATTTGGCATGAAGTTAATGTGTTTTGTAGATTTAATTATTTTTAGATTATTTTGTTAGTGTGTGGTGTTATGTATATGTTTGTTCGTATGTTATGTTTAGTTATGTTATGTTTTAAATTAATTAAATTATAAAGTTTTATTTTATAATTTAATTATATTTAATAAGGTTATTTTATAAATGTTTTATATTCTAATTAATATTTGTCTTGTTGGCAGGATTATTAAAGTATGTTGAAAAGGCGTTGGTGACATTAGGGCTTCATGGACATGTCTTAATTTTAATTTTGGAATTTCAATGAGAAGAAATATTAAATCCTTTGAAAATGCTTTATTGATATTAGGCTTTCAAGAATTCGTTTTTTAAAAACTAACGAAACGGAGTAAACTAATCAAGAGGAACGAATTTCTCAAGTTATAAATGGAGAATTAGAAACCAAAGAGAGGGTCGAACATTTAGTGCAGATAAGGAAAGGAAAGGAATTGGAAGGAGCTAAAGCCATCTTTTGAAGAAGCTACAGAGAGTTGGAAATTACAGAGAAACAATTTCTATTCTAAGATTTTTTATTATATCAAAAGATTTTAGGGATTCAAATCAGCATCATTTTGGTATTTTAATTATAATTAAAATGTTTGGTATAGTTTTCAATAATTAAAAATTCCACAGAATATTGCATCATATCATTGTTCTATTGTGTGAATACTGGTGGGCAATGATTTGGTTTAAGTCTCTATGATTATTTCTATTTGTAGCATTTTTTCGAGATAGAATAATATTTCTTCTTTATAGAACTTTTGATTATTTATTTGATATTCAATTATGTTTGCATAGCCTAGTCCAATGTTCATGAAAATTAAAATTTCATACTAGGTTATTATTAACTTAGTATTTAAATATTAAATTGTTTTAATATTTAAATAAATATATATATAAAAGATAAATGATTACTCTGGTTTCAAATTTGATTTAATAAAATTGAGAATTAGGGTTGATATTTTTTATTGAAATTTATTTGGATTTCATGCTTCAAATACAGTTTTATTTATTTACTGATCCAAACCATACATTGAGAGGATTATATTTGCTATTTAATATTTTATTCCATAAATATTTAATAGGCAAATAATATGAGAAAAACATATTTATGAACTTGATTTTCAAAGTATAAAATTCACAGTTCATAGATCAGTTTTATATTAAAACCCTATGGATTATAATTATAAGATTTGAAAATCTTACAATTTTAGGGTTAAACATTATTACTTTATTTCATTTCCAAATATTTTAATGTTGATTTTATATTTGAGATGAATAAAATGTTTTATAAATA
Source organism: Wollemia nobilis (assembly GCA_028583015.1). Lineage (NCBI taxonomy): Eukaryota > Viridiplantae > Streptophyta > Pinopsida > Araucariales > Araucariaceae > Wollemia > Wollemia nobilis. The sequence continues at coordinate 5,644,176 of JAQPPZ010002530.1, forward strand.
AGTATTCCGGTTCTAACTTTGATTTAATAAGGTTGAGAATTAGAATTGATTTGTTTTATTAAAGTTTGTTTGGATTTCATGTTTTAAGTATAATTTATTTATGCACAAATCCAAACATTACATTGGAATATTATGTTGGTTATTAAATATTTAATTTCATAAATATTTAATAAACAAATATAATAAAGAAGTACATTTATGAATTTGATTTTAAAACACAGAACTCACTGTTCATAAATAATATTTATAGCAAACCCTATGAATTTATGATTAATAAGGTCTTTAAAACCTTATGATTTTGGGGTTAAACATTTTTATTTTTTATTAATTATCTCAAATAGTTCAATGCTAATTTTATATTGGAGATGAATAAAATCTATTCATTGATTAAACCGTAGGTTTTAAAGGTGAATATTTATAATCATGGTTTATATCATCATTTTGAATTTTCACATACTTTAATTTTTATTAAGGTATTTGAAATTTCAATTAATTAAAATGCTAAGGCAAATTGTTATTTCAAATTAGTTTTGAAAATATTTTAATAAATGGTATTCTTAAGTTTGCATCAATAGATCTTAATCATAAGGCAGATTTACTTTATCATTTGGATGATAGAATTTAATGAAAAGCATGTTTTACATTATGAACTTGAAATCGTTACATAATTTCCTAGGCCCCTTGTTAACAGAAACTTGCAAACCCAAGAGTTTATTCAGGCACTTATAAACAACTATGCATGACACAAATATTAAAGTAAGAACCTTGGAGAAAATAATTTCTTTGCAAGAGAGAATTTAAAATTCTGAATTGTCGTGTGGTTTTGTAAACTGATAAAATCATACCTCAACAGATCCCTTACTAATGTTGCCTTGGTAATTGCACCCAAGAATAGTTACTTGTATAATTACTATGAACCCAATCATAGGTGGAGGATATTTCAATTTCTAAACTCGCCCCTTTGAATGATGTGCAAGTTCATGATTGTTGTATAGGATAAGGTCTTGTCAAAGGTACAGTCCTTTTAGCTATCATCATAAAAGCTTTGAGACCCTTACCAATAGCAAGGTTTGGCTTAACTACCATTAGAAATGCTATGGACCCTTATCTATCCGGTCTAGTTGATCAACATTACCTCATGGCATAGGGATTTTAGAATTCACTAGTGGTATTTTGCGAAGGCCTTCCCGTTAGCACATTTGGCATTTTCATAGCACCAACTACTTGATAGATCGATGGGTCTTCATGTCCTCTCATATTGTTTAGCTTATGGTCCTACATGGAACTAGATAAAAACTAGATATAGAGCTGCAATCAAAGTAACAATAATTATAGATATTTGAGTGCCATAGTTAAAGTGTGTACCCAAAAGAGAAATAAATATGGGTATCAAAATGGCACAGTAGAAGCATAGAATGAAAGGAGGAATCACCAATAAAGATTTCATTTGATGATCAACTCTAGCATTAGTTTTTAGCAATGATTAGATCACATTACTTGGTTTTTTTCTCTCATTTTAAGGAAGAAAAATGTTAAGGGGGTGGAATAAGAGGTATCTAGGGATATAAAATTTTAGTATATATTGGTTTTATGAAGGAATTGGCATAGGGCATATATAACCTAAGAATTATTGTATTGAAATATTATATTATAATAATTATTTGGCTAAGGTTATACCCTTTGTCAATATTATAACATAAAAGTACGTAGTGAAGAGATCATGAAGTTGTAAAAGATGATCATCACCAATTATTGCATTGTAATCATCTTTCCCATGAAGTGAATCAAGATACTTTCATGAAGTGAATCAAGAGACTTTGCCCTCTTTAAGTGGTTCTTCCATATCAAGATATCTTATGGAATTAGTGCCCTACCTTAAGGATATTCTCTATATTTACCTTGTGTGGATTTATTGTATTGTAAAAGATTTATTTGACATTTTTTATATGTTGGATGATGATTTATATGTTATTGAATATCAAGGTTTATAACACAATCTTGCATTAAGATGCCTTAACTAACAACTCTGCCATTCATGTTTTGCATCCCAATGTCAATGACTTCAACTATCCCACATTCTCATCTCCATCCATGGTGGATGCAACACCTTGACACAACTTCCACATGAAATTCCCAATAGATATTTCCTCTTCGCTCTTCAAATTGTTTTTATCAATACATATCTAGTAGTTGAGCTATCAAATGATCTTCTCACATGGTCACTATCTAATTTCTTACAAAATTATAGGTTATTCAAGTAATGGTCCATGGTAGGTAGATGGAAATATATATAAGCCATCTTCATCACATTCCCATAAAATGTCTAACTCCCACACATTCCAAATTAAAACCACCAACACCATCCTTGATAAGGGAAGACAAATCATTACTAACGCAAATTCCCTCTAATATTATGAGAGTATACTACCCTGGAACTGGTCAAGAAGTTGGTAGTTGATGTTTTTTATTTGCAACTACCATTTTCTTCTCTCCATGCTATTCATTGTCTCTAAGCACCTTGATAACAACATGTCCCAAAAACCAAATGTTAAGCACTATCTTTCCATACCATTTCCTATTAAGGTGTTGAGTTTTGTAGCTACATTTCTAATAATGATCGTTGATGGGCATTTTGTTGGAACATCTGCACTTCATGTTGGACACCTTAGAAAGGGATAGGATGATTGGTAGTGGTTGAGTGCTTGTGTATGGGTTACCTCGATTCAATTTCTTGAGTTGTTGAGGTCTTGTTGACTTCATCTTTACCCAATGGACTAGGGTTTATAAAATTTTCCCTATACAAAATAAAACAAAATAAAAATTGGAACAACTACACCTACATATGGAAAACATTCTTCACAAGCATTGTTTCAGTTCCTTTGCTAGGAAGAAAGTTGTTGCGAAGTATCTAGATTGTCATTTGGATCCGAAGAATTACTTCTTAGGCCTGAAGGATATTATTACTTCAACATGTAGGGTGAGCAAAATAATAGCAACTTATGCGGGTGAGGCCTCTTTTATCCTAGGTGACTTAAAGAAGAAATTCGATGATTTGGATTCTAGTTTGGAGCAAAATTCTTAGGATGAAGGGACTGGGAAAGAAGTTGTTTAATTAGATCTTGTTGGGTTTTTCTTTATTCCTTGGTTGGGGTTATCGTGATCTGGTTTAGTGTCTTCTTTTGATTCTTTGTTGTTTCTCTACTTGGATCTCTTTTTGGCAGGTGGATCCTAGAGTGTTTTTTTTCTATTCAACTTCTAAGTTTTTCTTGCTTCTATTTTCTTGTTGGTTGTAAAAGGTTCGAGGAGCCTTTCAAAACTCCTTCTTCTACCTAATAAGAAAAACATTCTTCACAAGCAACTATTGTTTTCTTTTTAATAGGTCACAAGAAACTGTTACATAGAGATATAAAATAAAATAAAATCAATAACCCAAAGGTTTATAAAAGATTTCTTATATACAATAAAATAAAATTGAAATATTTGCACCCACATATGGGAAACATTCTTCACAAACAACTATTATATACATATATTAAATAAAATTAAATCAGTATGGTAATGTGATTTCTTCTCTTATTTCTTCTCTTGGGGTCCAGTTGATTGTTGCTCAGGATATTTCAAGGGAGGTTGTAAGGTTTTTTTCCTCTTTGTATTATGAGGATTCTCCCTTGGCGATTGCTAAAGAAAATAGTATTTTGGATTGTATTCCTTTAGTTGTCACTGCTAAGATGAATGAGTTTCTCATGAGACCTATTTCAATCGAAGAATTGAAGGGTATTGTTTTCCATATGAGGAAAGGAAAAGCCCTTGGGCTTGATGGATTTCCTATGGAATTTTTCCAAGAATTCTGGGGAATTGTCAAACAAGATCTTATGTCGGTTGTGTAGGAGTCTTTCAAAACTAAATAGATGTTGAGAGATATGAATTATACCTTCTTGGTGCTTATTCCTAAGTAGGAAGGAGTCAATTCTCTAGATCTTTTCAGACCTATTGCACTATGTAATGTGGAATACAAAATTATCTCCAAGTTGATTGCTGAGAGATTTAAGCCTTGGCTCAGTAAGATTACTTCTGACGAATAGGGAGGTTATGTGGTAGGTAGACAAATCCTTGATGGTGTGTCTATTGTTGTTGAGGTCATTCATTCTATGGGAATTTCTAAAGAAAAAGCCATATTTATAAAATTGGATATGGCTAAGGCTTATGATAGGGTTAAATGGTCTTTCTTAAGTAAAATTCTCTTTGCTTTTGGTTTTGAATCCAACTGGGTTAGTTGGTGATGAGCTATATTACATCTCCATCCTACTCTGTCCTTATGAATGGTGAGCCTTCTACTTTGTTTCAGGCTTCGATAGGTCTTCGTCAAGGGATCCTTTATCTCCTTATTTGTTTATTATTATGGCTGAGGGGTAGACTTCTCAAATCTCATGTCTGTTAGGGGTTTATTTATGGTTGGAGGTGGGGTAATAGCTTGTATGTGTATTATCATATTTAATTTGTGGATGATACTACTCTGATGGGTCTTGCCTTTATTAGGGAATCAACTAATTTTAGAAGATCTCTGGATATTTATTTGGTTGCTTCAGGGCAAAAGATAAACGAGGGGAAATCCTCCATATTCTTTTTCAATACTCATCCTCTTATATAGGCCAAAATTGCTCAGATTCTTCAATTTCATATTGGAGCTCTTCCTTTAACTTATTTGGGAATTCCTCTTTCTGTGGGCCCTCTATATCGAGGTATCTGGAGTAATATTTTGGATAGATTCTGAGCTAAATTCTCTCATTGGAGTGTTAAGTGGATTTCTTTCACTGGTAGAGTGTTGCTTCTTAAGTCGATGGTTCAATATTTATGTATTTATCGATGCATGATTCAGGTCGCTCCTGCTAGTTTTATTCATAAGCTTGAATCTTCGTCCATAATATTTTTATGGGTTGGAAATTTGGAGTCTTCAAAATGGAGTTTGGTTAAGTGGGAGACTATTTGTAGACCAAAATAGGAAGGTGGTTTGGGTCTTCATTTGACTTCTCTTTTTGGTCAAGCTTTGGCGGCCAAGCTTTATTGGAGATTGTGCATTTCTCAAGACCATGCTTGGGATAAAATTATTTCCTTTAAGTATCTTAATGGGGTTGCTAGCTTTGAGATACCTAGATATAGTTTGTCTGGTAAAGGCTCTCTGGAACACCCTTAATAAGGGGGTGACTCTTGTTAAGCAAGGATTGTTCTGGATTTGTCTCAAAGGCTCGAATGCTCTTTTCTGGCATGATTCTTGGGATGGTTTCCCTACAATTTTATCTATATTTTATCATCTTCAGGATCTATGTAATTATTTATTGGCTGCTGGTTGGTACTGGGTGATGGATTATAAAGTTGCAAAAAGAGTTGGGTAGGTGGAAAGATCCTAGAGATTGGCTGGTAGGTGGTTCTGTTCATGATAGAGAAGATTTGGCTCGTATTTTGGCTACTAGGGAGTGCTCTTCTTTACAGGATGATGTTTTGTCTTGGGATCTAGATCATAGAGGGGTTTTCTTGATGGCTTCTGGTTACCGTGTTTTAGATAGACAACATTTTGGGGATGAGGAGGTTCCATGGTGGAAATAGGTTTGGAATAAGCTATCCTGACCCAAATGCAATTTCCATTTGTGGTTGGCTACTAGGAACAGATGTCTTACCTGCGATAATATCCAACAGAGAAGTTTCAAAGCTCTTCATTTTGTTTCCTTTGTGAGAATAGTGACAAATATTTATGGTATATGCTCTTACAGTGTTCGTTTGCACAGGAAATTTGGCATATTTGGTGGAGGGTGTGGAAAAAGTCTTGTTCTCATGCCTCTTCTCTTTTTGAGTTCTAGAGGAGTGTTGAGTGGTGTTTTCACCCAATTGTGAAAGCACACTCTCCGGTAGGATCTGAGTCCCAAAATCCTCTGCTTGCAAAGAAATTATAACAGAATAATTTCTCCAAGGTTCCTGTTATGCTGGCTCTTTGTTTACCAATGATGTTGTTCAATTTAAATGCTGGGAATACCTTAGGGTTGCAAGTGGATGTTAACAAGGGGCACTGTGGTTTATTTTAATTTGAATTTGCAATGGACTCAAAGTGAATAAATCTGATGAGATGAATCTATTTGATCATGAACTTTGATGGATTTTCAGTTATTTATTTAAATGATGGTAATTAAAATACAGAAAAATAAAATGAAGAATTGAGAATAAAAGAAAATGCAAAGAATAGTAAACTAAACTACGCTCAGAATGCTGCCATCTCAATTCGACGAAACCGAAGATAATGAGGTTTTCTACATGCAACCTAACCTATTGAATCTGCACATTCGCACAATCCTGATAAGCTAGGTGCGGGTTTCTAGGGTTTTACTGTAATTTCAGATTTTAGGCATTCGCATGAAGCAACCGAGAGAACTCGCATTAAACTCCATCTATAAACCTTAAAATCTGAAAGGGGAAGATAAACATTAAATCATGCATGCAAAAATGACTCCTTCTTTCTCATCAATGAGATGCCAACTCTCTGTATTTCTGTATTAAAATGGTATATCAATTACAATAACAGAGTGTTCCGGTATAACAAATCCAGAACAAATGAAGGAAATTGCTCCAAGTGCAGGCCCAGAATGGCATGCAGCCCTTGTCTCTGCAACTCTGATAGCAGCAATTTCCAACCCCTTGCATCGATCTGCGCTTCTGATTTTATACTAACTGATACGGCTCTTCGGTTCACCCTGCGTCGCTTCGTTTCACCTCCCAGAATGCGTCGTTTCAAATTCCTCGCCTTTTCGTTGCTTTTGATTCATGCTCGATGCTGAAACGTTCAAAATTTTTTGTTACATGTAACGCTTCTGCAACTCTGACACCTGTATGCCACGTGTTCTGCATTTCCAGCATGTTTCGTAATGGCCCCATGTAAATCGCGACGTCTTTATGCATGCAGCTTGTTCCTCTGCCAGCACAGCGAAAATGAGACAGGTAGCGATATCGCGACGTTTTTCGGCCAACAGCCCTCTTGCCTTCTTGCCCAGTGAAATCGTGACATGTCACGAAATCGCGACGCTTTTCTGTTCCGTACACTCTCGGCCGCAACCTGTCGCGATTTCACGACGTTTTTCACTCGGCACTCCTTTGGCTACAACCTGTCACGATTTCGCGACGTTTTTCACTCGGCACTCCTTTGGCTTCTGTCGCAATTTCATGACATTTTTCACTTCTTGCTCTTTCACTACTTTTTGTCATGATTTCACGACATTTTTATCTGGCGGGCATGCTTTCTCAAAAGTTGCATGATTTCGCTACCATTTTTGGCTTATGAGCTTTGTGTCGATTTTCATCGCGATTTCGCTACACTACCGAGCCTTGTAGCCTTTGGCACGTTTTTGTCATGATTTCGCTACACTGCTATGCCTTGTTGCCTTTGGCTCATTTTTGTCACGATTTCGCTACCATTTTCTATTTCATGCCTTTCGCCCGCTTCAGCCACGAAAATCAAACACGTCACGATTTCCGCCTTTCGCCCACCTACCGCCGCTGACTACGTTGACCGCGATTTTGCGACATGTCATGATTTCGCTACGCCTTTCCATTTTGCCTTTCTCTCTCCTCTTTCGGTCGTGACCACGCAACATGTCGCGATTTCGTGACACTTTTTCATTTTCGGCGACCGCACAACATGTCACGATTTCGCGACACTTTTTCATTTTCGACGACGATCGCGCAACATGTCGCGATTTCGTGACACTTTTTCATTTTTGGCAGCGACGGAGCAACATGTCGTGATTTCGCGCTTTTCTATTTTCGGCCGTGATGGAGCAACATGTCGTGATTTCGTGACACTTTTCATTTTTCGGCAGCGATGGCGCGACATGTCGCGATATCGCGACACTTTTCTTCCTTGTGCAATTTTGCCCCTTTTTCTTGATTTTTAGCATCTGGGTCACTGAGATTTTCTTTGAAAGCCTGCAAAAAAGGTGGGTCCCCAATTTTGGGGTGTGTTGTGGATCAGCCACAACAAATGGTGACTCTGCTATCAAATGCTCTTGAGCATTTTAGTGAGAACCCAACCTGAAACATATACAAACTCGAAAACATGTGTTAGCACATAAGCAATATAAACAAATGCCCAAAGATCAGAAGTACATGAATCATCAGAATCATCAAGTATTAGCTCAGTGTGTGCAATGAATTTCATTCCCTATCGTTTGAAATTGATCAACATTCCATTGTCAGTTTTACATGAATGCATGTGAGATTGTGAATGATTTGTGTAACCTAATGAATATGCTAGGAGATTTTGCTTTTATAAAAGGCATAGTCTTTCTTCTAGTATCATGTACAAACATTCAAGATTGCCAAACCCTCTTAGGATCCACTAATGAATTGTTTTATTATATCCCAAAGTTGGTTATGAGTCCCTACTATCTTGAACCCATGTGCAAGTGAATGTGAAATCAGAACTTTGGGGAATCAGACTCCCAACCTAACCAAGATGGGAGTTTAACCCTATCCTTACTATTCTGATTTAGAGTTCATTACCTCACTTTGAGCAAAATAATTTAACCAATTATGGAAGAAATGGTCATGCTAGTCTAACCCTTTGGACAATCAGTGGTCTTGTTTTTTAGACAAGACATGTTGCCATGCATGGGCATACCTAACCCCACAATCCAAAACTTATCTTCATTTCTTTGGACCTTGGGGATGACTACCCATCCTTTGCAGAGGACAAGTAGTACGATCCTTCCAATCCAAAATAAATATGAGATGGGAAAAATTAATTTTTTACTTCTTGGACCTTGGGGATGACTACCCATCCTTGCTAGGGACATGTAGTACGATCCTTCCAATCCAAGCTTTGGATAAAAATGGAAAATATTAATTTATTGCTTAGACCTTGGGGATGACTACCCATCCTTTGCTAGAGGACAAGTAGTACGATCCTTCCAATCCAAGACTTATTATGAAATGAGACATAAGAGCTTTGGGGAATCAGATTCTCAACCTAAGCGAGATGAGAATTTATGCCCTATCCTTACTACTCCATGTAGGTCAAATCAAAGCTTTGGGGAGTTGGATCCTCAACCTAAGTTTGATGAGGATTTAACCCTATCCTTACTACTCGATTTTAGGCTTTAAGCTTTATGGAAGTGGTCAAAACCACTGTTTTAAGGATCATGTTGCATAATAGGATAGACATGAAAAACCTCTTTCGCCCAACCTTTTCTTCCAAGTTAGGTTTTGATCATTTTGCTCAAGATCCTTTTTAATGTATAAGACGTGCTTGGTTCTAGATATCTCAAGACTCAGTTTCCAACCTTAGGATTTTTCTTACATTTATGTTATAACACAACCCTAAGAGGATTTGACATACTTTAATGATTTGTACCTAAGATGCATATGCAACTAAGATGGAATGTATATGTAAAGTGAGATGTAACATGAATGCATTATCTCTTGAATTGCAAATGAAATTATTTGCCATACAAAACTGACTACTTCATGCATCACAAATTTCAAACGATATAACTTAAAATGTTTGTGTGACTTGTGGAGCTTTTACAAGACAATTCCAATATTTCATATTCTCCTAGTCTTAAGCATAAGTTGACATCTCAATTTTATTCTTATTTCTTATTTTTTTTTTTATTATTTTATTTATTTATTTATTTTTATTTTTATTTTTATAAAAATAAACAAAACATGTCAATTGAAATCAAACCCACAACCTAAATCCTAACTAGACTAACAATCCTAAAAAAAATGAAAACAAAATCTGAAAATCTCCACCAAAACCGAAAAGAATAACATCAAACTCTCACAACCTAAGGGCTAAAATAATGCTTTAAAATCTGCCCATTAACCGGTAGCATAAAATCTTTCCCTTCTAAAGTTTTTAGCTTGAAGGTATTTTTTTCGAGAATTTCTGAAATCTGATAGGGGCCTAACCAAAGACAATCAAACTTTTGATGATTCCCTTTTTCCTCATGTCTTTTGTCCCATAGTAATACCAAATCTGAAATTCTGAAGGACTTAATTTTAGCCCTTCTGTCAAACCATCTCTTGATAACTTCCTCGTGTTTATTCATGTGATTCATGGCTTCTTCTCTCTTTTCATCAAGGTGCAACAAATGACTTAACCTCGGCTTCAACTTGATCATCTCGTCCCCAAGTACTCTTGTATGAAATGCAAGGTCTGCAACTTCAAATTTGCAGGAAATATCGGGTCTTGCCCATAGACCAAATGATAGGGAGTATTCCCTATGGATTCCTTTACTCCGGTCCTATTTTCCCAAAGGGCAAACTTCAATTGGCTGTGCCAATCCCGAGGGTTCTTTTCCAACAATTTCTTAATGGTGTTCAACAAATTTTTATTTGAAGATTCGGCCAAACCATTTCCTTGAGGATAATAATTGGATGCAAATTTTAAGCTCACTTTGTTGTCATATGCCCAATCTGCAAATTGCGTAGAAATAAAAGCTTTACCATTGTCACTGACAATAGAATCGGGCATTCCAAATCTTGTTATAATATGGTCCTCAAGGAATTTTATTACAACGTCTGTGGTGGCATGTTTAGTAGGAATCGCTTATGTCCACCTTGTACAGTAGTCTGTAGCTGTCAATATGAATTTATGAGAATCAGAAGAATTTGGGTTAATAACCCCAATGAAATCTAGTCCCCACTGTGCAAATGGTCTCATTTCAACTACAAGTTGTAATGGCATGGCTGCATTTCTTTCTCTATTGGCAGCCACTTGATGAGATATGACAAGATCGTACATGGGCATGTGCATCTTTGAAAATGTGTGGCCAGTAGTATCTTCGCTCTCAGGATTTGATGCGTTGTAGCATTTGCCGCACCATGACCAGTTCCATGTTTCCCGTGAAATTCCTGCAACACCCCGGCAGACTTCTTCTTTGTTCGAGCACCTCGGGTAGATCCCTTCATGATTCTTCCTGTAAAGAACACCAGATTTCATCGGATAATTGACAGACTTAAGCCTTAAAGCTCTTCTCCCGGGTTGAATTCAGATTAGAAGGACACTTACCATTCAATAAAAATTGCACAATATCAACATACCAGTCATCCTTAGCAATGTATTCTGTATTCGAGTATTGGCATGTTATTTGCGGATTATTTTCAGCGATCGCCTTCACCGAGTCCCTCGTCCTCGAACTAGTTTCATAGGTTGGATTTCGAGATCAAATTCTTGGATGGTGGAAATCCATTTCCCTCTTTTCTCACCTAGTTCATTTTGTAAAAACATGGTCTTAACAGCAGAGTCAGGCACGATGGCAATAACTCTGTTGTGCACAATGTAATGCCTAAATTTTTTCACCGTTTTAAAAAGTGCGTACATTTGCTTATCAAGGATTGAATACCTTAATTGAGCATCTTTTAGAGGGGCACTTAAAAATGCTATGGGTTTTTCTGCACTATCCTCACCTTTCTGGGTTAAGACACTCGCGAAAGAGTGTTCTGATGCGAAAGCATAAATATAGAAAGGTTTGGAATAGTCTGGACTTATGAGGACCGGGGCTCTGGAAATGGCATCTTTGATGTTCTGAAAGGCCACTCTACTTTCCTCGTTCCATTTTACATCCACATCCTTCTTGAGCATCTTGTTCAGAGGTTTGGCTATCTCAGCAAAGCTAGAGATAAACTTCCTCACAAAATTAACCTGCCCAAAGAAAGATCTCAATTCTTTTTTACTACCCGGGAGAGGTAAATTTTGGATAGCTTGTATCCTTTTCGGGTCGATGGATATGCCCTCTTTTGAAATGATGTGACCAAGCAATTTTCCTTCTGTTACTCCGAAAATGCACTTTTTGGGATTTAAGGAAATTCCATGTTCTCTGCATCTTTGGAGCACTTTCTTCAAATCTTTGACATGGTCTTCTCTCTTTTTGAGAATACTGGAATATCATCCACATACACGATGATACATTTGCCTATAAGCCCTTTGAATGCATAGTCCATGGCGCGTTGAAATGTTGCACCAAGCATTTAACAGTCCAAATGGCATTCTCTTATATGCAAATGTCCCCCACTTGGTGGTGAAGGCTGTTTTCATCCTGTCATTTGGATGTATAAGAATTTGGTTGTATCCAGAATACCCATCAAGAAAGGACATCATTTCAGATCCATTTACCGTTTGTAGAATTTCATCGATTGATGGCAATGGATAATTATCCTTTTGAGAGGCTTTATTAAGATTTTGAAAATCTATGCACAGCCTAATCTCTCCACTCTTTTTTCTTACTGGAACGAGGTTAGCAACCCAAGTTGAGTGCCTAACAGGAAATATGATTTTCGCTTCCAATAATATTTTAACCTCCTTTTCGATCAAAGGCTCCAATAGCGGGTTAACAACTCGTTGTCTTTGCCTAAAAGGCTTGGAGTCTGGCTTCAAAGGGATGGTATGTGTGATAATGTCTTGGTTGTATGTTTTTAGCTCATTGTAATTCCAAGCAATGCAATCTATGTAATGCTTCAATGCTTGTATTATGTTGCTCCTTTCTTCATCTGTACATGCCTTTGCAATGTACACCTCCTTTGGATTGTCTGCACTCCCTAGATTAATTGAATCACAAGCATCTTTGGGGAGTGGGACCCTTTTTTCTTTCTTGGTCTTGTATCCCACGTCGAACATTTTCTCCAATGAAACCACGTCTTTAGGTATTTTGTTGGATTGACATGCGGTTTCACTCTCGTTTTCTGTTTCATCTTGCCACCTTTGCTCCTCATCAATCACCTGATTTTCAAAAATACCCGAGTTCGTGACAAATTTGAAGATGTGTCTGTCATTTTCAAAAACCTGGAAATTCTTGACATTGTCGGGTATTGATGGACAAGGAACCAATTCAATGGAGAACTTTTTACACCTTTTTATATCAACCGGGTTTAACATGCCCGCGACGACTGCAAGAGAGTCTCGCTATTCGATTTCCTTTTCTAGAAATAAGGGCTATATTGAATGCGTCGAATTCCTCAATGAGGTCCATAACCCTAGTTCTATAAAGGCTCAGTCTCCTGTCACGACATGTATACTGTCCTTTGATCTGCTTGACTACCAACTCAGAATCTCCCAAAACCTTCAAGCATTTAACATGCTTGCTCAATGCTAGACGTAAACCAAAGATCAATGCTTCGTATTCTGCCACATTGTTCGTGCAAGGAAATTGCAATCTATAAGCAGCCAATAATGGTTTACCTCCTGGACCAGTGAGCTCGACTCCAACTCCTGCTCCCTGTCTAGATTTTGATCCATCGAACCTGAGCAACCATGTGCAATCATTTTCCTCAGAAGAGCCACCATGACATGTTTCCTTTTTAGGCTCTTCAATAGCTTCCTCAACATCAAGTGCATAAACCCCCAGTTCTAGCTTAGAAAACTGAACTTCATTCGGCTTGTTAAATTTTGTTATGATTTCTTTAAGCCTCGGTTCATTTTCCACTCTGATTTGGTTTGCAATTCCTTTCCAGGGTAGCCACATATGTGAGCAGTCTGTTGAAAAATAGCCATTCAGAGTTTTCATCCAATCCCTCGCAAGTAGCATTCCATATCTACTTGGGATATTAACAACCAGAATGTCGACAACCTGTTGGACCCTGGGTTCAGAATTTAATTGAATTTTGACATCATATAGGGTCCCTACCACATTTACCTCTGATCGGTCCAATTGCAGGACCTTGCATTTGGATGAAACAGGTTGCAGACCCAGAATTTGACATATCTCCGAAGGCATGAGGTTGCTCGTGGCACCCGTGTCCACCAAACAGTTATGCAAATTCTTACCCGCAATTCTTAGAGTCAATAAGAATGGCGGGACATCCCGTCTCTCCTTTCGTAAAATCAGATGGGACTCAACTCCTTTTCCCTTCCACATTTGATCAGGTGAGTTCAGAGCTTTTATCAACGCCTCCTTTTGGCCAGGCAATCTAGCCGCGTCCAAGAACGAAAGGCTAGATTTGGACTTCTTTAGATCCTCCACTATGTCATAGTTTGGTTTTTCGAATTTGACTGTCTTCTGCACGTCATTAGACATTTCTCTTCCGAGTGGAGGAGGAGGATTATTATCTGCCTTAGTATCCGGAGGAAGAATAGAGTTGTTTGGAGGTGTTGATGAGGTTTTAGGGGCTTTAGATTTACTTCTCAAATGGTATCCATGATTCCCCTTTCTAAAATCTCGAAAAGCTTGCACCTCCTGTTCCAAAATTTCGTCTTCTTCTTCCTCACTCTCACCTTCTTGATGATATACAGTTTCCATCACCATAATGTTATCATCTTGATGTTGCGATGGACCCTCATTTGATACCAGTTCCAAATCATCAACTTGTGCCTGAAGACAATGAGTGTATCTAGCAATTTCAGGACAATTCCTCTCATTGTGTTCTTTTGTGTTGTGCAACCTACACCCCCTTTCCCATGCCAAATCTGAAAGATTCAAAAGGGAATTGGATTGACTAGGTCCTGTAGAAGTATCTAGTTGATTAGCAATGGGAGCGGGTACTCCCCCATTGTTTGGCTTTGTGTTCCAATGTCTCCCTCTATTGTTAAAATTTTGATTTGAGTGAGGGGCATGGGATTCATACTTCTGCTTTTGAACCATGTCATTGCTCAGCTTATGAACTATTTTCTTGAGCTCTTCGACCTCTGAATAAATCTCCTTCGGTGGAATCACATTGTTGTTAACCCCCGTTGGATTTGCGTAATTGGTGGGGTCTTGATTCAACATTTGGGTCGGGTTTTGAGGAATTTGATTCCCGTATGGATTGACACTTTGAATCGGAGTTGGATTTGGGAAAGGAACTATAGCCCGAGAATTAACTTGGCTGGTTCCTTGCATAGTCGATTGACTATTCTGCAAAAATGCGAGAACAGGTGGAATGGATGTAATTGGTTGGATTGGAATGGGTGCATACGCAGTGCTGGTGGATACGGCTGCTGATATGGGAAGGCGTTCATGCTTGGCATTTGCGGTGCCATGATCTGATTTGCCAAGGGAGCTTGACCATATGGAGCATACTGTCCCATCATAGGCATCCGGGGAAACCCATAGCCCTGTGGTGTCATTTGTCGCTCGATGGTCATGGCTTCATTATAGGCTAGAGCTAGCGTGGTGACTTGAGGATTTCGTCTTGCAAACATGGCTGTCATGGGGTCCAATGCCCCAAAATATATCTGCAAAGCCACTACGGGATCGATGGCAAAATGTCGAACTGCTCTATTATAGCACTTTTGGAATTTTTGATTAAATGTTCTGATAGGTTCCCCCTGGCCCCTTTTGCATGTAATAAATTGATTGTAAATGGTTGCGGGATCCAAGGGTGACCTAAATTGATTAACAAAGGTGTTCTCCATTTGCGTCCATGAAGTGATTGAACCAGTTGGTAAGCATATATACCATTCATATGCTATTGGATCTAAGCTCATGGGGAAAAGTCTGCAAGCCACATCCTCATGTTGGACTTGCAACCTAATTAAAACATCCCTATAGGCTTGGATATGTTCTTCTACTGTTCTTGGGCCATCTGGTTTGTATTTAGGCAAAAATATTTCTATGTTCTTGGGGATTTCATGGATATCCCCTACAATGTTCAAAGGAATATTGTTAGCTCCATACCAAGGAGTTGTTGGAGGTTGAGCCATTTGACTCAAAATCGATGAAGACAACCCTACAAGAGCAGTGGAAATATTATTGACAATAGGAACACTAGTGGCAACTGATATCACTGGTGTAGGTCCACTCGATGTTCCCTGGAGAAAAAAGGGCTTTTGTGACTGGTAAGCTTACGACTTGCTTGGTTTTATTCTTGGGAGTACCAATGAGCGTAAGGTCATGAAAAATGGTTTCCCCGGTTGTTTGGGACCTGGTCGCAATACGACGCGGTGGGTCCAGCCTGCCTGATGAAACCCTCGGTTATTTCAAAGAAAACCTGCAACCAAAAGAAAAACAAAAGCTGCAGTTTAGCTGTCTGTGAGATTTAAGAGATGATTTCAAAATTAAATCAAAAAGATATTACTCATGTATGAAAATCAAAATAAAGTAAACCAATTCGGGCCCTCCTTCTAGCGCCAATCTGTTGAGTGGTGTTTTCACCCAATTGTGAAAGCACACTCTCCGGTAGGATCTGAGTCCCAAAATCCTCTGCTTGCAAAGAAATTATAACAGAATAATTTCTCCAAGGTTCCTGTTATGCTTGGCTCTTTGTTTACCAATGATGCTATTCAATTTAAATGCTAGGAATACCTTAGGGTTGCAAGTGGATGTTAACAAGGGGCACTGTGGTTTAATTTAATTTGAATTTGCCATGGACTCAAAGTGAATAAATCTGAGCAATGAATCTATTTGATCATAGACTTTGATGGATTTTTAGTTATTTATTTAAATTACAGTAATTAAAATGCAGAAAATAAAATGAAGAATTGTGAATAAAAGAAAATGCAAAGAATAGTAAACTAAACTACGCTCAGAATGCTGCCATCTCAATTCGACGAAACCGAAGATAATGAGGTTTTCTACATGCAACCTAACCTATTGAATCTGCACATTCGCACAATCCTGATAAGCTAGGTGCGGGTTTCTAGGGTTTTACTGTAATTTCAGATTTTAGGCATTCGCATGAAGCAACCGAGAGAACTCGCATTAAACTCCATCTATAAACCTTAAAATCTGAAAGGGGAAGATAAACATTAAATCATGCATGCAAAAATGACTCCTTCTTTCTCATCAATGAGATGCCAACTCTCTGTATTTCTGTATTAAAATGGTATATCAGTTACAATGACAGAATGTTCCAGGTATAACAAATCCAGAACAAATGAAGGAAATTGCTCCAAGTGCAGGCCCAGAATGGCATGCAGCCCTTGTCTCTGCAACTCTGCTAGCAGCAATTTCCAACCCTCTGCATCGATCTACGCTTCTGATTTTATACTAACTGATACGGCTCTTCGGTTCACCCTGCGTCGCTTCGTTTCACCTCCCAGAATGCGTCGTTTCAAATTCCTCGCCTTTTCGTTGCTTTTGATTCATGCTCGATGCCGAAACGTTCGAAATTTTCTGTTACATGTAACGCTTCTGCAACTCTGACACCTGTATGCCACGTGTTCTGCATTTCCAGCATGTTTCGTAATGGCCCCATGTAAATCGCGACGTCTTTATGCATGCAGCTTGTTCCTCTGCCAGCACAACGAAAATGAGACAGGTAGCGAAATCGTGACGTTTTCGCCAACAACCTTCTTGCCTTCTTGCCCAAAAACGTGACATGTCACGAAATCGTGACGCTTTTCTATTCCGTACACTCTCGGCCGCAACCTGTCACGAAATCACGACGTTTTTCACTCGACACTCCTTTGGCTGCAACCTGTCATGATTTCGCGACGTTTTTCACTCGACACTCCTTTTTTTCTGTTGTGATTTCACGACGTTTTTCACTTCATGCTCTTTCGCTACTTTCTGTCGCGATTTCACGACGTTTTTGTCTGGCGGGCACGCTTTCTCAAAAGTTGCACGATTTCGCTACCATTTTTGGCTTATGAGCTTTGTGTCAATTTTCATCGTGATTTCGCTACACTACCGGGCCTTGTAGCCTTTGGCTCATTTTTGTCACGATTTCGCTACCGTGCCTTGTTGCCTTTGGCTCATTTTTGTCACGATTTCGCTACCATTTTCTATTTCATGCCTTCCGCCCGCTTGCAAGCCACGAAAATCAAACACGTCATGATTTCGCTACGGTTTCGCCCACTCTGTCGCTGACTATGTTGACCACGATTTTGCGACACGTCACGATTTCGCTACGCCTTTCCATTTTGCCTTTCTCTCTCCTCTTTGCCGCGACGGAGCAACATGTCGCGATTTCGTGACACTTTTCATTTTCGGCACGATGCGCAACATGTCGCGATTTCGCGACACTTTTCATTTTCGCGACGGAGCAACATGTCGCGATTTCGTGACACTTTTTCGTTTTCGGCCGCGACGGAGCAACATGTCGCGATTTCGTGACACTTTTCATTTTTCGGCAGCGATGGCGCGACATGTCGCGATATCGCGACACTTTTCTTCCTTGTGCAATTTTGCCCCTTTTTCTTGATTTTTAGCATCTTGGGTCACTGAGATTTTCTTTGAAAGCCTGCAAAAAGGTGGGTCCCCAATTTTGGGGTGTGTTGTGGATCAGCCACAACAAGGAGTTTAGGAAGACCTCCTACTAAGGCTTTTTTTCTTCAAGTTGTGTGGAATATTGAGCCCTCATGTATTATATGGCAGATTTGGCTTGAAAAAAATCGAAGAATTTTTCAAGGTAAAAAGTTAACTATTTATCAGATTTGGCAGAGGATTATTGGTATGATCCAAGAAATTGTTTCTTCTAAATGTCAGATTAGTCTTCCTTTGGAGCAGTCTGAGTTTTTGATGATGCAGGACCTGGGTTTAGTGGTGAATGACCCTCGTCCTTATTTTTTGGTTGGGAGGAGATGCCTCAATCAAAAAGTGCAGAGAGATAGCAAATGGCATCCTCCACCTCGGTGGGTGTTTAAGATTAATACTGACGACTCTTCTAGAGGGAATCCTGGGTATGTAGGTATTGGTGGTGTTGGGAGAGATAGTAGTGGTACAACTCTTTTCATTTTCTCCTATTATAAGGGGAAGCAAATTAATAATTATATGGAGGCCCTTGCTATTCGTTTTGCTTTGGAAAAAGGTTATGCTCTAGGATGGCGGAAGATAATTTGTGAGTCGGACTCTCAAATTATTATTAATTTGTTGAAGACTCATAATCTTTCTAATGTTCATTGGCAGCTGGCGTTAGTGGCTTGGCAGATCATTCAAATTTGTTGGCATCTAGAGTTTATTTCCTTTGTTCATATTCCCAAGGAATGGAATAGTGTGGTTGATTGCTTGGCAAAATGGGCTTCTGAGTTTCAGGAAGACTAGAATGTTAGGGAATGGGATCAGCTCCTATTGGATTGTTCTTGTCATCTTGCTAATTTGCTTGTTGTGACTATGCCTAGTTGAGGATGTTGTTTGTTGGATGTCTTTTAGTAGGGTGCTCGATGATTTAGAGGGTCTCTTTGTTCTAGCCCTTATAAGAGTTATTATTTTAAGATTTTCTGTCTCTTATATATTTTATTGATTCAAATAAATTTTTACCAAACATAAAGATGAAATAAGTAACACAATGTAAGAACATGTAAGAACTAGCGACAGAATAAAGACATCATAAAAAATCTTGAACTACGATATATCGAGTAGCCTTTTAAGTTGCATATCCCCTCTTATCTTCAAAACCCAACAAAAATGGTAAACGCAGAACTAGAATACTGCACTCAATTCATGTTCTTTAACTATAATAGAAACCGTGGCCATGATCAGAAATCAAATCTATCAAATCTGTGTTGATTGTTCGACATGTGAGTCCACATGCTTATGTAATGCCAGTAGGAGGTTGTTTAATGATGAAAGCCATCCACAAACACACTGCACATAATGAAAAAAGTTCTTAGGCATCTGGTGGACTGTCATCTCAACTACAGAAGCCAATCCGATGGAAAATATTAAATTCGTTATCATGTTAGATTCCAACGGTGCTTTTTATGATGAGTCCTGCAACAGGGACATCATAGTGAATTGCCATAAAGTTATATCAAGTACAGAGTGCACTCGTATGAAAGTGACATAGTATTTGAAACCCAACTACATCAGTACAAAAAGACTGTTGCCATCCATCATTTAGTGGCTGGTGCATGTGTAAACCATGTTCATGCTTGTGGCATTTGGCTACCACAGACAAAATTGATTAATTCAGAAAACCTGTAGCAAGGACTCTGCATTCTAGATAAATTAGTTTGAAAAGAAAATCTTAGGTTAAGGTTACAGTCTAATAATTAGACATTCATCTAAGTAATTTGTATATGTAATTTATTATAAGATATATATTTTTTTAATGTGAGTTGGAAATAGGTTTTATTTATATTATTATTATTATTATATAGTGATATTATAATAAAGTTTGGATATTATTTATGTATTATTTGATAAGATTCAAACTGAAGAATTTAACCAATTAAATTAATACCACTTATTTTACTTACATCATATTTATTTCAATTTTTTATTTGATAAAAAAATTAGTTATAACCACACTATTTTATTATTTACTCTATTGGTTTAATTTTGTGAAGTACTTCAATTTATTTAAAAATAAAATTAAAAAAAAAACAATCAGCCCAGGAAGAGAAGCACTCAATCTTTTTACATACAAGATACATAAAAATCAAATTTTTATATAAAGTTTATATAGAATTCTTAGATTAACTGAAATATGTTAGTACTACGAGGACTGAGTACTTATTTTTCTCAAATATTCGCTTCTGATACATGAAAAGTAACTAAAAAAATCAAACAGCGGAGATCCAAGATGAGAGAAGTTTTTTTATTTTGAGCTGATGGGTTTCAAATTCTACATTGTGCTTATTGGCTTGCCCAAGTCCAAAGCTTGATTATGCAGAATTTCTCAATCAGGGGAATACAGAGCAGTGGGTTTTATATTTTGAGCTAGTGGATTTTAGGCCTTAAATGCTATGGTGTGTTTATCGGATGCCCATGTTCCTTGAGGAGAATACATGTCACATGACTAGTCTTAGACCAGTGACCCACGAAAAATCACATCACTCCTATGAAGAGTAAAAGCCTAACTGTCTCACCTATGTTTCGCCTACCTGGCAAAAGGGTTTGCCCCAGCCAACTGGATGTCAACTAAAAAAAAAACTCTCGATAGATTCCTAGGCTCCTGAATACTGTCATATGCTTTTAAATTGTCATCTGTCTGTATCTCATACATGCTCTAACAATTGTCAAGCTTACTCTATTTAATAATACAATGTCTATGAATTAGAAAATCTATAGAATTTGTCTATAGTAGAGAAATTAGTTCTAATAGATATATGCAGTGTCCGATGGAGAAAATAAAACAGAATTGAGATAGAAATAACTGCAAAATTTGTGCAAAATTTTATAAAAAACAGGTCATGTATTTTCAAAACCAGGGATGTTATCATTAATCAAAACCAGGGATGTTATCATTAATCAATATGTCTGGGATGCACGCTTTAGCCCATTGAACAGTTAATCATAACAGAATAAGGGAATACAATAATGCACATCCTAAATCAGAGGCTTATTATACGCTGTCTAACCATGGTAATTGTGACTCTTTAGATATATAGTATGTTCTCTGATAGTTATATTAGTAGGTTTCATTGTGCGTGCCATCTAGAATTGTGGCTAGAAATATATGTATCCACAATGTGTGCAATGTATCTGTCCTTCCAAGCAGTTTTAGTCTTCCAACCAGATGGACTATAGTGCTAGGTATCTTCTCAACAACCAAAAAAAAGCACTTGAGCCCCATTTTCCACATATATTAGCTGGCTCCAAACATATTATTTG
The DNA here is from genome assembly GCA_028583015.1 of Wollemia nobilis. Lineage (NCBI taxonomy): Eukaryota > Viridiplantae > Streptophyta > Pinopsida > Araucariales > Araucariaceae > Wollemia > Wollemia nobilis. The sequence continues at coordinate 5,665,628 of JAQPPZ010002530.1, forward strand.
AAGTCTTGGCAGTGTTACCTAACTGTTCTTATAAAATAATACTCTTTCAATTCGTATTCCTTCAGTTGATCAAGACTTATAGCAACCTGGTCAACAAAACAGAGGATGTTACCATCACAATTATCAATTCTAATGACGAAATGATATTGTTAATTTTGATCACCTTGGATAAAATACACTATACTCTGTAAGTAATCAACTTGTACCTTGTCTGGGTTCCATGAAATAATGCAGATCATGACTCACTAGAATTCATGGAGAACCATATGGTCTAGTTAAATTCAATTGGCTAAGCATCGCCGAAGTTTCAAAAATAATTATTGGGATAGGTAAGATTTAAGAAAAATCTTATTGGGTGGGGAAACTTTTGAATGACTTAATTATACATCTCCATCATAAAACTAACAAAATAGACAGAAAAATTAAACCATGAAATCATAAGTTTTCAAAGCCATACAACAGGAAACTTCATTTGGATATTCAATATTAATTAAGCATTTCCACATCTTTACCGAAAGTTACGCACGGTTTCTGTAGAATTACTCAATTAATGTTAGTTTTGCTATACTGGCCAGGCAAAAAAATGTTTTCCTTTTGTCTTGAACATATTTCTAACATCCTTACTGCTCGAGCTATAATCGTTCAAGATGTTTTAACCTTTAATCCTCATAGTGTCCATGTAAGACCATTAGCCATTCCAAAGCAAATAAGAACTATCATTGAACTGCAGACTAACTTCAACTTTATAGATATACATCATTTGAAATTTTGAAGCATATAAGCCACAGGCTTCAAGAAAGAAGCTGGCAGCTACATGATTATGCCAATGGGCTATTTATGTCAATAAGTAAACCTTAATATGAACATCTCCCAGAAATGCAGAAAGAGATGAGATGACAAAATTGGGCGAGATTAGTTCAAGTTTGGATTAGAAGGTTGTTATTAGAGGTTCATTGATAGCTAAATAGCCTTCTATCCTCCATGGTATAACGTAATTACCAGCTTGCAGTGCTTTATCTGCAAAACATTGGAGCTAAAGTGAAGAATTATCCTGCATAATGAGAACTCTTACAAGATTTCATGATGCCAGTAGACAATAGTCACCATTAGGCCTAATTAACCATGGACCCTGTTGTGATAATAGTGGAATCAACAGAAGCAGTTGGGGAGCAGATCTCCAAGGATCCACAGTCAAGTAACTCCTCAATCATCTGTGCAATATCATCATCTGTCTCACGTTTCGGAGCATTGACTGCATATTGATTGTTCTCCAGTTCTACTTTCATAACCCAGTTTGATTCACATTGCTTTGGTCCTGTTTTCTTTTGCCAAATACCAATGTTGTTGGACTTGTCAGAGTCTAATTTTAGGCAAGTAAGGGACTGGTTACTACCGTGTGTGTTGTTGTTTTGGTCTGATGTAAGAGCAGAATTCTTCTTGGATGATCCCAATCTGGGTTCCTGCAGAGAGGCCAAATAACAGCGGTGAAGCTTGGCTGTGAGTGTGGAGGACAGGACTTTTGAAGAGGGAGATGGAGGGGCATTGGGATTGAATGGGAAATTGGTTCGTGCTCTTGGTCCACACATGAGTCTTGCAGCTTCGTCATATGCTCTCGCTGCATCCTCTGCTGTTTCAAATGTCCCCAACCAGATTCTAGTCTTCCTGCAGTGAAGGCACAACAAAATGAGGACACATGATCTATTATATAGAAAGTCCAGAAAGAATGACAAGAAAATGAGGATGATAATACAAATCTAAGCCATAAAATACAGAATGCCAAAAATATCTTGATAAATAGTGGACGAACAAGATTGGCACCCAGAGTTTTGGGGCTTTGAGTAGTTGTATACAATGCTATGCAACATATGTACCAGTTCCAGCGTTGAGGACATCAATATCAACAATAATGTACACCATTTGAGACCCACCCCGAAATCAACAATTGACATATATTGGATACATAGGATTACAACTAGAGACGTTTTGATTTCTAAATGTACACATTCAGAATGTCAACTGTGAAGTTCTAGGGCCTCTAGGACAAAAACAAAGGGATAGGTGCTACAGAACAACAAAATTTTGTAACAAGCCAATCTATATAGCAATCCCCACTAGGAGATCCAACTTTACAAAAATTTTGCAACAACAATATGTCCAGAGCTCTATGTAGTAATTACAAGCACAACAAATAAGGTCCGAGGATATGAAATCACATGAATATGTAAGCTTTCGCAACATCAACATACACAATGTTAATTCCAAGGACATCAAAATTGACAAGGGCATACAACACTAATCAATCAGAAAGTTCCATCGAAACCAAGAGAAATAAGTATGAGGACTGACGTGGACCTTCATATATCACAATACAACAGCAATAACTGAGGAGGAGAAGAATAAGAGCACAAACTGGGTGACTGATAAATGGACATGGCAACAACGAAAAAGCTGCGTTTTGAACACAAATAATGTTACATCAGTAATTGTACATGGAGAAGAATATCGAGCCCCAGAGTCATGTAAAACCAAGTACTGCAGCAACAATAACAAGAAGAAAACTTTGTGGAGTCCGTGAGATTAAAAAATAGAAATTAAATGGTAATGGACAACTCTACTCAATGCAAGACACTAGAAGAGGCGGCAGAGACTGCAATGAACTCAGATGTAGTAAATGCTCAAAATTTATGCATGGAGAACATGGAACTGCTGCCATGAATTCACAGGCTACTTTGAAGAATAGAGAACCAAGTTTTTACAAGTAGGGGTGGCGAATTTCAGACACCCATGATCCCCAATGCCTCTGGCGAACTCCTCTATATCTCTGGGGCCTAGCCATTGTGCAGACCGGTTCCTCTGCTGCTCTTTCCCTTGTATGTAGATATATGTGTTCTTTTAACTTTCAGTCTAAAGCTCACTAGCTTCAGCAGATGGTTGTCAGACTCTCTACAAGGGAACACTAGAATTGAATGCGGTTGAGAGGAGGATGGTCCGAGGGAGTTATATTTGTAGAGGAAGTGGGGCCCTTGTAAGCAGTCCTGGAGAGCAATTTCAAGCCCATCCAAAGGACCCACCCCACCCCAGCCCACCCCAGCCCACCCATGGCTGTCTCCTCCCTTGCACAAACACTCTCCCTCCCTCCCTCTCATTAGCACCTTCCCATCTTCTTCCCTCCTTTTTCCCACCTCTGTTGTTCATGCATGTGCATGTATTAAGCTATTCATTCATTCAATCTATGAATGTGTGCATGTGGCTCTTCTTCCTTCTCCTAGATTGGTCAATATTGTAGATCTAATGGTAGCTACAGCCATAGGAACACTGATTATTATTGGTTGATCATAGGCACAACACATGCATTGCCCTTCACAACACATGCATTGCCCTCCGGCCATTCTGCTGCACACCGCACAAACAAGGCAGTCTTTTGTTTGTTTGTTTGGCTTTTTTTTTTCTTGATGACACCAACCATTCTTTCCTTTTAACCTTCCTTGTCTTCTCAGGAAAACATGAGGGTCAGCATAGGGGGATCATGTTGACAAGTAGGCCCAACTTTGAGGTTTATGCATTGTAGTAATAAAATTGTTCTAGGCTTATTACCCTTTAGAACCACTGTTTAGTGCATGATAATTACCTCAATAATTTACCTGACATACATTTGCATACATTTGCAGAAAATTTAAATTACTGAAATTTTTCTTTGATGATCCGGAAATGAAGTCAAGGCCTACAATGTGAGCACAAATCTTGGAAGGCAAAAAGTAACCAAAAAGTGTATTTTGTGAAGCTAAAGTCCGAATGCTGATTTATGAGATTGTTGAAGGCATGGAATAGATAAAAGTTCAATAGTCTCTGTTTCAGATCCCTGCCTTAGACGGTTTGCTCCACCCAATTGAACATAAAATCACCTCTGTTTTAAGGTCACAAGATGAATGGTAGTCCAGTGTACAATGGATTTACCAATTTACCATGGAGACCATTATGCCTAATTTGCCTTGAACAACAATTTGCAAAAATGATACCTTGTATATTTGTTCAGTAAATTGTTTTTTTTTTTTTTTTTTAAAGCGAAAAACCCCTTGCGGAGCTGCCTCCGCAAATGATGTCAAGGCCTACAATGTGAGCACAAATCTGGGAAGGCAAAAAGTAACCAAAAAGTGTATTTTGTGAAGCTAAAGTCCGAATGCTGATTTATGAGATTGTTGAAGGGATGGAATAGATAAAAGTTCAATAGTCTCTGTTTCAGATCCCTGCCTTAGAGTGTTTGCTCCACCCAATTGAACATAAAATCACCTCTCAAGTGTTTTAAGGTCACAAGATGAATGGTAGTCCAGTGTACAATGGATTTACCAATTTACCATGGAGACCATTATGCCTACTTTGCCTTGAACATCAATTTGCAAAAATGATACCTTGTATATTTGTTCAGTAAATTGGTTTTTTTTTTTTTTAAAGCGAAAAGCCCTTTGCGGAGATACCTTGTATATTTGTTCAGTAAATTGGTTTTTTTTTTTTTTAAAGCGAAAAACCCCTTGCGGAGATACTTTGTATATTTGTTCAGTAAATTGGTTTTTTTTTTTTAAGCGAAAAACCCCTTGCGGAGCCGCCTTGGTCTGAGAGACCACGAACAGGGGGTTCTACACCGTCAAAGTCACCCGGGGTGCGGCCGCCTTGGTTTGAGAGACCACGAACAGGGGGTTCTACACCGTCAAAGTCACCCGGGAGTTGCACCCGACCCTGCCCGCACCAACATTATCAATTGGATTTTGGATACCCAATTCAGCTTTTTGGTAGGGTGGAGATTTGAACCTGGGACCTCCCTTGGAGGATTGCCCTCTCCTGTCCAACTCACCTACAACACCTGGGTAGTAAATTGGGTTTTAGAAAACTATATAATAATTATAATTATCATTAATAACATTAAATATCAATTTCAATCAAATAATGTATAATTGTACTTTCTATGATGCAGGTTAATTATTTTATTTTAGAGACAATTTCAGAAGAATAAAAAATCAAATTTGATTGGTGCATTCTTGTTACATGCTGCCGGGATGGATGTACCTATGTTTTAGATTATTGTAATTTGTACCATTTCACCTCTAATTATTAATTCCATTAAAAATACTAGTATGGGGGTGGATGATATGTTTTATCTGTCGTTTGCATTTTACATCATGATCTGCAATCTCCAGTCTGTAGGTGTACAGTACAGTTTTTGTTTTTCCCCAACCGTGAGGGCATTTTTAAAAAAACCAATAATGACAAAAAAAAAATTGAAATATAGTGAGCAGATGTAACCTTAATGCACTTGTGTACTGTACAAAACATCACTTTATCATATTAATATGTTTCCATGGTTTTCACTTATTTCCTTTTCTATTGGTAATGAATTAAAATAAATAATAAATTAATCTTACTTGAGTAAAGAGGTAAAGGGGAAAGAAAATTCCAGAACTCTGTTTTTGTTTGGTGCAGTAGAATTTTCAATATGTAGGATAAGTTCTTCAGTCCGGTTCTTAATAATAATAATTGCATTAATTTTCCTTAACCCATATATGATAAAAATTAATATAAAATTAAATAAATTTGATTCTGATGTGCAGCCCTTTTTATAGTTCTACTATTTGATTTGCAGGTCTTTGGGCCCGTGCAATGCTCTCCAAATGGCATCAAGGTTGTCAGATATCAAGACAAGTAAGGTGAGGGTTGTAGGTGGCATTCAGACTGAGTTGATAATTCATGTGAGTGTGGAAATAGAAGAGGTGATTCTCATGTTTATAAAGAAAGGCTGCTAGGTGCTTCTGATTCCCCTGACTATATTCCTGACTTATCTGTTACTGTTTGAAACATCTTGCATATCCACATACTTAGTTCACACTGTAATTTCTTTCCATTCCTTTAAATATGGACAAAACTCATGCCTTCTGATTACTGTCACAGAATATGCTTTGTTCTCGGTGTAGTTGACAAGCAGGGCCTTAATTCTGATCATTACTTGAATCTAAAATCCAAAATAAAAAAGGATATACTTCTCTTACCAATGTGAGCAAGTAAGCTCCATAGTCCACAAGTTCATGTTTTTCTTACCTCTCTCATCCCAAAAGAAGTTTGTGTGCTGAATACCTGAGTCCTGAACATTAGACAACATACACAATTCGTTTCAAAATGTAAGTACGCATCAATCTGCCAACACAATTCACATGACATAGATTTTGGTGGAACACCCATCAGATGCCCTGCACTACCCAAGTCTCCAAGACACCCTCATGGAAACATCCATATTTACCAAACACACAATAATGCAGCATAAGATATGGAACACCCAATAGAATCCCAACAACATAGCAACATACAATGCATGCTATCCACATTGAAATTCCTTCTTGACTAATATATCTATTATGGTAATACTAGTTTCTTATTGTCATTGTTTAAATTCTTTCTATACTATTTGAATGCATCCTAATTAAATCGAAATTCCTTGGGACAAGTATGTCCATTATTGTAATATGATTTAGAATTATCCATGATGGTCTGTTTCATCTATAGAGTTGTCATGTGATCTAAAAGATGATCTCATTAAGCATTGAAAACCATATTCTCAAATTGATGGTTATATGCTTCAGTAACTACCATCTATAACTACTGTTTTGACACTTTTTTTGACCCATCCACCATCTAAGTATTAAAGTACAGCTCTCTGCTGATGAACTGCATGCTGCTCTGTAATTTTGAATTTTCATCTTAATGGCAACATCACCACTTTTTTTGACCAACGTTGGGAAAATGACAAGGCAGCATCATTCTGACCTACATCAGAGAAAATAGTCAAAGAAGTCATTTTTTCAAGGAAAAAAGAAACACAAAATCTTCCCTATGCAATATCCTATCACCATTCATGAATCTGCCTAAATTTTCAAAATTTGTTTTTTCTTTTGTTTTTATATATGACCATTCTTTTGGCCACATGTATCCAAAATGGAGCCAAACCCAATTTAGAGGTGATGTCATCCACCTAAATGAATAAAACATGAACGGTCATAGATGCATGGATGAACAAAACATGGGCAGACAGCCAAATGGGCCCCAATGATTCCCTCCATTTTGGCTGCTGCAGTATATATTCCTCTACCTTTCTTAAGCTCATGTTTCTGCATGACTTGCTCTATTCTTGTGTCTTCTTTTGTCAGAGCCTTTCTAATGTATACACACCTTCATATATCTACATGCAGAGAGTTCCTCAGTTTGATTGTTTTAGTGTAGATTTGGGAAGATGGGCATCCATGCTTCTTGTGTGTCACCTTCTTTTGGTTTTTAGCTGATTGGATATATTCACACCGTGTATATTCTGTGCGCTTTTAAACAAATGTACTAGTACTTTCTAACTACTACTTGAAAAGGTCACAGTCCTCCATTGCTCTCCAGCTGGTACGTTCACGAGGTCAAAATTCAAAGTTTGATGTTCATAAATATTGCCATGGTTTACAGCTATTGAAGAACGCGGAATTGGGTAAAATGTCAAAGGGGATTATTTCTGGGTCCAGTAAATAGTCAATGAGGAGACCCCACACTTCTGAAGCATTTTAAATTAACAAACAAAAATAACGTCCCCCATGTCCATTCCAAGTACAACATCTCACATGGGCCATTAGGCTCTGAAGGTCCCAATACGACATCTGGATAAATCCCTTTCTTATCCCTCAAGGTCAAAAAGAAAATTCTTTCCTTAGATGCAAAGCTAGTTTAAGTTGATTAAAAATCAAAAATAAAGAATCCGGTGCATGGACATCAAATTCGGTTGTTTAAGAATGATTATATTGAAATTAGATTATTGATTATAATGAATGTGGAAAGTTAAACAACTTATAAAAAAATATTTAAATTTAAATAAATAGTATTGTAGAGATACTATCCTGTCACATGTGAGAATAATAATCAATAATTATTTTTAAAATAAAATTTAATATTAATTAATTAGATAATATAAAATTAAGTGGTTTAAAAATGATCAATATTATTTTAAAAGAGGTAAAATAAAATATTTTGATAATTTTTTATAATAAGTTTTTATAATATGATTTATAAGATCATCTAAAAACTTATGTCAAACATTTCAATAAGTATTTTAGATTGTCTTATTTAAAAGAAATAAGATGATTTGGTGCATGGTAAAAACAATTATGATAATGTAATCATTATACAAGAGGCCATACATTCTCTTCATACCATGAAAAAAACCAACTATGCTTATAAAATTATAAAATTAGATATGATCAAAGCATATAATAAGGTTTTATGGAGTTTTTTATATGGTATTCTTAAGAAATGGCTTTTGATCATGGTTGGTGTGAATGAATTAATGTTGTTATAATACTTTAAAATATTCTATTTTGATCAATGGTTCACATGTTGGTTACATTAAGTCATTTTGTGGACTTTGTTAAGGTAAATGACTATCCTCTTATTTATTCATTATTTTTGTCAAGGTATTGGAGAGCTTTTTCAAAGGTAAAAATAAAAGAAAAAAATGAAAGGTATTTAGGCTGGAAAAAATTGTTCCTTTGAACCTCATCTTCAATTTGTTGATGATACTTTTCTTTTGGGTCATCCCTTAGTTAATGAGGCCATGGAGTTTAAATGAATAATATCTTACTACAAGACATTGATTAATATTACAAAATTTATGATTTTTTATTAACCTTGCCTTAGATTTACATGAATAATTTAAATTTTTTATCAACCTACAATAAAGAAAATACAAATGAGCTATGGATCTTTTGTTTAGATACAATAAAAGCTTGTTTGGTAGGCTAGATATGTAAGTTCTTAACAATGACGAGCAGACTACAACTCAAAAATACTATAACGTAATCCATCCTTATATGACGTCAATTTCAATTGCTATTAGTTATAGCATTATAAATTGATAAAATTCAAAGGGGTTTTTTTTGAAAAGGATGTGAGGAAAAATTAAGGTTTCCTCTTTGCAAGTGGAATAGAATTGTGAACACAAAACTTCATATAGAGGGAAATTATGCAAATTTTTGGTTTGATGCTTGGTTGAAGCCTTATCAAAATGACAACCATTGGCTCAAGCATGCCTCACTTGTAAAGGTGGAAAGGTAAAAAGTTATATTAATGTGAACAAAAACTCTAAATCATATATTTCTATTAGTAACCTTGTTGAAGGAGAGAAACTCAAACAAATTGCGAACGAGCTTCAAAAGATGATTTAAGAATTTTATTTGTCTATTTTACATGACAGGATGAGTTGTTTTAGAATCTATCAAAAAAACGGTGGATACTTAGTCATAATGAAATTTGAGGACTTAAAAGCAACTGAAATTTCCTACTTCCAAAAATGTGGTCACTAGAGGCTCTCCTTAATGCCTCATACCTTTAGTTAGCAGTTCAAAGTAATATTTTTAGAAAATTGTGTCTACAAAGAAGAGGATATCGTAGACCTTTCATATGTGTTTTATGTGAGAAGGATTTAAAAACCCTGGACCATTTACTTCATTGTTGTTCCTTTGGTCACACCATTTAGGTTTTTTTGTATTATGAGAATATTTTAGGTAGGTTAATCAACATATATTTAGTGTCTGCAAATGAAAAATATCTATAATAAAAAGGTTAAAATAGCTTTTGGTGTCTGCAAAGTCAAGTCATATAAGATATATATTGTTGATACAATGTATGGTTATCCCTAACTATACTCCAGTTATGACCCCACTCTCCTCACAAGATTTGAACCTTGAACCTCTGTTTAGAGTTTCAAAGTCTTCAATGTCAGGCTACTTACACTAAAAAGGTAAGCTAGATATGATTTGATTGATATAACATCAAATGTAATATTTTAGTATTTTGATGGAGCGGCTGCAATACAAGTCATATATATAGCTTATTTTAAAAAATAAATAAAATGATTTTTTTTCATAAAAGTTCCCTCCACGTGATGAGAATTAAGAGTTAAAAAAATAAATAAAATGATTTTTTTTCATAAAAGTTCCTTCACGTGATGAGAATTAAGAGTTTAAGGTATTTGGTTTATGATATGGCATGGCTTAAGTGATTATAAGTTTAAATAATAATAATATTTTTTTTATGGGTTATATGGGATTGAAAGAACCACATTCCCAACACATCATATCATGATCATATAATAATATTACAACAATTTAACAAGATTCAAACTTCAATTTTTTTTTTAACAAAATTTAATTAATTCAATAATAATTATTATTAAATATTAAAATGCAATTAAATAAATAAAATATTTACACATATCCAAACATTAATTAAAAAACTAAAAAAAAATTAAAAGTTACCAACCTTAAATCAAAATGAAGGTAAGACACCCTTGATAGTCGAAGTTTAATTCCTTTCGAAAAGAAGGATTGAAATTAAAACAACAATATAAATTAATTATATTTAATTAAAAAAAATAAAAATAAAATAAAATAAAAAAACCTTCATGTTTGGTAAGATTTGCCATCGCATTAAAAAATAAAAAAACTTTATGATTTTGAAATTAAAAAGATAATAAAAAATAGACTCCGTGATAGATGAAATGTCAGTTACAATAAATAAACAAATTAAAACAATTTTTTATTTAAAAAACAACTACCAGAGATGAAAAATGAGAAGTTCTCCCGCTTACACAAAAAATAAGATAAAACCCACCCACCTAACAATAACCAAATTGAAGTTAAACAGCTCTTAAATAAATAATAAAAATTGAGGGATACATTTGGAGATTAGACAATTTAATTTTTAAACTTCGAGAATCTTCTCATAATAGGATTATACATTTACTTAAATAATAATAATATTTAAATGTATTTGTGATTTTAATTTAGATAAGAAGTTTAAGTTTAATATTTAAAAAAAATGTTTTTATTAATCTTACTTAATTGAATAAAGATAAAGTTAAAGGAATTGTGACCGTCTAAAAATTTGTTGGCCAGAACAATCCATCTACAAACACTTTATACCTACCAACCAACCTTGATTAGAATGAGAAACCTTTACTACCGAACCCTAACACTTAGGTTTGAGTATTCTTATCCTAGCAATGACCCCCTCGTAAAGTCTATAGATAAACTTATCAATAGAGAATTACTTTCCAAAAAAAAATTGAGGATTACTATTCAAACACAATTTGAACCTTAAACCTTCCAAGAATGACCTCTAGTAACTTAAACCATCAAACAATGACCTCTAGTAAGGCCGAGAGATAAACTTATCAATAGAAGATCAACACACATCCACCCAGACGAAGTTTGAACCTTAAACCATCCAACAATTACCTCCAATAAGGTATGCGGTTTGAACCTTAAACCTTTCAACAATAACCCCTAGTAAGATCAAGAGATGAACTTATCAACAAAAGATTAACACACAACCATACAAATGTGGTTTGAACCTTAAGCCTTCCAACAAACAATGACCTCTAGCAAGGTCCAGACCTGGTTTGAACCTTAAACCTTCCAATAAAATGACCCTAGTAAAGTGGAAAGATAAACTTATCGATAAAGGATTAACACACAACCACACACGCGGTTTCCGACGATGACCCCTTCTTAGGACCCAAAGATAAACTTATTAATAAAATATTAACAAGTTGACATCGAATTGAATCTCTGACTTTGTAGAAAAAAAAAACGGTTGGCTATCTCCCTAGACTTTAAAAAACCATATATTAAAGAGCTGAAATCTACTATTAAATAAGTAAGACGGTGAAAACTACTTCAGCACCAGTATCTACACTTAGCAATCAAGACGATATAGAACCAATCATCTTCATCCACCATCATTACGTCTACGGAGAGACGTCAAGGAAATGGTAGACGGAAATGGATATAAATGACAAAAAAGTTTACGCGTTCTTTGAATTCATGTCCATGCAACCCTTTACTTTATTTCGAATGCCATACAGTCCCATTATATTAATTCTACTATATGACAATTTGAATCCTCAAATCATGCTGAGGTTGATCAAGTCCTCCCTTAACCGTATTCATCAATTTCAAATGTGGACGTCATCCTTACCATGATTTAAGGCCATGTCACCATAATTCTATAGTTCTATAGTGCAAGTGATAAATAAATTTAAAAAATTTAATAAAAAAATTCTAACCTTCATTGGGTATAGAGCTTGTCAAGCCTTAGTGACTGGCTTATCAAACATAATGTCTAACTCCCACATTTTGAGGGAGGTGAACATGACATCTCATACAAAGGGGTCCCATGAGAATCCTTGCTAAATATATGGTCTTGTGACCATGTCATGATCTATTGAATTTTAGGACCAAACTATTAAATCTAGAAAGAGATGTGTCTTTAAATGGTAGCTCACAACTGGCCATAATTCATTTAATTATTATGTCATTGCCATGTGCAAGGCCATTTTATTTTGTGACCTATTATGATTATTACGTTTCATTAAAGTGATGGTTTTTAATTAAGACATGACAATGGTTGTCCATGTAATTAAATGTTTGAGTATTTTAAGCTACACCTATACCTTTTAGATTTGGCTTTATTTGACGGCAGTAGTGTAGTAAAATACGTTCATTCTAAATAAGAGTTATTCACGGCAAGTCACTGTTATTTTTGTCTCCCTACGTCATGGTTAAGGTATTTCCACCTTGAAAAGAGAAGGAAATTACTTAACAAATAAATTGATTGAAGAAATGAGAGGCATAACCACAAATATGAGTTGGGTAGTTTAAGTGGAACATCATAATGGTCTTGTTGGAGTTAACTTTAGATTCAAATCACCATAAAATTTATATATATTTATAAATAAACATGTTAAAAATGTATATGTATGTATAAACAAAGGACTTACTCACATTTACGTAAACTTCCATTATTGACGATAAGATTAAATTCAATCCCCAAATATAAATAAGAAATATTGAAACTTATCCACCCATACCCATAAAGATTTAGGCAAGAGATATGACCAAATTAGAGGACATGTATTTAGGTAGATACACAACATAGCATTTTAAAATTAGGAGTTAGGAAAATTCTTACTTTATATCAACATCGCGTGAGGGTAATGTAGTGATTAAGAACTCTTCTATTTTATACGTGAGGAAGTTACGTTAAACATTAGACTTGTTAACTAACGTGCATCTGCATCGTCAATAGAAAAAAGAAACTCATATCTATTATAAGATAGGTTCATGAATAATTATATCTTGGGGCACTAACGGTTACATTAGTTAAGGTTTTACTAGATTTGATAGTTTTTTTTGTTTTTAAGAGATAAAAAAATTAGTAATAGTTTTCATTATATTATTTTTGTGGATATAGTTTGATTTTGGAAAGTTATCATTGTAACCTTCATCCTATTTTAGTAAGATTTTTACTTTAAGTGAGGGGTATTCTAAAGAGGCTTGGGATTGGAACTGCTGATCTCAAGTTGACAAATACTTAACTGAAATCAACTAGTCTACTACCTCCGCCCTAAAACCTTCTACCATCGGTCGGGATTGTAATTGCTAGTTTTTTTTCTTGAAGCATAAATGCCACCACAAGAATTGTAATAAATAGTTGATATGAAAATACATTAATGTTATAAAATAAAACAAATATTACCATTGGAATACATTTAAGTAAATCTTAATCATTCTTTGATTCAGGCAATCAACATTTTTTTGTCGGCTTCAACTAAACTTACTATTTCCTTTAATCATGGAAAATAGAATTTAACTTCATGATCCTTAATTAAAACCCCTTTAGTGGCTAGCCTATCTACACATTTGTTTTCTTCCCTTAACGTATATGTAAACCTAATTTCTTCAAACTCTGTAGCAAGGTCTTGTATTTCCACAATTATATTTTATATGTTCAATGGAGCCTTTGCTTTCCTCAAAATTGCATTTATTACTCTTAGTGAATCACCTTCCATTTACATTCTATTCCATTTCATTTGTCTGTATATTTTTAACCCTTCAAAGGTTGCCCAAGCTTTATGTTCATTAGTTGTCTTAAATCCACTATTGAAAGTGTAATGAGATAAAATCTCTCCCCTATTATTTCTAAATATTCCTCTTGTAGACACCCAAAAAGTGTCAATTTTGTAACCATCTAAACTTGTCTTGTAATCAACTCCACCAAGATCCCAAATTTCCTTAAATCCTCCCAAAAACCCCAATTTCCCCTCTAATTCTTCTAATTCCTTTTCAATTTCTCTATGCTCTCTCTAATTCTCCTAATTTCCTCTAAATCCCTAATCCTCTCTCTAATTTCTCTAAATTCCTTCAAATATTCTAATTCTCCCTCTAAATTCATCTAATTTCCTTTAATTTCTTTTATTTCTTCTCTAATTTCCCAAATTCCAATAATTTTCTCTAATTCCTCTAAATTCCTCTAATCCTCCTATAATTTCTCTTCAATTTCCTTAAACCCTTCTAAATCCCTTTAATTTTTTTTAATCTTCCTAAATTTCCAATTTCCTCCCCTAAATTCCCAAAATATTTCTTATATCCCTAAATTCTTCTCTAATTTCCCTAAACTTCAATTTCCTCCTAATCCCATAAATCCTTCTAAATATCTTCTAATTCTTCTTTAATTCTTTGCAACTCCCCAAGTCTCCAAGTCATCCTCAAAATTCCCAAAATTCCAATTTATCTCTAATTCCCCAATCAAATATTTAATAAAGCCCTAACCATTTTTTAACCCCTAGTCAAACCCCTAATAAAACCCACAAAAAATTTCCAAATCCTAAACCAAATCCCAAAAAAATCCTAATAAGCCCTTAATATCCACACCAAATCTTCTAGGAAATGATCACATTAAATCCCCAAGTCCTTCCAAATCCTCCTTTGCAATTTTGTGTGAATTTAAAATTCTCCAAATCCCAAGTCAAAGCCCCTAATAAACACTTATAATAAATTTCTAAGTCCTTCCACATCCTCCCTTGAAATTTTCATGAATTTAAAATTCCTCCACATCACCTAAGGTCTCCACATCCCCATGCTCCATCACCACTTTCCATACCCATAAAAGGTGGGTGAGGGTTCTCCTCAACCAATGTCATTAATGTTGGAAGGTGCATATTCCTCCACATAGAATTTTCTAGATTTTCCTTGGCCTCCACACCTGCCACATGACTTCCATCTCATGCCCCCTCACCTCCAAGTAAACACCCCCTCTCCCTTACAAAATTTTTATAAATACCCCCTTCATTTCTTCATTTGCAACAAGCATAAAGAATACAAGCCAAAAATTTACCAAAATTCCCACTCAACTCCCTTGTGTGCTCAATCTCCCATTGTCATCCATTACCTTGTGCATCCCTAATTAACCATGAAGATGGATGTGACCCTCACCATGCACTTATCTCTCCTTTGAAGTTGTGTTGACAATTTTGAAAATATGCCACATTAAAATTTTGATGAAATTTTATTGGTGTAAAATCGACAAATATATTAATACTATGATATAATGTTTTCGGCCTATATGATATGTTACAGGTTTTGTATATATTAACTTCTTTGTTTTTCATGCATTTATTGCTTAGAAATTATGGACGTCACAAGACAAAATATTTATGGATAAAAGTGTGAGAAATATCAATAAAAGTCACTAGATAGCGTCAAAAAGAGCATTGCTTCAAGGTTCAAAGTTAGGCAAAAATGATTCCTTTGTTTTAAAATCGGGTCATTATGCAAAAGGAATGGCAAATGCATGTTCACCTCTAATTTGGGGTGATTGACGTGTTCACCCCATTCTGAGATGAATGTGATCTTTTTACAAAGAAAACGAAGAAAATTGGCTAAGGTTCGAATGTAGATGCTTTCACCCCAAATGAGGGACGAAAGTCCCTTTCGCCGCACTTTGGGACAAAAAGCCATTTAAAAATTAAGTGAAGAAGACACCGAAGTTGAAGCACAGGCAAAATAACGTAGAGTGCATTTGCCCCAAAGTTGGGATGAAAGCTTCATTCACCCCACTTTGGGGTGAATGTCATTTTAAAAATTTCTTAACGAAAAGCGTTGACAAGTCAGCAACGCTTTCACCCTAGTTGAGGGATGAACGTTCCATTCGCCCCTCTTGAAGGTGAAATTGCAATAAAGGGAAGCTTCGATTAGTATAAACGAAGTTGCAAAGTACCAAATAAAATATTGAAAAGTCAATGGCGTGTTCGCCCCAAGAGGAGGGCGAACATCACATTCACACTTCCTCTAAGCGAACGGATATATGAAGCAAGGTATGGACCCCACTTCAATGCATAAAAGAAATATGAACAATCAACAACACGTGCACCTCAAGAGGGAGGTGAATGTCACGTCTGCCCTTCACTAGGGTGAAGCTATAGAAAATGACCAACGATGCATCCAAGGTTTTATTCTGAGGAGAATGAGAAGAGATTAGGCATTGAAGAGTCAATGCAAGGTTCACCCTAGGTGGAAGGCGACAACGCCTTTCGCCCATTTTGGGGTGAACGCATATTTTTAAAAATAATGACACTCTGTGAAGGTGCTTGTGCTCTGGAAGGAAGAAACCTCTTAATAGTTCCTTTTAGGGGTGAAACGACATGAAAGTGGTTCAAAGCAATCATTTTGCTCATCTTTTTGCTGCTGCGACAAGGGAGAAGGGTGTTGTATGACAAATTTTATTTCGAGCAAATTCAATGGCCATGTGTGAATGCAAGACTTATTAAAATTTAAAAAAGAATTTTATGAGGCACCGGGACCAAATGGCATATTTAATGATTGGGGCAAAAGTTATTGAGATTGCTGATTTCGTGCAAAAAAGAGCTGTAGTTTTTTAATCAC
Organism: Wollemia nobilis; assembly: GCA_028583015.1. Classification (NCBI taxonomy): domain Eukaryota; kingdom Viridiplantae; phylum Streptophyta; class Pinopsida; order Araucariales; family Araucariaceae; genus Wollemia; species Wollemia nobilis. The sequence continues at coordinate 5,682,421 of JAQPPZ010002530.1, forward strand.
AAGGCGATTGCTATTAGTTCCAAGATATTCCAAACAAGGATAAATTTTTTAGGCATAGTAAGTTGTTGATCACCTTTGTAAATTTTTGTGTATCGATACCTAAATATGTCAAATTTTGGAGGTGTTTTGATGAGGCTAGGAATTGCCTCATCTATGAACACTTTTTGGATACATTCTACTTATTTGAATCACCCTTTTTATTATGTTTCTATGCTAATTTTGGGTAAAATGCATTATGTAATGATATTTGCATATTCTGAAATGTTAAGTGCATATATTCTGTTTTACTGTTTATTTCTACAGTTTCACCTGTTTTCAGCTAATTTGTCAGTAGTAATTTAAAATCAGTAGTAATTGTTGAGTGTTTGGTGCTTAATAGTAGTATTCCTCTGTTTGAGCTAATTCAAATGCAAAAGGTGCCAAAGACCTTGTCCCCTGTAGCTGACTGTGCAGGAAAATAGACTGTGACTGTGACAGTTCCAGCCAGCTGTACATATACAGTAGGGCTTGGAAACAGTCACTCCAGCACACGTGCCACCAATGCAAAAAGGATGTACAAGATAAAGGAAAACATTCTAGGTGGTCAAACACTTCTTCCCTACGCGTTTGGAGCATGAAATAGTAATTAAATGTCACTTCCTGTTATTTCGGAGCAGTGCAGGAATAATAGCGCAGGAATAGGGAATAGCGCGGGAACAATAGAGGATGGTCAAAAAGTGACAGATCGGTAGAGGAAAGTATTGGCAATTGACCAGAAAGTTGCCCCAACTCATATTAACTGATTTCCTCAATGAATGCAGCTCAATAAGGTTGAATGGATCAAGTTTGACAAAGCAAGCTCATGCATTTTAGGAAACAGTTGTGCAAACAGTTGTAAATCCCTACAAATCAGCAACCAAGCATATCAGCATTACATTATAAATAAGAAAGCTCCCAGCATGGTTGAGCATATAGAGATATAGGCATATAGGCATATAGGAGAGAAATAGGCAATAGAGTGCAGTTATTTCTGTAGCAGAACAGTAATCTGTAGGTTTTTCCTGCATTACTGTAATGCATTTCCAGATTTAATAAAAGGTGCAGTTTTTAGTTATCAATTAGCATGTTGAGTTGATGATTAGCATTTAAGTTTCTTTAGCATAACTCTTCACCTTCATCTGGTTCTGGAAGCAAGGGCCACTTGCAGGACCAGAGGAAGGCATCTTCTGACAGAATACATTGCTAATTTCTTGTTGTAGTAGGTTAGCAGAATTCTGCCGATTTTCACTTCTTTAGCAGCTTTAAATTCAGATTTCAGTCTTGACAACATTTTTCCATCATTCCATGCAACTTCAATATTTCTTTTCGGATTTGCGGCAACTTCAAGTTTTCTGTCATTTTCAAGATTTGCAGCAATTTCCAGTTTTCTATCATTTTACTGTAATTTCCAGATTTGTGACATTTTCCAGTTTTGCAATAGATGATAGTTTGAATTTCTAGATTTAGAACATGCTCAGGGAATTGTAGTTAGTTTATTTTTCTACAACTGTGTGTGATTTCAATTCTACAATTTACCTTTCTATTAATTTCAATTTAGCAACATTTCATTTTCTACTATTTCAGATTCTACTTTTCTTGCAAGTTTTAATTCAGCTTTATTTTCTGCAATTTGATTTCCAGTTCTAGGAATTAGAGGTCACACAAAAACCCCCAAAAACACTAACTGTTCCACCAATAAAACCCTATTCTTGAATGAATTGAACCTGCAGCTGTGACACCTTCTATCGTATACAGCCTTTGGACACCGCCCTGGACTGACACATATAATGATTAAATGATGAATGAACAATGACACTCATCATTTTTGGCATCGTTGCCGGGGACAAATAGGTGTTGTTAGAAAAAGTGAAACAGGTCAAGAATTGTGTTACAATCCTTGAAATACTGCATTTCAGTTTATTTAGTGAATAGGCATGAATGCATAGGCTAAGGGACGAAAGAGGGAGGTTTATCCGAAGTGGCTCTGAACCACCAAAGCGACCTGCTCGGTCAGATGAAGAATTGCCTATATTTGAAATCTCTAGGGAAAATAAGCCAGACATACCTTCTTCATCAGCTAAAATTTTGGAAAAATTAGAAAGAGAGCTTTTTGAAGCACTAGCTGCTAAACATTCCCCTCAAACTGGACTATTCCCATCATACTCTAGAAAGAAAACAACTATGGCTGCAGCAGCAGCACCCCCAGGTGGATATGATAATCTTGATGATCCTCCTAAGACTTTTGAGTATCCCATAAGATTGGATCCACTTCTAGATGCCCCCATGAAAACAATTTCTCCATCCATATTGCCAATTTTTAGGGGAACTATTTCAGAAGATCCTGATCAATTTCTATTTGAATTCAAGGTGTTATGTCAAACTTATGACTACATAAATGATAATCAAAAATTGAAATTGTTTCCTTCCACACTTAAGGACGTTGCTCTCCGATGGTTCATGAGCAATCTTGAACCTAACTCAATCCGTACCTAGGATGAAATGGAGACTGCATTCTTAAATAAATATCAGGATTATTGTAGAGTAAGAAACAGGAAAGATGAGTTGTTTAGGATCAAGCAAGAAGAAGATGAGAGTCTAGAAGATTACCTTGATTGCTTTGCCTTTGTCCAAAAGAGATGTGGTCCTGTAGAACCTGATTTCTTAAAGCCTATCTTCTTAAGAGGATTGCAGGATGAATCTAGGGAAGTGTTAGATTTAATGGGAAAAGGAGACATAGATCAACTTGACCTTGAAGATATTGTGGAGTTATGTAAAAACTATTCCCGCACTCACCAACGGAGAAAGAAAAGGAATTACGGCAATAATGACATAAAGGAGTTGATGGAGGAAATGGCTAATTTAAAAAGCGATATCCTTGTTCAACTTAATTCTGCATTAGGTGAGAGAAATACAAAATCTAATTCTACACCACCTTTGGCAATTTATTGCCCAAGGTGTAGGAATAAGCATGCCTTGCAGGATTGCCCCCTAAACAAAACTTCTATTTGTGGAATTTGTTCCAAGGAACATTCAACAGATAAATGCCCTTTGTTGCCTCATCTAAAATCTATTTTGGGCACCCAAACAGAAGAACTCAATGCTATTGGGCAGAGATCTGGTGGTGGTTATGCACAATATCCCAATGCTCCTAGATTTCCAAACTGGGGACAATCTCCTTGGAATATGAATATGCCATGGGGACAGGCAGAAGTTTCTGCACAACCTTGGAACCAACCTTGGACAGCTCCTCCAGATTGGTCACAATCTGGATGGATGAACCCACCTTGGCATACCATGCCTCCACAATGGACACAACAAGGACAAATATGGGGACAACAATATCAACCCTATCAAGGACAACAATATCAATCATATCAAGGACAACAAAAGTATCAGGGACAAGCTCAAAACTTGTTGCCTGCTCCTAATCCCAATTTTTAGGGAAGAATACAACATCAACAAACTCAACCAGTGAAACAACCTCCACTCCCAGCTCAGCCTGTGACTAACCCAAATAATGCCAGACAAATAGCCCCTGTTTATGAGGCTGAGTCTGAAGACACTACTGCAGTTCATGTACTTGACTGTAGTAACATCCAGCTGCGTTCAGGAAAGATTTTATCTGAACCTGTTCCACCCACCATTGAAGAAATTAGTGAGAAACAAGAACCTCCAAATCAAGAGGCGTTGCAACAAAAACAAAAAGAAGAAAAAATAGCAAAAATGCAGGAATCTTCTCCAGTAGCCTTACCATACCCTGAAAGGTTTGATCATGTTGATACTACCCCTGAATCAGAATTAGTAACAGAACTCAAAAAGATGTCAATTTCTCTTCCTTTGCTGCAAGCAATAAGGGATATACCTTTAATCAAAAAGACTATTCAGGAGTTATGTATCAAGAAACCTGGTAAAAAAAAGAAAGCCTTTCCTAAAACTATTCAGGTAGAAGGGAAATTAGCTGATCTATTGGCTGGGAAACTAGTTCCTCCCAAGTATAGTGACCCAGGCAGTCCAGTAGTTACAATTACTATTGGAGTGATGCAAATTCCTAATGTGCTAATTGACCTTGGAGCTGCAATTAATGTAATGACTAAAGACACAATGCAAAAATTGTAGCTCCATAATCTCAGTCCTACCACCACAGTCTTGGAAATGGCAGATAGGTCAGTAGCTAAACCAGAAGGTATCTTAGAAGATGTGGTCGTTAAAGTCTCTTCGTGGGAATATCCTATAGACTTCTTGGTGTTGCAGCCTAGAACTTCAGTCAATGGATACCCTATCATTCTAGGATGACCTTGGCTGGCTACTGCAGTTGCATTTATAGACTGCAGGTCAGGGGAAATGACCATTTCCAATGGTATTGACCTGCAAAAAATTTCTTTGTATCCACCAGCTCAACCTTCAACTAAATTTTTTGGACAAATTTGGTATCCTGAATCTGATGAAGAATCTGAACAAGAAACCATTGCTACTTTGGCTACAGTCGTAGTGAAGGAACATATTGAGGAAATCACTGCACCAGAAAGAGAAATATTCGAGAATGAAACTATCCTAGTTGAAACATTACACTCAGAAGGACTAACTGATGATCAAATTCTTGTTGATCGGTTGTTGTGGAAGGAAGAAGAACCAATGTCATCCATGTCTAGTCAGGAAAGATCATTCACATTACCTCATGGATGGCATCATCATCTCCTTAACACCTTCAAATGTCCTCTGATTCCATCAGGTATCACCTCTAAGTCAGATTCTAGAGTATTTCATAATCTGTAGCCACATCATTGTCCATTAAATGCATTGATCAGTAGCTATGAAGCAGCTAATTCTATCTATCCAGGGATCAAACAAATTGAAGTTCAGCCAAGGAAATTTTTGAATATTAATAGTTGGTTCACTGATGACCAGGAATCCAAACTATTTGCAGTTTTGCAGAAACATGTTCAAGCTTTTGCTTGGAACTATAAGGACATGATAGGCATTCATCCTGAGGTATGTACACATAGGATATACACAGAAGATGTAAAACCAGTAAGGCAACCTCAGAGACGCTTGAATCCTGCTCTAAGAGAGATTGTGAAAGAAGAAATTGAAAAACTCTTAGATGTTGGATTCATTTATCCAATTTCAGATAGTAAATGGGTTTCACCATTGGTCATTGTTCCAAAGAAAAATGGTAAAATGAGAGTATGTGTAGATTATAGAGAGTTAAATAAGGTTACACATAAGGATCATTTCCCATTACCATTCATAGACCAAGTATTGGATACCCTTGCTGGAAAGAAATTTTTTCTGTTTTCTTGATGGTTTCAGTGGGTATAACCAAATTCAAGTTGCCCCAGAAGATCAGGAAAAGACTACCTTTACATGTCCTTGGGGAACCTTTGCTTACAGAGTTTTACCCTTTGGGTTATGTAATGCTCCGACAACATTTCAGAGAGTTGTTTTAGCAATTTTTTCTGATTTAACCAATGAAAGTGTTGAAATTTATATGGATGATTTCACAGTATTTGGGGATAGTTTTGAATATGCATTAGAACAACTTGAAAAAGTGTTGATTCACTGTGAAACATACCATCTCTCTCTTAATCCTGAGAAATGCTTCTTAATGATGGAGGAAGGAATTGTTCTAGGACATCATATCTCTTCTTTTGGAATCAAGGTTGATCCTAAGAAGGTTGAAGTCATCAAAAACCTTCCCCCTCCACAAACTCAGACTGATGTACGCAGTTTCTTAGGACACATTGGTTTTTATCGCAGATTCATTGCTAATTTTAGTACCATAGCAAATCCCATGTTTGCTTTGCTCATGAAAGATTCTGAATTTGTTTGGTCTTCTGAATGTCAAAATTCCTTTGAAAAGTTAAAGGAGAAGTTAACCACTCCACCTGTTTTAAGAGGTCCTAATTGGGAGTTACCCTTTCATATTCAAACTGATGCTTCCAATAATGCTATTGGAGCTGTGTTAGGACAGATTGAAAATGGGGAACATTATGCAATATATTATATCAGTAAAAACTTGACAGGAGCTGAGAAAAACTACACTACCATTGAAAAAGAATTCTTGGTTGTAGTCTATGCTATTAACAAATTTTGACACTATATCACAGGGTATCAAGTATTCATCCATACGGATCATGTTGCAATCAAATATTTGATGAATAAACCATTGGTTAGTGCAAGAATTATTCGTTGGTTGATTCTGTTGCAGGAATTTGATGTTACCATAGTAAACAAACCTGGAAAATCTAATGTAGTTGCAGATTTCTTGTCAAGAATACCAAATGCAGATACGAGGGAAGTTGTGGAAGATACCTTCCCAGGATGAAAAGTTGTTTGTTGTCTCTGTACAATCTCCATGGTTTGCAGACATAGCTAATTACTTAGTTACAGGGAAGATTCCTCTTCACTTTACCCCTAAACAAAGGAAACAGTTAATCAAGCAAAGCTCTTCTTTTAAATGGATAGAAGGATTATTGTTTAAATGCAGTCCTGATCATGTTTTACGTAGGTGTATCCGCCAGGATGAAGCATATGACATCCTACGAGCATGCCATGATGAACCATCAGGAGGGCATTATTTAGTCAAAAGCACTATTCGCAAAATCTTGGGTACCGAATACTATTGGCCATCTTTGCACAAAGATGTAAAAAGGTACGTAAGACATTGTGATGCTTGCCAACGAATGGGAAAACCTACTTTTACTAGTGAAATGCCATTACAACCTCAAATAGGAACAGAACCATTTGAAATATGGGGTTTAGATTTTGTAGGACCCATTAATCCTCCTTCCAAAGGCAAAGTACATATCTTGGTATGTACTGATTATGTTACCAAATGGGTAGAAGCTCGTGCCTTTAAGCATGCTCGTGAAGAGAAAGTTGCTGATTTTCTGTATTCACAGATTTTTCTGCATTTTGGAGCCCCACAATCCATCACCACAGATCAAGGACCCCAGTTTACTTCAAAAGTTGTTGAAGCCTTCACTCAACTCTATCAAGTCAAACACAGAAAATCCTCACCTTATCATCCACAAGCCAATGGCCAAGTCGAGGTGACTAATAGAGAATTAGAACGAATTCTGACCAAAACCATAGCAGTCCATAGAAGGAATTGGCTAGACAAGTTACCAGAAGCTATTTGGGCTTATAATACCACGTGGAAATCCACCACTGGATTTACCCCATATGAATTAGTTTATGGAAAACAACCTCTTTTGCCTATTGAATTTGAATTACTAACTCTTCGAACTGCTTTGGAAGTAGGTATTGATCTGTCACAGGCACAAGAAGATCGCATTCTGCAACTTGATGCATTGGATGAACTACGCATGGATGCCCTACATCAGACAGAGATGATCCAAGCACAAAGGAAGATGTGGCATGATAGTCACATTCAGCAGCGAAGATTTCAGCAAGGTGACTGGGCCTTGTTGTTTGATTCACAATACAAGGACTTCCCTGGAAAGTTGTAGACCAGATGGCTTGGGCCGTACCAAATTGAGGAAGTGTTTGACAATGGAGTTGTTCGCCTTACACCTATCGATGACTCACAATGCAAATTGGTGGTAAATGGACATCGTCTTCGTATGTACCATAAACCACAAAACAAGGAAGAATTTCTCAAGCAATTGGAAAGTTTGGATGTACACATTTGGGAAGAAAGCTCTTCTTCCATCTCGAATTCAGCAGAATGATACAAATTAAAAAAAAAAAAAAAAAAAAAAAATAATAAATAAAAACTCAGAAAGTGAAAACCTCTTTGAGGCGCTCCTGAGTTGGGTTCACATGAAAACCGGTGTTTCGGCATGTTTACCTAATTGGTTTCACCCTCATTGTTCCATGACCATTGTTTCACCTATTTTCAGATTGCACCTGCCTTAGTTCAAAGACTGGTTAGCTGGAAATTTCAGCAGGAGCACCCTGAAATGTAGATAAAATGGTTTTAACAGGTATGTGCCTTCTCATTTTCTGAATAGTGTAAATTATTAGTATATAGTGTATATATCCTTGATTAGTATAAAGCATGTAAAAAGGGGAATCAAAAGTAGAAAGTGTTTTACAAATGCCTCTGCCTAATTCTGCTCTAGAATGCAAAAATGAAAACTACGTCGGAATCAGTAACCAGGAAGCGCAGGAATAAACTGTTTTATTCCCAAAGCGCAGGAATAAACTATTTTATTCCCAAAGCGCAGGAATGAACTTGTAAACCACTAAGCGAGGAATGAATTATTTTATTCACTAAGCGCTGGAATAAGTCATTAAGGGCAGGAATGGGTTTTGTGTAAAAAGTTTATGACACGTGGCCTGCGGTAATTTATTTGGTTGAAAAGGGAAAGTTCAAGTCTTGGATTTCGTGCAGCACGTGAAAGTTGACAACCATAACAAAACCAACGAAAATTGGGGGTTGATGACATCGTAAACGCTGCCACGACATTCTGCATGTTTCGAAGCAGTTCCGACACTGAGGAGTGAAAAGCCCTAAAAACAGAAAACACAAACGCAGGTCATAAAAATTTGCAGCCACCAACACACAGAAAGTAGCAGAAGATACCATGGGTGGAAAGAAGGTTAGAGCAGAACCTGAGAACATCAGCTACCTAGAAACAGATGTTGCATCCCTACAAATTTTTACCAATGGAGGATTTCTACCATTTTTACGCAAATTCGACGATTATTCTGAGGGCCTGGTGGCAGAATTCGCATGTACCTTCCAAAATGATAGAGTACACATTGTTGGGATGTTTATCCAGGTAACCCCTAAAATACTTAGTCAGATTACTGAATTTCCCCTTCAAGGTTTGCAAATTGTTAAAACCGACAGAAATACTTTACCAGACCTAGTAAATCAATTTACGAAAGAAGGGGATAGGCAAATCAAATTTTTAATGAATAAAAATGTGTGCAAAGGGGTAAAAAGGTCCAGTTTGTAGTCTCCTTGGGATGATGTCGCAATGTGGGTAATGCGGTACATTACCTATGACGGCCAGTTTCCTGTTGTGTCTGGCCCACACCTTAGAATCCTTAACCATTTGTGCCATGGAGCAGCTAGACCAAACTGTAGGGTCAACATTCCTCTGTATCTTTACCAAGAACTTAAAGCCATGGCTCTAAAATATCAAGCAGGGAAGGGAGGCCCTAAACATCATGGGCTAATTAAACTCATCTACAAATACCATTTTAGGGGAAACCCTAGAAACTTTGACCGTTTCTTCTCTCCATGGGCAGAAATTAATGATGCAAACTCAGCACCAGAGGGAGAGGAAGGAGAGGAAACAGAGGAAGATGCAGAAGAAAATCCTCAGCAGAGCCCTACGAACATAGAATTTCCCCTTCACCTGATAGTCCCCCATCTTCCAGAACTAGGAGACAACATGCATCAACATCTGAATCCTAGATAAAAAGAAGAAGGGTGACATTTGCAGACAATGTACAGCCCAACAGAGAAACTGGGGGTTCCAGTGAGCAGGCATCTGCTCCAGAATCAACAACAGAACCCATGACTATTCCTCAATCTGTAGCTGCTCCAGAACAAGCAGAAGCTGCATCTGCTCAGGAACATCCAAGACCCACAGGGTTAAGAAGGTCTGCAAGACTTCAAAGAATTAAAAACTTGTCAGAAACACCAGTACATATTGTAGACCCAATCAGTTTGTCAGAAGAAGAAATTAGGACAGACAGTTCACAGGAAGCTGCACAGGAAACAGAAATACAGCCAATGGAATTGGACCTAACAATAGAAGAAACTGTAATAAGCCCTATCTTTCCATTGGTTGATTATCCTGACTCTGAATCTGAAGAGCATATAAACTTCGATACTGAACCAGCTAGGATTGAGGAGCATATTCCCATGTATTCTAAGTCTGACAAATATTCTAAATTTGAAAAATATACTGAGTCTGAGACACATTCTGCGTCTGAGGAAGAAGTTGACATCCACACTCAGTTGCATGCTACAAGGAGTGTTATTAAAACCCAGACCAAATGGATTGATCAGGCTGAAGAGGCCATGAAAGAAAAAGATCAACAAATTTTTTAGCTACAGCAGCAAGTTCAAGAATTGCAAAACAAATTGTTGCAGTTGGAAAATCAGTCTACAGGATTGACAGAAATAGTACCTGATGAATGGGCTCAAATTCTCCTAGATTTGGTTGGACAATCAGAAGATGACACAACACAGGCACAGGGATCACCTATCACAGATGCAGCAGGAGTAGAGACATCTGATGGTATGCTTCTGCAAGAAGATCCATCTAAAATTTTGATGCAGAATGACAGTCCTCTTCAGCAGGGCATTCAAACATCTTCTATACAGGACCACATAGTTGCAGCTCAAGAACAAGTGTCTACACTCTCTCCTCTGGCACAAATGCTTCCTCATGAAAATCCAATTACTATAGTTACAGCAGAACAGGGGACACAGACAGATTTGCCAGTTGCAACATCAACTGTAGAAGTTGGGGTACAGGTGAACATAGTGGCTCAAATGCAACCTATTTTGAGGCCCCCAAACACAGTGCCCTTGACTAGGTACAATGAAGACCTAGCCTATTGGATGACTCAATGTCATCAATTAGAGGGAAAATTGCAACTATGAACTCTGCCACAAACAAACTAGAAGAGAAAGAAAAAGAAGTCAACAGGTTGAAAACACAGGTAAAAGATGTATGTCAAATTGCAGAGTATGCAATACAGTGTAGAAGGCCACCTAGGTTCTATAGCCTCCTACTCAAGGAGAGGTACCTACGTTGGCAGATTATGAGACTGGTTTCTGAGCTCCCTCACCAGTTGACCACTCCTACAGAATTTGTGGAAGCCTTTGTGCAGAGTCCAACGGAGCAGCAGAACTTATTATGTGAGTTATTCTTACATAACTTCTTTTTACCAATAGAGAGCATGTTTCTGCCTCACATTTATATAGGAGATTTACAACTGAGGGCCTTTATGTCCACCTTACAAAATAATATTTATTGGGACTCAGAGAAGAAGATAGCCAAGGACTTAGAATCACAGGCAGTTTTACTTGTCAGGCCTGCTCCTCTCAATCACAGGGATTGTACCAGTACTCACTACTCCTTTATGAGGGATCCCAGAATAAGACAACTTTATCTAGGAAATCTACAAAAAGGTATAACTCAATTTCAAAAATTTTGTGCAGATTTCTTTGATGATGTTGTGGCAGCATGTAAGAACAGATGGGGTGAATTGTCTATCTCCCTATAGAAACGGGAGCCAATTTCTCCCACTAACCTATTTTGGTCAAGGAGAAGGGTAGAAGGTATTATACACATTATTTCAGAAATCAAAGAACATTGGATAGGGCTAAGATACAGAATGCCCATAGTTATCACTCATGTCCCCTATTTCTTTGATAATGATCCACAGCCTGACGAGGACTTCCAACAATGGTTTCAGTCTATAAAAACAGTCAGTGGGTTCTACAAAATTGGTGGTGCATTGTTAAAATTTCATGAAAGATGTCTGGATCTGGACCTGTGTGCCTCAGTAGCTGCACAAAATGCATGAGGACATGCATTACCATAAGTTGGGGGGAAAATGATGAGGCCAGGAATTGCCTCATCTATGAACACTTTTTGGATACATTCTACTTATTTGAATCACCCTTTTTATTATGTTTCTATGCTAATTTTGGGTAAAATGCATTATGTAATGATATTTGCATATTCTGAAATGTTAAGTGCATATATTCTATTTTACTATTTATTTCTGCAGTTTCACCTGTTTTTAGCTAATTTGTCAGTAGTAATTTAAAATCAGTAGTAATTGTTGAGTGTTTGGTGCTTAATAGTAGTATTCCTCTATTTGAGCTAATTCAAATGCAAAAGGTGCCAAAGACCTTGTCCCCTATAGCTGACTATGCAGGAAAACAGACTGTGACTGTGACAGTTCCAGCCAGTTGTACATATACAGTAGGGCTTGGAAACAATCACTCCAGCACATGCCACCAATGCAAAAAGGATGTACAAGATAAAGGAAAACATTCTAGGTGGTCAAACACTTCTTCCCTACGCGTTTGGAGCATGAAATAGTAATTAAATGTCACTTCCTGTTATTTTGGAGTAGTGCAGGAATAATAGCGTAGGAATAGGGAATAGCGCAGGAACAACAGAGGATGGTCAAAAAGTGACAGATCGGTAGAGGAAAGTATTGGCAATTGACCAAAAAGTTGCCCCAACTCATATTAACTGATTTCCTCAATGAATGCAGCTCAATAAGGTTGAATGGATCAAGTTTGACAAAGCAAGCTCATGCATTTTAGGAAACAGTTGTGCAAACAGTTGTAAATCCCTGCAAATCAGCAACCAAGCATATCAGCATTACATTATAAATAAGAAAGCTCCCAGCACGGTTGAGCATATAGAGATATAGGCATATAGGCATATAGGAGAGAAATAGGCAATAGAGTGCAGTTATTTCTGTAGCAGAACAATAATCTGCAGGTTTTTCCTGCATTACTGTAATGCATTTCCAGATTTAATAAAAGGTGCAGTTTTTAGTTATCAATTAGCATGTTGAGTTGATGATTAGCATTTAAGTTTCTTTAGCATAACTCTTCACCTTCATCTAGTTCTGGAAGCAAGGGCCACTTGCAGGACCAGAGGAAGGCATCTTCTAACAGAATACATTGCTAATTTCTTGTTGCAGCAGGTTAGCAGAATTCTGCAGTTTTCACTTCTTTAGCAGCTTTAAATTCAGATTTCAGTCTTGACGACATTTTTCCATCATTCCATGCAACTTCAATATTTTGTTTCAGATTTCGGCAACTTCAAGTTTTTGTCATTTTCCAGATTTGCAGCAATTTCCAGTTTTTGTCATTTTACTGTAATTTCCAGATTTGTGACATTTTCCAGTTTTGCAATAGATGATAGTTTGAATTTCTAGATTTAGAACATGCTCAGGGAATTGTAGTTAGTTTATTTTTCTGCAACTGTGTGTGATTTCAATTCTGCAATTTACCTTTCTGTTAATTTCAATTTAGCAACATTTCATTTTCTGCTATTTCAGATTCTGCTTTTCTTGCAAGTTTTAATTCAGCTTTATTTTCTGCAATTTGATTTCCAGTTCTAGGAATTAGAGGTCACACAAAAACCCCCAAAAACACTAACTGTTCCACCAATAAAACCCTGTTCTTGAATGAATTGAACCTGCAGTTGTGACACCTTCTATCGTATACAGCCTTTGGACACCACCCTGGACTGACACATATAATGATTAAATGATGAATGAACAACGACACTCATCATGTTTCCTTAAAAACTGTATTGTTGTCTAAAAAATATACATTTTCAAGATTTCCTAGAAGGAATTTTCTCACTGTCGTTCCTAATCGGTAAAAATTTTGTCTCAATGTGTGTTAACTGAAAGAGGTAAAACCTTCTATAAATACTACTCAATTTCCATTGTAAAGGAGGATAGACATTCTGCAAAAAAACTATTCAAGTTTTTTGCATAAATAGAAGTTATGGCTTCTGATTTTGCAAATAGTATCTTCATGTGATTTCTTTCTCTTTAAGCATTTCTGTTTAATATTCATGTTTATTATCTATTATTAAGTTCAAATTCTGCACTTTGATTTGGGTATTGCTGGTGTAAGTGTGAATACTAGAATGTAATTCTAGAAGTTATCTCGAGAGATTGTAAGTAGATTATCTTGCTCTTCTTTCTATTTTATGTTGTTATAACATTTGGTTGGAATTCCTACTGTTAGTTTGTGCCCAATCCTACACCTTCAGCCTATGGTCATATTTCCATTTCTTTCAGTTATTTCCAATTTCTTTTTCGCAACTCTAGTCCTAAACCAGTGTAGAATTAGTAAGGGAGCTAGCCCTCTTTGGATATTGGCCCGAAGGACATTTCTATCATTTGATATTTCAATATTGGTTGTTTCTAGGGTGCACAAACACATATTTTGTATTTTAGGCAGATATTTGACCAATAATTTTTGGCACACCCGGTGGGACACCCAAAGTTCCACTTTCAACAGTATTGAGGTTTGATGTTCACCTTCATGGTGTATAGTTAGAAAATTCAATGACTAAATTATACCCAGAAGCCTCCAAATGTGAAGGCAGCAAAAGTTGTGCTTCATGATTATGATATCGAAGGCCAAAAATCCTGAAGATCCCATTGAGTTTTATGAACTTGATACTCAAAAGTTAGGGGAACATCCCCAATTAGTTACTTTTCTTGGTACATCACCATTACCCCATACATCATCTGCAACATCCTCACAAATAGCTAGTGTATTCTCCATTCCATCAAGTCTAGCTAGTATTGCTACTAGCATCCCACCTCTACAACCTCATACACCAATTCAAATGGCTCAGAACTCACCACCACAGCAGCCATAGCCACCAAGGTAGTTCCCACTGTGGTCCTACCTATGATGGTATTGGTAAGACCACTTATGAGCATATTCAAGAGTGGCTTCTTTGGCTACAATCCATGACATTGCAAATGAATATATCATGGTAAGGTTGTTGGTGTTATCACTTAGAGAAAAGTTGTTATACTGGTACCGATCTTCACCACCCACCACTATCACTACATGGGAATCAAGATTTTTCATGAGCAAGTTGATCTATTTTCCTTGCTGCATCAATTTACAACGATTCAAAAGCATTCGTAGGAGGAGATAGTGGATTTCAATGTCAGGTTCACCCAAAGTTAGCAAAGGGTTCCTGATGGTCTTTGGCCCATGCATGAGCAAGCTATGTTTTACTATATTAGAGCCTTCAACTATAACATTGGCATGGTTGTCCGATAGGCTAATGTAAATATATTTTTAGATTTGTATACATAGGTGTAAAAGGGTGAATCAAACTTGATCACCATAGGTAAGCTTCCCCGAAAGTGACCATACCCATCCTTCTCGATCTTCCACAAAATTTATATTCAAGTGCATTCTCATAGCCTATGCCTTCTATGTACCCAGTTCCCTCATGGAGCTTGAGTTCACCTCAAATCGCTCTAGTTCTAATTCCACAACTCCCTGCTCCAACTATTATGCAATTAACCTCACCAGTTGTGTTGTAGTTGCCAACACCTATTCCTTTCCCAATGCTACCAGTGTCACCTGCTTTACTATCATTTCTTGCTCCACCGATACCTCTACCTTTACTAGCACCTCCTATGCCCTCAAATTATAATCCTTACATGAAGTTGTTACAAGAAGTGCAATCCATTAATTTAGTCATAAGGATAATGTCGAATGAAATCACCACGGTAAGGAAGAAATAAGTTGAAGCTAAATTTCATTCAAGGAGGTTTCAAACACCACCAATTACTAGGGAATAACCAACAACCAACAAGGGCCCTGAGAGGAGCACAACTATGTTAACAAATGAAGAAACTAGTACATTGAAGAGAGTGTACTAGTGCTCAACCTGCAATGATCCTCATGGAGAAGACACATGCATGGTTCATCTAAACTATGTATAGAAACTAGCAGAAAGTTCTACCAATGGATAATTTAATATGATAATGTAAGCAGATCATAACTTTATGGTCCCATATTTGGAGCAAGTTTCGGTTCTCATAAGAGCTAGAAAGAAGTCGGTGACTATTGATCCAACCGAATTAGAGCCTCTGAAGGTTCTTGCAGAATAGAAGATACAAAACAAAAAAATACAACTACTAATGAAAGTCTCTGGTGCAATAATGAAGCAGCAGGATTTTATCTTGTTGAAGGATCTACTGCCCAAGCAAGCTCAAGTGAAGTTACAGATAAATGCGTCAGCTTCACAATCTACAGTTACCCAAGCACAAATGGAGGTGAAAGAACAAGCCAAGAAGCACCTTAGGTACCCATCATTGACTAAGAGACAAAGGGTAGAGGCCACTCAACAGTACCAAAACAAGTATGAGTATGTGGTAGAAGAAAAGGCTCCTAGTATTTTTGATTGCAATATTGTGGAAGAAATGAAGAAAATTCCTACGAAAGTAAGTTTATACAATGCATTGCCGTTACCTAAGAAAGTTGACTTACTATAGGAGTCTCTCAAGTCTGCAAAATACTAAAAGAAAATTCATTCCCAGACTATGCTAGTGTAGACTTTGTCTACCTCAGCCACCGATAAGAATAGACCATCTCCATTCTATCTGTATCTCAAGATGGAAGGGTGGGTAGTGCACAATTGTATGATTGACTTCAGTGTTGTAACTACGGTCATGCCAAAGGTAGTATATGAAGTGTAGACACCTAAAACGCGTCATGTGTAGGGGACTACTCATATGGGCATCCTAACAGACCATATGAATGATCTTGGACCATTCCAAGACAAAGCAGTGGTTCTAACCACTCAATTTGGGTAGAGTTGGCATACTCAGCCTTAGCCATGGCTGACACCCATGGCTAATAGAGCTAGCTATGCCTCAGAGCCATGACTAGCCCTAAAACTATTTTGAATTCCTGAGCCAAGCCAAATGTAGTTACAATGGCCATGGCAATGGATTTCAAGTGGTTTTGAGTGAGGAAGCATCCAGAACCTTCCTCCCAACTGTTCCAACCTCCTGGTTCTTGATCTTGGCTTCTCCATGAAGCTAGACCAAGGAATTGAGAAGGCTATAAGACCCCCCTTCAAATTGGGGAAAATTATAGAAGAGTTTTGAATTGAATGTAGTAAAGCTCTACCAAATTATGGAGTCATTTGCAAACCCTTGAGGAGTGCTTACTTGCTACCAATTTGGAAATCATGATTACATTCAAAGCTATGGAGGATTCAAGAGTCTAAGGAGATCAATCATCCCAATTGAGCCTCTTCCATAACCAATTCAGAGAATTCACATCGCAAATCCATGCAAGAACACAAAGGTGACCCTTGATCATCAATTCCATGAAGGAAATTGAAGATCCAAGCCCTGATTACAAGAGCAAGAATACTTTTGCTCAGTCATGGCTCAACCATGGCTAACAGTGCTAACTATGCCTCAGACCCATGATGAGGGTTTGATCTATGATTTCCTTTGTTTTAGCCATATATTTCCTCTTTCAAACATGTATTTAGGTAGATCTAACTTAGATTAGCTTTCCTTCATGCATTTGTATGATTAAATTTAGGAATTAGAGGTAGATTTGCTTCCATTTTCCTTGCATTTATCAATATAGACTAGTTTCATTGAATTTGATGCATTTCAAGTTTTAATGGTTAATTAGGTTGCCTAATTGCTAGATTTCCTACTTTCTTTATAAGATTTACAATAATCTAGAGATTTCATGCACATCTTTACTAGTTTACATGCTTTCTTGCTATATTTTTCATCATTTATGTAATTGTCTATCAAGTGCCTCATCAAGAGAGGCCTCCTTTGTTATTAACCCCTTTTATGTTGTTTCTTGAATGTAGGTTTATAGGATCTGAGCATTTCAAGGTATTCTTGGCAACATATTCCTCCAATCACATGAGAAGAAGGCTATCTTTGGCCTTGAGCAGTTCGTGTCTATTGTGAATAGTCTACGAATTATACCAACCCCATTGTGGGGCATCATTAATTGTATCAATTGTATCATGGATTTGGTATCCCTAAGAGGGACGAAATTGTAATCGAGTTGCATTATGTTAATATAAATAAATTCCTCTTTTCTTGTCAAATTCATTGTTATCTTGATTTAATGCTTTAAATATTTATCTAATTGATGCAATAGCTTAGGTATATGCTATTTACAATAGTATAGATGGTGATCATGATGGAAACCCCACAAATTGTACGATAACTGATGGATTCTTGACTATTTTTGTTGTAGGTGTTAGTCATGCTTGATAGCCATGATGCATAGTCTCCATCATGCTTGACAGCCATGATGAGTAGCAGAGCAAAAAATAGATAGATAGTAGACTATCTCTCCATCAAATGAGGATTCTAGGTAACTCTGATTCCTTTATTTTCCTAGTTTTACTATTTTTACTATCCATTAGATAATTAAATCACATAGAAAAATAGTAGAAGAGAAATTCATGAAAATTTCATGTCATCTATTAGTCATGGCTGATAGCCACAACTAGCACTATTAGTTGCACCTATCAACCATGGCTAAGTTCTTGGCCTACAATTCTATCCCATGATCAACACTATTACCTATGGTTCTATCCCATGGCTAATAGTCAAAAATTGTTTGTAGAGTTTACCTATTGTGGCCCAATCAGAGGCCAATTAGAACATTTAAATTGCATTCTCTAAACTTCATTTAGATAAATTACATGCATCTTTCTTAAATTTGAAATATTTCTATCATTAGGCATGTAAGAAAGAGCATGTATGCTTGGTGTTGCATTTTCCTTTTCATGCAAAGTTAAAATGAACACACACACACCACGCAACATTTAAATGCTAGTGAGTTGGAAGTCATATCCAACCACTAGTAGAGTTCAATGATGGTGGTAGTGATTTCCATCCATTGGCTCAACTCCTATGAACCTTATTCTTTTGGCCAATATCGACTCCAAGATCTATCCTAACCATGCAAAATAGCATGCATTCCTCTTCGAAGGGGTGTATCACTATGCACACGGGATGTTGGGTGAGGATCGATAGGACCTATGCTCCCTTCCCGGGTGTGGATTTCATCTCCACATTTTGGGGGGTTTACATGATCATGACTTTCATTATCGGTTGTCGAGTTGTGAGCATACAGGTGAAAACCTTAAACTATTTGAGCATTACATCAACAATTTCAAACACGATGAGAGTAGTTTATATTTTCAACAAATTTCAAACACATCAAACTAGTTAGGGCTCACAAAGAAATTTTAAAAGAGATAATCATCCTTGTTTGCTTTATTTTCTTTAAAATCTACATACGAGATAATACATATCATGGTTGTCACATGGAGAGGCCGATCTCGATGCAAAATCGAGGTCGAAGTCGAAGCTCCACCTAATGCACAACACAATGCATCAAACCCTCAATCACAAGATCCTCTCGAATGATGTTCGATGAGCATTAGAGGGGATAACTCTATGCATGGGGTTCTCATAGAATACCCTACCTAGAGGAGGTAATGTACACTCCTCACGAGATAGACCCGAGTATGGAAGATCCCAACATGGGGTATTCAAGCATGGGAGCATATATCATGATCATACACCTCATGGATCCACTAGATCCACTAAAGAGTACATCATGGAGGAAGGAACTATAACCAAGTTGGTTCCCATCCATACTCGAGCTAAGGGTGGCTCAAGGCCCCTACTAGTTCAAAATAGACAAGTAGAAAATCTACCCATTCAAGGGTAGGAAGAGAGGGCTGCTTCAAAGCATAGGCCCATACAGACTCCAAACAACAATGAACTTGGTAAGTTCACATTTGATATGTCTAAAGTTGGAGTCAATGGTATGCCACCACATGAGCCATGGTGCACTAGACAACTTGATGGTCTTGATAGAGTCCTAGGGTAGTTAGGGTATAAACCCTTGGTTGCGCACTCTCATTCTATGAGTTCTCATAGTGAGAGCACATGTAGGACTATCAGAGAACCAGGAGAATTCTCTAAGCATTCTCATAGTATACTTGCCCCATCAACCCATGTGGGCATAGATCATAGACAACACCAGAATGTAAATGCCATCTATACAGACAAAGGCAAGAGCGTGGCAAACAAGTCTATTGGGGGTCACACCAACAAAGCTGCTCGAATAGAACAAATCCACTAGAGACCACATACGGTTGATCTTATAGATCGATCACAAAAATTAGTGTTAGAACAATGATAATAGATCTTCCAAGATCAATTGGAAGATGTACATGTAGAGTGTGAGCACCTCAAAAATGAGGATACTCAAAGATAGAGGTTGCTAAGGCAACATATTTTTGAGCAACGCATGCATGAGCAATGCATCCTTGATCAAAAGGAGCGTGCTGAGAGAGAGGATCGATTGGCTCATACCAATTTACCCCCTTAGAGTGAATACAGGGAGTGCACTCATAGACGAGCTGCTTCATAGCCCAAATTGCACCTTGAACACATTGAAACTTGTACTCACCACATGGCCCAAAACATGATGCAGTGCCAAGTACTTGAACATCATGGGCGTACGTAGTATGAGGAAGTAGCAGGAGATGAGCAAGAACAAGAATATCCTGAGATCTCCTTAGTGGACATGGAGGATGAGCCTAGTCCTCCACCTCGATCGAAGAAGAATTTACCTCCAAAGGCTCCTCAAAGACCTCTCAGAGAAGAGGAAATTCTATCTTCGAAGGCCTACAAGGCCTTGGCAGAAAAGGTTAGAGCAATAGAGAAACAAGGGATGGCTTATCAAAATCCAACCTTGAAAAAAATACACAATGAGCCTTTATGCCCTTCAGTGCCCATTCCAGCGTATCCCGATCACTTCGAGATGCCAAAGCTAGAGAAATTTCAAGGAGAGGAAGATGCTCAAGAACATGTCATGAGATTTATGGATATGTGCTTTCAGATAGAAAGCAATGATGCTCTATTGCTGAGAACCTTCATCACAACCCTTTTAGGCCCTACCCGAGAGTGGTTCAATCAACTTAAGAGGCACAACATAACCAACTTTGAACAGCTAGCCAATGCGTTTCTTGAATGCTTCTCCTTCGACATCAAGAAGAAGGTAAACCTATCCGATCTGGCTGCTCTAATGCAACATGATGATGAGCCGATCATGGATTATGGGAAAATATGGAGAAATTTGATGGTAAAGTTACCATTTTCCATTTTGACCATAGAACTGACTCGAATGTTTACAAAGAGTTGTGCGAAGCACATCTCATTACTGCTATAGTTGCAACAATATCAAACATTTGAGGAGGCCTTGGTGCAAGCCAAGGTAATTGAGGACATCAAGTTATAGGAGGGTAACTTGAAGCTCCAAAACAAGGAGTGGAACAAGAAGAACACCCAAAATCAAAATCACTAGGCCAAGCTAGCCCATGTGAATCAAGTGGTGTTAAACCTTTAGAAAGGGGATAAGGGGCAACAATAGAATTATCAAGCCCAACCTCCTCTTGCATGATACGACCAGTGCAACAATAACAAGAAGGGTAAGAATAAAGAGCAACACCCTCCTCACTAGTTCACACCATTTTTGGAGTTGATGACATCGATCTTCCATCAACTATGTGAGGCTAAGGCCATTAACTTACCAGATATCAAGTTACAAGACCCTAACCAACCCAAACCAAAAGGGTATAGGGATGATCAGTATTGCTCATTCCATAGGATGAAAGGACATGACATTGAAGGATGTTATAGTTTCAAACATGTGGTGCAAAACATGATCAAGAAAGGTGAGCTAATTATGGACAACCCTTAGGCTCTAGAAAACCAAAATATGGGGATCTTCAAGAACCCCTTACCGAATCATGAGCCATCGAGGAACAATGTTGGTCATGTGAATCAAGTGTGGGTGGAACCACCAACTCAAGGATTCATCGACATGGTCAATGTTATCACAAGACAAGGGAGGTATGAGTGACCAAATCTACCTCCAGCTCCAATTAGGGTGCAAGTTGCACCCCCTCAAAGGCCAGCATAAAATATTCTAGGCCCACCAACAAGACCGGTGGTGACCATCAAGAGTAGGCTAGTTCAAAGCCTGCAGACAACTCCAACAAAGTTGTCAATATATGAACTGATTCAGTAGTCTCCTAAGCATAGGGAGATACTCATGGACATCTTAAGGTCTATTGAAGTTCAGTCCCAAGACCCCAAAGCATTTACAAATTTTATGGGACATGTGCAGCAGTGTAGTGAGCCGATGATTCAATTTCATGATCATGAGATTAAAATGGTTTCTACTGCTACAATGGACCCATCGCTACATATAATTGTATGTGTTAACTACACACCATTTAAATGGGTATTGATTGATATAGGGTCATCAATCAATATTATTACTACCAAGGCATTGGCATATCTAAAGTTGCCAAAATCACACATTGTACCTTCTACCTTCACTTTGAGAGCATTTAACGATGCACTATGCTCAATGGTAGGTACTATAGTTCTTCCGATTCAGGTTGGACTGAAGACCATCCCTATGATGTGTCATGTAATAGAAGGTGCAATGCAATATAACATCCTCCTGGGGAGGCCTTGGATTAGAGAAATGCATTGCATTCCCTCAATTTTACATCAATGTATTAAATATATACATGAGGGACAAGTTCACATGGTTCCTTCCGATGAGGAGCCATTTAAATATGTGAACCTAGAAGATTTTCCTAGAGATTTCATTCTCCCCTCAATGCACCTGGATATATGGCCAACATCACCCATCAAACATCCAGAAGGTAAACTAAAAGAAGTGTGTGCAGGACCTTCCACGTCAGCACCACAACTATCAGAGCACACAACAGTAGCTTCAACAAAGCCTACGACATCCACGATGCTTAGGAATGACAAGAAGCTTAAGGTAGTTATGGGTAAAAAAGAGCCAAAGCAAGCACCCAAAGTAGCAACTATCAAGGTTCCTAGTCCCATGGATGAAGGGGATGCTCAAAATCAAGTCGAGGAGGCACCTCAGCCTACCTCACCTACTTCTTCAGTAGGGTCATCTACACCGTAGGTGACCATCCATTTGGTTAATCCTGGGCTAGCAGAGTATATAGTGTAGAACATGACATTCATACCTTTTATCGAGACTGCACAAGACATGGGCTGACCTCAAGCCCATCACTTTCCCATAGGGATGGTGGTACCACTAGGGGTGCCACCCAACCAAACAAATTTCATCTATGGAGGGCTTGACCAATATGCAAATCGCATGCCCATAGATGAGGATGATGATGAACCATTCTTGATGAATGTTCATTATTTATCTAACCCTGAGTTCACCTTGCACTATTTTGAATGTTACCATTGGCATGGTTACGGTCTAGGCTTATTCGAGCAAGGGTGTCGAACTCCCTATGAACCACAATATCAGTTGCCAACTGATAGGTTTGGGTTAGGCTACCATATCAGAGGATAGGATGAGATTTTAGCAGCATCTCTCGATCATCTGAACCTCAGTTTAGGGGATAATGTGGATTGGAATCCTTATCACCCTAACCCTTCCTACATACGAAGGGGTAATAGGCTGGTGACCTACATCTCTATAGAGCCACCTGATATCTATCATGATAACATCATGGTAGAGGTCAATCTAGTAGACATTCCAAGAGCTGACTTGGACATTGAAAGTCGTGAAGCTACCGATGACACTGGTATGCAGATCCAGAATCTGGGTATAGCAATAGACACTAAATCAAAAGTTGCTTCTGAGGAAGTGCAAGCAGAATCCATTGTAGAAAGTGATGGACCAAAATGATTCTAGAATAGATGATGATGAGAAATCCTCAAACAATGAATAATATGAGGATGAGACTAAGTTGGCCTACTTAGGCCCTCTACATTTACATCATATATTACCCATGGAGATAGTGGGCGAGAATGAGGGATCCCTCATTGATGATAGTGGCTATGAAGAGCAGGCCTACCTTGGGCCTCATATTGCTAATCACCCGATTCTAGTCGGTAGGGGTGAAGGACTCATATATGATAGTGATGATGAGGATGAGATCGAGAGAGCCTATCTTGGGCCTCACTATTTATGTCATCATCATGAACCGGTTGACATCGATGAGATGTATCGGAGAGTCTATCTTGGCCCACGCCTCAGAGGGAGACCACCCAATTTAGATATGATTTATCATATAGTCTTCCCTGATCCACCGACATATATGCAACTCCTTGAGCCAAGTGATCCCATTTTCTAGTCTATTCATAGACTAGATCTAGAGATCCCCATACCCCTAGAGCCACATCTTGGGTATGCGAATAGCATAGATAAGATAGAATTGCACACACATGGTCCTGGAGATCTAATCCATTCCATCAATATGATCTCCATTGATCTGACCACTCCACTTCACAATCCAACCGATCCTTCCAAACCATTGTGTCTTAATTTAGATGCTATTGATTGGGATCATATTGATTCACCACTAGAGCCTAAATATTTCTTCCCTAATGAAGAAATATTGCAACCTTTCCATTTTGCGCTAGGATGTGCACATGATGTTTATCATGTTGAAGGAAATTCTGATGCAGGACCTTTAAACCTAGATGATGACATCCACTTGATTCCTACGCCTCACCAGCTTGAGGAGGGATCACATATGTCAGTAGAGGAAACCTTCGATGTGGATATCAATGATGATCCCACTAATCCTAAGAAGGTTAAATTTGGAGAGAGTCTATCTCCTGATGAGTATGCCAACCTCATCCCTCTACTGAAAGAGAGACCTGATCTCTTTGCTTGGACATACAAGGATATGTCAGGACTAGATCCAAAAATGGTTACTCATAACCTTTCGCTAGACCCCTCTAAAAGGCCTATCAAGTAGAAGCTCAGGAAGATGCATCCAACCATCACTTTAATGGTTAAATATGAGTTATAGAAGTTATTGGATGTAGATTTCATTATCTCCATCGACTATCCAAAATGGGTATCAAACATGGTACCTATAGGAAAACCTGATGGAAGGATCCGTATCTGTACAAATTTTAGAGACCTCAACAAGGCAACACCAAAGGATTCATTCCCGTTGCCCAACATAGATGCTCTTGTAGATGCAACTGTAGGTCATGAGATGCTCTCCCTTATGGATATTTTTTTGGTTACAATCAAATTCAGATTAAAGTCGAAGACCAGCACAAAACCACGTTCACAACGCCATGGGGAACATTCTGTTATAAAGTTATGCCATTCGGCCTTAAAAATACTGGTGCCACATATCAGTGAGCCATGACATACATTTTTCATGACTACATGCACAAAATCTTAGAATATTATATCGATGACTTATTGGCAAAGTCATTGCTACATTCAGAGCATGCAGAGGTTCTCAGAAAGGTCTTCGATCGCCTGATAGAGCATAATGTCAAGTTGAATCCCAAGAAGTGTGTATTTGGTGTAACTTTAGGAAAACTCTTGGGATTCATCATTTCTAAATGAGGGATCAAAGTTGACCCAATGAAGGTCAAGGCCATACTAGAAATGCATCCTCCCACAAATATCAAAGAGCTAAGAAGCCTACAGGGCAAAGTAGCATCCATAAAGTGATTTATCGCACAATTATCGAACAAATACCGACCCATGAATCGACTGCTACACAAGGGGGTCCCATTCAATTGGGATGAGGACTATCAAGCGACCTTTACTAAAATTAAGCAATACCTAGCAACGTTGCCAGTGCTAGCTCCACCAAGACCAGATGTGCCTTTCTTATTATATATATCGGCTATTGACTTTGCATTGGGAACCATGTTGGCCCAAAATAATGTGCAAGATAAAGAGCAAGTGATATATTACATCAATCGCACCTTGGTGAGTTATGAGCTAGGGTATGCATACATGGAGAAGCTGTGTTTAGCAGTGGTGTTTGCAATGAAGAAGTTGCATCATTACATGCTAAGTCATACGATGTATGTGATATCCAAACAAAATCCTTTGTAGTATATGATGAGCAAGACATATCATAATACACGTACTGCAAAGTGGATCATGCTATTGATAGAATTTGATTTGGAATTCATTAGCCAAAATTCCATCAAGGGATAGGTCATAGCTGATCAGCTGGTAGAGGCACCTCTCAAAGATAGTAGGCCTCTTGTCATAGAGCTTCCTGATGATGCAATATTTGCGTTATCAGAATCTCCCAAACCCGAAGAACCAGATAACAAAGCTGACATGACTTTGTTCTTTGATGGTTCAAAGTGTGAGCAAGGGGGTGGTGCAGGAATTATCTTCTTCACGCCACAAGGTGCTCCAATGCCCTTGTCATTTAAGCTAGACTTTCCTTGTACCAATAACAATGTTGAGTACGAAGCCCTAATCTTGGGCCTCCAAACAACCATCACCATGAATATTAAAAGGTTAAACATCTTTGGTGATTCCCTTCTCATAGTCAATCAAGTGAAGGGACTTTTTCAATGTAGGTGTCCTATCCTAAAAGCTTATAAGGATCTTGTTGACACTTATCTAGCCCAGCTAGAGTGGTACGACATCGAGGCAATCCCTCGTACATCGAATAGATTTGTAGACACTATGGCATATTTGGGATATTTAATCCCTCAGAATTCATCTACCAATTTTACTACCATTCATGTAAAGATGCTATCGCATGCCACGATGCAACATGAGGCTTTTGATAATAAAGAATCAATCAACATGATTCATATAGAACCAAACCATGAGTGGTTCTATAAAGCCAGAGACTTTCTCAAGAAGGCACCTTGGAGAATGAGTGGTTCTATAAAACCAGAGTCTTTGACCTCGTAGGGTCCTATGGAGAATGTCACAATTACATGTGTAGACACCTAAAACATGTCATATTTAGGAGACTACTCATATGGGCACATCCGTAGACCATATGATAAATCTTGGACCTTTACAAGAGAAAGTAGTGGTCCTAACCACTCAAAAGGGGTAGTTCTAGCCCATTCAGGCCTCACCGCTATCTATCAAAGCAACTGTCAATCATGGCTGCTCAAGCTAAGAGCGACCACAACTAGTCACTACTAATAACAATGGCTCGCATTGAAACACATAATGTCATCAAGAAGAGCCCAAATCATGGGCAGATATAGTAGTTTACATTGTTTTCAAAGGAATTTCAATGAGGAACTCCCAAATTTTCTCCCAACTGTCCCTTCAATACCATTTTTTGATTGAATCTTCTTCTTTTATGGTCAGTTCGCATGCAGATCTAGATCTGGATCTAAATCCAAAGAGAATACATATGAAGACTTCCAAAAAGACAAAAAAAGGAAGAAGAGATAACTTTGTGCAACAGAGACCTATTAGACCAGAGAGCAAATCCATGCCCCTTTAAAGAGCATTAGAGTGTTGTTCGACCAAGATACATCTACGCACCTACATTCAGATCTATCATTCCTAACCACCAACCAGTGTACCAAACACAACAGGTGATCCTTGAACATCAATTTAAACAAGGGATCAACTATCACAACCTCTAAAACCTGGGGTAAACCTTTCAGTTTAGTGGTTATCTTTGATAGCAATCCATAGTCACAGCCACTCTAAGCAGTAGCAACTAGGGTTTGAGATGTTGTTTCCTTTATTTTAGCTTAGATCCATACTTGCTTTTTGTTTCATTATCTAGTTTTAGCATAGATATGATTCTTGCAATGCATTTACATTAATATTTCTAAGTTTTACATATATACATTGCTTAGATCTACTACATTTTAAATCATATTATGCTTATTTATCATGTTTATCAAATTTTCTAATAAAAGCCTCATCAGGAGAGGCTGCCCATGCTACTAATAGGTTTTTGTTGTTTCCATGCATGTAGGTTATAGGTTTACAGGACCGATTCAAGGCATTCAGTGCATAATATCCCTCCAAGCAAGAGAAGGAGAAGGAGGCATCTATAATCCCTCATACAAGTTTATGTGTGAGATCGGGAGGCCTACGAAAGTGCACCATCCTCTTGTAGGGGAAATATTCACCATTATGCTTGTATTACATTGTATCAAAACTAGGTATCCCTTAGAGGGACCGATATGTAATCGGGATTCATATGAATGAATAAAATATATATATTTATTTGTTATTTCTATTTTATCTTTGCTTTTATGGTCCTTTATTTTGATATAATATTGCAAGTAGAATAGGGGTACGCGCTCCTCGGGGTCGCACAGATGGCGATCACGATGGGACCCTAACCTAGTTTTTGTTTTCGGCCATTTTATTAATGTTTTCATGCATTTTTATGTGTAGGTTTAGCCACTTTGGTCGACAACGACCAAAAAACCTTGATCACTTTTGTAGTTAGTGGCCAGTAGTAGCTACTCTAGTCGATAATGACTAGCAAAAAAAGTACAGCAGAGGGTAGCCCTTTCATCATCAGACAAGGATTTTAGGTTGGTGCTACTATCTGATTTTCTGTCTTTCTCTATATGTAATTTATTTTCAAAAAATAGAAAGTAAAATCACATTTTTTTATTAAGGAAACATAAGAAAATATGGAAGAAAAATGCATTTGAAGCTTCTTATATATTTTTTAGCTTTCCTCTGGTCGCTTCTAGGAATAAAAGACCTCTATTTTCAAGGTTTGGCCTAGTATCTAGCGGTCTAGGTAATTATTTAAACCATGAGTGGTTATTTAAAGCCAGAGACTTTCTCAAGAAGGTGCCTTGGGGGTCTTTGACCTCACAGGGTCCTATGGGGAATCACACTACCATTCAACACAAGGTTGTGTCCCAATATGCATCTATGCATAGCGAAATTCCAGGGGAACAAGTTGTCTTATCAATTGAGGCAAAAGCTTATTAGGATTAGATGTCATAATTACATGACTTCCTTAAGCTTGGTTTAATCCCTTAGGGATTATCATGTGTTGAAAAGCACACATTCAAACAAAAAGTGATAAACTATGTCTTGCTAGGAGATATCTTGTATTATCGAAGCTATGATGAAGTCCTCCTTCATTATCTTGAGCTCCAAGAGTCAGCTTGGGTAATTTTTTAGGCTCATGATGGTACATGTAGTGGTCATTTCAATGACATAGCCATCGTCAAACGCATCCTTAAAATGGGTTATTATTGGCCCACTCTAGAGAAGGATTGCACCACATATGTCAAGAAATGCATTAAATATCAACATCATGCTAATCTTATGCACTTGCCATCGTAGGAATTATTGCCCATCCAAGTGGCTTGGCCATTTTATCAGTGGAGTTTGGATCTAATCGCTAAGATCTTTCCCCCATAATCAGGTCGACATACATTTATTATAATGGCTACTGAGTATTTTATAAAGTGGGTAGAAGAAATCCCTCTGACAACGACAACTAGAGCACCTATTACGGAGTTTATACTTTATAATATCATAAGTCATTTTTGGGGTACCATCCAAGATAATCTCAGATAATGGAACGTCATTCAAGAACAAAACTATGAGGGCTTTAACATCAAAGTGCAATATACAATACAATTTTGTGACTCCATACTATCCATAGGTAAACGAGCAAGCTAAGGCTTAAAACAAGATAGTGGTAGCCATATTAAAAAATATGGTACAAGAAAACCACAAATATTGGCACATCCAATTGCCCCTTGCATTATGGGCTTACAGGACTAGCATTCAGATGCCCATTGGTGCAATACTATTTTTGCTAGTATATGATGTTGAGGCCATTATGCCCTTACAATTGGAAATTCCAATGCTACACATCACATTGAAAGAGTTCATCGATGATGACACTACATGACAAGCTCACCTAGATAAACTGATGCTTCTTGATGAACGACACGTGAATGCCCTTGAGAATCTCTACGTTTATCAAGAGCACTTAAATGAAGAACACAAGATTATACTAAGAGGGAGGATGAAAAATATAAGACCACTTTTTACTTTTGTTTCCCAATCAATATTATGCAATGTATAGATAGCAATATCAATAGCAGTAATTAAAGCTATGCATAAATTACCACACACAATACCAAAATTTACATGGTTCATACAATGTGGGCTACTCCATGAAGAAAATATTTCACTAAAATTTTCTCAATCAATCTCTTGGGAATCCTTTCCCTATTACAATATTTATGGACCTTTTTACAAAGGAGATACTAATCCCCTAAATCAAGTTTGTGGATCTCTATCCATAGGAGACACAAATCTCCTAATCTCTACTCTGGCTGGTGATCCTCTAGAAGACCTCTGCCTCCACTTCCCTTAGCAAATGGAACTCTATCCACAGAAGAGACATGTCTTACCTGCTCTGGCTAGAGATATCTATCCTTAACTCTGTCACCTCAAAAGCTTAGTCTCAAATCTGCACTAAACACAGTCCTTTAGTCTAGCACAAATCTATCCTCAATATCTATCTTTGGTCTAGCATAAACCTGTCCTCAAATCTACACCAAAATATATCCTTGAATTTATACTAAACACATTCCTTCGGTCTAGCACAAATTTATCCTCAATTTCTATCTTCAAGCCTTAACTCAAAGCTTGATTCAATCTCAAATAAACTCAGCTAGATCTGTCCCAAACCCTAACTCAAGGTTTGAACAAATCAATCAATCAAATCTACTAACAAGCCTTTAAAAAGACTTGTATCAAATCTATCTTGCAAGCTTCCATAAAATATCACAACAATATTTCCTCAAGTCCTCTCTAGCACTTGTCTAATCTGCTCTACAGGTCCTCACTAGAACTTGTCCAAATTTGCTCAATAAGTTCTCTCAAGAACTTATCCAAATCTGCTCTCAATCTATATTGTAAGCTTCCACAAAAGCTTACCCAAATATATCCACAAGTCTTCTCTAAGACTTACCTCAAATCTACTCAACAAGTCCAAACTAGAACTTTTCCAATCTCATAGAAACATAAAGAGAATTGTTAGAGACTCAATATGCTCTATACTCATCACAATACTCAATCACTTTCAATCACTCTTTTAGAAACATACAAAGAATTGTTAGAGACTCAATATGCTTCACATTCACCTAAATACTCAATCACTTTCTCAAGTCAATTCAGAATATATAATAGTTTGTTTTATGAAACTTGAACAATTAATTCACACACCCAATTGACTAGGCTCATCCAACTCTAATCAACCAATTACTCAATGAAATAATTCTTTCTTACAAACCCTAGTCCAAGCATATGAACATTCACTCAAAATATTTTCCAACAATGCTCAACAACCAATCTCACATAACAATGATACTCATGTTCTTTTCAAATCCTAGTTCAATTTCTTCACTCAACAACTCACTTCAAAAATAATTATTATAAAATAATCTTCACATAACAATTATACTTATGTTCTTTTTCAAACCCTAGTTCAAGTTCTTCACACAACCAATGGCTTTAAAAACAATGCTTATAAAACAAGGTTTTAACAACTCTATTCCATAAAACCTTGAAGCATTAACTCAACACACTCAAAAAGGAAACCCTAATCAAGTCCTTTTCACTCCAAGCTTATTTTATAGAAAACCAACCAATCAACTCAACTATGGAAGAATGTGCCCATACCTTTTTCTTGATGATGAAGGAATCTCATAAATCTGCCACAACCACAAACACTTCTTTGCCAAGCTCAAAGAAGTTATAAGATGATAAACTCCCTCAAAAATACAATGTAAATATCAAAACACACACACCTTATCACTCCATATTTAAGAAAACATTCATCAACATATAAAAATAATTGGCAAAATACACCTTATAATCTCCCAAGTAAAATAATATTCAATGCCAAGAATAATATCAATACAATCTCCTTTTCAAAATAAATCAATGGCAAAAGGTCCTTTCAACACTTTTAAATCTTCAATAAAACCAATGTTACACAAATAATTTATTCAAAAATAAAGCTAACTCCTTATTCCTCCAATTACCAAAAATAATGATTAATTAAAAACCATTTCAACTAACCCTTTTAACTCCCTAAGACCTCATGTCAAACCTTAGGCATCATAAAAATTATACTTAAAATTTATTACCTTTGCCTTAGTGGGACTCGAACTCATGATGCAACATCAACCAATGCCCTAGCCACGAATCCAACCACTGTGTGAGATAGACATTCGCTTGGGGAGTAATGAGCACCACATGCTCTATAATGCTCCTCTAGTGCGCCTACGCAAAAATATATGCCGCTTCCTTCAATATTTCCAACACTACCAACAAAATAATGCTACCATCATGATTTGATCGTAGGTCACTCCACGCCCAACACTCTAGCCTATGTCCACTTGCCACTAGGCCATGCTGCCTGGATGGCTCTTGAATTTTTACGCTCCTCGATTTTATCCTTATTCGTTGGCACTTAAAACAATACACTTGCCTCTTTTTTCATACGAGTTCTTACACATTCGATAAAAAGGATGATTAAATACCTCTAAGGCAGATTGTTTTTATACCAAATTCCTCCTTCAAACATAAACGTCGATGCTTCAATTTTCCTTCAAACTTAAACATCGACACTTCGATTTTCCTTCAAACTTATTTAAATTCCTTTGGCTTTATTAAAGCCTTTTTTATTTTACCACTTTGTATAAATAATATTTATTTATAAAATTTAATCTCAATTTGAATTTAAATATTTTATAAAATAAATATTAAAACTCCCTTGGGATTTTATGAAGAACCTTTTATTTTTTCTCGCCTATGGTTTTAATAAAAATGCTTCTGACTTATGCTTCCACATAATATTAAAAATATTATGAAGTTTTTTGCCTTTAACCTGTGCATTGTTCTTCTTGACCTTTTGACATCAATGGTAGCTTATTCCTTGACATCAATGACAAATTCGTTCCTTGACATCAATGACAACTTCGTTCCTTGACATCAATGATAACTTTGACTCAAAATGTCCAACATTAAAATGAGATTATAATAATAAAGTCCATATAGAGACTTTAAAGTTGGTGATCTTGTTTTGAAGAAGAACCAACAGAACTAAAACCTGCCATCATACTTGTGAGATAAATTTACGACTAACTGGTTAGGTCTGTACATCATCTCTAAGAATATTGGACTTGGAATGTATCACTTGACATCGCTTGAAGGTGTTGAAGAGCTTGAACCTCTCAATATCATTCATATTAAGGCATTCCATACATAATAATCCATAAAAATAAAAAAGCAATAAAATCTAAAAATATTGTAAAATATTCAAAACTTCAAAAAAATTTGCATCATGCATTTCATTTTGCACATGCATTCATTTAATTGCACTACATTTAGGCATTTCCATCCATCACACCTTGCATTAGGATAGGTTGTGTTTGCAATATTATAAATAACACCACGTTTGTGTTTCAATCATGCATCTATGCATCATCATCATCCATCACCCTTGTGAGTAATTGTGTTTCTCAACACAACCCCTTCTATTGCTATGAAGAATATACTAGGGTTTTTTGGGCATTCATCCATACCTAGTGGTCTTCTCAAATTTAGTAGAAATCTTGCTTTGCTTTTGTAGATGAGGTCTAGGTTTGATAGCACTTAGCATATCAAAATCCCATCACTAATAAACACATTAATAATCCTAATTAGGACAAGGGAGGATGAACACTACAAAGTGGTCCTAGTCAGCGTAAGCGAAAGGTTTTGTTACTTGCTCATTTGTGAGGTGCAATGGTCTAGAGTAGTGATCATTGGAAAAAGGAAAAGTTTCCCCCTACCCAAGAAATCCATTGCTTACATAAAAAGGAGCAAAATCCTAAAGTCAAATCAAATCCCTTGCTCAAAAATAAAATAAAAAATAAAAAAATACAAAATAAACAGTGATTTTCATCACTATATATATGAGCAAGTATCCCAATAAATTAAATAAAAGAAGGGGGTGAAGAGCTTGAATCCCTGGAATGGTCAATACTCAAAAATCATAGAGTGATATCCAATAAAAAAATGGGTTGAATGAATCCTACCTAACATTGGGGTAGGTCTACACAAGTCACAAATGAGCTAGCTTTAGGTGTCCTGCATTGCCTAATGGTCTAGTTTAACTACGTTCAAACCTAGGATCGGGTGAGCATGTGGTGATCCTCATTACAAAAATGGACTGAATGAATCCCGCTTGGCAATGAGATAGTCTTATGTCTCATATAATACATTCATTTGCACACATAGGGATAATGGATAGCTTGGTCTTTCATAGTGATACTTTTATCTTTTAGAAGTCTAGTATAGTCATTATACAACTTTTGATAAGTCAACTAGGGTGTTTGAGTCTCATGGAAAACCTCAAAAATTCCAAAATAGCAACAAATAAAATCAAGACATCAATCATCAATTCATTTTTATGAGATTTTGTTTATTAAAGGGTGTTCACAACATAGAAAAAATACCAGATGGATATCAGTAATAATATTTAGATGACCACTGACTATTTTGTGCATATATTTTAACTTACAAAAGATTATTAAGAGAAATAATATCATCGCATATTACATATGGATGTCTAATTTATTAATTTTTATGATAAGATTTATCAATTACATTCATGATTGTTATACACTCCGTGGTGTCATCCATTAGATTGTTAACTCATGGTGCATTCATGCCTTAGATTTTAAGTTATCAAAGCATATAGGTTCATTTACATTAGATCATCATCATGTAAATAATGCATTACATACATTGCATTCATTATATCATAACATCATAAATTAAATGCATACAAGTAAATCAAATAAAACATGCATTTAACATCTAAAATTGCATCCATATGCATACATCATAGTAGTCCATCTACACATCTAGATCACAATATCTAGTCATACATACATCATCTAGCTAGTGTATGTCATCCATATATCACATCATATAGCATCTAATCAGCATAACATATAATCATTGCATCCATATGCATCTCATAAACATAAAACAATGAATAAATGTACACATATAATGAGTCATAAATCAATTTCAGATCATATATATATATATATATATATATATATATATATATATATATATATATATGTGTGTGTGTGTGTGTGTGTGTGTGTGTGTGTGTGTGTGTGTGCGTGTCAAAATTAGAGTACATAGGCATGTGTCCAAAATACCCGTAGGCTATAATTGTGTAGGTCCTCAGACCTTACACTCAAAAATAGTACATATAATTTGATAATATTTGTACTAACTAGGGCCTACACCCCCTATCTGGGAGTCTCCTCCACCAACTCCACCCTCCCTATGAGTATGCCTCAAGCTTGTACCTATGGACCTCTCTGACCTATGAGTCCTATGACTATGCTATGTTAATGATTGCCCTATCTCCCATGTCCTAGTCTATTGTGTCCTTATAGTAGTAGTCATCTCTAGCACCTCACCCGTGAGCAGTCTAATCTTTACCTCTAGGAGAGCGATGTAGGCCACATATGAGGAGTGATATGTGTAGACACCAAAACAACACCAATATAATTATGTGACGACATGCACTGACCGAATTGGCATACACAGCCCCTAGGGCAGCCCCTAGAGGTTAAACAGTGGTCCTAACCACTCCCAAAGTAGTTTTGGAAGGTTAGAGGTCAATTTGGCACCTTTCAAGCACCCTGCTCCTTATTCATTCCACCCTGGGATGATTAGAATGCTATTTGCCCCACCCCGAGATGATTAGCAACAATCGCTCCAGGGTGGAGCGAATAGCAGGTTTGACGGATAAAAAGTCAAACCTTGAAAAATGGTAGCCCAGATCTACCACTCAACTCCATATTCAATGCATGGTAGTGTGAGTGAGCATTTCAAAGCTCAAAGAGGCAGTCATAGATGCAGTCATGGAGCCCTTAATCAGGGAGGAATATTCTCTCCCCTAAAAAGGCATGATGGCAAAGTGGCGCCCCTGCATGCACATTTAAAGTAGACCTTCAGGTATATAAAATGGTGAGTCTTCTCACCCCAAAAAAGGATAGAGCAAGAGCATTTGGAGCAACAGAGTGCTACCGAATTATACCCTCACCCTCATTGTGCTTCCTACATCCTTGATATCTCTTTTGGAAGGGAGGTTATCGGGTGAACATTAGGAGCGCAATCCAGACCCAAAACATGAACAATTGGCCACAATCCCACACCCAATTTGTTGACACAACCCCCTAGGAGGTTTTGGACCCATCCCAAGTGGATTGGTGTCAAAACCAAGCACCAAATGGTGGGCATCCTGCCCTAGGGCACCCCCGCACTGTTGCAGTCCTAATTGCCCCACCTCGGAGTGATTAGAAATCTATATCATATTTCTTCACTATTTCTTTTGCATCTTGTTTTAGGTGACTCATATATGTTGCTGTTCAATTTTGAATGCATTATGACTTGTTTTGACTATGTTTTCATTGTTTTACGCTTTTACTAATATACAGGGAGTGCCTTTGGATATAGGGTGATCGGGGTAGAATCTGCAAAACCTGACCTTCTGGGTCATCTCAAAATGCCCCATTTGCCTAACCTCAAGTTTACAGGTGTTTTAGAGGCCTCTCGATGGGACATTTGGGAGGTCACTTTCGGACATTTTATGACAGTCCTAATCATCCCACCTTGGAGCGATTAGAAATATACAACAGATTTCTTGACTGTTCTTTTTGCAATGTGTCCCTGATGGTGTTTACATGCTTCTATCCAAATTTTATTCTATTCTGATAAATTTTGATCATTTTTTTAATTATTTCATGTATGCATTAACCAGAGGCCTTGGGAATTACATGTTTCCCTTCATCCGCATGTGCTATTAATCATTTTATGTTTCTCTGTATGTAGGATATTGACACCAGAGGGTCAGCAAGGAACTAAGAATGTATTCATGCAAGCGACGATGACGTTTGGCCTGCCCATTTTGAATGTGGGCACGTGGAAGATCTCGAAGGGAAGCGCACCATCCGTTGGTGTAACAAAATTGTATCGAATGCTCCGAGCCCCTAAAAAGGGGGGACGACATATTGTAACCCGATCATAAGCAAAATTAATGAAAGAGGCTGCACCTTTGTTTTTGCTTTACATCTCATTTCATTCATGCTTCGCTTTCCCTTTTTCATGCACTTAGCATTTCATTAATACAACTGCTTTTGTTTGCATCGCACCCGATGCGCCTGTGATTCCGTAGACATGTCGCCAGTGGTGATCATGGTGGGACCCTATCCCTTGATTTTGGGATCAAGTTTTTGATCAAAATTTTATGTTTTTGCCTATAGGTGTTAATCCTTCAGGCGCTGGACTGCTGCTCGTGCCACCTTGTGATGAATACAGAGCTGGTATTTGTTTCACCTAGGGACGAATAGGCATTCATCCCACCCTGTGATGAATATAGATCTACTATTCATACCACCTCGAGATGATTAGTTCTCTATGCATTTTCTGAGCAAAAACTTAGGGGCATCTGGTTTGGGCAGAGAAGAGGTAGGTTTTTTGAACATCCTCTATAATTTTTTGTCTCTGTTTCTATGATTTTTCTATTTTCTTTGATTGCATAGAGAAGTTTGTTTCATGTTTTCTTTCTTTGCACAAGTAAAAAGAACCACACACACCACATGATAATATAAACATCAAGGAGTTGGTCGTAAAACCCCAACACTTGATCAAGACCAACGGTGGATTTTGATGAGTGTCGTTGAGTCTCATCATTTAATCTCAATGATTTATCAATTCGGGGTGGTGTCCAAGGCTGTCTACGATAGAAGGCTAGGGCAGAGTACAATTCAGGCATTCAGATTTCAAGCATTTATTGGTGAAGTAGATTTTGGTTTAGCATTTTGGTGTCACACTAAACCTAGTCTGAAGAATGAAAACTAAAATAAATTACAGGAATTGAAAACTAATTCTAAGTTGCAAGAATTGAAATCTAACTACAATTGCAGGAATTGGAATTGCTAAATTGAAAGTCTAATCTACTCTTGCAGAATTTAAATTGCTGAAATGAAATTCTAAGTTACATTTGTAGAATTGAAATCTAGTTACTTTTGCATAATTGAAATGATGCTTGTAAATGAAACTTATTCTAAAAACACCTGTCAATGCCACATCACAAAAGGTCATCAAGCTTCTGCTATAGGAATTGACAACAAAATGAAATATGTTGAAAATGGAAATTTGCTAAAATAGAAAGCAGGGAAAACATGGAAATCAAAGGAAAAATGTGTAATATAATTTGTCAGCTGACATACACACAAATGCTATACACAAACATAATAGAAAACATAAATCACATAATACAAAATAAAAACAAGAAAATGAAATCTGGCAAGCAATCTATTAATTCTACTGCAACAAAATTATAGATTAAAACCTGCCATAAAATCCCTCCTTCTAGATCTAAAAGTGGGTCCATACTTCCTGATCTAGAAGGAGGTGAAAAGCACTCCTTAACTAATTAACACTCAGAACAAAAAATGATAAAATAGCTACACTTTTATTGATGACAGAACATGCTGAAAACTATTACAGAAAATTGTCATACGAGTCCTAATTGTTGCTATTGAAAACTCTCCTCTATTCTAATTCCTAACTAGCTCAATCAAGGAGGGAGCTGTGTTATTTATATAAATATTTACAACATATCCCATGCTCAAATCAACCTATGTGCTTGCTTTACGGTGATTTGTCAATAATTACGGATCTAAAATAAATGCAAATCTGGACAGTTTGTGTTGCAGTAGTAGTCATTGGCCCTTAGAAAGCATATTCAGTGGTGGAAGTACATGGGAGAAGTCTAGAAATTTCTCACACATATTTCTTCACTTCAGAATATGCCATTTCTATTTTGCAAAAAACTTCCTATTATGCTACAATTATTTCTGTGTTTATCCTAAAAGAGGATCAAAATTGATCTTTTCCATTAATGGTGGCTTTGTACGGCAAGGACGACAAAATTAGATGGGAGATATTTTCCCTTAACCTTCTCAACCTTATTTCCCTTTTTCCACCATAAAAAATAGTCAAAAAGTCAAAAAGCACTTTTATGTTCTCATTTCGAAGATAAGTGGCTCATTCCAAAGAGACTGTATTTCTCATTTCGAAGATGTCTTGTTCATTCCTAAGATCTTCAGAATGAACAACTGTGTGCTCTTCAAATTATTTTAGCTGCATTTCTCAAGTGGATTATCCCTCAGGATCAGATTGTAATAGCCTTCATTCCTCTCCATATGTGAATTCCATGCCTTGCCATTCATTGGTAGCTTGCTGGAATTTACATGGTAAATTACTGCATTTTCTAGTTCTGCTGCACAGTTGTAAAATATTGGCATTTATTGTAAATTCAAACAAATTAGAACATGGAAAAATTATTCAAATATCAACATGAAGGAGTACACCAAGTTGCTACTAAATTTATACACTTCATTCACCAAGTAACCATGTTGAAATAGTGCAACAATGTTGCATAATTGCCCCTACTCTATTATACCCTGTTGTTGCCTATTTAGAACATGTGGAAATGCTTCTAAATAGGTTAGATATCTTCTGTATTCATTATGAACTCATTCCATCCATATCCTCATGATTTGCTTGACAACTTCAAGGTGTTCCTATAAAGTAACAGCTTGCTGATTTTTATATGGCTGTTTTTTCAGATTTTCAGATTTATGATACTCCTAAACTTTTGGCTTCAATGTGGATTTGAAATAAGTTGAAAGGCAGGAAAACATTAAAAAACCATTGAGAAGATAATGGATATCAGCATACCACATTTGGTTAATTGAAATGCATGTTATTACTTGCTACTTAATCAAGCAAAATCAGTCACAAAATGCTGAAAATAGTCAAAAACAGAGATATAGTATTCCTAATATAAAATCATGTAAATACTTAACAAATAGTATATTTTAGTCAACTATTTGGCAATTAACTTATCATATAGTAGTAAAAAATTGTGCAATAATGAGGTACTTTTAGTCCTCATCATATTTCATCACCACCTTGGCTTGAATTTTGCATACATAACCTTGATCGTGATTGTTGCTAGATGCAAATCCTGACGAAAGCTGACCAAGTATAGCGGGGGTGATTCCCCGTGCATGAGGATAAGTCTTCTATGGTAGGTGTAAAAAACAAAATGATTCCCATTTTGTACTGCCTATGTTCCACGTACTGTTCTACTCTCACGTACCAATAGTTTCCCTCACATAAGGGTGGGTATATTGAGAGGTTCGGTATAACGGCCTGGTAGTGGTATATTGAAGGGGTGACCATTTTGGGAGATATAATAGCCCTCATATTGCATGTAAAACAAAATTTTCTTTACAAGGCTTACAAAACAAAAATAAAAACACACTAAACCAGATTTAGGGCACACGTTTAATCTGTAAATGAGATAATCACTTCTTTGTTTGTGTGGCCCCTTTTTGTTTAGTGTAGCATAAAAAAATCATAAAAGAAGATAAAAATCTACATATCTTTTAGAGAACCACCACCATGGTGTACACCCATAGCCAAGCCCAATCACGGGTAGAAGCTACGAAAAGTGTACAAGGAGGCACAAGTCACCTCCGTTATAGCCCCAAGGACTTGGTTATACCACCTTGGTGGCTTGACCCACAACATAGTCCACATCATACCATGACGAAACAAGACTATAGAGGCACCCCTTCGAAGGGCACTCCCATTCAACATAGACCCTTTCAGGAGGAGTACATACACGAGAAGGCCCCCTTAGACACTCATTATGAGTGGCCACCATGCGAGGAAGCGCTAGAACAACATAAGGTCCATAAGGAGGGGCCACATGATTATATCATCCCTCCTCTACCCCTCATTACTATCAGAAACAATAGGCCAAATCTAGAGCGCAAGGCTCTTTAGATAGGGCGAGCCAACTCTGCCCGTCCCTTTCACATATATGAAAGAGAGCACGAGGAAAACCACTATATTCCTCAATACACAATGTGGGAGCAATGTGCCTTCGCACCTACTATTTATCAAGATCACCTACTAAGGCCAGAGCCTCGGGTGAATGCTGCTAACCTCGACAGAGGGAAGCGACCTATAGAGATCTCAGATCACTATGACCAAGATAGATATGTAGGGGAGGCATCTAGGCCTCCTAGACCTAAGATAGTGGAACAAATCGACTTGGCATTTGCCAAACATACCACCCACCAAGCGCAAATCACGCAGCTTGAGCAAGATCAACAATAGTTAGAGCACCTGTACCATCTTAGCAAAGAGTGCATTCAGCGTCAGATGGAT
Source organism: Wollemia nobilis (assembly GCA_028583015.1). Classification (NCBI taxonomy): domain Eukaryota; kingdom Viridiplantae; phylum Streptophyta; class Pinopsida; order Araucariales; family Araucariaceae; genus Wollemia; species Wollemia nobilis. Next base: position 5,723,132 of record JAQPPZ010002530.1, read on the forward strand.
GAGTTGCTCTAGAAAACTGTGCATGAGAGGATTCCAACCCCTCGCACACATAAGATAGAGCTTTATGAGAGGCATAACCCCTTGGTATGAGATAGGTCTCCATGACCTTATCAAGCATTGCCTCCAAGACCTCCTAGACCTGAGCGGGAGACCACTCCCAGAACCAATGATGGGCGCCCTCCTCGGGCACCCACCCATGTTTATAGGTCACGCCCAAGAACTCCTCAAGAAGCCTATGAGGAATTTGAGCAAGAAGAAGAGCGGGCTAAAATGCCCTACCAAGGCAGGGGGGCGCTATCCGGCTACCCCTCCATAGGCCTCAAGTTCCTCGTAATTCACAATGGGAACAAACCAAGGAGGAAGAGATCAAATATTTTGATGCATACAAAGCATTGCTAGAGTGCTTAGAGTCTATGGAGACCAAGACTTCTGGGCCCCAAAAGCCCACTTTATGCCAGCTCTGCAGTCACCCTGTGCATCCCTCAATGCCGACACCCCCATACCCTGAACACTTCAAAATGCCTCAATTGGTAATTTTTAGAGGGGATGAGGATGCCCAAGAGCACATGACAAGATTCTTGAGTCAATGATTTGGCATTCAGGACAATGATGCTTTGCTTCTAAGAACATTTATAACCATGTTCGCAGGCCCTGCCTTGGATTGGTTTACCCAGTTGCCGAAGCATAGCATCAGCAACCTAGACCAGCTAGTGGATGCATTCTTCAAACATTTTTCCCTCAACACCAAGAAGAAGGTATCATTAAACGACCTAGCTAGCCTAAAGGTAGTATGAGGAAGAGACCATGGTGGCTTATGGAAATCGATGGAGGACGTTGCTTTCAAGGCTACCTTACCTCCCTCCCATGGTTGACTTGACCCAAATGTTCTCGAAGAGTTGCCTAAGGTCGATCTCCATGCTATTGCAACTGTAGCAATATGCCACTCTTGAGGAAGCCCTGGTGCAAGCCAGAATAATTGAGGAGATCAAGATACAGGATGGCGATATTGCCAAGCCACGCAAGAAAGAGTGGCCCAAAAATGCCAAAATTGGGTCCACGCAATCGAAACCTGTCGTGGTCAATCAGGTTGCCATAAACATACCAAAGCCTACACATACGACACAACCCCCAAAGGCTAATTATTAGGTAGTTCCTCTTGATAGCTATGAGAAGGAAAATCATAGGCAAGAGCAAAATCAACAACGTCGCCCTAGGCGATAATTCACACCCTTCATAGAGTCTAAAGACTCCTTGTTTGACCGCTTGTCCGTGGTAAACTTGATAAACCTGCCAAAAAGTCGACCCGTAGACCCCAACGTGCCAAAACCCAAGGGCTATAGGGAAGACCTATATTGTAGATTTCATCGATAGAAAGGACACGACCTTTACGCATGTTGGAAGTTCAAAAGCTTAGTGCAGGACCTAATAGACAACAAAACGCTAGCGGTGGATAATCTCGTAGCACCAAGAAACCAATAGATGGAGGTCTTCAAAGACCCCCTACCTGCCCATGATGCACAGGCAAAGACTCTACAAGTAAATGAGGTGACACAAAATTGCCCCATGTAGGGGTATGTAGGGATGATAAGCATAGTGACACGAAACAAGAGGTACCCAAACACAGCTGCCCCCGCTGTAGCTATAGGAGATGTTCCATCAACGTCACAACCTCCACAACACCCTACACAACCTCCCCCGCCTAGACCAGTGGCCATGATTCGGACTAAACTTACCCAAAGTTTAAGGACCATGTCGGCTAGGCTCTCCATCTATGAGCTCATCCAACAATCACCGCCCCATCGGGAGGCTTTGATGGAGATACTCAAAGCCATCGAGCTACAGCCCCATGAAGCAAACTCTTTCAACAAATTTGTGGGACATGTAAAATGATGTACAAAACCAGTCATCACCTTTAGAGAAGACGAACTAAAATCGATGACTGGTGATATGGCGGATCCACCCCTGCACGTCATTGCGTGGGTCAACGGGATTCCATTTAAGAGGGTGTTGGTGGACACTGGCTCATCCAGTAATATAATCACAACGATGGCATTGAAACACCTGAAGCTTCCAACATCTCATATTGTGGCCTCCACCTATACTCTTTGAGCATTCAACGACGCGATATGCTCGATGGTTGGCACAATTGTCCTGCCCATCCAAGTGGGACAAAAGACTATTCCTACATTGTGCCACATCTTGGAAGGTGAGATGGCCTACAATATTTTGCTAGGCCGGCCTTGGATCAGGGACATGAAGTGTGTCCCTTTGATAGCCCATCAATGCCTAAAGTACACATACGAAGGGCAAGTGCATGTAGTCCCGGCAGACTTAGAGCCCTTCAAGTATTGCAATACGGTGCAGTTGATGCCACAGTCGACCCTCCCATCGACACATTTGGACTTTCAGTTGAATCCATCCAAATAGGGTTTGATTTCATATACATCCCCACTGTTAAGTCCCTCAAATCACCAACCGGGCCCATATTCATCATATTTTCCTTCACCAATGACACCACCTACGGTGGCCACATCGAAGGACAACGGGAAGAAGCCCTTGGAAGAGGTACCACCATTAGTCTCAACCATCTCTATCGAAGAGGTGCCCAACCGAATGGAAGTCGAGATGCCTGGTTCACCCAAAATGGAGTGGACTCAGGAAGAACTCCCATTCCCTCCCCCTCAATCGCCAATGATCACCATTGAGATGGCCAATACGGGCCTGGGGGAATACCTAGTGTGGAACATTATGGCAACACCCATGCTTGAGTCCATGTAGGACATGGGGAGACCTTGCCTCCCCATCGGCACTATTGTCCCTTTAGGCTACCCACCAAATCAGACAAATTTTGTATATGGGGGCCTCGACAATGGCATTGAACCTTACCTACAAGAGGAAGAGGACGAAGAGCCCTTTGCTGAGAACGTCAACTATCTGTCCAACCCAGAACTTCGCTTTGAAATACCTTGGCCAATGTAATTGGCATGGATATGGGTTGGGCAGATATGAACAAGGAGTGCACGTTCTTTGCCAACCAAGATATCAAATGCCATATGATAAATCAGGAGTAGGGTTCAACCACCCTTTGCCCCTTGACATCTTGGTAGAGAACATGCAAGGCCTAGGGCTAGGCAACAAGGATGGGTTGGCACAAGATCCATATGCCAATCCTAACACAACATACACATTGGGGGATTATCTCCCATTGTTAACAACAAACCTTGTTGACCTCAACAACCCCTTCCCTTTGATCGAGAAAGGGGAAAGTTCAAGAACTTACCTCCAAGAGGGATATAAACAAGGTCAAGAAGGATCTTTCGAAGATGAGTTAGAGTATGAGGTAGCACCTTGGGACCCTTTCGAGTCCGATAGCAATCACTCGCAAGTGACACCCATAGATGACTATCAGGAGAACTTCGTGGCAATGTTCCCCTTGAATGCTCCAATCGAGCGATTGCCACCCTAAGAGAATCAGGTCCTCCCGTAGAGAGCGAAACAACCCCGATGGGACCAAATCAACTTGCTCAAACAGAATGAGCCTCACATACCACAAATAGTTGTCGAAGCCAATGAAGGCCTATGGATCTTCGATAGCGATTATGAAGATGAGACTAAGATGGCATATCTCAACCATATGCGGTAACAACAATACCCCATGGACATTGATGACATGTTTGAACAACTAAACATGGGGCCAAGGCATAGGTGGCATTTGAACCAAGCACAGTTGGACCAAGTGCTGCATCCACCACTTCAGGCATACATAGAGAGCACCTTCCACCCGGAGACCCTATAGATCCATCAATGCCAAAGGCAGACCCTATCCTTCTATCCACACATAGGGCCGATCCATTTGTGCCAATACCCACAGAGCTAGATTCGAAGCACAAAGATCACCAAGGATGTCCGAGTCACCACCCGTGCAATAATGGAGACCAAATTCACTTCATCAACATGATCTCCATTGACTTAACCGCCCCCATCCACAATCCAACCGATCCAGCATGACCATTGTATCTAAACCTAGATGCCATAGACTGGGATCATGCTAACTCACCACCATCCCCATCGAGTATTGGCCTTGTGGTGAGATGCTTCATTTCACCCTAGGACCAACTCAGGATATCTTCCATGCTAAAGAGGAACCCGATGTTCCAAACGTAGATCTAAATTCAGCAAATGATATCCACCTGATCCCAACTCCACACCAGTTGGAGGACGGGTCCCACATGTCAGTCGAAGAGACGACTAACGTAGACATCAGCTTTGATCCAATGAATCTACAAATCATCAAGCTAGGGGTAAGTCTATCCCTCGAAGAGCAAGCTGATTACATTGCCCTTCTCAAAGAGAAGAAGGAGGTTTTTGCATGGTCCTACAAAGACATGCCGAGGCTAGAACCATAGCTAGTCATGCATAATCTAACGCTTGATCCAACAGTCAAGCCAGTCAAGCAAAAACTACGTAAGATGCACCCAACAGTGGCCTTAATGGTCAAAGATGAGCTACAAAAGCTATTGGATGCATAGTTTGTCATCTGCATGGATTACCCACCATGGTTGTCCAACATGGTACCCATCAAAAAGCTAGACGAGAGGATTCGCATATGCACCAATTTTTGAGATTTAAACAAAGCGAGTCCCAAGGATGATTTCCCCTTGCCTAGCATCGACGCATTGGTAGACACTACAATAGGCCATGAAATGCTTTCCCTCATGGATGGTTTCTCAGGATACAACCAAATTCGTATCAATCTCGATGATCAACTCAAAATGGTATTCACAACGCCTTGGGGGACATTTTGTTATAAGGTCATGCCCTTTGGCCTTAAAAATGCTAGTGCCACCTACCAACGTGCTATGACATACATCTTCCATGATCACATGCATAAAACTTTGGAATATTATATGGATGATTTGTTGGCCAAATCTCTTTTGTGCCTAGATCATCTCGATGACTTGCGCAAGATCCTTGATCGCCTCATTGAACACAAAGTTAGGCTAAACCCCAAGAAGTGCGTATTTGGCGTCACATCTAGAAAACTCTTGGGTTTCATAGTCTCAAAATGAGGCATCGAGGTAGATCCAAATAAAGTCAAGGCAATCCTTGAAATGCTTCCCCCAACCACCATCAAGCAGCTCAGAAGCTTGTAGGGTAAGGTCACGTCGATCAAGCGCTTCATAGCGTAGCTATCTGACAAGTGCCGACCCATGAATAAATTATTGCACAAAGGGGTAGCATTTCATTGGGATGACGAGTGCCAGTCAGCCTTTGATGACATTAAACAATACTTGGCTTCACCACCAGTATTGGCACCACCTAGACTAGGAGTGTCGTTCTATTTATACATCTCAGCTACTAAGGTGGCACTGGGCGCCATGCTAGCCCAAAAAAATGAACTACATAAAGAGCAGGCTAATTATTATCTTAGCCGCACCCTAGTCAGTTATGAACTTAACTATGCATACATCGAGAAGCTATGCTTAGCAGTGGTATTTGCCACCAAAAAGCTATGCCATTACATGTTGAGAAATATGACGTATGTTGTGTCTAAGGAGAATCCATTGCGGTACATGATGAGTCATACTTATCATAGTAGCCACACGACGAAATGGATCATGTTGTTGACGGAGTTTGACATCGAATTCATTGGAAAGAAGTCCATCAAAGGTCAAGTCATCACCAATCAACTAGCAGAGGCTCCTCTCGAAGATGATCAACCTCTGACCATAGAGCTGCTCGATGATGGGGTCTTCCATGTCTCAGAATCGCCAGATTTTGATGAGCCTGAGTCATAGGCTGACATAACCCTATTTTTTGATGGTTCTAAATGTGAGCAAGGGGGTGGCATGGGAATCGTATTCTTCACACCGTAAGGGGCTCCAATGCCTCTATCATTTAAACTTGATTTCCCGTGCACCAATAACAATGCCGAATACGAAGCCCTACTCATAGGTCTTTAGACAACCATCACCATGAACATCAAATGCTTGAACATCTTTGGTGATTCGCTGTTAATTGTCAACCAAGTGAAAGGGGTATTCCAATGTAAATGCCTAGTTCTGTAGGCCTACAAAGCCCTTATGGATAAATTCTTGGAAAAGCTTGAATGGTACGACATCGAGGCACTCCCTCGATCATCGAATCATTTTGCGGACACTATGGCCTCCTTGGGGTCACTAATCCCGCAAGACCCTTCCGGTGATATGACAACCATTCAAGTCAAAACATTATCGCAATCCATGATGGAGCGTGCAAGCTCTGACCTAACGCCAGGAATCCACCTGATCCAGATTGAACCATCTCAGGATAAGTTCTCTCGAATCCACGATAATCTAAATCACGCCAACTGGGGGTCCTTGTTCTCCTCAACCCCTCTTAATAGCAACACAATGCTATTATTACAAGTTCTTTCCTCAGATTTTTCTAGGGATGAACTTCAAGAGGGATTGGCCGTTCATACCATCAAGGTTTTTGATTAGCAGGATTGGTACACACCCATAAGAGACTATCTCAAGTTAGGTAGCCTCCCACTTGGATTGTCGCATGCCACAAAAAGATCATTCAAATAGAAAGTGGCAAAACATGTCTTGCTAGGAGACATTTTATACCGTCGAAGCTATGAAGGGATCCTCCTTCGTTGCTTGGACTAGTAGGAGTCCACTTGGGTGATCACCCAAGCGCACGATGGTACATGCGGTGGCCACTTCAACGGTATGGCCATCACAAAGTGCATCCTTCACATGGGCTATTATTGGCCATATTTAGAGCAAGATTGTTGCACGTATGTGAGGAAGTGTGCGAAGTGTCAACACCATGCTAACTTGACACACGTACCTTCTCAGGCCTTGCAGTCGATCCAATCGGCTTGGCCATTTTTGTAGTGGGGCTTAGATCTAATTGAAAAGATCTCCCCTACATCGTCAGGCCATCACACGTTCATCATAATGACCACAGAGTACTTCACCAAGTGGGTGGAAGCAATTCCACTTACCTCTACGACTGGACCCTGCATTGCGGAGTTTATTCTACATAACATCATATGTCATTTTGGTATTCCATCCAAGATCATCTCGGATAATGGGACGTCATTTAAGAACAAAGATGTGCATGCTTTGACAACAAAGTACAAAATTCAGCACAATTTTTCAACACCCTATTATTTGCAGGCAAATGGGCAAGCAGAGGCATCAAACAAAATGCTAGTTGCCATCCTTAAAAATATGGTCACAGATAGTCATAAGGATTGGCACATCCAAATACCACTTGCTCTATGGGCTTATCGCACTAGCATTCGGACGCCCACTGGGGCAACTCCATTTTCGTTGGTGTATGGCTCCGAGGTAGTCATGCCTCTCGAGTTGGAAATACCTTCCCTATGCATATCAATGCAAGAGTTCATCGATGATGACACTGCGTGGTAGGCCTGGTTAGACCAGCTTACGTTGCTCGATGAACGACGCGTCAATGCTCTCGAGCATTTACGTATCTATCAAGAGCGACTTAAGAAAGCATACAACATGAAAGTTCACCTGAGGGACTTTTAGGTTGGTGACTTGGTCTTAAAAGAGAACCAACAAAATTCTAACTTGCCGCCCCATCTAAGGGACAAGTTCACGGTAAACTGGTTAGGTCCTTATGTAATTGACAGTAAAATAGGACCTGGAACATACCGGCTAGCCTCTCTTGATGGAATCAAGGAACTAGAACCCTTGAACATCAGTCATTTGAGGCCATTCCACATTTAAAAGAGCCATGGCCCACCCCAAAAAGCTCCAAGGATTCCCATAATCGCTTGGTCAACCCCAAAAATGCCCCAAAGGTATCCATAAACCCTTTGGTCAAACCAAAAGCTCCAAGGATTCCCACAATCGCTTGGTCACCCCAAAAACGCCCCAAAGGTATCTATAAACCCTTTGGTCAAACCAAAAGCCCCAAGGGTTCCCACGACCGCTTGGTCACCCAAAATGCCCCAAAGGTATCTATAATCCCTTTGGTCAAAACCTCCAAGGATCCGAAAGAATCACTTGGTCCGCACCCACTTAGGATAAACCAACCATAATGAATTTTCAAAAACAATAATAATAATAAATCAAAAATAACAAAAAAATTGCATCTCACTTCCATGCATACTCTAAAAAAAAAAAAAAAAAAATAAGTTGCATTAGGCATCGCAAACATACATTGCATATTTGTTGGTCATACAGGTCAAATGCACCATAGACTGTAATTACTCGGCAATTCCATCATTTTCCACATTTTTCCACTTTGTAAATAGTCCAACAAAAATAAACGCCATCCACATTTTTCACCATATCATAATCAGTTGTCTTCTAATGTATCCAGGGCTTTCGTAATTCAGTTGTCTTTAGATTTCTAGCCAAAAATTGTACAAAGTCAGATAGATTTTTACAAAGGTAGAGTTTTACTTGGATCACACCTTGTTACGTCGCATCCCAACACAAGTTAAAACACATAAAAATTCCCAAGTTGTGTGAAAGAAAGATGAAACCTACAAAGCAATCTAGGATACCATATAGTGAAAAGGTTATCTCGCTCATCCCCCTATGCGAATGACCCCAAGAATGTTGAGAGTTGGCAAAAGGACAAGAATCTTCCCTACCCAATTCCCCAAGAATCCCAAATTCTCAAAAAGTTGCAAATATCCAAAAAAATTTGCAAAAAGTCAAAGTACAAACTCCAAAGTTTGACATCAAAACCCACATAGTGCATACATCAAAAAGCACAAGAAATAGTGATTCTCATCACTCAAAATTCCAATCCCTTGCTCAAAAGAAAAAAATAAAAATAAACAATGATTTTTATCACTACATACGAGAGCAAGTATCCCAATAAAAGTAAAGAAAAGAAGGGAGTCGAACTTGAATCCTTGGAACTCTCAGCATTCGAAAGGTCATGAGGTGATCCTCAGTACCGGTTTGGTGGATAGCCTGCTGGTCACTGGCGGTAAACCTCCCGCATGACGATATATCTATCGCATTAAAACTGTATACAAATCAATGTTTGCATGTGGATGAGCTAGCTTATGGTATCCTAGATTGCATCATAGATTAATCTTACTAAATACAACAAAGGAGTTAGTGGAGCTAATTAGGTGATCCTTAGTACAGGTTTGGTTGACAGCCTATCTGGCACTAGCGGTATCCTGACAACTACCACATAAAAAATTCAATCGTACACACAGGGATGTGAAATAACTTGGTCAAACTCAAGTTTGATTCGTACCTTGTTCAAAAGTCTTGAGAGATAAATGTACAATCTTGGCTAGTTAGTTAAAACATCTGAGTCTCAGAAAAACCTTAACTACATTCTAGAACACCTGTGGTACATTCCATTCTTACATCACCATCAAAAAATACAAACAAAAATAATTACACATGCAAATTCATTCCACAAAGCAATCACATAGTACAAAAAGCTAGTAAATCCTATACAGTCTATGGTGCCACCGCCAAGTTATCAACAAACCATTTCATCCCTTCCATATGCATATATCATATAATAGAAACATTCACATTCACAATAACACATGCATACATCAACGTAAATAAATGTGCATAAAATAAATGATAAATCACGACAAGTGTATAATAAAAAAGAGAGTTATGTATATATTAGGTCAAAAATGCCCGCAGGCTACAATAAGTCGGTCCTATGACCTCACAAAAAAATCAAAAACTCAAAAACCCCAAGCCTAGGGAGTCGACCACCATGATCACGTAGGATCGGTGCGACTGGAACTACCCCCAATGGTGTGGGTCCTATGGGACCTCTCAGGGTGGTTGTTGCCAGCCCTCACATCATGCCCACTAGCGCTACCCTCACCCAGCTACCTACGATGAGAGGATGTTGACTGCTCAGTCTCGCTGCCTCTCGTATGACACGATGATCCACCTCCAGTGAGCTCAGGTAACTGCCCATCGAGGCGGATAATCTTGGCCTCCAACTCCACCCGACATCGACCCCACTCCACATCCCATCGATGGTACATAGCCAATGCGTCATCCCACTATGCCAACTGAGCCCATAGGAGCTCCCTCTTAGCTCGGTGCTCCTCATCCCATCTCTATAGTAGCTCCTCCAATCATGCTATCTCAGCACGATACCTAGCCTCCATATCTCTTAGGACTACCTGAGGCATGGGCATCTCCGGGATGACATGCTGCTCCGAAACTTACTGCTCCGGGACTTCCTATGTATTCGACTACTTCGAAACCCCTACATCATCCCCAGTGAAGTCATCAACCTCCACCATATCTGCATCATCGAGCGGAGCCCCCAACCCTCCCTTGGTGCCTCCATAACCCCATCGCATGTTGCTGCTACATCCAAACCTCCTAGAGGCCCCTCACCCCGCCATCACCGCATCGTCCACCACTGGTCGTACTTGGTAGTCACCCCGATGTTGTCCATGTTGGGGACATCAATCACTACATCCGACTCCTCACCCAGTGGCTCAATGATCAGCTAGGCTAGAGTCCTCTCATCGCCCCAACGTTGATAGATCAAGGGCTCACTAGGAAATCCCTAGTGCACCCCAAACTATTGAGTCACCTAGACATATGGGAAGTACTCCTGCTCTGTCCCATGTCGCCCGATCAACCATCTCCCCTTACGCACCCATCGAAGCCACTCTCCAACCTTAGGCCAGGCTGGATAGTCCCGGTATGGCTGCCAGAACACCTCCCCTAGGAGCAAGACAAGAGAAGGCATCAGTATAGTGCCTTACAACACCTACCAACCATCGAACTCTACCCATGCTCCTCTGACCTCCACCATAGAGCAGCATACCCAATCTCCATGTCCACCATCTCTCCTCGAGTGGTCCAAGGCAACCCCTATGGCCACTCCATAACTATGTGCTACCACCCCCAACACTACAATAGATAGCTGCACCCAATCCCCTTTCGCCTTCGGCAACGGACCTCGTACAGCTCGTCATATAGCTATGCCAGTAGCATCTAACCCCACCTCATAATCAGTGGTGCTGCTGTCGGACACTCCACCAGTCTGAACACCACCTCCAGGAGGTTCCAAGGGAACCTCACACCTGAGGAGTCAAGAAGCAGCATATTAGAGATGAGGGTCATCATCAGAGCATGCCTCACCCCTAATATGCCCTTCTCAAACCACCATCGCACCAGAATCCCACCAATCAGGCAGTCCCCCTCTGCCCTCTCCACCGCCCTATCCACCCCCATCTCTACCGCATGCCCAAAGCACCGTGTTAGCATCGCCATCCATTGATCATGAGGAGTCATCCGAATGGGCAGCCCATCTATCAAAATCTACAAAATTTGATACACATCCTCTAGAGTCACTATCATCTCCCCTATTGGGAGATGAAAGGTGTTGGTGTGGGGATCCCACAAATTGATCAAGGCAATAAGATATGCCCGATCCCCCACCATAGGCTCCAAACATGTCACTTGCTTGAGCCCAAGGGCATCAAGCCAATCCCAATACGCCATAGTCAACGCATCCCGTGCATCAAAAAATACCATTGTCTGACGATACCGACTCTTCACAACCTAAAAAACAAAAACAACACAAAAACATTAAAACATGACAACAAAACAAATGTACAATAGTGTACACAAAAACAATAAAAAAAAAAAAAAAAAAATTAGGGTTTCAACCTTAATTTAAACAAAAACATTCAAATAAACTGTACAAATGACAAACAATGTACAGAAAAACAAAAGTACAAAATTGTACAACCAAAGTACAGATCAATCAACTAAACTGTACAATCAAGAACAAAAAAAAAATACAATAAAACAAAATCATACTAGGGTTTTTAACCTTAAGTGTGGACAAAAAAATCAAGCAAAAACATTAAAACTATACTAGGGTTTTTAACCTTAAGTGTAAACAAAAAAATCAAAACAACAAAAAAATCATCTAGGGTTTTTAACCTTATTATGAACACAAAAAAAAAACAAATTAAAACACAAAAATCATCTAGGGTTTTTAACCTTATTATGAACAAAAAAAACAAATCAAAACAACAAAAATTCAAACTAGGGTTTTTTAACCTTATGATGAACAAAACAAAACAAATAAAACCACAACATTCATCTAGGGTTTTAACCTTAATGTGACAAAAAACAATGATAAAATGCGAGTTTTAAAAATTCATATAAAAACAAACAAATAACAAGATAGAAGGAGCACCTACAGGTCTCGCCTTGACTCTGCCACTCGAAGATTCGGTCCTTGCACTCATGGTGTCCGCAAAATTTTGATAGCGCTTTGCTATGCAAACTCGAAATCCTCCTCACAGCTCCAAATTGCCAGAAAAACAATTGCAAATGAGCCCAAAACCTAGTTTTGGCCCTTATATAGGCTCTTAGGCCTGTAATCGTTCCACCCTGGGATGAGCACTCTAGTTAGTGCTCGTCCCACCCTGGGACGATTACAAAACTGGTATTCGTCCCACCCTGGGATGATTACAGAGCAAGAAAATAAAAAACAACCAAAACTACATCCAAAATGCACCAAAAACAACAATAAAACTGCCGAAAAAAGGCACCTTTGTGCCTACGATTCATGGCATCCAAAACTAATGTTGGGGTCACAAAACCTCACTATCCTACTCCCTAAAAAGGCTACCATAGCTGGACCGCTCCACAAGAGGATGGATTTTTGACAATTTCATCCCCAAAAGGCGTCACAAAAAGGGTCAAAACCCACCAAAAAACAATAATAAAATTGCCAAACAAAGGCACCTTTGTGCCTGTGATTCATGGCATCCAAAACCGACATTGGGGTCACAAATCCTCACTATCCTACTCCCTAATAAGTCTACCATAGCCGGACCACTCCACGGGAGGATGGATTTTCGATAATTTCATCCCCAAAAGGCGCCACAAAAAGGGTCAAAACCCACCAAAAAACAATAATAAAATTGCCGAACAAAGGTGCCTTTGCGCTTGACATTCTTGGCATACAAAACCAATGTCGGGGCCAAAAATTATCATACCTTGGGTACATTGCCCCTGCTCAAGTGTTGATGTTGTCATTGATGTCTAAGAGCGGAAGGGTTTTTGTGAAAACCAAGGTAGACTAAATTATAGGTTTTGTTTAAATCCATGGTCAGCAGTTTTGAAATGGTTTTTTCTTAAAACCCAAGTTAGCTCTTCGTTTTGTTGAAAAAGGTTCTCCGATGATGAAGATATTTAATTTTAAATATCTAGTTTAAATTTTATTTATTTATTTAAAATTTAAATTAATATTTTAAAATTAAATTAAAGCTGTTCACCGGCTTGTTTTCAAAGCCGACGTTGCTAGGGTTTTGCAACGGATCAATTAGGGTTTCCTGCTGACAAAGCAAGGTTAAGCAACCGAAAAATTCTAGGGTTTCATGTTGACCTAATTAGGGTTGCAGCCGACGTGTTTGAGAATGTTTTGATGGGATATTCTCTTCTATAAAAAGGCGGGACTATTGCAAGGTTGAAGAGTGGGCGTGATGCGATATATGCGAATGAAGTTCGTGTGCAGCAGAGTGTAAGTCGGTGATAGTTCTTTGGAGTTAAAGAAAATAGATTGCAGCGATGAGATAGTGAGTGAGTGCGTATCGAATGATCAAGAACAAAGAGAGTGATATGCAGACGACGTGTTTAAAGTTCGAGGCAAAAATACGTAGATGGTAGAAGTGGGATTTCATTGAAGGTGCAGTAGAGTGAGTGGTGCAAAGAGAAGATAAGAACACGGTATGCAAAAGTCGTGTTATGAGTGTGAAATGACAGTGTGCTGGCTGTAGAAGTAATATTTTTGTGAAGTTGCAGCAAAGAACGCGAAGAGATATAGAGGAGTGGTTGAAAAAGTGTGAATCATTTTTCACAGCAGCAGTCGAATGCCGACAAGCAGCAGAATGCAAGAAAAATAGCAGATCGTGCAAATTGAGGTGACAGTTTAATTCTACAATTTTTATTACTATCTCCAAGTTGTAGCTTGGTAAAAGGGGTTGGTGCCTCTTTCCAGTTGGAGCTGGAAAAATTGGAGTTGGTGCTCCATTCGTTGTAGTAGATAAAATTTAGAGGTTGGTGCCTCTTACCAGCTGGTGCTGGTGAATGATTATGTAAAGTTGTAGCTTTGCATTTGACTGGATTTGGATGGTAGTCCAAGCAGTATTTTTGAGGAGTATCCACATCGGTGAACCTCGTTAAAATGCCATGTTATGTGTGATGCTCTTAGTACTTTTATTATTTCTGTTTTAATCTACTGCAGTTTATTTAAAAGTCTAAATTGCTTTTAAGTTTTTAACGAACACACTGATTCACCCCCCCTCTCAGTGTCATTGTGATTATAAAAATTGGTATCAGAGCAAGGTTCCCAATTTTGGCTAAATCAGTCAGGGTTGATCTTGGATTAGTACACAATGGCTAAGAAGAATAGATCCTCATCCAAAAAGGCATCCCAGCCAGTTTTAGTTCCTATGGTTGAGAAAATTGAACCAGAAATGGCAGAAGGAATGAACTCTGAAGTTGAAGAAGTTGAGGCTGAAGTTGATTTAGAGGGTGAGCTAGTGTCTACCCTTACGAAATGGGAATCGAAGAAAAAGAAGAATGAAAAATTGTCAAGGAAACTTAAGGATGCAAACAACATTATTGCCGCTTTAAAAATACAGACTGAAGAATACAAGAAAATGTCTGAAGATCTGGAAATACAGGTATCCATGAAGATAGACCACTACAGCAAATTGGAAGAAGAAAATGTGAGTCTTCGAATACAGATACAAGAGTTGGATCGAAAAATCAACTGTCATGTAAAACGTGAAGAAAGCTCGATGAAATTGGACAAAATTCTGAGCGATCAAAGATCCACAGGTATCAAATTTGGTCTCGGCTTTTCTGAAGGAGAATCATCAATTGGACCAAAAGCAAGCAATGTTGAAAGTGAAAAGAACAAAGACAAGAATCAGGCAAAAGAAAGATATAATGCCAGACCTGAAATAGCAGTTGACAATGATGGCTTTACTAAGGTCACACATCAAAAGAATAGAAGATCCAAGGCTCCAGCAACAACCTGGCCAAGACCATATTTCAGGTTTAATCATTATTTCTATGGTTTTTGTTTCAAGTGTAATGTTTATGGGCATAAAATTGTTGACTGCAAATACAACGTAGGTCCAAGAAGTTTCACTAGTAGAAATACGTTTTCTCTTTTAATGAGTTATGCAGTAGAGTGTTTTAAGTGTCACAACTTTGGTCATATTGCTAGAAATTGTCGTAGTATGTCTGTTTCATATCAACCTCATGAAAACAGATTTCAACCATATAGAGCAAAACAAAATAGAATTTATACTGAAGGATATGTGCAAAATTCTAAAAAGGGGAAGTCACAGCTAGAACCCAATACCACAGTTAAAACAAAATGGAAACAAAAAGAATAGCTCAGGAAAGAACAGGATTCTTTAATAGTGCAGACAGCTTTTAGAGCTCAGAATAAACATGTTCCTTGGATTCTTGATAGTGGTTGCTCAAGTCATATGACAGGTGACAAACAAAAATTTGAAAATCTACAAAAGTATGAGGGTGGTTCTATAAAATTCGGCAACAATGACGGAGCCAAAATAATAGGTAAAGGAACGGTCAAAATTAGTGAAGGAAAGATCAAGTCAGAGGAAGTTTTATATGTGGATGGTTTGAAACATAATCTATTGAGTGTGAGTCAAATCTATGACAAAGGACATGAAGTAGTTTTCAAGAAGCATGGTTGTGAAGTCAAAAAAATAAACAGCAAGAAATTAATAGCAACCGGCTCAAGGACATCTGGCAATCTGTACACACTCTCAGAGTTTTCAGAAGGTATGTGCTTCATGGGACAAGAAGAAGAGAACTGGTTGTGGCATAAAAGGCTTGGACACATAAGTTTTAATAATCTGGTAAGAATTAGCACTAAACAAGCAGTGAGAGATATTCCAATCATTAAAAACCTACAAATAGTATGTGTGCTTCATGTCATAAAGGTAAACAGACTAGAGTTTCATTTAAAACAAAAGAACATCACACTAACAGGCTTGGTCAAAACAGGTTTAGTCAGAACTGGCTTAGTCAAAACATGTGGATTCAAAGAACAGGTATGCCTAAAATAAAAACACTATTACTTGTTATAAGTGCAACAATAAAAGTCACACTCGTCGACAGGTGCAGAGTTGAAATTCCAGGATATAGGAACAGGAACAGTGGCATGATCAGGTCCAAGGATCAGAACAATGACAAGAACAAGAATATGGTCAAAGAGTTCAAGAGAAGACCCGACAAGGAAGTTATAGATGTTGATGTTGATCAGTGCCTAATGGGAGTTTTACTCCCACCCCAAAATTAATCACCTCATCAGGAGGTGGAGGAGGGACTAAGCTAAGAGGCACATTCTTAGTTCTGAGCCCCAAAGGTGGCCCTTTGCCATTGATGACAAAGGGGGAGAGCTATGAGTAAAGGGGAGAGTTTCAAGTGAAGAGGAAAACTTCAAGTCAGGGGGAGCAAAACTTCAAAGAGATTGATTTCAGTTTTGGCTCTTGAAGATGTGTTTTTAGTAAAGGGTTGCCATCAATGACAAAGGGGGAGATTGTTGGCAATTTTGGGTACCTTGGGTACATTGCCCTTGCTCAAGTGTTGATGTTGTCATTGATGTCAAAGAGCGGAAGGGTTTTTGTGAAAACCAAGGCAGACTAAATTATAGGTTTTGTTTAAATCCATGGTCAACAATTTTGAAATGGGTTTTTCTTAAAACCCAAGTTAGCTCTTCGTTTTGTTGAAAAAGGTGCTCCGATGATGAAGATATTTAATTTTAAATATCCAATTTAAATTTTATTTATTTATTTAAAATTTAAATTAATATTTTAAAATTAAATTAAAGCTATTCATCGGCTTGTTTTCAAATCCGACGTTGCTAGGGTTTTGCAACGGATCAATTAGGATTTCCTGTTGACAAAGCAAGGTTAAGCAACCGAAAAATTCTAGGGTTTCATGTTGACCTAATTAGGGTTGCAGCTGATGTGTTTGAGAATGTTTTGATGGGATATTCTCTTCTATAAAAAGGCGGGACTGTTGCAAGGTTGAAGAGTGGGCGTGATGCGATATATGCGAATGAAGTTCGTGTGCAGCAGAGTGTAAGTCGGTGATAGTTCTTTGGAGTTAAAGAAAAGAGATCGCAGCGATGAGATAGTGAGTGAGTGCGTATCGACTGATCGAGAACAAAGAGAGTGATATGCAGATGGCATGTTTAAATTTTGAGGCAAAAATATGCAGATGGTAGAAGTGAGATTTCATGGAAGGTGCAGCAGAGTGAGTGGTGCAAAGAGAAGATAAGAACGCGGTATGCAGAAGTCGTGTTCCGAGTGTGAAATGACAATGTGCTAGCTGTAGAAGTAATATTTCTGTGAAGTTGCAACAGAGAACGTGAAGAGATATAGAGGAGTGGTTGAAAAAGTGCGAATCATTTTTCACAGCAGCAGTCGAATGCCGACAAGTAGCAGAACGCAAGAAAAGCAGCAGAACGCAAGAAAAGCAGCAGATCGTGCAAATTGAGGTGACAGTTTAATTCTAAAATTTTTATTACTATCTCCAAGTTGTAGCTTGGTAAAAGGGGTTGGTGCCTCTTTCCAGTTGGGGCTGGAAAAATTGGAGTTGGTGCTCCATTCTGTTGTAGCAGATAAAATTTAGAGGTTGGTGCCTCTTACCAGTTGGTGCTTGTGAATGATTATGTAAAGTTGTAGCTTTGCAATTGAATGGATTTGGATGGTAGTCCAAGCAGTCTTTTTGAGGAGTAGCCACATCGGTGAACCTCATTAAAATGCTGTGTTATGTGTGATGCTCTTAGTACTTTTATTATTTCTATTTTAATCTGTTGCAATTTATTTAATAGTCTAAATTGCTTTTAAGTTTTTAACGAACACACTGATTCACCCCCTCTCTCAGTGTCATTGTGATTATAACATATCCTACTCCCTAAGAAGGCTACCATAGCTAGACCGCTCCATGGTAGGATGAATTTTTGACAATTTTAGCCCCAATAAGCATCACAAAAAAGGGTAAAACCCACCAAAAATAGGTCCAATTGTTGGGAAACCGCATAAGCGATCAACAAAAAACAATTGCAGGCACCATTACAAAAGTCATCTTGGGTCAAGCGACTCGTCACTTTTCTCATGTCGGTCATTCCCTCATCGATTCGTCGCTTGAGGGGGTAGTCACACTTAGTCACCAATCAACAAATACACACCCAATCAAGGAAATGGCATGCATTCAAAGAATCATTGACAAAGAAAATAACGCTCCTGCTTGGGGCAACAAATAAGAAATAATCACAAGCTGATCAAACACTTGGCATTCTAGAATAAATAACTCAAGGTTCCTTTAGACAAAAGGTTGCGCCCTTTGCCCAATCATAACTGAACAATGTCCAAGATCAAGTAACACCTCACTAAAAAATGTTAACACTTGAATTAAGCTCCTTAGCTCGTCAGAAGCAAGGATTCAAGAATACGTGCCATTTCCATACTTGGGGCATCAAAATTTGGTTAGGTTACTGAGAAACCCAATGAGGCCTGGATAAGCCTCATTTATAGCATGTTTTAAATAGTTAAAACTGCCTAAAACTCTTGTGAATTATCTTATATGCTAGTTAAGTTGATTTAATATGTTGTGTATTAACTTGTTTGCATGATTGAAGTGTTAAGGACATTATATTCTGATTTTTAACAGTTCTTGTATAGTTTTATGTTATCTTGTCATGCTTAGGTTGACAACAACACTTCAGTAGTCTTATTTTGATGATCATTAAGCATTAGTTTCTCTAAATTCAGCAAATAGTACAAAGACTTATTACTATGTGCACAGAAAGCTGGTTTTTCCATATAAATTCCAGCAAGCTGCCAATGAATGGCAAGGCATGGAATTCACATCCAAGGAAGAATGAAGACTATTGCAATCTGATCCTGAGGGCTAATCCACCTGAGAAATGCAGCCAAAACCATTTGGAGTCAACACAGTTGGTCATTCTAAAGATCTTCGGAATGAACACAGTGTCTTCGGAATGAACACAGTGTCTTCGAAATGAACAGATATCTTCGGAATGAGAAAACACAGTGTCTTCGGAATGAGCGGATCTTCGGAATGAAAATTGTAGTATCTTCGAAATGAGCGGATCTTCAGAATGAGAATTGCAGTATCTTCAGAATGAGCGGATCTTCGGAATGAGAATTGCAGTATCTTCGGAATGAGCCACTTATCTTCGGAATGAAAACAGAATGTACTTTTTGACTTGTTGACTGACTTTTGGCGGTGGAAAAGGGGATAATAAGGTTGAGAAAGTTAAGGGAAAATATCTCCCATCTAACTTTTCCGTCCTTGCCATCCAAAGCCACCATTTATGGAAAAGATCAAATTGATCCTCTTCTAGGATAAACCCAGGAAATTCTACAGGATATCAGGAACAACATATTTTCTGTTTGTAATTAGATTTTAGGCATCTATAAAAGATAGCTCCCATCCAGGTTGAGCTAATATATTATTAGATAATATATTAGATTAGATAGAGGAGATAGAAAATAAATAGGGAGATAATAGAATAGTGATTTCAGACCTGTAACAGATTTCAGCAGAATTGTAATTATGTTTCTGAAGCAATAAAAGTGCAGTTTCATTCCATTTATTTTGTTATGTATGAGTGTGAGTAAGACTTAAAGAAGAATTCAAACCTTCTTCTGAGAAAGGAGGCTGGCCACTTCCAGACCTAGGAGGAGGACTGATAGACAGGTTTTATTCTAATTTTGTTGCAGTAGAATAAGTTGTGAACTTGTCATTTTCATTCTTTTGCATAGCTAACATTCCTAGTTGTTTAATTCTTGTTCATAATGTTTTTGTGATATGATTAGTGGTAGATCTGGTTATTCTTTTCATTCCCAGCAACTTTCCAATTCACTACAAATTTCCATTTCCAGCAATTTACAAGTTTTCTGTAATTTCCCTGCATTCTTGTTTTTGCTGTCAAAACCCTGCACAGAAGATTGACGACCTTCTATTATAGAGCATTGACAGGATCTAGTTTTTATGCTTCATTTCAATTATTGCAAGATTAAATAGACTTTCAATTCTGCAACTATAACTAGAGTTTCAATTCTGCAATTTAATTAGATTTCATTCTTGCAACTGTAACTAGGGTTTCATTTATGCAATTAGCAATTAGTTTTCATTCTTGCAAATAGATTAAAGTTCAATTTATGCAATTTAGGGGTAGAAGTGACACAAAACCCCCACACAATCAATTCCACCAATAAGACTTGCTGCTTCCAAATGAACTGAACTACAACCCTGCTTGAACTTTCTCTCGTAAATAGCCTTGGACACCACCCCGGATTGATAAATTCATTGAGAATTAATGATGTGCTTAACGACAACCCATCATTTTGGCACCATTTCTGGGGAACACGGTGTTGTTAGAAGGTGAAAAGCAGTCCAATAATTATTAAATATGCTAAGTTGTGAATTTTAGAGTAAAATCTGAATGTAATGACTGGTATAAGTAATTGTTATTGGTAAATTGTATTTCAGTCCATTTAGGAAATAAGCAAGAAACCACAAGAAGAAAAATTTCACAAGAGGTTGAAATTATGTCAAAAATGTCTAAATTTTTTATTTCCAAAAATGTTGGAATTTTCAAAGAATCCCAATCATCCACTTCCAACGACCTTGCAAGATCCTTTGAGAAATCATTACAAGGAGGAAAATTAAGTAGTTCAACACCATTTTCTCTTGACAAATCCATACAATCAGGAAAATTTGACAAGATTTATAATTGTTTTTGGGAACCTACAATGGAAGGCTCACAAGAGAATCAAGGTAGAGCCAACAATGTGCTCCACCCTAGTGCAACTAGTGCACCTGCCAGAACTTTTCAAAATCCCATCCAACTAGATCTTAATCAAAATGCTCCCATGAAGGTCATTTCACCTGCAGTATTACCAACTTTCAAGGGAATTACATCCGAAGATCCTGATATGTTTTTGTTTGAGTTTAAAATTGTATGTCAAGCTCATGATTACACTAATGACAATCAAAAGCTCAAACTATTTCCTTCCACTCTTAAAGAGTTAGCTCTACGATGGTTTATCACCTTAGCACCTGACTCAATTAGAACTTGGGATGAGATGGAAAACATATTCTTGGAGAGATACCAAGAATATTGTCAAGTCAAGAATCAAAATGATGAAATTCTTACAATGAAACAAGAGGAAAATGAAATCTTAGAAGATTATATAGACAGATTTTCTTTTGTTCATAAGAGATGTGGAAGTGTTGAACCTGAAATTTGCAAAGTCATATTCTTAAGGGGACTACAAGATGAATCTAGGGATGCATTGGATATCTTGGGAAGAGGAGATACAAATGCACTTAAATTTCAGGAAATTATTAAACTCTGTAAAAATTACTCTCATTCAAGGCATAGAAAACACAGAATTGGTAATGAAAAACATGATTTGAAAGAATGCATGAAAGAGGCTGATATTTTAGTACATGATAGAACATTAGATGAAAAAAATGAATCTACTGAATCTTCAACCATCTATTGTTCAGAATGTAAAAAGCAACACTCTCTTCATGATTGTCCTTTGAACAAAATATTTATACCTGCTACATGTAGCATTTGTCAATTAGGACACCCCACAGATCAGTGTAGTTTATTGCCAGAACTTAAAAGTGTCTTTGAAAAATAGTCTCAACCTATGAAAAAAATCAATTTTGTAGGACAAGGACAAGGGAATAATTTTCATAAATTTCCATATCAGAATGCTTCTCAATTTCCTGCACATTGGGGAAATAATCCTTGGTATATGCCATGGTCTGCTTCAGGTCCACTTCAACAATGTTGGAGTCAACCACCATGGGCATACTCCCAAGCATGGTCTCAACATGGATGGATGCAACAACAATGGAATCAACAACATCCACCATGGTTGCAGCCAAAATTACAGGGATATCAATGGGTACAACATCAAAATCTGTACAAAGGGCAACAACATTGTCAAAAACAAAAATCAAATTTGTTGCCTAATTATATCCATAATTTCTATCATGGACAACAACAACAAAAATTAAAACAACCTCTATTTTCAACTCAACTCTGTGGTCAGTCCAAATCATGTTAAACAGGTAACCCCTGTCTCTGTGGTTGAATCAAAAAATACAACCCTAATAAATGTTAGTGACTGTGTTAAAACTCGGTTGTGTTCGGGTGAACCATTGCTTGAACCTATTCCACTTATCAGTGTAGAAAGTGAAGTTAAAAAGAATGAACATGAAAACAAATCCACACTAAAACAACATCAAGAAGAACAAGATACCTCATCAAATAAAGTATCATATTTTGAACAGTCTGAGATATCAAAAATAACATCTTCACAATCAGATTTGATAAAGGAATTAGAACATTTAACTGTTACAATCCCTTTACCTCAAGTTGTACCAATCATTAATAGGATTGTTCAAGAAATGTGTTTTAGAAAACCAAGAAAAAAGAAGAAAGTATATCCTAAAACCATACAAAAAGGTGGAAAATTAGTTAACTTGCTTTCAGGTAAACTTATTACACCTAAGTATGATTGTACAGAAAGCCCACAGTTTCTTAGAACACATAAGGAAAATGAAAAGAATACTTTAGTTTTGGCCTCCATTGTTGTAAATAAAAATGTTTCTCCAAGAACCAATTCAAATCAGCCTGGTACAAAACAAACTGAAATACAACCAAAACAACCTTTGAACAACAATAGTTGGTTGACTAAAAACCAGGGAGCAAATTTGTTTGATATATTGGTGCAACATCCTAATGCTTTACTAACATTTTATGCATCTTTAGCAGTTGGCATTGAGTTGTTGCAGGTACAGAAAAAACAAATTTTGCGAGTTGAATGCATTTGATGAACTTTGGTTGGAAGCACTTCACCAAATAGAGTTCACTCAACAAAAATGGAAAATGTGGCATGATGATCACATTAAGAGCAGCAAGGATGAACCAGGGGAGTTTGAGAATGAAGTTGTTCAACTTTCTTTAGTTGATGATTTAAGGAGGATATTAGTGGTGAATGGACATCTTTTACAGTTGTACCATAAACCACTAACAAAGGTGGAATTTGCTCGGTATTTCACATGGTTACATTTGACAGAAGAGGCTTCTTCTTCTGATGAAGATTCCAAATGATCATATCTTTGAATCTTAAAAGAAAAATAAAAAAAATCAAAAAAAGTAGAAAACAAAAAGATGAATAAATTCTGATTATGAATTCCTTCATGGGCATGATTTTAGGGAAATCATGAAATCCTTCATGGGCATAATCAGAATCAAGAAAAAAGAGAGAGAAAAGGAGAGGAAAAAAAAAAGGAAACCAAGAAAAAAAAGAGAGAAAAATGAATAACTCAGCAGTGAAAACCTTTTTCTAAGGCGCTACTGAGTTGGTATGCATGAAAACCAGTTTTTGGCATGCATAACCTTGAAATTTCTGAGTCACCATTGTACAAATTCACCAACTGCACTTGTTTTTGAAGTGTTGCAGGAAGCCTCAACAGAATATCAACAGAAGCAGTCATCTTTCAAAACTTGCATTAACTTGTTTTAACTAGGTATATATGTTTCTTGCACTTTTCTCATTGTAAATATTTGATATATAGTATATGAAAATTAACCATTAGTATAAAAGTGTTCATAAGAGTTGGCATACACAAAACATGCTTGGAGAAAGAGAAAAATGTTGGTTTCTACTATGACTGTTGTATCTTCAATAACCGTGGTATCTTTGGAATGAAGGTGTGTCTTCGGAATGAAGGTTTATCTTCGGAATGAGGTTATCTTCGGATTAAATGCCCAGCTTAGTCTTCAGAATGAAACATAATCTTTGGAATGAAGATTTAATAGTCTATTTCCATGTGGCATCCAAGGAGGGAGAAAAAGACATAGTCAACAGAAATTTTTTACTCCATGTGATCATTGACACATGTCAGCTGGCTTGCGAATGGATGACCTAAAAATAGTAAAGAAAATTTGATGGCAAGGATGTCCAATGATTGATGGCCAGGTGTTCAGAGCATAGAATAAGGAAGTGTGCCATATTTTATTTCTAAAGACATATTTGCTAATGATTACAAGGAAAAGTAAAAAAAAATTAAAAGTTCTTTCTGAAGAAGAACAAGAGCAAACCCTATAATTCTATAGAAACCAGAAATCAGTGACCTAGCAGCAGAAGAGAGCAGTCTTCTCAGCATCAGAATAGAGAAATGAAGTGAAAAATGAAAAAGGGCCAGCCTACAAGAACCCTGGAATAACGTAACCACATGGGTTACCAGATTTTTCAACCTGTGAAGGGTAGTATGTAATTTTGTCAGGGCATCATTTCAAAATTTTAAACCACCTCAGGCATGGTAGGCAACAACCTAAATTTAGAGTGAATTTTCCAGCATACCTGCACCAAGAACTACAGAGCATGGCAAAACATTATCAAGAGGAAAAAAAGGAGCCCTCATCATCATGGTCTTATTAAACTGGTGTGCCAACATCATTTTATGGGAAACCCTAGAAGCTTTAATAGGTTTTATTCTACCCTGACTAATGTAGTTTTTGAAGAAGAAGATGAAGGAGAAGAGGATACAGATGTTGCTATAAAAAATATGCTACTGAGGAAGAAGAAAAGGCTAAAAAAAATGCTATTGCAGAGAAGGAAACACACCAAGCAAAAGCAACAAAGCATTTTTCTCTAGAACCATCAACCTCACAGACTAAGAAGAGAAGGGCTGAAATTGACAGCAAAAAAATAAAATAGAAGAGGGTTCATTTTTCTAAAGATGTTATTTATCTGTTAGAATAGGAGAGTGAAGTTCCTAGTGAAGAGCCTGAAGCTATCCCTATAGCCCCTAGAAGGCAAGAAGAGAAAATATACATTAAGGACTAGGAGGTCTGCAAGACTCCAACAAAAAGAGATAAAAGAACAAATGATTGAAGAGAAGACCAGACAGGATAGCCTTGATGTCATAGAAGTGCAACAAGCCACTGAGAATTTGGATGTAATCATAGATAATTTCATGGAACCTCCTGTACAGGAGTAGGGGTCTGAAGCAGAGGATGAGATCATTGTTGAGCAGCAAACTACAGTTGATTTGTCAGTATTAGGTTTTGAGTCAAATGAAGAAGAGGAGGTGGACATCACAAAACAACTGAGAGCAGCCAAGAGTGTTATAAAAATACAAATGAGATGGATTGAGGAAAGAAAAGATGTTATTGAAAAACATGAAAAGAAAATTAGAGAATTATAGCAGAAAGTGGAGAAACTAAAAAGCGAGCTGTCACAAGTTGAAGAACAATCAACTACATCAGATAAAGAGGAGGATTTGGTTCAGTTACTGCTTGGATTATCTAGGGAAGATGAAGACACAGGTGCTCATTCTGAAGTAGTGCCCCTCCACTTTGAAGTAGTGCCCTTCCATTATGAGGCATTGCCTTCTCAATCCAGAGAAATACCTTTATGCAACATTATTGGGTAGGTCTCAGATTCAGGCCTCCAACCATCATTACTCTAGTTCCCTCCTATTTTGAAGAGGATTCCCAACCAGATGATCAGTTTGAATAATGAATCAGAAACCTTCATGAGAAATTACACAGGCACTAAATTGTTCTATGAAACATGGAATATGAGTATGGACATTTGTGACTCCATAGCCCACTGCAATGCATGAGGGCATGCATTAATATAAGTTGGGGGGGAATGATGAGGCCTGGATAAGCCTCATTTATAGCATGTTTTAAATAGTTAAAACTGCCTAAAACTCTTGTGAATTATCTTATATGCTAGTTAAGTTGATTTAATATGTTGTGTATTAACTGTTTGCATGATTGAAGTGTTAAGGACATTATATTCTGATTTTTAATAGTTCTTGTATAGTTTTATGTTATCTTGTCATGCTTAGGTTGATAGCAGCACTTCAGTAGTCTTATTTTGATGATCATTAAGCATTAGTTTCTCTAAATTCAGCAAATAGTACAAAGACTTATTATTGTGCAATGAGAAAACTAGTTTTTCCATATAAATTCCAGCAAGCTGCCAATGAATGGCAAGGCATGGAATTCACATCCAAGGAAGAATGAAGACTATTGCAATCTGATCCTGAGGGCTAATCCACCTGAGAAATGCAGCCAAAACCATTTGGAGTCAACACAGTTGGTCATTCTAAAGATCTTCGGAATGAACACAGTGTCTTCGGAATGAACACAGTGTCTTCGGAATGAACAGATATCTTCGGAATGAGAAAACACAGTGTCTTCGGAATGAGCGGATATTTGGAATGAAAATTGTAGTATCTTCAAAATGAGTGGATCTTCGGAATGAGAATTGCAGTATCTTCGAAATGAGCGGATCTTCGAAATGAGAATTGCAGTATCTTCGGAATGAGCCACTTATCTTCGAAATGAAAACAGAATGTACTTTTTGACTTGTTGACTGACTTTTGGCGGTGGAAAAGGGGATAATAAGGTTGAGAAAGTTAAGGGAAAATATCTCCCATCTAACTTTGCCATCCTTGCCATCCAAAGCCACCATTTATGGAAAAGATCAAATTGATCCTCTTCTAGGATAAACCCAGGAAATTCTATAGGATATCAGGAACAACATATTTTCTGTTTGTAATTAGATTTTAGGCATCTATAAAAGATAGCTCCCATCCAGGTTGAGCTGATATATATTATTAAGGATAATATATTAGATTAGATAGAGGAGATAGAAAATAAATAGGGAGATAATAGAATAGTGATTTCAGACCTGTAATGATTTTAGTGAGAATTGTAATTATGTTTCGAAGCAATAAAAGTGCAGTTTCATTCCATTTATTTTGTTATGTCTGAGTGTGAGTAAGACTTAAAGAAGAATTCAAACCTTCTTCTGAGAAAGGAGGCTGGCCACTTCCAGACCTAGGAGGAGGACTGACAGACAGGTTTTATTCTGATTTTGCTACAGCAGAATAAGTTGTGAACTTGTCATTTTCATTCTTTTGCATAGCTAACATTCCTAGTTGTTTAATTCTTGTTCATAATGTTTTTGTGATATGATTAGTGGTAGATCTGGTTATTCTTTTCATTCCCAGCAACTTTCCAATTCACTACAAATTTCCATTTCCAGCAATTTACAAGTTTTCTGTAATTTCCTTGCATTCTTATTTTTGCTGTCAAAACCCTACATGAAGATTGATGACCTTATGTTATAGAGCATTGACAGGATCTAGTTTTTATGCTTCATTTCAATTATTGCAAGATTAAATAGACTTTCAATTCTGCAACTATAACTAGAGTTTCAATTCTGCAATTTAATTAGATTTCATTCTTGCAACTGTAACTAGGGTTTCATTTATGCAATTAGCAATTAGTTTTCATTCTTGCAAATAGATTAAAGTTCAATTTATGCAATTTAGGGGTAGAAGTGACACAAAACCCCCACACAATCAATTCCACCAATAAGACTTGTTGCTTCCAAATGAACTGAACTACAACCCTGCTTGAACTTTCTCTCGTAAATAGCCTTGGACACCACCCTGGATTGATAAATTCATTGAGAATTAATGATGTGCTTAATGACAGCCCATAAAAACCCTAATAATTAAGTGTTTTGGTTATCTATTTTTTCTTAGCACTATGCCACGCACAACGCATCCCAAAAAGGGGCATCTATAGACACCAAAATAACACCATTCCGATTATGTGACAACAAGCACTAACTGAATTAGCATACACAGCCCCTAGGGAAGCCCCCAAAGGTTAAAAAGTGGTCCTAACCACTCCCAAAGTAGTTTTGGAAGGTCAGAGGTCAATTTGGCACCTTTCAAGCACCCTGCTCCTTATTCGTTCCATTATCAACATCATATGGCCCCATTGGGCAACCCTCTAGGGTAACATAAGGCTCCATAGCACTTTTGGGAAGGTTTCCACCAATTTTGGGAAGTTTTGGGTCATATCTTTATGACCGTCCCACCCAGGGACGGTCACCCAAAACCATCCTTGGGTGGGACGGTCCCCAAACAGACCTTGCAAAATTCAAAGGGCACATGAAATGGCAATCAATTCCTACCATTTTTGTGCCCAATCATCCAAAATTGATTTGGAGGCTATCATAGAAATCAGAGACTCCAAATTGGAGGCCCCAAATGGGCAACCTCTTCCACCAATGCATGGCAAGGGATTTGACAAGTGGTGGCACATGCCTTGCATGCCAAAACTTGCCCCTTTGCCTCCTATGCCCTATTTGGGCTATAAATTGAGGTGTGCTCACCCAATTTCAAAGAGAGAAGAGTTGAAGCATAGACCACAAAGTGCTGCCCAATTCTACCCTCACTTTTGCTTTGCATTTTACCTAGTATTTTCCTTGAAACCCTCTTCATTCGAAGGCGCTTTTAGGGGCATTCCAAAATACACCAATTCCATTCCAAAACCTATCAAATTGGAGAGAAATTTGACCACATTTTTTGACACAACATTTAGGAGAGTTCCAAACCAGATCCCCTTGGAATTGGTGGTAAATTCCACTCAGTTTGGTAATCGTCCCACCTTGGGATGGTTAACAGTGGTAGTTGCACCTGCTAGGGATGGTCACAAAATAGTTAGGAATTTTGGTGCAATTCCACCATAGATCATTTCTAAATGTTTATATTAGCCTTGCATTCAATTTTGGTCAAGTTTTGAGTAGTTTTGATGGGTCAATTAGGAGTTTGGTGATTGTAGGTCTAGTTGTCCCTATTAGGGA
This sequence comes from Wollemia nobilis, assembly GCA_028583015.1. NCBI lineage: Eukaryota > Viridiplantae > Streptophyta > Pinopsida > Araucariales > Araucariaceae > Wollemia > Wollemia nobilis. The sequence goes on from JAQPPZ010002530.1 coordinate 5,751,927, forward strand.
TGGTCACTATTTTTGCTCACAATTTCCTTTCAATTCATGCTCATATATTTCCAAAACCATATTAATAATGTCATATTAGAATTGCAAGTCATTTGGAAGTGTTTTGATTTATTACAAATAAGTTTTAGTATTTCTAGATGCATGCTTTCTATGTTTTCCTAGTTATAAATCAATAAACGCATATGCTTTTAATCTATTTCAATATCTTGTGTGTAGGTGTAGGTATTCTAGACATGAGGGAGGAGCTAAGAGGCACATCAGGATAGGCCCAATATTAGCTCTCAATTGTGGGTTGCGAGAAGAACACTAGAACACGCCATCAAGCTCATGGAGGGATTTGATCCCTTTAGAAAATTGTAAATTGAGATGTATCAAATTATGAAGCCCTCAAGGGGATGTATTGTAATATTATTGAATACTATGGATTAATAAAATACAAGGAGAAACCCCCCATTTTTATCTCAAACAATCCATATTTTACAATAGATTAGACATTTACATCTTTATGCACATTTCCCTTTGAATGCTTGTTTAAATCTACTTTTACATTTCAATAAAGAACCCTCAAGGCATGCCATTTTTTATGCTTATTCAGTGGTGATCATGGTGGTTGAATTTATTCCTTATCCCCTTTGAATTTGTCAATTTTGACCTCCTTTTTCTATTTTGTAGGTTGTAGGTTTTGACCGTTCTGAGCAGAAATGAGCCCTAAATTGTTGGTTGAACCTGCCAGGGATGGCCACATAGGTGACACACCCTAGGATGGCCCCCAAATTTGTAACCATCCCACCCTAGGATGGTTACAAAACCAGAGGGTTTCTATAAAAATTTGCAGAAACAACAAGTTTCAGGTCAGAAAATACACCTTTTTAAACCTTCAATTTGCATTTAAGCTTAAATCTCAGTGTTTCTTGTTCTCTTTGTGCATGTGAAGGTTAGATATCATACTTCTAAATTTTGCATTAATAAAATCAAGAAAAATAGGAAAATGAATAGTATTATCTATGCTTTTTGTTTGGTTTGCCTACTTGCAACTTACCAAAAGGGTTAAGTTCATATAGTTTGTCAACTTTTGTAGTTTCCTTTTATACATACTAATGATTCTAAAAATAAAATGTACTTTCATGCATTTAGTGAATCATCATTGAATGTTGTATTGTTTTATTTCAATCATTTTAAAAGGAACAAACACACACCATATTCTTTAAATGTTAGTGAGTTGGAATTCATTCCCAACCACTGATAGAGTTCAATGATGATGGGTTTCATCTCCATCCATTGACTCAAATCCCATGTACCCTATTTTATTGGCCAATACCGACTCCAAGATCTATCCTAACCATGCAAAATAGCATGCATTCCTCTTCGAAGGGGTGTATCACTATGCACGGGGTGCTGGGTGAGGATCGATAGGACCTATGCTCCCTGATCGGGTATGGATTTCATCTCCATACTTTGGTTGGTTCACGTGACCAGAATTTCATTGTCGATTGTCGAGCTATGAGTGTATAGGTGAAAACCACTTAAAATTTTGAGTATTACATCAATGAAAAATCAAACATAAGAAGTATTTTCTTTACAAAAGCAACACATCTTGAAACACAACAAACAGTTTAGGGATTCACATCTAAAAAACTTAAAAGAGATAATCACTTCTATTCTTGTGTGTTTCTATTGTTTGTTTGTTTCAAATTCATAAAAATTGTAAAGGAGATAATCATATAGTGGTCTAGAGTACATAGCTATGGTATATACCCATAGCCAAGCCCATTTAAGGGTGGACATTACAGGGAGTAGGGAAGAGGACATAGAGCATCTTTGCCTTGATCCCAAGGACATGGTCATACCTCCTTGGTGACCACCTACTCTTCCTGGCCCTAGAGGGGCTAAAAGGAGACCTAGCCAACAAGGGACTCCCATACGAGACACCCCCATAGGTGATAGTCTCAACTTAGGAAATCATATCCCTAATCATCGAGTGGTAGATGAATGGATGGTTAGTCCTAGAATAGCAAGAAGGGGACCTAGCCAACAAGGGACTCCTACACGGGGTACCCCTATAGGCAACAGTCCCACTTTGGGGAATCATTTCCCTAATATAGATATTTCTAATGCCTTATTTTGAGAAGAGTCACCATGCAATGAGGCACTTCCCAATAGAGCAATACCACGCATTCATGTGCTTGCTCGGTCTACTCCTCACACTAGTGCACAGGATCAAGACTTTTCACCTAGGGTAGGGTTGAATGATCATCTTATGATTTCAAACCACCCTTCCCCAAGGTGCCAAAATCATGATGAGTATGATACTCATCACCATAGGTGAGCTAATTCTACCTTACCTTTCCTCATTTATGAGGGAAGACCTAAGGAGGATCCATATTATCCTCACTCAAATGTGTCAATGCAAGCATGATGTGCCTCTACACCAGTAGATTATCAAGAACATATATTTAGGGGTGAGCCTCAAGTAAATGTAACTTCCCTCAATCGAGGGAAAGCTGTAATAGATCTCACAAACCCTCCTAAACAAGATAGATATCAGGGTAACAGTGCTAAGGCACTTAGACCTAATATAGCTGATCAGATCAATCAGTTAGTAAAGAAGTATGTTGACCACCAGGCCAAGTTTAATCAACTTAGGTTTGATAAACAACGCCTAGATCTCTTAGAGCAACAATAGTAGTTAGAGAGAGAAAGACTTGAATGACAAATTCAAGAGACTTTGCATAATGGAGTTCCTACTCCAAATACACGTAGACAGGAGGCTCACCCAAGGCAACCTAATTTCCAACAAGATAGGTCTCCTAGACCTAATCCAATGTTGCCTCCTAGACCTCCTAGGCCTAAACAAAATATATATGATAGGCCTAACATAGATCACCTTCAAGAGGCTTTCGTTCCTCCTTGTAGGCCCATGCCTAAAACACCTTATGGGGCTTACGATGACTTGGAACAAAATGAGGATTATGTAGAAGCACCTTTTGGAGGTATGGATGATGTCAATCAACCACCCCAACATATGCTTAATATTCCTCATCCACCTCTAAGGGTTCAAAATAAAGAAGAGGAGATTAAATTGCTTAGAAACTATAGAAGGTAAGATAACTAGGAATGGGCTTCAAAAACCCACCTTGCATCAATTGCAGAGTCAACTACTACACCCATCCATTCCTTCCCTGATATACCTTGAGCATTTCAAAATGCCAAAATTGGATAGATTCAAGGGGGAAGAAGATGCTCAAGAGCACGTTACTAGATTTTTAAATCTATGCTTTAGCATACAGGACAATGATGCATTGCTCCTAAGAACTTTTCTAAGTACCCTCTCTGGTCCTGCCATTGAGTGGTTCAACCAACTTCCAAAACATAGCATCTACACATTTGAACAATTCATTGATGCATTTTTGGAATGTTTCACCTTTAACACCAAAATAAAGGTGACATTAACTGACCTCATGGGGTTAAAGCAGTACGATGATGAGTCGATCACTGAATATGGAAATAGGTGGTGGATGCTTTTGGCTAAGCTACCCTATCTATTGCCAGTATCTGAGTTAACTCGGATGTTTTCAAAGAGTTGCTTGAAACCCATCTCTTTAATATTGCAACTGCAACAATACTCCACCTTGGAAGATGCTCTAGCATAGGCTAGAAATATAGAGGAAATAAAAATCCAAGAGGGAGAAATAGCCAAGCCTCACAAAAAGGAGTGGACAAAGAACCCTAAAAGTAGCTCGGCACCTGCAAAGCTGACAATGGTCAATCAAGTGGCCATAAATATCCCTAGGCCTACACAAGCGATGCCTCCTCAAAAGGTGAACTATCAGGCCCAACCTCCTCCTATGAGCTATAATAGTAATGGTCAAGTGAATCAGGGATAGAATCAACAATGTCGCTCTAAGAGATAATTTACTCCCTTCATTGAATCCATGGATTCCCTATTCGATCGATTGTGGGTTGCAAAAATGATTAATCTTCTAGATATCAAGCCCATCGATCCGGATACAGGTAAACCAAAGCCTATGGGATGTCGAGAGGATCAATATTGTAAATATCATCGACAAAGTGGCCATGATTTACCAATATGCTATGGTTTTAAACACCTAGTACAGGACATGATTGAGAGGCATGAGCTTCAAGTGGATGCTCCACTAGCCCCTAACAATCAGTAGATGGGTATATTCAAGGACCCATTACCAACTCATGAGGTACAGGTAATGCCTACTAAACCGATGAATGAGGTGAAGACAACACCCCCTTTGCAAGGGTATGTTGGGATGGTGAGTATTGTGACCAAGAATAGATGATATCCAAGCCAAGTTGCACCACCTACAGCTTCGAGTGATGTTCCAGCTACATCATAACCTACACCACCTATAGTACAAGGCCTTCCACCTAGGCCAACATTAACAATAAAGAACAAGCTTGCACAAAGCTTGAGGACAACATCAATGAGATTGTCCATCTATGAGCTAATTCAACAATCCCCTCCGCATAGGGAAGCTTTGATGGATATTCTAAAGTCAATAGAGTTGCAACCATAGGAGTCTAACTCCTTCATTGATTTTGTGGGTCATGTGCAATAGTGCAAGGAACCAGTAATAACATTCCATGAGCATGAGCTTAAGGAAATAGCAAGTGATGTGGTAGATCCTCCTTTGCACATCATTGCATGTGTAAATGATGTACCATACAAGAGAGTGCTCATAGACACTGGTTCATCGAGTAATATCATAACAACTAAAGCATTAAAACACCTAGGATTTCTAGCATCTCATGTTGTTGCATCCACTTACACACTTCGAGCATTCAATGACACAATATGCTCTACCATCGGTACTATAGTCCTACCCATTCAGGTGGGGTGCAAAACCATATCGACATTGTGTCATGTGTTGGAGGGTGAGATGGCCTATAACATATTGCTAGGTAGACCTTGGATATAAGATATGAAGTGTGTCCCATCCATTGTACATCAATGTCTCAAATACACTCATGAAGGGTAGGTGCACATAGTCTCTACAGATCTAGAGCCCTTTAAGTACTACAATATGGTGCAACAGATGCTAGAGTCAATATTACCTTTGACTCATGTAGACTTTTAATTGAATGCACCTATTCAGAGTCTACCTACTTCACCATTACCTTCCATTTCACCATCTACATCTTCATCCATGCCATCCTCATCATTGGCAGCTTTAGAGATGCCTTCGACATCGTCAGATCCTCCATCGAGGAACATGTCGAAGAGGCCAATTGATGAGAGCCCACCTATCATTTCCACCATATCCATGGAAGAGCTTCCTTGTTTAGTAAATGAGGAATCATCTCAAGAGGTTCACATTGAGTCACCTCAAGCCTCACTTCCATCTCATCCACCTTCACCATCCCAGGTCACAGTGCATATGTCTAGTACAGGGATAGGAGAATATCTAGTGAGAAATGTCACAATGGTTCCATCTATAGAGATAGTGCAAGATATGGGGTGACCTCATCTTCCCATAGGTAGCATCATGCCTCTTGGCATACCACCCTATCAAACTAATTTTATATATGGGGGTATAGAGTATGGAACCTTGCCAACTCCTTAGAAAGAAGAAGATGATGAACCTTTTTCTGAGGACATAAACTATATGTCAAACCTTGATTATGCATTGTGGTATTTACATCACTGTAATTGGTATGGTTTTGGTTTAGGCTTATATGAGTAGGGTACTCATGTCCCATGTCAGCCCCAATATCAGCTACCTTATGATAAATCTAGGTTGGGACACAATAAGCCAGTACCATTGGATGTTCTCATAGATAGTCTAGAACACCTATGTCTAAGTTATAAGGATAAGCTTGCACGTGATCCATATGCCAATCTGAATCATATTCATTCATTGGGAGATTATTTTCCCATAGACATGATAGATCAAGGGTTATCCAATGATGTTTCTCAACCTCATGAAGTGGGGGAGAGCTCGCATACCTTGCAATATGATAGTGAGGAAGAGGATCAAGGTCCTCCTCATGAATGGATGAGTGATGATGAAGAAGACTATGGCATAGCACCCATAAACTATCCAAGCTTAGATGATGAACATGAGTGAGTGTTCCCCTTGGATGATGAATATGAGTATTATCTTCGCATGTTATTCCTCATCCAAGACCCTATCTGATGCCAGATTTTTCCACATGAAGAGCAAGCTCACCATCTTCCTAACGGCCACCACCATTCATTCCATTTCCACCAAAACCACCCCCATGAGTTCAGAGACTACATCAGATCTCTAGACCCACTCACCCTTGGAAGGGAGATCATGTATCCATCAACATGATTTCCATAGATTTAACTACACCATTGAGAAATCTGAATAACCCATAAAAGTCATTGCACCTCGACCTTGAGGTAATTGAATTTGATCGAGGAGATTCTCCCCCATCACCATCAAAGTATTGGCCTTGCGAGGAAATGTTACAACCATTTCAATTTTCTCCAAGAACTACTCAGGATGTTTTTCAAGCTGAGGTTGACCATGAATTTCCTATGGATGAAGCAAACCCAACTGATGACATTCACTTGATTCCTACTCCACATCAGTTGGAAGAGGGGTCTCATATGTCAATTGAGCCAACAATTGATAGGGATATCGGTACAGATCCTGATAATCCCCATATTATCAAGCTAGGGGAAGGTCTATCTCTAGATGAACAAGATGATTTCACAAAAGCCTTGAAAGAAAGGATAAAATATTTTGCTTGGTCTTATAAAGACATGCCAAGACTGGACCCAAATCTAGTCATGCATAATCTTACACTAGACCCAAAGATCAAACCAGTTAAGCAAAAGTTGCATAAGATGCACCCAACAATAGCCTTAATGGTGAAATATGAATTGCAAAAGTTATTGGATGTTGACTTCATCATCTCAGTAGACTATCCACCATGGGTTTCAAACATGGTACCCATCAAAAAACCTGATGGGAGGATTCGCATTTGCACTGACTTTAGAGATCTCAACAAAGTGAGTCCTAAGGATGAGTTTCCCTTACCAAACATTGATGCATTGGTAGATGCCACAATAGGACATGAAATGTTATCCCTTATGGATGGTTTCTCTGGATATAATCAAATTTATATTAATCTAGAAGACCAAATAAAAATGGCATTCACAATACCTTGGGGGACATTCTGTTATAAGGTCATGCCTTTTGGCCTTAAGAACACTAGTACCACCTACCAACGAGCCATGACATATATCTTCCATGACTATATGCATAATATTTTGGAAGATTACATGGATGACTTATTGGAAAAATCTCTATTGCACCATGAGCATGTCAATGTATTGTGCAAGGTTCTAGATCACCTCATTGAGCATAATGTTAGGCTTAATCCCAAGAAGTGTGTATTCAGTGTCACATCTGGTAAACTCTTGGGATTCATAGTCTCTAAGTGAGGCATAGAAGTAGACCCAAATAAGGTCAAGGTAATCCTATAAATGCCTCCCCCCACAACCATTAAGCAGCTACGTAGCTTGCAAGGAAAGGTCGCATCCATAAAATGCTTCATAGCGCAATTATCGGATAAGTGTCGACCCATGAATAGGTTGCTACACAAGGGGGTCTCATTTCATTGGGATGAGGAATGTCAAGATGCCTTTGATGAGATCAAGAAATACCTAGCTTCACCACCCATATTGGCTCCTCCATGACCAGGAGTGTCATTCTATATTTACATCTCAGCTATTGAGTTGGCATTGGGCACCATGTTGTCCCAAAAGAATGAATTTCATAAAGAATAGGCTACATATTATATTAGCCGCACACTGGTTAGCTATGAAATAAAATATGCATACATTGAGAAGCTATGCTTAGCAGTGGTCTTTGCCACCAAAAATCTATGCCATTACATGCTCAATCATACCATGTATGTAATATCTAAGGAAAATCCATTGTGATACATGATGAGTCGAACATATCACAATAGTCGCATGATAAAATGGATAATGTTGTTGATGGAATTTGACCTAGAGTTCATTGGATAGAAATCAATCAAAGGATAGGTCATAGTCGATCAACTAGTAGAGGCTCCTCTCTAGGATGACCAACCTCTCAATATAGAACTTCCCGATGATGGAGTGTTTCATATCTCAGAATCACCTGATTTTGAAGAGCCTGAGTCAAAGGCGGACATAACTCTATTTTTTGATGGTTCTAAGTGTGAGCAAGGGGGTGGCATAGGTATCATGTTTTTCACACCGCAAGGGGCTCCCATACCTCTTTCATTTAAACTCGATTTCCCATGCACCAATAACAATATCGAGTATGAAGCCCTCATCATAGGCCTTCAAATGGCAATCGCCATGAAAATAACTAAGCTAAACATTTTTGGTGATTCCTTGCTCATAGTTAATCAGGTTAAAGGGATATTCTAGTGTAGGTGCCTAGTCTTGCAAGCCTATAAAGCCCTAGTGGACAAAATTCTGGTAAAGTTTGAGTGGTATGATATTGAGGCACTCCCTCGTTCATCTAATCATTTTGCAGACATGATGGCCTCCTTAGGGTCGCTAATCCCACAAAACCCTTCAGATGATATCACAACTATTCAAGTAAAAATGCTAGTGCAATCTATGACTAAGAGTGATGAGCATAATGCCACACCAGATGTCCACATGATTCAGATTGAACCTTCACATGAATGGTTCTCTCAACTACACAATTATTTGAATAACGTTAGATGGGGGACTCTGTTCCCTCAAAATTCTTTTGATACTAGCACAATGCTATATCTCCAAGTTCATTCTCAATCAACATTTGCAAGAGATGAACATCAAAAGGATTACATGATTCATACAATTGAGGCTTCTTCAAAACAAGATTGGGCCATACAAATTAAATATTATTTAAAACTAGGAAATATTCCTCCTAGATTGTCGCATGCCACAAAGTGAGCATTTAAGAAAAAGGTGGCAAAGTATGTCTTATTAGGAGACATAATGTATCATCGGAGCTATGAGGGTATCCTCCTTCATTGCTTAGACTCACAAGAGTCAGCTTGGGCCATTGCCCAAGCACACGATGGTACATGTGGTGGCCACTTCAGCGACATGGCCATCGCTAAGTGCATTCTTTGCATGGGCTATTATTGGCCAAATTTAGAGTAATATTGTTATGCTTATGTAAAGAAGTGCATAAAATGTCAACATCATGTAAATTTGACACATGTACCTTCATAAGCCTTACAACCGATTCAATTGGTTTGGCCATTTGCACAATGGGGGTTTGATTTAATTGGGAAAATCTCACCTACCTCCTCAGGCCATCACACGTTTATCATAATGACTACTGAGTACTTCACAAAATGGGTGGAAGCAATTCCCCTTACCACTACGACTGGACCTCGCATCATGGAGTTCATGCTACATAACATCATATGTCATTTTGGTATTCCATCCAAAATAATATTGGATAATGGGACATCCTTCAAAAATAAGGATGTGCGTGCATTAACAACAAAGTATAACATAAAGCATAATTTTTCCATGCCCTATTATCCACAAGCCAATGGGCAAGCAGAGGCATCAAATAAGATAGTAGTTGCCATCTTGAAGAAAACCATTAAGGAAAATCATAAATATTGGCACAATCAATTACCTCTTGCCCTTTGGGCCTATCGCACTAGCATTCGGATGCCCACTAGGGCAACTCCATTTTCACTAGTGTATGGTGTTGAGGCTATCATACCTTTAGAGTTAGAGATTCTATCATTGCGCATTTCCATGCAAGAATTCATCAATGATGATACCACTAGGCAAGCTCATTTAGATCAATTAACATTGCTTGATGAATGATGTGTCAATGCTCTTGAGCATCTACGTGTTTATCAAGAATACCTTAAGAGAGCTTACAACATGAAAGTACACCAGAGAGACTTTTAGGTTGGTGATTTAGTTCTAAAAGAGAACCAACAAAATTCAAATTTACCACCCCATCTACGAGATAAATTTATGATAAACTAGTTAGGTCCATTCATCATTACAAGTCATATTGGACCTAGAACTTATCGCTTAGCATCCATCAAAGGAAGTGAAGAGCCTGAACCAATGAATATTAGTCATCTATAGCCTTTCCATGCTTAGAGCACCATAAAATACCCCTAGGTGGTCTATGACCATCTAGGTCAAACCAAAATCCCTACAGCCAAACCAATCTATAACCTTACAAAAACCCCAGAAGCATGACCATCTAGGCAACAAAACCCAACCCACAACAAAATCTCCTAGGTAGTCTATAATATCTAGGTCAACCCAAAAATCCCCAAAGGTATCTATAAGCCCTTTGGTCACCATAAAATACCCCTAGGTGATCTATAACCATCTAGGTCAAACCAAAATCTCCTAGGTAGTCTACGATTATCTAGGTCAACCCAAAAGCCCAAAGGCATCTATAAGCCCTTTGGTCACCATAAACCCCTAGTGTCTATCAGAACACCCATCAAAGGCACAAAATCTCCTAGGTAGTCTACGATTATCTAGGTCAACCCAAAATACCCCAAAGGTATCTATAAGCCCTTTGGTCACCATAAAATACCCCTAGGTGGTCTATGACCATCTAGGTCAACAAAACAGGTTAAATTATAACCATAGGTAGTCTACGAGTATCTAGGTCAACCCAAAAACCCCAAAGGTATCTATAAGCCCTTTGGTCACCTAAAACCTACTCAAAGGCAAAACTCCTAGGTAGTCTACTATCAAGGTCAACCAAAATCCCCAAAGGTATCTATAAGCCCTTTGGTCACCAAAACCCCTAAATACCTCTAGTCCACCAGGTCTACGATCATCTAGGTCAACCCAAAATGCCCCAAAGGCATCTATAAGCCCTTTGGTCACCATAAAAATCTCCTAGGCCACCTATGATCATCTAGGTCAACCCAAAATGTCCCAAAGGTATCTATAAGCCCTTTGGTCACCCAAAAAGCCCCAATGGCATTCATTAAGCCCATTGGTCAACCTGTATATACATATATATATCAAAAATACAAAAACATCATTAAAATCATCAAAAACACAAAAATATTGCATTGCATTGCATTTCTCATCATTTGCATTATAACATCAATGTGCATTAGGCATATTCATCATTGCATTATGCATTATTAGAAGTTGATCATACATGTTTAGCACCAGGTATGTACATTAGGCATCTATCAAAATCAAGGTTGTTAAAAGTCAATTGTACCACCTATTTACATTACATATATCATTTACATTTACACTCCATATTATATGTCTGTTTCCCATCACTTAGCCATTATTTATAAGACATAGTTAAGGTTTTTTGGTCACTCAACCATATCTAGTTTTCTTTTCAGATTTTGTAGAAAGCTATCATGATTTTTAGAAGGTAGAATCCTGCTTAGATTATACCTTGTATACATCAAAATCCTAACACATTTTCACATTAATAAATCCAAGTCTAGCACAAGGAAAGATAAAACTACAAAGTGGTCTAGGTTACTTTAAGTGAAAAAGGTTATCTCGCTCATCCCCCTATGCGAATGGTTCAAAGATGCTGAGAATTGACAAAAGGACAAGTTCCTCCTTACCCAAATCCCTTGCCTCACATTGGGGCAAGTATCCAAAAGAGAAAAATAAATAGTGATTATTATCACTTCAAAATATGCAAAAAGAAATAGTGGTTTTTACCATTAGAAAAAGCAAAATAAATAGTGGTTCTCACCACTACCAAAATCCCTTGCTCAACAAACAAAAATGAGCAACTCCCTTGAAAAATTCAAATTTAAAAGAAAATAAGGGAGTCTTGAACTTGAATCCCTAGAATTCTCAGCATTAGAGAACCATAAGGTGATCCTCATTACAGGTTTGGTGGATAGCCTACCTGGCAATGGTGGTATCCTTATGCATGATGATATGTCTATCACATAAGCAACTTGCTTGTGTCCAGACCAATGTTTGCATGTGGATGAGCTAGATTTTTGTAGCCTATATTACCTAGTGGTCTAATCTAACTAAGTACAAAACTTAGGATAATGAGACTCATAGGGTGATCTCTAGTACATATGGGTTGCATCAATCCTATTTGGCACTAGGGTAACTTTATGCATTATCATAGTAATGAACTCACATGCACACACAGGGATGTTGATTATCTTGGTTATCTTAGCAGATGTATACTTTGTTAAAAAGTCTTGCATAGTTATTATACAACTTTTGATTAGGTAACTAGAGTGTTTGAGTCTCCTAAAAACTACCAAACATATCATATCACATTACATTATTCATTCCATTTTACATCATGTTGTCACATGTTTGTCAAGTTACAAAATCCATTACATAGTGTCATAATAACATAAAATAATAAAGATACATTTTGTACAATCTATGGTGCTAGCATATAATGTGTCAAATAGTCATCATAAATCCATCATACAAAATTAAATCAAATCATCCATTTCATTATGCATTTACATTGCATCTCATATCATTACATTATCACATCATAGGATAAATACATGCATACATGATAGACATTCATCAAAAGCATCATAAAGCATAACATAGCATACATATCATAAAGCAGTAAAAGGTTACATGATGATCAAAGAAAACTCATATATATATCCATATGTAAGAAGTCAAAAGCTACATCATAGTCCATAAGCTGCCCGTAGGCTACAATAAATGTGAGTCCTCAGACCTCACACTCCAAAAAACCAAAAATCCAAAAAGAGCTATCAGAGTCTCCAAGCCATGGTCATGTAGGACCGACACCATGACTCTCTCCTCTACCCTCAGTAGGAGTCCATCATGAGCTCCCAAATCTACTCCCCCTAGACCTATCCAACCTCTATGTAGAACTAGGAGGCCTCATCCATGCAGATGACTATCCTATCTCACTCCTATAACTCTGTTATGATCCAATGGCCAATGCTCGATCTAGTATGCACCCCTTAAGGTGCACTATCTCATCCTCCAACATGTCAGTATATGTCTGATCCTCTCAACACCGAGTCTAGTAGGTCAACACTAAACCCTAGAGATGTGCCATCTCCTCCCACATCCTAGCTACCTCACCACTACTAGACTCCCCATGGCTAGGGCTCTGTACTCCAACCTATGCCTAAAGAGTAGCTATCAAAGCTACCTACCTCTCCATATCAACCTATGCACTCTACACCTATGCCTATAGTAGAGCTCTCTCCTCTACAAAATCCCATCACACCCTACTGAGATCACCCCACAACTCTATAATCATGGCATCTCATGCTGCTAACTGTACCTGCATACCCTAATCCCCAAGGTCCTCCCCATAAAAGTCTAGTGGATCATGTACATCAATAAGCTCCACCCTATCCTCTACTACATGATGATGCACATATCACTCACCTGTGTCTACCTCCTCATCATCTAGGGACTCATCCTAACCCTCCTCTAGAGCACCCCTAGCTACCTCCTCTACTACCATAGCTACATCTCCTCCTAGTGGCCCCTCTCCTCACCACTATCATGTAACCCACCAAGAGTCATACTCCTCTATCATACCAACATCATCCAACTTAGAAACCTCTACCATAGGATCTGAATCCTCTCCTAATGCCTCCACAATAGGCCAGACAAGAGTCTTCTCATCCCCTCAATGATGATAGATAATAATCTCCCTAGGCAACCCTTGGAATAGCCCAAACTATCGTAGGATATGAGCATAAGGGAAGTACTCTCACTCCATCCCATGTCACCCTATCAACCACCTACCTCACCACACTCGATGTAGTTGTGTCTCAACATCACTCCATGTGGGACAATCCCTATAGGGTCTCCATGTAATGTCTACTACCCTAAGCCATGCAAAAGACTCTACATAGTGCTCAACCTACCCAACATGTCGATAGCCCTAGCCTATCTCATGTGCCCTCTACCATAGCATCCCATAACCAATCTCCCTATCAACTAGCTCTGCTTAAGTAGTCCATGGTAGTCCCCATGGTCGATCTACTACAATATGCTACCACCCCCAAACCTATAGTAGGAAGCTACAACCCAATACCTTCCACCCATGAGAGTGGATCTCATATAACTCCTCATATAACTAAGCTAACAAAGTAGGACCCCAAGCCATCACTACAGGCTCCTCCTCTATACACTCCACAAGAGTGAACACCAACTCTATAAGGTTCCAAGGGAACCTATTGAAAAATTCTAGAAGTAGCATGTTGCTAATCAAATTCATCAACAAAGGCATGCCTAATATTAAGCACATCAGCCTCAAACCATGATACCACTAGTATCCCTCCATTGAGAAGATCGATCATTGCATCCTCCTAGTGCACCCCAAAATACCTTCATAACATGACCTCTCATCACTCTATAGGAGTAGATACAATAGGATGCCCCTCTATCAGAATATATAGTATCTAATATACATCCTCTAAATTCACTATCATTTCCCCCATAGCTAGGTGGAAAGTATTAGTACGAGGGTCCCATAAATCTATCAATGCAGTCAGATAGGCATGGTCGCTCACCACGGGCTCCAACCATGTAACATGCTTCAGGCCAATGGCATCAAGCCATCACCAATACACATCATTAAAAATGTCTCTAGCAACCTGAAAGAGATTTAGAACCCTATATCGACTCTTCACTATCTGATAGAGTGAACCAACTTGTCAATAATGCACTAAAAATGCATTAAAAGAGTCTAAAAATACCAAAAAATGACTAACAAAGGGCACTTTTTGCCCCAATTTTTGGCCATCCCACCTAGGGATGGCCCCCAATTTGGTAACCATCCCACCAAGGGATGGCCACCAATGACCATCCCACCCAGGGATGGTCCCCAAAAATAGCTAAAATAGGGTCAATTTGACCCCTAAAATAGCCCTAAAAATAGCCCTAAAAAGCATAAAAAATAGCATAAAATGGAAATTTAAAGCATTTAAATTACAAATAAAAGATAAAATTCATACATTACACTATTATTAGGGTTCCTTAACCATGATTTAGTGTGTGTTATGAAAAATGCAACAGAAATTACGATTTCACAATAAAATAGAGAAGAGGAGGAAATGTGTCCCATACCCGTTTCGCACCGGCTCCACCACCTATCGCATCCCATGGCTGGATCATGTTATTGGGTAGATATTTTTGTAGTACTTCACTTCAATAAATCACCCTCCTACCTCTCACCTCTCAAATTCCTGAAAGCAGAATGTAAAAATGAGCTCATTTGCCCCATTTTGGGCTTAAATAGCAACCAAAATAGTCTGACCACCCCTAGGTGGGATGATCACATAATTGGCTGGATATCCCACCCTAGGATGGTCATAAAATGTGTACTCATCCCCCTAGGATGGTCACCAAAAAATTTCACTAAAACAACTTAAAAACATCAAAAATAGGGTCAAAAACCCACCAAAAACAAGGTAAAAATGGTCAAAAATTAGTAGGGATCAATATTGAATCAAAAGTATTTATGGATGCTTTAAAAGTATTTATTTCACTCCCCAAGAAGGCCTCTATGGCTGGACCACTCCACGGGAATGAATTTTTTAGCCTTTTGCTTCCAGGAATGCTCATCAAAACAATCAAAAATCCTAGCAAAATAGGTATATATTACAATGGGTAAAGCAGAGAGTTATCCCAATTCAGTCATATGTGTCAAGTGACTCATCAATTTATCATTGGTCATGCCCTCATCAACTCATCACTTGAGGGGGTAGTCATAATAATGATTTCATAAATCAAATCAACACTAAAACACTCAAAAGTGCAATTTTCATACATTCAAAAGAATCTTTGCCAAAGACAAAATTTCAAGCCCATGTTGGGGCAAATAATCAGCATAAGAAAAAAACAAAGGCTTGACCTCCTTGAAGCCTCAAGAATTGACCCATGTAAAGGCTTACAAGAACACAAGGCACCAAGACCTAGTATACCCTAAGCCCCTAAAACTATCACTACAGTGCGATTGAAAGGTATACTCAAAATTAATCCTTCAACTATGTCAAAAGCAAGGATTCCAAGAATGTATGCTCTTTCCATAATGGAGGCATCTAAATTTGGTTAGGTTAATGAATAACCTCAATCATTTAATGATTTAGTCATCTATTTTTGCTCAGTGCTTTGTTGCACATAGCGCGTCCCAAAAAGGGGCATCTATAGACACTAAAATCATGTAAATCAGATAAGACTACTAATGTGCCACTTGTGCCACTCTTATCGACATCATATGGCCCCATTGGGCAACCCTCTAGGGTAACATAAGGCTCCATAGCACTTTTGGGAAGGTTTCCACTAGTTTTGGGAAGTTTTGGGTCATATCTTTATGACCGTCCCACCCTGGGATGATCATAGATAGTGACCATCCCACCCAGGGACGGTCACCCAAAACCATCCCTGGGTGGGATGGTCCCCAAAAAGACCTTGCAAAAGTCAAAGGGCACATGAAATGGCAATCAATTCCTACCATTTCCATGCCCAATCATCCAAAATTGATTTGGAGGCTATCATAGAAATCAGAGACTCCAAATTAGAGGCCCCAAATGGGCAACCTCTTCCACCAATGCATGGCAAGGGATTTGACAAGTGGCGGCACATGCCTTGCATGCCAAAACTTGCCCCTTTGCCTCCTATGCCCTATTTGGGCTATAAATTGAGGTGTGCTCACCCAATTTCAAAGAGATAAGAGTGGAAGCATAGACCACGAAGTGCTGCCCAATTCTACCCTCACTTTTGCTTTGCATTTTACCTAGTATTTTCCTTGAAACCCTCTTCATTCGAAGGCGCTTTCAGGGGCATTCCAAAATACACCAATTCCATTCCAAAACCTATCAAATTGGAGAGCAATTTGACCACATTTGCCGACACAACATTTAGGAGAGTTCCAAACCAAATCCCCTTGGAATTGGTGGTAAATTCCACTCAGTTTGGTAACCGTCCCACCCTGGGATGGTTAATAGTGGTAGTTGCACCTGCTAGGGATGGTTAAAAAATAGTTAGGAATTTTGGTGCAATTCCACCATAGATCATTTCTAAATGTTTATATTAGCCTTGCATTCAATTTTGGTCAAGTTTTGAGTAGTTTTGATGGGTCAATTAGGAGTTTGGTGATTGCAGGTCTAGTTGTCCCTGCCAGGGATGGTCACTATTTTTGCTCACAATTTCCTTTCAATTCATGCTTAGATATTTCCAAAACCATATTAATAATATCATATTAGAATTTCAAGTCATTTGGAAGTGTTTTTATTTATTACAAATAAGTTTTAGTATTTCTAGATGCATGCTTTCTATGTTTTCCTAGTTATAAATCAATAAACGCATATGCTTTTAATCTATTTCAATATCTTGTGTGTAGGTGCAGGTATTCTAGGCATGAGGGAGGAGCTAAGAGGCACATCAGGATAGGCCCAATATTAGCTCTCAATTGTGGGTTGTGAGAAGAACACTGGAACATGCCATCAAGCTCATGGAGGGATTTGATCCCTTTGGAAAATTGTAAATTGAGATGTATCAAATTATGAAGCCCTCAAGGGGATGTATTGTAATATTATTGAATACTATGGATTAATAAAATACAAGGAGAAACCCCCCTTTTTATCTCAAACAATCCATGTTTTGCAATAGATTAGACATTTACATCTTTATGCACATTTCCCTTTGAATGCTTGTTTAAATCTGCTTTTACATTTCAATAAAGAACCCTCAAGGCGTGCCATTTTTCATGCTTCTTTAAAACCTAATTAGGGTAAGGTTAATTACCAATAGTTTAGTTAGTTAACTTATCTCATTAATTAATTTTGTTCATTTTAGGTTGGTAAATTCCAGAGAAAGTTTCGGAGGGCTACCTATGTAGCACCGACTCTGCCACTGGAGGATGCCTTTGGTTGGTTAGCCATGGGTGTGGATGTTAGGTTTTCCAGCATTCCATGTAAAATATTCAAACTCACCTCTCAGAGTTATTTTATTAGTAGTTGGCAATTGGAAAATAATGAATTGAAAATGATAGATTTTTATTTTATATTTCCAATTTTGCTCGTCATTGTGGCTAGTAAATGCAGGCATAGAATTAGGGTTTTTTGATCATGGGTTTGAGCTACAGCTAGGAAATTTGCCAAAATTAGCTATGGCTGACACCCACGACTAGCATTCAACAATAAATACCCTCAAAATTTCACCATGAGGGGATTTAAAATGTAAAATAAAAAATATCTAATGGTTCAAAACCCTCAAAACTTTAGAAAATAACAAAAACATTCATATAATTCAAAATTTAAATATGCCTCGTATTTAGTCATTTATTCTATACACTTGGTGGTTATAGCAACATGCAATCCATGCATTTTGGCAAGATCAATAAATCACCATAAGGACATTTGGGAAAAAATTAGTCATTTATCGAATTGAGATGCTTCAGTCTAGGGCATCATTCCACATGCGCGTGGAATGGCATTGATAGGACGTCACACATTGGGGTAGAAAGCCAAATATATTTTTAACACCACAATTCCTAGAATTATACCTTCACTACCAAAGAAGTCCATAGAGGTCAGACTAATCCACGAGAATTAAGATTTATCTCAATTCTTTTATGATATTTTTAGTAGATCATCGAACGTAGTGATTCAACATAGGATCAATTGGAATTGCTATCATATTGATTCCCTAAGAAGGCCATAGTAACCAGAATGATACACATGATAGATATGTACAATTACTATTAATGGTTGAAATCATGATTGAATTAGGCCTTGCCAAGTAATATCAATGTGCAAAAGTCTTCAATTGTTCAAATTAATCATGGTCAAGTGACTCGTCACTTCATTAAATGCCCTACCCTCATTGAATCCTTGCTTGAGGAGGTAGTCATAATATCAATAATCATAGTCAAATTCAACAAGATATCACTCAATATTGTCAAATTACATTCGTCTTATGAATCATTGCCAACAACTATCATAAGCATACCCTCTATTGGGGTAAAAAGAAATTATGATAGTTAAGCCAGTAGCTCTCCACCTATCAGAATGATTGTAGCGTTAACTACCCGATCATTGTGGAGGTTGCAAAAGCTTTGTAATTTAAGCCTTCCCTTAGTTGGACACAATGATTCTAAGATACGTGTCCTTTTGTAGGACTAGGCATCTAATATTGATCAGATCAATGATCATCATTCGACCTACAACATGGTTTTAGGAGGTCTATTTTTGCTCAGCATTGTTTGTTCTCACAATGCATCCCAAAAAGGGCATCTTTAGACACCTAAAACATGTCATGTGTAGGGGACTACTCATATGGACATCTTAGCAGACCATATGAATGATCTTGAACCATTCCAAGATAAAGTAATGGTTCTAACCACTCAATTTGGGCAGAGTTGGCATACTCAGCCTTAGCCATGGCTGCCACCCATGGCTAATAGAGCTAGCCATGCCTTAGAGCCACAACTAGCCCTAAAAATATTTTGAATTCCTGAGCCAAGACAAATATAGTTGCAATGGCCATGGTGATAGTTTTTAAAGAGGTTTCAGGTGAGGAAATGTTCAAAACATTCCTCCCAACTATCCCAACCTCTTGGTTCTTGATCTTGGCTTCTTCATGAAGTTAGACCAAGGACTTGAGAATGCTATAAGACCCCCTTCAAATTGGGGAAAATTCTAGAAGAGTTTTTGAATTGAACGTAGTAAAGCTCTATCGAATTATGGAGTCATTTGCAAACCCTTGAGGAGTACTTACTTGCTGCTAATTTGAAAACTATGATTGCATTCAAATATATGGAGTATTCAAGAGTCTAAGGAGATCAATCATCCCAATTGAGCCTCTTACACAACAAATTCAAAAAATTCACATCATAAATCCATGCAAGAACACAAAGGTGACCCTTGATCATCAATTCCATAGAGGAAATTGAAGATCCAAGCCCTAATTACAAGAGCAAGAATACTTGCAGCTCAACCATAGCTATCAGCCATGGCTAACAGTACCAGTTGTACCTCAGACCCATGGTGAGGGTTTGATCTATGATTTCATTTGTTTTAGTCATAGATTTCTTCTTTCAAGCATGTATTTAGGTATATTTGAATTAGATTAGATTTCCTTCATGCATTTGTATGATTAAATTTAGAAATTAGAGGTAGATTTGCTTTCATTTTCCTCTTATTTGTAAATATAGATTAGTTTCATTGAATTTGATGCATTTCAAGTTTCAATGGTTAATTAGGTTGCCTGATTGCTAGATTTCTTGCTTTCTTTATAAGATTTACAATAATCTAGATATTTCATGCACATATTTACGAGTTTACATGCTTTCTTGCTATATTTTTCATCATTTATGTAATTGTCTATCAAGTACCTCATAAAAATATACCTCCTTTGCTATTAAAACCTTTTATGTTGTTTCTTGAACGTAGGTTTGCAGGATCCAAGCATTTCAAGGTGTTCTTGGCAACATATTCCTCCAATCGCGTGAGAAGAAGACTATCTTTGGCCTTGAGTAGTTCATGTCTATTGTGAATAGTCTATGAATTATACCAACCCCATTGTGGGGCATCATTAATTGTATCAATTGTATCATGGATTTGGTATCCCTAAGAGGGATAAAATTGTAATCGAGTTGCATTACGTTAATATAAATAAATTCCTCTTTTCTTGTCAAATTCATTGTTATCTTGATTTAATGCTTTAAATATTTACCTAATTGATGCAATAGCTTAGGTATATGTTGTTTACAATAGTACACGAAGTCATGGGGATGGAATATATAAGGAGTAGTCCAAGAGTATTGCAGTTGGATGGGACCCCCGTCAAGATAGTGGGAGTAATCAAGGATATTCCTATTGTTCTACATATCATACCGCAAATCACTATTATTCAAGAAGTAGTGGTGGTTGACTTGGAACCATACTTTAGCATGTGTCTCAAAAGGTAGTTCATAGCAAAACTGGGAGGATATATTTCCTTGAATTATTAAAATTTGGATATTCCATTCAAAGGAAGGAGAATCCACATCTATAATGAAAAGCCATCTACTTTTTATATAGAAACAATGGAAGAAGAAGAAAGGTCCACTTGCACAGTCAACATGATGACTGAAGAATTACAAGAATTAGACTTGATGGGAGAAGTGCTTGGTGAGATCCAAATTGAAGATGAGTTCTCACTCATGGATTTCAATGCGATGGTAAAAATTGACATCGATTGTTACACTATAACAAAACCTATGCAGATTGAAGAAAAAATCTTGGATTCCTAGGACCTTGTTGCAGATCAGTTATGAAAGTTATATTTTGATGGTGCAAGGTGCAAGGATGGTGTAGAGGCTAGTATTATTATTGTTTTTCCTATTGGATTGCAGAAGACCTATTCGTATAAATTAACTTGGAGTTGCACAAATAATACCGTCGAATATGAGGTGTTGTGTCTTGGTTTGAAAAAATCTAAAAAGTTGGGCATAAAACAAATAAAAATCTTTAGATATTTTAAGCTCATCGTCAACTAGACTACAAAAAAGTGTGTGTCAAAGTAACACTATTTGAAGGCCTATCGTAACAAGGTATGGGATTTGTTTGAGTTTTTTACATCCTTGAACATTCAAGCAATTTTGTGGGAGCAGAATAAACATGCATATATTTTATCTTCTCTTGGTGATAATTACTCTCCCGTGGAGCAAGTAGTCAGGAAACACAAGACTGTAAGGGTAATTTATAGACTCTCAATCTCTGATAAGAATATCTATTGGCAAGTGTTTGACAACAATGAGCAAATAGTTAATTTTTTGATTAAGGAAGCTGCAAGTGTAGATGACAGAGTACTTGTTGATGAGGAAATATAAGGAATGATTCAATTGAATAATAATCACATTCCTAGGGGATTAATTTCATTGGAAAGTTTGTTTGACCAAAATGATAGGGCAGAGAAACATAAAATAAAGGTTGATGCAAAGGAATATAAGGAAATGCAACTTGAGTTTGAGAAGATGATCAAAGTCAAAATAGACTACACTTTAGAAGAGCTGGAGGATATCAAGAACCTATGTTATGAGTATCTTGATATTTTTGCTTGGAGCTATCATAATTTGAGGTTTTATGATAAAAACATAATTTAGTATACCATTGAATTGCAGGAGGGGGTAAAACATTTTTGGCAGAAACAGTGGCCTATCAATATCAAAATCGAAGTGTTCATGAAGCCAAAACTGTTAAAGATGCTGGAAGAATTTTTTTTTTATCTGATTAAGCACTCAACATGGGTGGAAAACCTAGTGCTAATTTGGAAGAAAAATGGAGATATCTATCTGTGCGTGGTTTTTTATAATCTGAACTAGGCATCGCTAAAAGATCACTACCCCCTACTATAGATTGATCAAATCCTCCATGTAGTTTCTAGAGCACAAATATTTTCATTGCTATATGGTTTCTCCAGTTATAACCAAATCTGGGTGAAGGATGAGGACCGACACAAGATGACATTCACTACCAAGTGGGGTATGTTCGCCTATAAAAGAATGTTGTTTGGTATTTCAAATGTTGGCGCTAATTTGTAGAGAGCCATGAATGTCACCTTTGGTGAGTTGTTAAACAAACTTATTGTTATTTACCTTGATGACATGACTATTTTCTCACATTATAGAAAATAGCACATCTCTCATATGAGATAAGTGTTAAAAAAATATCAGGAATTTGGAATTTCCATTAACCCAAAGAAGTCCATATTTGCTATCAAATAAGGAAAATTTTTGGGATATGTGATTTCACAAGAAGAGCTGGTGATTGATCCTGTAAGGGCTGAGGCACTCTTGAAATTACCACTGCCAATTAACAAGAAGGATCTACAATCATTCTTTGGCCAAATAAATTTCATTCGAAAGCTCATTGACAATTTTTCTTAGGTAGTGAAACTCATGATCGAGCTCCTAAAAAAGAATGCAGATTTCAAATGGATAGAAGCACGAAGATGGGATTTATAGGAGATCAATAGTAGAATCACTCAAATGCTAGTATTAGTTACCCCAAATTATTTAAAATACTTCATTCTCTATGTGGTAGGTGAACAAGAGAGTTATGCCATCATTGTCATGCAAAAGAAAGAAGATGAAGATAAAAAGTTGATTACCTTCTTGAGCCAAGTTATTGCACTACACCAGGATAAATATAATTTCATTGAAAAATAGGTGTATGTAGTTATGAAATCCTTAAATAAATTTTAGCACTTTATCTCACAGAGAAAAACAATCATCTATGTTATACATATGGATGTCAAAAACTTTATTCTTCAAGGAGAATTAGGTGATAAGAGAGCAAATTGGGTTTCAAAGATTCAAGAATATGATATGGAAGTTGGTTCATGGAAGAGATCTCTACCAATAACTGGCCAAAAGCGCAACAGCTGGAGCACTGTATTCAGTACAAGATGAAGAGACTAGCGAAAGTATTTGTGTAAATTGTGCTACAAAAGATCGTGATTGGATAGAGGACCTTATCAATTTATTTACATTTGGGAAATATCCATTGCATATTGATGCTTCACAAAATTGGAGGTTCAGACTACAAGTACTCAAGTATGTTCTATTTCTAGGCAGGCTGTTTCACAAGAATATAGACAAAGTACTCCTCAAGTGTGTAAAGGATTTGAAAAAGGAGAAAATATTGGAGAAGTTACATTCTGTCATATCCGATGAAAATTATGTAGGAATGCCTATGGCCTTGAATATCATTCAAACTGGGTACTTATTGGAACCGATTATTGCATCCATAGGAAATAAATCATCATGCTACGAGAACCTGTTTGAAACCAATGAGCTATTACAGGCTCTGGTCGACTTGCCTCATGTTCTGTTAAACCCGAATATTGCTATAAAAGATGATAGAATGGGTAAGGAAACCCCAACGGTAATTCTACAATTAAAATTATAATTTGCATGCTCTAGATTTATATTAAACTATAGTATCTTATTAAAATGATCAAGCATGAAAAAAACCAATTGTTATGCCTTATGTAGACCGGTGCCTAGATTCATCGGGTTGTTATAGCAATTTAACAACTACTTTAATCATGAACAGAAATAAGGGGAGAAGAAAATTAATGTTCTTACTTTCATTCGAATATCAGAACAAAATCAAGAGTTAACTAATGAAAGAAATGTGTATAATGCATTCAAATAATGTAACCCATTATACAGATACACACAATACTAAGACAAAGAAATGACAGGAATAAGATTCAGAATTGTATTGATTCATGAAAAAATTACATGCAGAGTGGGTAGAATGCCTTTTAACTTTATTTTTCTTAAAATAATACAATAATACAATAGAGAAGACTATATTCAAATGATGTAATAGGTCCCTCTTATTCGTATTATTCCAATCTGGTAACAAAATAATCTCTGAATCCTAAGCTCAATAGACTGGAAATATTCTCAGCTTCTTGGGCACTTTCCTATCATACAATCCTGCACAGCAAGGGGATGAAGAAGGAGGGAATAAGAGAAAATAGACACAAAGAAATACAACATTACAACTAACAGGGCACTCAAGTATACCTCTTAGAAAAAATGCTATTCTCTAATTGCTTGATGTAGAATCAGAACTTGTCTGCTTCTACTTATAGCCTTGGGTTCTTGATTATGTTATTTTCGATTGAATTTTGATTGTACACTTGTCAACATATGATTGAGGAGAGGGGAGAACTATCTATTATTAGATAACCAACTTTTCCTTGCCTTTGTTCCTAGCTATTCCTATGGAGGTTGATCCTGTAACTGACTCATTAGCAAGTTTCTTAATTTTCTCTATGTCATCAGTTGTGGACCCCATCAATTCAGCAATATGAATCCATACTTCCATATGGATTATTATTTACCGAGAGACCCTATCCAGCATTCACGAAGCCTTGATTCTATTTTATTTCAAGGTTAAGGCTTTGTCTTGAAAGAAACAGACCTAACTGTGTACGTATCCGACTTCAAAAAAGAACTAGGTCACCAACTTGTCATCATCTTGCTCATCAAAGTTGACTTCTTTTAGATGTTTTATAATGGTCTGGCTGAAAACACCTTAGCCCATTAATGTGGCTGGATCAATTCCTGACTGTCTCACTATGGCTGTCAGTTATTCGGCATTTTCCAGTTCTTTAATCATCAACTTATATTTGGATCTCTCATTGACATAGTTGGTGATTTTTTCATGTTCATACAAGCATCTTCGGCTTTGGTCATCTGTAGTTATTACTTCCTCGGTCCTAATATTATCATATCCAATTTTACATAAATCATAAATGGGAAGTATAATGGCCTTATTCTTATCAAGATTTGCTATCAAAGGCCTTATTTTCTTGTTAGTTGATATCAACTCCCTAGCCTCTTTGTAGCAACAATTTATTATCTCTGCGTTGTCATCGATCAAAGTGATAGCCTTTTCTCTGTATTTTTAAATCAAGGTCTCCTTAGACCCTGTGGTGCTAGAGGCTATCACCTATACTGAAGCTAAAGTAGCAGCAACTTTTAGCTTCTCGTTTTCTACCTGTAGTTCTATGGCCTTAGATTTCTAAGTTGATATTTTTGATATTGCAGCTTCCATAGTATGAGAGTGAAGTTTTGCTCCTTGTTTTAACATGGTGATGGTATCTCTTGTCACTTCTACTATTTTGGTCTTTGGATCAATCTACAGAGAAGTGATCCCTTGGGTCGACAAAGAGATGGTCGTTTGGCCACCTTCCTATGTTTGGACTTTAGGGAGCTTCTCCACCCTTCTCCCTTCGTCGATGGCATCCAACTCAGCTTCTTGAGTTAGAGTGAATTTTGGTACTTCATATATTTTGACCAAATGAAGGCTTATTATGCCTTCAATTGCTGTTTCAATATGCGGCTTCTTGGAAGGTGGTATCTCCTCATCATCCATATCTTCCACCTAATAATTTTAGAATATTTCTACCAATCCACCACTCTCTTCGATGGCCTTCTAGGCCCTTTACAATATATTGGCCTCTTTTTTATTGTATTTTATGGCCATTGGAATGGCCCGAGAGGTGCCTGCGGCAACCACCTATTAGTGTCTTGGTGCAAGTAAGGTGAGGGTAAGGTTACCCGATTCTTGTGGGCTTGAGGTCGAAGCCTCGATAACAACCTGTTATCCTCCTCTGGTGGGATTGGTAGCCTCGATACTAGGGAATTATGGTGTAGGTGCTTCTACTACATAATCCATTATATCCATTTACTCAGGAGTGGCAGTAGTGATTTCTGCTAATGGGTCATTGAACTCTTCTGGAGGAATGACTAGTCAAGCTGGTGTAATCTTGTCCACAGTGGTTTTCTTGACCAGCTTGAGTTCTGAGGAATATCGTCCCATCATCTCCAACCGAGTATAGGGCCTTTGCATGCTCTTGTTTTACTTGATAGCTTTCATCTCTTTTTCATCCTTGCTGGCCCATATCAGAGCTTTCTCATAATCATCCTCATGGTGTTTCACGTGCTCTTTTCTACTATGATGTCTCTGTACTTATCTTTAGGATCATAAGGCCTCCACACTATTTTAGAAAAATAATATTTGTCCATTATGGATATGGCTTCAATGAGGCTGGGATGGCCTTTGTATACAATGTGGCCAATCTTTGTTGGTGCGGATACCCATGGAATTCTAGTTTGTTTTCTCAAATATCGTAGCCTGGCCTCCTCGACCGACTATCACACTATCTCCAATACTCCTACTAACTTTGGACAATAGGTGGGTAAGGCCTTTGGAGGTAGCTTAGCACCGTACGTTCGAATGAACATAAAGTTCTCCATGAAAAATACATCCCCAACTTCTTTCTCTCTGAGGTAACCCACAACACCTGGGCTTATTCTAGGAGGATGCTGCTCAGTCAGGACATGATACATGGCCAGAAGAAAATGACTGCAGAACTCTGAGAATGAAGAAATATTCTAGTGAATGACCAGAAGAGGTCCTGTATCATACAATCAAGGTTTCCCCCGAGTTGTGCTATTGCCTCTCTTCTGAATTAACCCATTATTAGGTGGATCAAAAAGGAGTAGTGAGAGAACCAAGGCATTATAAATTTATACTATTTTAAAGCTTCTTGGAGTTGCTTTAACTCCTTATCCATGGTGTTGCTCATTACTTCCTCCCATTGATAGCGAGAAAAGTATCATTTATTGCATTGAGCAATAACATACATAACTGTAAAGCTCAACCAGTTAAGGTCCTCTAAGCCTAAGGCAATATAAATCATGTCTGAGTAATATTTTACCCACCATTGTAGTAAGGACCGATTATTTTCTTTCCCAAGCTGATCGATCGCCAATATGGGAAGCTCGACTGAGTGATGTGTCGAAGGAGCCGATCGGCTTCTATTCACATTTTATTTACCAATAGGTTTCAGATCATAGATAAATCATGTGAGCCAATTGAATTTCTCTTATAATGTGTCAACCAACGATCATTTTGGTGAGTGTTCGAACTTTCAACTCATCCTTGTTACTTGGGAGCCGATCGGTTCCTTTCTTTTTTTTGCCAGTCGATAAGGCTTCCTCCTTCATCGACTTATATTTTAAATTCGGGAGCCGATTGGTCGATGGACCCTTAAATTTAACCAAATAGTTGATGGTCTTTTCATCATCGGTGGATCGGTTGACTAGTTGTAATAGACAGTCGATCGGCTAGCCAGCGCTGATCTGGAGCCGATCGGTCGATTAGTGTAGTTTGAGAGCCGATCGGTCGGCTAGTGTTCAAAGGTGGCCGAAAAGATCTATTTGGCTGGATTTTAGCATTTGTGAGCCGATCAGCTAACTTTCTTTGGCCCTGAGCTAATTTTTAGTCTTATTCTTTGGTTTGATCTTATTAACGCGTAATCGTTCGATTTCTTTGGATTGAGCGCGACCCTTAGATTAATTCTGAGGTGTTTGACTATTAACAAAGTGGGGTGCACGCCCTTATGTTTTTAATTAATTATAATTTTATTTACCCTTAGGCTTTCAAAATTTGAGACCATGGTGAATGCTTTAATCGACTTATGATTAAGGGATCTTATTAATCGGTTTTAGGCTTCAAGGAAAATATTATGAAGGTTAAACTTTGACTTGGGGAGTAAATTGAAATTTTTTGCGCTTACCACTTGAGGAACTTTTGAAAAATGAATCCCACATTATTAAAGCTAAGGTTTAGACTTTATAAACCAACTAATGAAAAATTGAATTACTCACAACAACCTTTTTTTTTTTTTAGGCAAAGACCAGCAACACTAATAATTTGATTGAAACCAAAAATTTAAATTTGGGGGTTTCAAAGTTGAGTCAATTTTGGCTCCAACATAGGCTTTGACTGGGACAAAGTGTTGAAAACATGAAGCACTTGAGAACCACATAATATCCTGGTTTATAAGCAATTTTTGGACAAAAATTTATACTACCAAAAATGATGATCAAAGCTTTAAAAACAAAGAAAAATGACAATTTAATTTGAAAACTGTACATGCAACAAGATATCAAAGTAACTGAGTATATCATAACTGAAAATCCTTTTATTCGCTTTGGATACAAGAGTTAGATTATTAGACACAAATGAGTTTTTAAATAATTTTTAATGCTTGTTTTAGCCGATTCATAGGATATGTTTACACAAAATTTTTTACAGAGCTATTTAGCTTTATCATGTTCAAGACCATATGTCTGTTTGTGCATTTTTTTTTATTTCTAAATATTTCAGAACTTTGCCATATCTGAGCAAAATATATAAGCTTAATATGTGATGTCACTCTTTAAAAATTTTCACCATTATGTAGGGCTCCACTACCAATCAAGCGTCTATAGCCCCGATGGAGTTGCTTCTAATTCCATCTTGTTTTACTCTACTGCCAGTCAAGCGTCTATAGCCCCGGTAGATATTTTGCAAGATATCTCAGGCAGTGACTCAATTTTACTTTATTGAGATTTTTCTTCTTTGTGAGAGAAGTATTTGATATAAGAAAATTATGCAACAAGTATGCCTGAGTTGAGGATTAGTTTCTGGCTAAAAAGGATGAGTGTAATTATTTCTATCTTAACTACCCTCTCAAATATGTCTAGGTTCTTAGGACTCTTGAAATTAAAATTAAGTATCATTAATATTGTGAGGCTTTAACATGATATTTTAATCTACTCTATTTTTATTCTGTTTTATCTCATATCAAATGACTACTGCATAAACACTCATATTTGAAAAATTGTAAACCTCATCAAAGTCTAAAATAAATCTCTTTCTTCTTATTGCTTTTGTAGGAATTCACAGTAACGCATACTCATCAAACTAAGAACATCCCGGATACAGTGAACTCAAAATTTTAAACAAACAAAAATGAAAAATTTGAAATAAAATACTTTGTTTTTGGGGTTACTTGCTTTTCTATTTTTTTTTTTGACCTTTAACAAGGATTGTACATTTTTAGGTGTTGGCCATTAATAGGAATAGCCATTATTTCACCCTACAAGGTTTGCATCTTGTATGTATTCTTACTGATAACATAAGCTATTTGATATGGGCCAATCCATTTAGGTTCAAATTTACCTTTTTCACCATGCTTATCATTTTTAGGATCCCAATGGATGACTATATCTCCTTGGGAAAAAGGAGTACCCTTAGCTTTCTTATTAAAAAATTTAATGGTTTTTTGTGTTTGTTCCATAATTCTATTAAGGGTCTCTCTTCTTTGTTCTTCTAATACTACAATTTGATCAAGCCTCATCTAAATGGGATTAGGATCTTCATGGTCTTGTAATAGGAGGAAAAGTGCCAATTTTTCTATTCTTGGTGGTAATAGGGATTTCTCTCCATATACCATCTCATAGGGGGTTCTTCCTATATTTATTTTAACAGACAACCTATCAGACCATAAAGAAAATTTAAGTTCATTGTCCCATCCTCTTTTATTCTTTCCTAATGACCTCTTCATTCTTGTTATTAAGTTCTTATTTGATGACTCAGCAAGACCATTTCCTTGAGGGTAATAATTGGTAGAATGAGATAATTCAATTCCATATTCAGCACAAAAACCTACCATTTCATATGAAACAAAATATTGTGCATTGTCAGTAACCAGTTTTTGAGGAACTCCAAACCTGGTCAATGTGTTTTATTCTAGGAATATGATGATTGTGGCACTTGTAGATGTTCTCAAAGGTGCAACTTCTACCCACTTTGTGAAGTAATCTGTTGCAGTTATGATCCACTTGTGCTGGCCAAATGAATTGGGCTTAATATCTCCAATCAAGTCAATGCCCCATTGGGTGAATGGTGCTTCAATGATTACTGGCTTAAGGGGCATAGCTTCCAGATGATTCTTTCCTACAAAAATTTGATAGTTATGGCAATTCCTAACATGTTTATATACATATTTAAAAATGGAAGGCCAATAATATCTTGCCCTCATAATTTTATTAGTTGTAGCTCTCGGAGCAAAATGTCCTCCACAGAATCCATCATGAAATTCATTGATTATTTTTGGGACTTCACTTTCATATAAACATACTAATAAAATTCCATCAGGGTGTTCCAATATAGCACACCATCCTGTATATAGTATTTTTGAGCTTGCAGCTTGATTGACCTTATTCTATTTGTTGACATGTCTCTGGGAAATGATAGAGAT
This sequence comes from Wollemia nobilis, assembly GCA_028583015.1. NCBI lineage: Eukaryota > Viridiplantae > Streptophyta > Pinopsida > Araucariales > Araucariaceae > Wollemia > Wollemia nobilis. The sequence continues at coordinate 5,782,549 of JAQPPZ010002530.1, forward strand.
TGTAAATATGACAATATTTACTCATACCATTTGCATTCAGTATTATTGATTCTTATGATATCATATTCCTCATTGATTGTGAGCATATTTTCAAATCCTTCATCCTCTTTCTTTGCCAATAATTTTGCTATACCCTGTCCTTTGACAGTTTTAATAATTTTAAACTCAACATCATATTGAAGAAGTTTTGCCATCCATCTAGTTGGTCTTCCTAATGGCTCTAATTGGAAAAAATATCTTTTATTGCTATGAAAGGAATACTACAGTAAACATTATTTGAACCAAATAAACCTTTAAAGTGTTCTAAATATTGTATGACTGCATAAGCATGTTTTTATAATAAGGTGTATTTTATTTGTGCTCCATTTAGACCTGAACTCATAAAGGCTATTGGAATTTAATTATTTTCATCATATTTCTATGAAATAACTGCAGTAATAGACTATTCGGATGCATAAGAATAGACATTAAAGTCTTTTGTATAATTAGGGCAACTTAAGGCTGGTGTGGTTGATATGGTTTCTTTGATTTTGTTAAATGCTTCCATATTTTCCACTGTCCTTTTTAATTCTCCTATTTTATTGACCATGTCATTTATGGGTTTAGTCATCTCTACATAATTTGGGACAAATATTCTGATAAAATTTATTTTGCCAAAGAATGACCTGACTCCTTTTATGTTCTTGGGAGGGGGAATTTTGGAAATAACTTCTATCCTTTCTGGATCAATACTTATCCCTTTTTATGAAACTATGTGTCCTAGCAACTTTCCTTGTGTAGTTCCAAATATACATTTCTTAGGGTTAAAATAAATTCCAAATTCCTTGCATCGGGAAAAAATTGCAGTTAGATGCTCTAAATGATCTTCTAGATTTTTAGAAAAAACTATGATATCATCTAGATACACAACTACAATTTTAAACATTAATCCTTTAAAGGCAAAGTCCATAGCTCTTTGAAAGGTAGCCCCTGCATTCATCAGTCCAAAAGGCATGCTTAAATATTCAAATGTGCCCCAAGGTGTAGTGAATGCTGCTTTGTGTCTATCTTATGGATTTATCTGAATTTGATTGTACCCTAAAAATCCATTTAACAGAGACAATATCGTTGAACCTACCACTGCTTGTAGCAATTGTTCCATGTTAGGCAATGGATAATTATCTTTTAATGAAATATTATTTAGGTAACTGAAGTCTACACATAGTCTAATGTCCCCATTCTTTTTCTTGATTGGAACTAAACTGGATATCCATGAAGAAAATATTGCCTTTCTTATTATCATGGAATCCAACAATTTCTGTACTGCTTTTTGCATTAATGGGTGCAAGGTTGGATTGTACTTTCTTTGTTTTTGTTTGAATGGTTTGGAGTCCTTTTTAGAGGTATTATGTGAGTTATTACAGCTGTTTTGAAATTTTTAAGGTCTTCATAGGTCCAAGAAAAAAATTCTTTATTCTTTTTTAGGAAACTGATATAACCAATTTTTTACTTAGCAGGTAATGTTGTATCTACCTTCACTATTCTAGGTTCCCTTTATTTGAATGCCTAAATTATTTTGATATAATAAAAAATCTTACAATAGAATTTTTTTCTCTGTAATTTCCAGCTCTCTATAGCTTCTTCAAAAGATGGCTTTGGCTCCTTCCAATTTATTTCCTTTCCTTCTCTACACCAAATGTTTGACCCCCTCTTTGGTTTATAATTCTCCATTTATAACTTGAGAAATTCGTTCCTCTTGATTAGTTTACTCCGTTTTGTTAGTTTTTAAAAAATGAATTCTTGAAACCCTAATATCAATAAAGCCTTTTCAAAGGATTTATTATTTCTCCTCATTGACATTCAAAAATTAAAATTAAGACATGTCCATGAAACCCTAATGTCACCGCCTTTTCAACATACTTTAATAATCCTGCCAACAAGATAAATATTAATTAGATTATAAAACATTTATAAAATAACCTTATTAAATATAATTAAATTATAAAGTTATAAAACTTTATAATTTAATTAATTTAAAACATATTTATAATATAACCATTCTAACTATATTAAATTATAAAGTTATAAAACTTTATAATTTAATTAATTTAAAACAATAAACAATTTTAAATATATTAAATTATAAAGTTATAAAACTTTATAATTTAATTAATTTAAAACATAACATAACTAAAGATAACATACGAATAAACATATACATAACACCACACTAAAAAAATAATCTAAAAACAATTAAATCTACAAAACACATTAACTTCATGCCAAATTGATGGAACCACAATGTGCTAGAATTAAAGAATAGATCCAAACTCTCACACCTTTTGGTGAATTAAACCCTGCTATATGACCTTCCTAAGGAACACCAATTTTGTGATATTTCAAGTGATAACAATGATAAAATAAGTCTTTAATCACTAAATTACAACATGACCCTCCAAACATATCTCAAACTCTTTTAGATCTCAACGTGAAATTTGAAAATGCACTTGCTATAAGACAAAACACATAAAGATGAATATTCTTGACATTCCAATGGTGAAAATATGAACTATAAACGTAGACAATGCATTGGCATCAACTTCTAAATTTCAATTGCAGGCAATATTTTGGCATCAACTTTCAAATTTCAAGTGGGTCCCAAAATATTGGGGTCATTGTGAAGGACATCACAACAATGGCAACTCTATTGGTAAATATCCCTAGACATTTCGGATTTAAAAACCAAACTTTGAAAACACACAAAACCCAAATATTAGAATTACAAGCATCAATAAGTATCTAGAGAATGAGAATAGATCAATTTGACATGAACTACCAGAATCATTCAACATTAGCTCAGTGTGTGCGAAGTGATTAATTACTTATCACCTGAAACCATTCAACATTCCATCATCAGTTCCACATTTTGGGCTATGAATAATTCCTCTTTGAAGATAAAACCTACACCCGATTCTCTTCAGATCTTGCTCTACTACCAACCGAGCGTTCATAGCTCCAGTAGAGATTATATGAAATACCCAAGATAAAATTTTATAACTTTATAATTTAATATAGTTAGAATGGTTATATTATAAATATAATTAAATTATAAAGTTATAAAACTTTATAACTTAATTAATTTAAAACATATTTATAAAATAACCATTCTAACTATATTAAATTATAAAGTTATAAAATTTTATAATTTAATTAATTTAAAACAATAAATAATTTTAAATATATTAAATTATAAAGTTATAAAACTTTATAATTTAATTAATTTAAAACATAACATAACTAAACATAACATACGAACAAACATAAACATAACACCACACACCAACAAAATAATCTAAAAATAATTAAATCTACAAAACACATTAACTTCATGCCAAATTGATGGAACCACAATGTGCTAGAATTAAAGCATAGATCCAAACTCTCACACATTTTGGTGAATGAAACCCTGCTATATGAACTTCCTAAGGAACACCAATTTTGTGATATTTCAAATGGTAACAATGAAAAACTAAGGCTTTAATCACTGAATTACAACACGATCCTCCAAACATATCTCAAAATATTTTAGATCTCAACGTGAAATTTGACAATGCACTTGCTATAAGACAGAACACATAAATATGAATATTTTTGATATTCTAATGGTGATAATATGAACTATAAACGTAGACAATGCATTGGAATCAACTTCCAAATTTCAATTGCAGGCAATATTTTGGCATCAACTTTCAAATTTCAAGTGGGTCCCCAAATTTTGGGGTCGTTGTGAATGACATCACAAAAGTATCCTAAGAATTAAAACCCATGAATAATGAAGGATAAACAGGGAACTTGAGGCGGTCAAACAAGGGATTGACATCATCCAAAAGAGCTTAAAATATGTGAAAACATAAGAGATATAGGTGTTTCAAGTTATGAAACTCCCACTTGATCCATATAAAGGTAACATGGGTCATGACAAGAAAGAAAAAAAAGGCTTTCCAAATTTAACACTATCTCAAATTCTTTGTCTCGAGCCTAAGGGAGATATTTTTGATAATAAATCTGCATAAAAGGCACTTATACAACAAAGTCAAAAGCTCTTATTTGGACTATCTTGATGCTAGACCTACAAAGGAGGTAAGCCAAATTTTTTTTGCACTGATGTGAGTAAGACATTTTAAAATATTTGGCAAGGGAGGAGATTGTAAGGTAGATATTTTTTTGGACATTAAATAAAATATGTCGAAGCCTTTTTCTGTTCATGATAGCAAGGGAGTTGAAGTCCAAAAAGCAAAGGTAAACCAAAACCTTTTTATAATGACATTAGCCTATTTTCTAAAAGTTTTGGCCTAGTATAAAAGCTTATATTAAGCATGAAGAGCAATCTGGAAGGTAAAGTAAAAAGGGGTAACATATCAAGCTCGAGTTTCTTAACAAGAAATATGACATCGAGATCAACAATGTCTAGCATGCTTACAATAGAGGTAATAGTAGCATACCAAATTGGAAGACCTTGACATGAAAGACACTTGACACCCTAAAAAGGAGCATTGAGGACACATGGAAATTGTCAAAGCTAAAAATTGATAACCACTCCACCTAAGCATGATTGAAGATATTGTGATCATAAATGATCTAGGCTTGAAATAGAATGTGCTGAAAATGAGTGGTGCTAACTCATCCTAAAGATCATGCATGCTCAATTATGATCATAATTGTACATAGTAATTAGTTTCATTTCAACTTAGCAAAAATTATAAATATGAGAATGCCCCTCATTGTAAAGGATCATAAGTTTTAGTGTTTTCCTCTCATATGTTGAAGGTTTATTCTACTCTAATGAAATTAAGAGTTGTTTGACTTACCTCAATTGAGTATGAATAATTTTTAACTTCTATGATAATTTACGTTTTCAATATTTTTGTGTATGCTTTAATCAGGGTCTTTTTGTTAGGGTCAAAGCTATTTGGTATACTTAATAAATGAGGTGTTATCTATTAGGCTCGATGTTGTTTGGAATTATTTGGTTGGAGCACTCAGGATATTGAATGTTGTAACACTTGAGCTTAAAGCTTTTCTTCATAGTGTTAGGACCCCATCCTAACACTATGATGTATTGTTCCTTATGAACATGGGGGGATACCCATAATAATATTTTTTAATATTTTGTAAACGTGGGGAACACCCATGATAAAAATTTAAATTATTTTATAATAGTTGTAACTCTAGAAGCACCTAGACAAGTGACACCATCATATATAACCATTATCAAGAATGTAACTATTTTTTAGGTAGGAAATTCTAGCTTGGATGGCATTTTGCATGTAAGCCAACCTTGAGAGTTAGACGGTAGATGGAATATTTAAAACTACAAGGGGTAGGAATGTATGTATATTTTTACATAATTGAAAGAAAATATTAAAGGAGGATGCCCCCTAGAAGAGGCTTGTGATTTAGTGTTATTTGTGAGATTGTTCATTTCTGCATTTATTTTTTTGTAGTTGTGTTTAAGCATTTATGTTCATTGTAGTATTCTAATAGTAGGTTTTTAACAAGTGGTATTAGAGTGTTCTACTGTGACTATGATAATTCCTACCATTTCAACTGTTAGGTATAATATTTCATGTTTTAGTTTTTTTTGCTAGTTCCTTATCAAAAATAAATAAAAATAAAAATAAAATTAGCCTCTATTTTTTCTTCTGCATTAGTTATCTAGGTTAGAAACCATGTGTTAGGGGTTTTAAAATATCATAAAAGAGTCATTTTTATTGTCTAAGCTAGATTACCCATAAAACATCTAGTGAAGTGAGGGGACATCAAGATCTAATACCCAGGCCTTAGACAACACCCATTTATGTAATTGAGCCTCCACATATCTTTGGGTATATCGAGAGAACCCCTAGGATTAAGAGAGACTTTTGACATTAGAAATATTTTTAACCTTGTATTATTCATAGTACATCATACACAACATATGATATGATTACCCTCTTGTATTGAAAAAGAGGTAGGTAGTGTGCTCAAGGGTATGTGTGGAATCCTCCTTGAGTAGTGGCCTGAAATATTGGTTTGAGCACTATTGCTCATCACTACAATATAATAGAGGACCTATGGGTAATATATATACCTTGGCTTAGCATACCATATTATTTTGAATATCTAACCTGTAACAAAAAATCCATGCAACAAAAATCTTGTTCTATGAATTTTGAACCTATTACCATACCATTGTAACAAAAATTGAGCATATAAAGAAGACGTACCTATTCCAGAGTTCTTGCATGCAAAACAGTCAAAATAAAAATTATAGAGGAATATCACAGGTGGATAAAAACCATAAAATTCAAAAATAAGGGAACAAGGGGGGTTAGTGTTAGTTACATATAGGAAAGTTCTATTAGTAACAGTCAGTACAAGGTTGTTAGGTTATTAGTGTCAAAACAATTACTTGTGATAGTCATAATTTTACTAGATAGAGAATATTTGTGATAGAGTCAGACTAGATAGGTGACAATATAGTGTTAGGAGTGGTCGGTAGTCAGAAAAGATAGGGTAGAGTGTTATAAGGGGGTTGGCCAACATAGAACCTAACTTTTGAACCAAGACTCTAAAGAAAAAATTGACCACACCAATAGATTCAATAAAAAAATAGTACAAAAAAATTATAGGGATGTCCAAAACCAGTGTTGTGGTATATAGCTCATTGTGATTGTCTTGTTGAGCTAAAAATTTTGATATATAACACCCAAATAACTTTTTGGGATCCTTACTAAAAATAGTAACCTCTAAAACCATCCTTTTTTTTAGTATCACCAATAGGACATACCTCTAAGAACATGGATATTGGTACTTGACAACAAGAGTTAGATAACCAATTTTATCAAAAAGTGGATAGTATGGGAAAATAAATGTGGTCCTCACTCAACCACAACTTAGACAAGATAAAGACATAAAAAAATTCCAAGAAAATATAAGTGTAGTCACCGAGGCACAAAAATAATTGAAGGTTGAATGGGATAGTTGTAACTCTTCTGATTCCTTGGGTCATCAACATCAACAAGATATTGGTATGAGTCACCACCAAAAAAATGTACTAGATAACAATTGATTTAAATTACCAAAATTAGAATTCCCAAAATTTTATGGGAAGGATCCTAAGGGGTGGCTTTGTAAGGTAGAACAATATTTTAGTCTCCATAATATTCCATGCTACATGCATTTGACAATTGCATCTTTCAATTTTGAATTAGATGCACTACATTGGTTTTAGTGGCTTAGGAAGGCCGAAATTGACCTCCCATGGAAAGAATTTGAGAAGCATCTACTCACTCACTTTGGTCCTAGTGAGTTTGAATATTTTATCGGATCCCTTAAAAAACTAAAAAAACTTCAACTGTTCAAGAGTACCAAACTTAGTTTGAGAAATTGGTCAATCATACCACTAGTTTAGGTGCTAACTTCTTCTAAAGTTGTTTTGTAAGTGGGTTAAAGGATGACATTAGAGATGAGTTTAAAATGGTGGGCCACAAACATTATACTAGGAAATATAATTGGCTAAATTAGAATAAGATAAATTCAAGTCAAGGCAATATCACCAAATTTCCTCAATCTCAACCACCTTTTTTGCCCAAGGACATGACAAGTCCCACCACCAAATCACCTGTAGCACAAGGATGCAATATTCTCGATGAGTAGGTGATTTACCAAGGCTTGGAATGATCAATATGCAAGTTTCCACTCGATTTCCAAATCGTATAACCATATGGTCCTCCAAACTACCCTTTTACGCCTGATGAACAACTTATACAAAGGTCAATTATACACACTATACGATTCCAAATTATACAGTGGTATAGTTTGTATGCTTTTTTACTCATCCAAACTAATAAAATCAATTTTGGAGGCTACCGTACAAGGTTTTGTAATTTTTCAAGTCAATTTCCTTTAACTACCAAATTGGGTAAATTGCTATCAATCGATTGAGTTTCCAAATTCGATAAGTTTTCTCTATACGACTTGTACGAACTCTAGTGTATGATTTGTACAAAATAAAGGTACATCTAGATGCTAAATAAGATACTCTATTGGTCCAATATCTCTCAAGTATGTTTTATAATGGTTTAATATGCCAATTAATCCATCCTCAGAAATATGCAAAACATCGAAATGGGGTTTGTGAGAGATTCACTTCATCTTGCTATGTTTAAAAATCTTACAATAAGGTTCAAAACATACTTATAAGTACTTTCATGCTCACATATCATTCTCCAAGCTCCACCAGTGCTAGATTTCTTACAATATGTTGCAACAATGCATAAAACTAACCTAACATTCACCAGAAAATACATGCATCAACATTCAACCATAAATCCTCATCCATCATTTCTAGAATCGTACTCAACCTATAACAAATGTATTTATATTCCATTATGTAATAAATGCAATTACAACATGGTTTTTCTATCAATATACTGCAATAAATCAGATGTTAACAAACTATTTCCTTGGTTCATAACCAGTAAATACTCAATACATTCCTACCAGCAACCAGAACTATGAATTTGAAAATAGGACCTTATATAACATTGCCAAAGTCATTATAAAGTGGTTCTTGAGGAAATTAGTTATTTACAACTGCCTATCCATAATAGAACGCATAAATTTAGACTTTTACTAAGTCTAAAACCTTAATTATCAAAATTTATGCCATTTCATCCCAAAATTACATTTCTCATATATTTCATTACATTCAATGCACCTTGTATGGTTTGCCATTTCATTATATGGTTTGCTTTCCTGACTGTACAGTTTTCCCCCCACCTATATGGTTTACAAAACTTGGGAAAACTGTCAAAACTGTTAAAATTGAGCAAATCCCTTGATCACTTTCTCTTCTTTTGGGAGGAGGATTTGCTGCCTACATCTCCACTCCCCTTTACTTTGGTTGGTGTCCTCATCGACTGAAATTTTTGCTTTAGTTGAGCTTCATCGTCCACAATTATCTCCTATAGGTTTATTACTTTGGATTGAAGAATTACACATTTATTTTTCAACTTGGCTACATAGCTTCCCATTTCGACTTCTTTCACCCCATGGAAATTAGCCTTATCTTAAACAGTCTTAAGGAATTTAATCATTTGCTTTTCTTGGTTAGTGGCACTCCTCTTCAATATTTCTTGCAAGTAGGATTTTATTCAAGCCGCCACCTGAAGTTCTTCATTTTTCCCAACAATAGTCTCTAGGTGGTGTTGAATATCTACCTCCAAGGCACAAATAATATCTTCTCTGGCCTTCAACTGTGATTGCTTCTCCAGGACCAATTCATTGTATCTTTTATTTTTCTTCTAGAGTTTCTCTATCTTCTTGGCATGTGTCACCACTTGCTCATTTTTATCAGCTAACTATGTTGCCATTTGTTCATCCTTTGCCTTGAGTTGTACCTCCAACTCCTTAATCATGTCTTCTATTGTCTGGGAGATCTATCACTTATATTCTTCAAGCACATTCACTCTAGTTTTAGACTTAGTATTTATGCTTGTTAGATATTCCTCCAGTTTCTTTATTTTCTCCTCTGCTACAATCTTACACTTTTGTAATTCTTCCTCCATGGCAATCATTTCTGTTCGAGTGGATTTCATATCTCCCTTATGAGCTTACTTGAGCTGATAAATCTACTTCAATATAATGCTCAACTACTCTATCCAATGTGTGATAAAGTTCAACTTCATTAGAGTGATAGTCAAATTTTTAGTGACCCTCTTGTACTCCAATTCTCCTGTGTTCATCGAATAAGTTGGGTGACTAGTTCTATCCAAGTACAATCTTGGATGCTGCTTGTAGTTGGTTATAACTCCTTTTGGCAAGTCATCTCTTTCCACCATTGTAGTTACCTCCTCTCTAGGTAACTTCCATGGGTGCTCTATGTGAACATCTATGATTCTCCTTATATGCTCCTTGTCGCTCACCCATTATGTTATTTACTCCAACTCGAGAGACACTTTTTCCTCCCATAGTTTTAATTCTCCTACACGTCCAATACAAAAATATAATTTGGTGCTAGCTATGGAATTGCCTATCTATGAGAAGAAATGTTCCACATCATCTTATACTCCTTTTGCCTCCTCTTTTGTTTCAATTCTACTGTACTGTGGTACCTTCAAAAGGTAACTAGTTCTCATTCTCTGTCGTTCCTGTTCTGTAGGAGTTCGTTCTTCCTCCTCCTCCATGTGGTGGCTAGAGCTTCCCCAAAGCTCTTGAAGTACTCCCTATGTGTCTATCTTCTCCTGATATGAGGTATGTTCTATAATATTTTCCTCCTCATCATATTCTATCTTCACAATATTATGTTGAGATTATTGCTATTATGTCTGTTCCTAGAATTTTCTTGTTTAGTAGAGCCCACCTGTTGCTCTTACGTTATATTTTGGGCTACTTCTTGTTCCACACTTCCCACATGTTGTTCTTCCATCACTAATTATTTCTCTTGATTATGCTGAATTTCTATCACCATGATTTGTTCAACAAAAGTTTCCTTTTGTTCTTGTGATGCAATTGTCTCTTCTTGTGCATCACTTGTGTTATTTTACCTTGAACTTCCTCCCATAACGAATATGTAATGAGGCTTCTTATTTTTATTAACATCTTCTTCTAAAGCTTCCCTTATCACTTCAGTGTCCTCTTGAGTGGTGGCTTCCACTTCCTATGCTATTTGCCCCACCTCCATATCCTTCAAAATTTTTGAGGTGTCTAGGATTTCGAATTCATCCTGTTAGAAAATTTGTGGAGATACCACTATTTTATCTGCTGCTACCTAAATCCAATCCTCCAGATATATATTTTTTGAATCTGACTGTTATTCCTCCTACTTATTCTTTTATGCAGGCTCATATTTTTCTTCTGAAATGGGGTTCTTTGCCATTCTTTCCCATTTTTGTCTTTTTCTTATTTGAATTGGGATTACTTGTCTCTCCATATTTTCCTCCCTTTCTTGAACTAGTGGCTTCTCCTACCACCATTGCTGTATTGATTGGCATCTTCATGGATCTTGTATCACCTGACAATCGATCCATTACTGTATTCATCACACATAGCCAATAATATAATTTTAGTTAGCTCTATTTGATCCCTCGAGTTCTTACACTTGAGATATTTACAACAACTAATGACTTCACATTAGTTAATGAAGTGATGATGCGATATGATTCAATCAGATCAACCAACTTCTTAACTATCTCTATGTTGTATGCTAGAAATCCGAATGTCTTCCTGAATGCATCTAGTATAACTTCTATTTTCATTGATCTCTTGTCCACATTAACAAAAGTAGTTCAAGTCGCAGGATTATACAGTTGGACCATCTACAACAGGTATTTATAGAAGAAATTATTTTGGTGTGGTGGTACTTGTGCTATAATAGCTACACCAACTTTCTCGAATTGTCTCCTCCATGGATGGTTATTTTATCACTCCACCGTTGCCTACATGTATCTGCTCCATGTTGTACAAAGGCAATATTTGTTATCTCCACCTAACCTTCCTCAGGTTTGCTACTCAGATCCTCATATTGATCTGGAATGTGTACTTCACTTATTAACTCCCTTCTTGAGGTCATTTCCTATGCCATTCTCTCCTCTCAGTACCTTGATGGTATTCTTCTTTGATCATCCCTCCAATAGTTCTACCTTATCCATGACCTATATCCTCCTATCCTCCAAGGACGAGTACCATGCCAATCATGAGATTGAAACTATCGACCTTGGTACTGTCATGGATATGCTTCTATCTTGTGTAGGGGTCCTAGTGAATTTTCTACTCTATTGGCTATAATCCACCTTAACCGACATTTGAACTCTTTTGTTGAGATCATTCTCTCACCATTCTCCCGGTTAACTTATTATCCAAACATCACCATTTTTGCAATCAAAAGTACTCCTAAAATTGTATAGTTTACTATAAATCATACAATATTCTCTCCCTTATATGCTTGTACGGTTTCACCTTCCACAACCACTTCTAGATCGTACATTGCTTCTCTTCCACAGTTTAATTTTTAGCATTTCAATAATCAAACTGCCATAACTTCCTCAAATTGTACATCTGTGGCATAAAATCATAGAAGGTACTACTCCATACAATGACACTTTCTAGCTACCTCCCTCCATGGAATCCATACACTTTTGTATGATTCTATACGATTTGTTGAAAACTACCTCAAATGGCCTAAAAAATGCCAAAAACTATACTATCTTCTTTTTGAAATGGTACACATTACTCCCAAAACCGTATAGTATGTATTTTCAAACCCTAGTTTGTAAAAAAAATTGCAATTTTGTCCTACTTTGCCAAATCTGTCACCAACCCATTTGCTGGATTACCCTGATCTTCCTTTTCAGTGCTTTTCGGGAGCAATTTTTTAAATTTTCCACCCTTGGCATAATTTTATCTTCAAAATAATTTTTTCTGGCTAAACTTTCATGACTGTACAAACTTATCCTTCCTTTTTCAGCTTGTTTTTTCTTGATTTTTTCAATTTTAGGATTTATATTTCACTTTTCATGCAAATCTTCCACTTCGATCCTTGTTTCAAACCCTAATATACAATTTTTTCCACCACCTGGTTTGTAATTGGCTACCTTCTACTACTGTTCCTCCTAATTTCCTAGTTGTAATTCAATTATTTCCTTCTGTGGAGTCAACCCTAATTTTTCTCTTCCTTTCCTTCTTCGATTCGATTTCTCCAAATGTGAAAAGTTCTCCTTGGTGCTAATTGAAATGGGTCATCATTATTTTGGATTACTGATGAAGTTTTCTGCCCATGTAGTCTTCTCCATTAAATTTCACACTTTCCACCTTCGTCCTCCTGAAAGAAATTCAAATCTTCTTTGTACAGTTTAAGGAAATTGTAACTTTGCCTTGCTATTTAAAGCATTTCTCAAACCCTAATTAAACCCTAATCCATTTAATCATAAATTGCACCACTTCCCATGTTTTCCCTCCTTTTTGCATGGATGAATGACAACTTAGCATAATTTTTGAAAGATTTGCCTTTTTCCTGCATTTTCCTCCAACTGCTACTTTTTTTCGTACATGTCGCATTAAATGGGGTAGTTGAAAATCGTACAACATGCCCAAAATCATACAATGTATGATCCAAATTTTACAACCTGCCTCTTCGTACGATTTCCCATGTTCTCTTATCAATTTGACTTGTACAATCTCACAATTATATCTTTTTCCTCTTCCATTTTGCTTTGTATGGTCTTATACTTAGATAAAATTTTAATTTTATTCCTCTCTGAAGAGGTCACCATTTTCGGTTTTCAACCTACTTCCTTCTTAATTGCATCCTGAGGGATTTTCACAATTAAGGATTTTTTTTTTCAATCCTAGTCTATTTAAACTTACCATATTTGCAATAATACAGTGACATTCACTTGTACGATCCCATCGAATTCTTCTCCTAGAGGTTCAACTGTAAAGTTTTGAGTGGTTGCATCGCCTGTTAGTATTTGTTCCCTAGGTCGATCCATCTACACTTGTGATGTTACTAAATTTTTTTGCCTTCCCCTTTCATGTGTACAATTTGGGATTGTACAATTGCAAGCTGGAGTATCTTCACTTGGTGTCCTTTCTCCTTGTCGCACAAGTGATTGGTCCCTTGGTAGTGGTTTTTGCAAATATGAAGAGGGTTTAGATCTTTCTAGGCTTAGTGTGAACATGGTTGTAATAGTCGACATAGTTTTGTCGGCAAATTTTTTAAAAATCCTCCATCCCCTCTCCTACATTCTCTCCTACATTTCCTCGCCTCCTTTCCTTCTTTCCTCCCGCCACCATTTCCTCCTTATCTCTCCATATCTCCCGCTCCCTATTTCCCGCTCCTCCTCATCCTCCTTATTCCTCCACCTCCTTCCTTATCCCTTATCCCTCCACGTTCCCCTGATTTCCCTTATCTCTCTGCATTTTCCTCCACTCTCTCCCTTCCTCCTTCTTCCCCTCCTATAAATACTTATCTCCCTACTAAGCGCTGAAGAGTGAGTGTAATGTTTTAAATTAATTAAATAAATTGTTTTATTTTATAGCCCACCTTCGCTCACTGGTATCAGAGCACTGCGCCAAGGGCATGAAAATTGAGGCGAAGGCTATTTTTGAGGTAGGAGTTTGGCATGGTTTTTGAGGTCCATGCAGAGACAACACGTGGATCGAGGTGCATGTGAGGTGGCGTTGAATGGGCGGCTGATGCAGGGATGAGGTGGTAGCCAGTAGGGCCTGGGCATGAATCTCGAGGTACTAGGTGGCAGTGATGTGGACCACATGTGGCAGACATGTGGTAGAGAGCTAGTGAACACGTGGCAAGTTGAGTTGGTGAGGAGGTGACACATGGCGGTGAGGCAAGCGCTGACATGGTGATGACGTGGTACGGTAAGGTGGCGTGAATGCCATGTGGTAAGTTCTGGTTTGTCCTTCGATGGAAAAATATCGATGGGCTGATTGCCCAAAGGCAATCGACTTATAATGCATGACTTCGCAATTTTAAATCCTCCCTCACCCACCTCACAGTGCATGTGGGATAAAGGAGGTATGTTTTTGTTTTTTAAAAAAACTTAGTACGCAATGTGTTTAATATTCATTCCCTGCACTTACCTCCCGTTCGAGTGCATAGCGCAGTTGGCAAGGGCTTCGAGTGGTTTGACGGAGGTTTTGGGTTCGAAACCCACCGAGGCACTTTTTTTTCTTGTTTTCTTGGCGAAAAAGGTTTAAATAAAAGGCTACCCACCTTTGTTCCCATCCAAAGGTGTAGACGGGCTGGTTGAACGCCCGTCGCGAAGACTTACCTGGCGGCAGGTCGGGGGATCGATTCCCCTCCGCTCCAAAACAAAGGTTTTTTATTAAAAAAAGTTTTTAAATTTTTTATTAAAGTTTTAATTAATTTAATAGTTTTAAAATTTATATTCTTCATTTTTTTTTAAATATATTTGTGTTTAAAATAATGAAGGATATAAAAAAATTATTAAATTTTTTATGAAAACTTTATAAAAAAATTATTGAAAACTTTTAAAACATTTTAGGAAAGGGAAATTGGAAAACTTTTTTTCAAAATTTCTTGAGCACCTGAAAATTGATATATGCAACTCAGCTAAATTTTTGCCATGATGAGTAGATGATCCGGTCAACCGGATGTTACCACGCCCTATGCTCTCTACTGAGGAGAGAATCAACTGAGTCCTTTGATGAGCGGATCCGGAGAGATGGAATACATGTGGTATTCAGTCAACTATAGAACTCAGTAATAGCCCACCAGAGGAAGCCCGATTCTGGATACGAGGCTGACTCAGAAGATAATATTTTTGGACAACAAGTGGAGGAGTCCGATTCAGTTGCATTTGAGCCTGAGGAACAATCCAGTGAGAGCTATACCCCATGCTCTCCAGAGCCAGAGCCTAAGCCAGCAGAGCCTGAGCCAGCTAAGGTCGAGCCAGAAGCAGTTCCTAAAATTATCGTCATCAGTGACGATGAGGATTCCATTGCAGATAATTTTGGACCTCCAGTACTAGGCAATCCACAACAAGAAGAACAAGAAATCAGTGAGAGAATTAAGAAATCTAGATTTGATTTGAATCTGTAATTGCTTTGTACTTCCTATTTTTAGTCAAATCAAAGTTTGCTTTCAAGTAGTAGAAATGGCCTCAAATTCAAATCTCCCAATTCCTAAATTTAATGGTAGTGATTATGAATACTGGTCAATAAAGATGAAAACTATGTTGATTGGTAAAGGTTTATGGGAAATAGTTGAAGAGGGTTACACAAAACCCTCTCTTGTTGACTGGTCTGCTTTAAGTGTTGCCGATAGAAAAGCCAAGAAAGAAGCCCATAAAAATAATTCCTTTGCCCTGTACCATTTACAAGCAGCTCTAGATAAAAGTATATTTCCTAGAATAGCATCCTGTGTAACAACTCAAGATGCTTGGAAGGCTTTAAAGGAAAGTTTTCAAGGGAGTGATCAAGTGAAGTAGGTCAGGCTTCAAACTTTGAAAAGAGATTTTGAAAATCTCATAATGCAGGAGAATGAGAAAGTAGGAGACTACTGCGTGCGAGTCAAAGTCATGGTAGATAAAATGGTCACTCTAGGTGAAGAAGTTAAACCATAAGTTGTGGTAAAGAAAGTGTTGTGAACACTTCTTCCTAAGTGGAATCATGTAGCAATCATTATTGAAGAGTCAAAATATTTGACTACACTTTCCTTTGATGCACTGATTGGTTCTCTCCTTTCACATGAAGAGATATTGCAGGAATCTTCTTCCACCAGCCATGGTGGTGATGACAAAGCCTTCACTTCACAAGAAGGAAAAGGCCAAGGTAGAGGTCGTGGCAGAGGTCAGCAAAGAGGAAGAGGTAGGAATAGTCCACGAGGTGGAATTCCAAGTAGAGGAGGATCTTCAAACAGAGGTGGAGGTCAAAACAAAAGTGGTCAGTAGAACAAAGGAAAGCATCCAGGCCGAGGAAAAGGAAGTGACAAGTCAAAGCAAGTTTGCTACAATTGTGGCAAACCTAGCCACTTCGCTCGTGACTATTGGTCAAAACCCTCACAAGGGAGCAACAACAACTAGAGTAGTCAGTATGGCAATTTTGGAGAAGAGGAAGGGACCTCAAATCTCTTTCTCTCATATGGCAAGTCAGATCAGAACTTGAATGACACCTGGATCTTGGACACTGGGTGTTCAAATCATATGAGTGGCAAAGAAGAACTCTTTGCTACCCTGGATTCTTCTTACAAATCTAGCATCAAGTTAGGAGACGACAAGTCATTGGCGGTTGAAGGCATTGGAGCCTTGGAGGTTCCAACAAAAGAGGGTGTCAAACAGGTGAATGACATCTATTACACCCCTCATCTCCAACACAATCTTCTTAGTGTTGGTCAAATGTTGGAGAAAAACTATAAGTTGCTATTTGATGAGGGTAAATGTATCATTTTTGATAAAAATGATAGTAATAGAGTCATTACATAGGTTCCAATGACTAAGAACAGGTTATTCCCTTTGAAGTTTGGCCAGCCAGGAGGAGATAAATTGGCAAATGTTGCTATTGCAAATCCAAGTGTACTGTGGCACTTGAGATACGGTCATCTGAATTCAGCCAGTTTGAAGATGTTAACTTCGCAAGCGATGGTAACCGGACTTCCTAAAGTTTAGGATAATAAGGAAGTCTGTGAAGGTTGTGCCTTGGGCAAGCATGCTAGAA
The DNA here is from genome assembly GCA_028583015.1 of Wollemia nobilis. Taxonomy (NCBI): domain Eukaryota; kingdom Viridiplantae; phylum Streptophyta; class Pinopsida; order Araucariales; family Araucariaceae; genus Wollemia; species Wollemia nobilis. Next base: position 5,799,766 of record JAQPPZ010002530.1, read on the forward strand.
CCAAATTTCCTCAAGGGTAAGCATGGTGGGCCAGTTATCCACTTTAGCTAGTGCATTCGGACATTTGTGGTCCAATGCAGACCAAGAGCATTGGTAACAACTCTTACTTTCTTCTTTTCATTGATGATTTTTCAAGAATGTGTTGGATATATTTTTTGAAGCATAAATATGAAGCATTTGACTGCTTCGTAGAATTTAAAACAAGAGTTGAAAAAGAAAGTGGATATTTTGTTAAGTGTCTCAGATCAGATAAAGGAGGAGAATACTCCTCTAATGATTTTTTGAATTTTTGTAAAGAACATGGAATAAAGAGGTAGTTCACTGCTGCCTATACTCCACAACAGAATGGTGTGGTTGAAAGAAAGAACCACACCATTGTAGAGATGGCAATATCTATGCTTCAAACGAAGCATTTGAGCAATATGTATTGGGCAGATGCAGCCAGGACCAATGTGTATATTTTGAATAGGAGCCCTACTTCAAGTTTGAAAGGGAAAACTCCTTACCAAGCATGGTATGGTAAGAAACCAAATGTCAAGCATTTCAGAGTGTTTGGTTCACTGGCTTACTCACACATTCCTGATGAGCAGAGGAAGAAGCTCGATCCCAAGAGTCAAGCATGCATTTTTGTAGGGTACTGTGAGACCACAAAAGCTTATAGACTCTACAATCCCAGGACTCGAAAGATAATACTTTCCAGGGATGTGATTTTTGATGAAGGGGGAGAATGGGGACATTCCCAAATTTATAGTAATGTTGAATCTCATGATGCAGGTTCTTCACAAATTCAACAAGCACCACAGAAAGGCAAGAAGTCTCCTCCTCCAAGCCCAAGAAGACATTCGACATCCAATTCATCATCTTCTTCACCAAGTCCTTCTCCACAAAGGTCAGTCAGTTCCTCACCAATGGATATTGATTCTCCATCCAGAGGTAAGAGAACTCTCCAGCATCATCCATCTTATCAGATGTTGGATAAATTTTTTTCAAGAAGATATACTAGAAGTCAAGCTAGTGAAATGAGTTCTATTTTGCAAAGACTTGAAAATATGCATTTGTATGGTGATGATGACTCCCAAGAACCTCGGGGAGATGTAGTTAACTATGCTTTGTTAACTAGTGCACAACTTGAACCTTCTAGTTATGAGAAGGCATGTACTCAAAAAATTTGGCAAGATGCCATGAAAGAGGAGATAACCTCTATAAAAAACAATGACACTTGGGAGCTGGTAAAGCTTCCTAAAGGCAAGAAATGTGTTGGATGTAAATGGGTTTTCAAGACCAAATTCAATGCTTATGGAAGCATTGAAAGGCACAAAGCAAGATTGGTTGCAAAAGGATTTACACAGAAGTATGGTATTGATTATGAGGAGACATTTGCTCCTGTAGCCCGAAAGGAGACCATCAAAATAGTTCTTGCTTTAGCTGCTCACAAGGGTTGGAAAATCCAACACATGGATGTGAAAAGTGCCTTTCTCAATGGGTACTTGATAGAGGAGGTGTATGTTGAGCAACCTCAAGTATTTCAAGAGCAAGGTAAGGAGAACCTTGTTTACAGACTAAAAAAGGCACTCTATGGCCTCAAGCAGGCATCACGAGCTTGGTACTCATGCATTGATGGGTACTTTAAAGATTTTGGGTTCACCAAAAGCAGAAATGAACCCACCCTTTACTACCTGAAGCAAGGTAATGACATCCTCATAGTTTACTTGTATGTGGATGATCTCATATTCATGGGTAGTAATGAAAAAGTGAATATGGAGTTCAAGCGCTCCATGATGAAGTAGTTTGAGATGAAAGATCTTGGCTTAATGCACTACTTCCTTGGAATGGAAGTCCATCAGACAGATACAGGGATCTTCATCTGTCAACATAAGTATGCTCGGGACATGATCAAGAAGTTTGCTATGGAGCATTGCAAAGTAGTTGCAACTCTAGTTGGACATGGGATCCAATTAAGCAAAGATGATGGAGCACCAAAAGTTGACGTGACCACTTTCAGGAGCATGGTTGGGAGTTTGATGTTTCTCGCCAACACTAGACCTGATATTCAATATGTTATTTCTCTTGTCTCTCAATTTATGGCTAGCCCATCTGAGCTGCATTTGCAAGAAGCTAAGAGAATTCTCAGATATGTGAAGGGTACATTGGATTTTGGAATCCAATACCATAAATGTAACACTATCAAGCTTGTAGGCTTCAGTGATAGTGATTGGGGCAGCAACATTGATGACAGAAAATCAACTTCAGGGAACTATTTTAGTCTGGGATCAGGACTAATAACTTGGAGTTCCAAAAAGCAAACTGTGGTAGCTTTGTCTTCTACATAAGCTGAGTATATAGCAGTCACCTATGCTAGTACTCAAGCCTTATGGCTAAGAAAAGTGTTGGAAGATCTTGGAGGGCAGAAAAGTGGTCCAACTAGAATAATGACAACACCAAAAAATTACATCCGAGATATGGTGGAGCATGAAATTTTTGAGCTTAAATTTTGCCGCACTTTGGAGAATGTTGTAGATATCTTCACCAAAGTGATGGCTAAAGCTCAATTTATAAATCTGAGAGACTGTGTAGTCAGTCCTCTCAACTTTAAGGGGGAGAATGTTGCAAATATGAAGAGGGTTTAGATATTTCTAGGCTTAGTGTGAACATGGCTGTAATAGTCGACATAGTTTTGTCAAATTTTTTTTAAAAATCCTCCATCCCCTCTCCTACATTCTCTCCTACATTTCCTCACCTCCTTTCCTTCTTTCCTCCCACCACCATTTCCTCCTTATCTCTCCATATCTCCCACTCCCTATTTCCTGCTCCTCCTCATCCTCCTTATTCCTCCACCTCCTTCCTTATCCCTTATCCCTCCACGTTCCCCTGATTTCCCTTATCTCTCCGCCTTTTCCTCCACTCTCTCCCTTCCTCCTTCTTCCCCTCCTATAAATACTTATCTCCCTACTAAGCGTTGAAGAGTGAGTGTAATGTTTTAAATTAATTAAATAAATTGTTTTATTTTATTTTATAGCCCACCTTCATTCAGTGGTGTCCTTACTACTCTACTATCATTCGAGTGACTTCTTTGCCTATCCCCTCAGATCAATTATGGCTCCATACTTGGTGATCAAATTCTTAGTTGTGCCTAGTTTTTTTATCTGTAAAGTGCACTCTTCCTCTACCAGCAAGGCCTCTTCTGCATGAGTGTCTCCCCCATCCTATTCCTATTGACATTGGGTTTCTCTGCGCTAATGGTGATTCCTCCATTTCTTGAAGTAACCCTCTACCACCCATAAACCATTGAGGTCCTTGTAATATTAAGGATGGTTGTCCCCATGTACACTGTATTAAAGTATTTGGTAAGATTCCCCTAATTCCTGGTAATCCTCATAGATTTCTTGTCTAGTTCATATAGGCTAAAGGTGTATCTCCTATCCATCTAGGAGTAGGGGGTTAGAAAATTCCTCGTCGTATTCCTCCTCTAATTGTAACATCACCTTGTCCTCATTCATTTCATATTTGAATACCTTCTCTCCTTCCTGGCTAAAGCCTTAGGGGTCTTTCCCTGTTCCTTCCTCCTATTGCTTGGGTATTAGGAGTTATCTCTACCAACTCAATGTTGGCTAGTGGACTTCTACTTCTTCCTGTACTTGGTGATAATTTTTGTAGTGCTCTGATTCTTTGATCCACACGTACTAGGTTACGTCTCCATCTTCTTTCCTTGAAGTTTCTTTATGGTGATGATGTTGCCAAAACCTCTTTATATGCGTAAGAAAAGTCTGTCTCAAAACTTGAATTATTATAATTCTCTTCTCTCTGTTTTGCCTAATTCGTTGGCATATTAATAATTCTCTCCAATATTCATACTTCTCTCCTTTGTCTTCTCAAATGTTGATATGCTATTATATATGTTTGCAGTTCAAGGTTGGATTTATTTCCTTGTGATATTTCCATTTGTCGTTGTATTGTTGTACATGCTGGGGGATCACAGTTACCTCAAGGGTTCTGAGGGTTTCTTGGATAATCATATTTATCACTACTTCCTATACTAGGTTCTATTACTAGCCAAGGCATTCCTTCATTACTAGAGTCACTCAAATCTAGTTGTATATTGCTTTGTGATTCAGGTGATGTAATTGCATCTTTAATGTCTCACCACAACATCTCTACATATTCATTTGTCATTGGTAGATCATTCGGTGGTACCTCTGAGCTTGTGCTTGCACCATCATTCCCTCCACCACTTCTTGGATTTAAGCCCTATCTAAGCCAATGGAGCAAGTCTAGCTAATTATTGATCAATGGTATCATTCCTGTCTTCCTTCAAAACTTCCATTTCAAATATGTCCACTCTATCTTCATATCATACTATTAGCCGTATCGTTCTTTGTCCTTCCACTTACTGGGGTAGTTCTCTCCGTTATCCCTGAGGATACATCCTATTTCTACTTACTGGGGTTGCTTATTATTACCTTCTCCTATTCCTGGGTAATAGTACTATCTCCTAATGTTATATTTCATTTGGAGAAATCCATTCTTCATCTTCTTCTTCCACTCATTCGATCCCATCAGCAAATTTGACATGTACTCATAATCTTATTTCTCTGAGCCAAGGTACCAACTCTTGATTTTCTATGATTTTTTGTGGTTCCTCCCATTTTAAAAATAAGTGTGCGAGTCTTGTATCAAGATTATCCCATGATGGACTTGGCTCAATTTGAGCTTCATTTTGAGCTTCCACTCATCTTCATCATTAATTTTTTTTTGAAGAAATGAATAAGCACTATACCTTGTAAGGCTTCAACTTTGAGCCATTTAAAGTATCAGGTACCTCTATCCCATTCAAGTTTTGTAACTTGACTACTCCATTATTCATTACTTCAACTAATTTATAGGGACCAAGCCATAACGTATTCAGCTTACCAGGATTGATTTCCCGCTTTCCATTAAACTTTAGAACCAAGTCACCCAGACTAAGTTCCAATTATCGCAAATGTTTGTCATGCTAGGCATTCCATATTTTTTGAGCTACCTCAATCACCAATTTTTCCATGATTATTCTTTCATCCAACTTGATTAGTGATATCAGTAATTCTTCCAAACTTTCTTGATCACCTAAGCGATGCTCTACCACAACTCTCAAACTTGGTATCAAGAATTCAACTGGCACCACTACTTCCTATACATACATAAATTGGAAAGGTGTATGTTCTATTGTAGGTTTAAAAGTTGTTCTATATACCCACAAAATGGATGGTAGCCGTTCCTCCCAATATGCTCCCTCTATTCCATAGGTTTTATATAGAGTAGATACCAAGAATTTGTTTGTTGCTTCCACCTGCCCATTTTCCCTAGGATAGTACAGACTAGATAGTGAATACAAAATCTTGAACTCTGTGGTCAACATCTTGATGATATTATTAACAGAGTGTCCTCCTAGATCGCTTGCTATTTGTATTGGAATACCAAACCTTGTGATTACCTATTTATACAAGAATCTCACTATGCTTTTTTCTAAATTATCAGGTAGTGCTCTTTCTTCTACCCATTTTGTCAAGTATTCTATCGCTACTATGATGTATCTACACTTCCTCCATCGAGATGTCTTAAATGGTTTGACAAAGTCTAATACCCATCATTCAAATAACTCTTGTGGTTGTTATGGATGCAAGGGCATAAAGTCCCTCTTTACTAACTTCCCTGATCTTTGGCAAGTATCGCATGCTTTCACATATTCCTTTACATCATTATACAATGTGGGCCACCATAGTCCTGCTAGCAATATCTTTCTAGCAATCACATCTAGTCCCATATACCCTCCTGCTAAGCCTACGTGGGCCTCTTTCAATGCTACTTTAACTTCTTCATCCATCACATACCTTCATAGGATACCATCACTTCCCATATTATAAAAAAATCTTGTTATTATCTAAAAAGGTGATGACTTCATTATTACTTTATTTTTCTCAATTGCCATAATTTCTTATGGTAACTCTCCCATGGATAGATATTGGCCAATTAACTTGTACCATGATAGAACAACGTTGATGGCAAATAATTATGCATCTGGAAATTCATAAGGAACTCTTGTTCCTATAGGTTTCCCTGATTGTATCTGAGACAACTAGCTTACAATCACGTGCTTCTTACTAGCCCTCACCACTACTCAAAATACGAACTCTTGAAGGGTAACGAGCCGCCTATTGACTCATCCTTGTATCAGCAACTTATTTATCAAGTACATTAGGACTTGGTGATTGACATAGAAGGAAAATGGATTCACCAATAAGTAATACCTAAAATTTTGAATTGCATATACCATTTCCAAAGCTTCTATTTCTATTGTACTATAATTTCTCTTTGGCCTTGACAAAAGATGACTGGCAAAGAAAATGGGCTAGTCTAGCCTAAACTACCCTTCTTGTGCTAAAGCACATCCAATTGTAAAATTTGAAGCATCAATATGGACATGGAATTCCTTATCCTAGTTTGGGAACACCAAAATTGAACTACTCACAAGCTTAGCCTTCAACTCCTCGAAGGCTCCTTGGTGCTCCTCTATCCATATGAAAGGAATGTTATTTTTCATAAAGGAATCCAATGAGTAGGATACATGTACATAATTATTGATAAACCTTTGATAGTAACCCATCGATCCAAGGAATATTTTAAGTGAACTCACATTAAATGGTTCTTCCATGTACAATATCACATGGATCTTATCAAGATTTTTCTTCAATCCTTCACTGCACATAATGTGTCCCAACAGTTTCCCATATAGTACCATCAGATAGCATTTCCCTAGATTTAATGATATCTATGCATTTATACACCTAATCATACATTCACTGAGGGCAGGAAGATATTCCTTGATCTTCCCGTAAATGGACCAATCATCAAAAATACTTTAAAGTTTCCTATTGCCAATTGATCAAATATATATAGTATGATACGCTAAAATGTAGCTGGGGTGTTACAAAGCCTGAATGGCATTCGGTTGTATGCATAGATTCCATTATCCATAATAAATGTGGTCTTTAGCTTATCCTCCTCAACTATACTAATTTTATTATATCTCGAAAATGCATCCAAGAATGAATAAATCTTATGTCCTGTGACTTCTTACAAGATAGAATCTGTGAAGGGAATAGAGAAGGGATCCTTAATAGTTACGATGTTTAGACTCCTAAAGTCCATGCATATTCACCCAGGTGTTTGAAGAACACAAGCTTATACTGAGAGGGGGGGTGAACAGTATAAGATCCTTTTTAACTTGATTTATCACTACAACTTTCAAATTATTAACAAGCAGAATAAGATAGCAGTAAAATAGTGCACAAGAAGCAATCCGCAATGAGACACAGCAAATTAATCCACGGATAAAAACTTTTCTTCTAAAAGTTATATCAAAACCTCTGGGAAACCTCCCCGATTACAATGTTTATGAGCCTCAGCTCAAAGGAGACACCTTCCCCTAATTCAACTTTGCTAGTGATCCTCTAGAGGACCTCTATCTCTTTTGCCCTTAGCAAGTGGAACTCTTTCCATAGAAGACACCTGTCTTCACTGCTCTGGCTGGAGATCTCTGTCCTCAACTCTGTCACAGCAAGCTGGTCCTCTTTTCTGCACCAAAACATAGTCCTTCGGTCTGGCACAATTCTGTCCTCTTCCTGCCTCAAATTTTGTCCTCAATCTGGTCCTCAAACTGGTGAAAGAAGAACGGTTCACAAGCTCTTCAAATGCTTGCACAAAGCTACCTCCAAGTCTTTACTGTTCTGTTACAATCGTGTTTGGTCGAAACCAACTCTCGCACAGTTCTACGCAGTTACAGCAAGTACACGATAGTACACAACACTTCGGCTGTTGAACCCTTCACTTCTACGTGCTGTCTTTGAATGTTGCAACAACAACACCTTCTACTCCTTTGCGCATCCACGGTAGTACTGTCTTCCCTCTCTGTGCAACCACAACAGCACACAACAGTACACAACACTTCGACTGTCGAACCCTTCACTTTTGTGTGCTGTCTTCGAATGTCACAACACCAACACTTTCTACTCCTTTGCGCATCCACCGTAGTACTGTCTTCACCCTTTGTGTAACCACAGCAGCAAGACTTTCCACACTCAACTTCTTGACGATCAAACTTATCCCCCGCACTTTACTTGCGCAGATCGCATTACAAACGCACACTTCGATCACACCCAAAAATGCTCAAATAGTCTTCCTTTAATACTCACAATCTCAAGATGAAATCTTTGATCTTTAGTCGGCTGTTCAATCTTCTACCACGTCGGCTGTAAGACTTTATACTTTGTCGACAAAGGTTAACTTCGTCGGCTTCAAACGCTTCTACTGTTCTATGGCTTTTTTCCCGTGACACTCAAATATGTCATGATATCGCTACGCCTTGGTCTGCCATACACCTTGTATTACACGCTGTCACGAAATCGTGACACTACTCCTGTCGAGCGCCTTCTTTGATTTGTTGTCGTGAAATCGCTACACTACAGCCTTTGCTGACGTCATCGCAAATCTTGTCACGAAATCGTGACGCTCTAGACTTCACTGCCTTCTTCTCCTTTGCTGTCACGAAATCGCGATGCTATAGCTTTTGCTGACGTCATCATGAATCTTGTCATGAAATCGTGACGTTCTGGACTTCACTGCCTTCTTCTCCTTTGCTATCGTGAAATCGTGACGCTATAGCTTTTGCTGACGTCATCATGAATCTTGTCATGAAATCATGATGCTCTAGACTTCACTGCCTTCTTCTCCGCAACTGTCACGAAATCGTGACACCTTTGCCTCTTGCTGACGTCATCATGATTTTGGTCGTGAAATCGCGATGCTCTGGACTTCACTGCCTTCTTCTTCGCAACTATCATGAAATCGTGACACCTTTGCCTTTTGCTGACGTCATCAGCAACTCTGTCACGAAATCGTGACACCTCTTGCTTCTTCGTCCTTCTCTTGGTTTGCACTGGCAAAAATGAAACATGTCACGAAATCGTGACGCTTTCGCTGCCTTAGAATCTTTCTTGCCAACTGCTCGCGAAACTGGAACATGTCGCGAAATCGTGACACTTTCTGCATCCGTACAACTTCTTCGAAACTTGTCACGAAATCGTGACACTTTTTGCCCGCTGTGCTTCTGCCTTCCTGCATGTCACGAAATCACGACAGTTTTGGCCAAACTTTCTCTCTCCTCAAACATGTCGCGAAATCGTGACACTTTTGCCCGCTTTGCCTCTGCCTTCCTGCATGTCACGAAATCGTGACAGTTTTGGCCGAACTTTCTCTCTCCTCAAACATGTCGCGAAATCATGACTTTCTCTCTCCTCAAACATGTCGCGAAATCATGACAGTTTTTCCAGCAGCCTGCAAACTTTATTCTACTTAATATTTTTCTGGATTTTTGGCAACTGGGCTACTCTGATTTTCTTGGAGGCTTACTGACCAACTAAAACCTTCAACAAAAACACATCCTTGGACATAAAAGCAAGTTGCTCCAAAGGTTCCTCGATATCAAAAACAACATCTACCAATAACTCTTTGACATCAATGACAACAACTAAACTTAGCCAAAAGCAATGTACTCAAGGTTCCCAAAATTGCCAACAATCTCCCCCTTTGTCATTGATGGCAACCCTTAACTAAAACACATCTTCCAAGAGCCAAAACTGAAACCAATCTCTTCAAGTTTTGCTCCCCCTGACTTGAAGCTCTTCTCTCCACTTGAAAACTCTCCCCCTTACTTAAATCTCTCCCCCTTTGTCATCAATGGCAAAGGGTCATCTTTGGGGCTCGGGACTAAGAAAGAGCCTCTTAGCTTAGTCCCTCCCCCATCTCCTGATGAGATGATTAAAATAGGGTTGGGAGTGACACTCCCATTAAACACTCATCATCATTAGTGTCCAAGATTTCTTTGTCGGGCCTTCTCTTGAATTCTTTTCCTGTATTTTTGTTCCTGTCACTGTTCTGATCCTCGGACCTGTTAATACTACTGTTCCTGTTTCTTTTATCTTTTTTGTTCTTATCTGTACCTTGATCCTTGGATCTGTTCATGTCATTTTTCTTATTTTTGTCCATGCCTTGATTCTTGAACTTGTTCATGCTGCTGTTTCTGTTCCTGTATCTCAGAAGATCAGCTCTACACTGTCTAGCTAGGTGTCCTTCATTGTTGCATTTATAGCAGGTAACAATATCAGTCATGGTTGTTCTTTGAATTCGCCTGTTTTGACTAACCCAGTTCGTGTTATGTGTCTTGCAAAAAATTGCCTTGTGCCCGAATTGTTGACAAGAGTAGCAATACCCTTGAAAGAAATTACGTCTCCTGAAACTGTCATTTACTCTCTGCATTTGAGTCATGCACTTGTACTGACCATGTGACCAAATCTGTGACACACATAACATCTGCCGTGAAATTTTCTTTTGTTCGACTTCATGGGTCCCGAAAACTTCTTCTTCTCAATCTGAATATCATTTTCTATTTCTGCGTATTCATCACTTACGGACTCATGATCTGAAGTATTTTCTTCAACAGGACTCTCTTTCTTTTGAAATCTTTTGCTAGATTCACCAACCTGTTCCTTGTGCGGCTTAATAAAACCGAGACCTGTTTTATCTGTTGGTTTTCTCTGTCCTTCGATGAGAAATTTAACCTTCTTGGAGCTATCCTGAAATCTGTAGAGCTTATCCTTATACTCTTTATTTTCTTCTTTCAAAGAAGCTATTTCCTGTTCTAACTCACTATACTCCAAAATTTTAGATTCTAACTCATTTTTGAGTTCTTGTGTCTTAGCCATAGATACTTCAAGATTTTCTACAAGTTCATCTATCTCCATACAGCATTCATCTACCTTAATCTTGAGTCTATCATTCTTCTTTCTTTCCTTTTTCAAAACACTAAGAGCATTATTGAGTTCGCATTCAAGATCCTCTATTTGATGGCGCTTTGAATCATCACAACCTTTTTCAGATTTCTTATCACTCGAGGTGCTACCTTTTTCAAAAACCATACATGCATCTTCATTGGGGTTTTCTGAAACATCCTCATACATACTAGCAGCCAAATCATCATTTCCGCAATCATCCTCAAGGTGCCCAAAATTTCCACATCTAAAACATTTCATGATAATGAATTTGTGTTTCGGTTCTTCCTCTTTTTCTGAAATGAACAACATCTCATTTTCATCATCACTAGAAGAACTGTCACTTTCATTGCTAGAACACTTACTTGCTTTGTCCAAGTAGAAGCTCTTCTTATTCTTGTGAGAATGCCTCTTTCCATGATTGTTGTACTCATCTTTGCTTTTTGGGTGATTGTTGTACTCATTTTTGTTGTTTCTGTAATACCTGTGCTTTTTAGAATCCTTGCTTTTAACATCCTGTATATCTTCATCACTTTCATCTTTAGAAATAGTACAGTCAGTAGCATAATGACCAAATTTCCCGTAGTTGAAACATCTTATATTTTTCTTGCTTTTGTGCTTTCTGGAAAACTTGCCTTTCCTGTTGTAATATGCCTCTTCCTCACTAGAAGACTCATCACTTTCTTGAATCTATTTGCCCTTCGATTTCTTGATAGCTTTGAAAGCTGCCTCTTTCTTTACATTAACTTTCACTTGTGTCCTCAATTCAAATGCTGCAAGAATACTATGGAGCTCATCCTTTTTCAATTTATCTAAATCTTTGGCTTCCTCAATAGCAGAAATATTTTCGCTAAATCTATTTGGAAGAGATCTTAAAATCTTATCACACACATCATTTTCAGCAAGTTCAAGACCTAAGTCTTTCATAGAATTAACAACTTCATCCATCCGGAGCATGTAGTCACTAATATTTTCATCATCATTCATCTTGAGTTGTTCAAACATACCTTTAAAATGTCTTAACTTGGCCTTTCGAACATTTGCATCACCTGTATGAACAACCTGCAATTGATTCCACATTTCACTGGCTGTCTTGCAGTGAATAACTTTAGTGAGATCTGCCTTTTGTAAACCCTTCAAGATTGCATTCATGGCTTTTGAATTGCTGTGATGTAGAAGTCTGTCTTCTTTAGTGTAAGGACCATTTGTAGGAATGGTATATCCATCTTCAACAACTTCCCATACCTCATTACCGAGAGCCATTAGATAGACTTTCATTCTTGCACTCCATAGACCAAAATCTGATCCATCAAGAATAGGTGCTGCATTGCTACTCGAGTAGTCCATTGTGTTCTTTGTAAACTTTTCCTTCAAGCTGTTAAACTTTTTGAAGGCACTGGCTCTGATACCAATTGAAGAACACAAGCTTATACTGAGAGGGGGGGTGAACAGTATAAGATCCTTTTTAACTTGATTTATCACTACAGCTTTCAAATTATTAACAAGCAGAATAAGATAGCAGTAATGACAGCAGTAAAACAGTGCACAAGAAGCAATCCGCAATGAGACACAACAAATTAATCCATGGATAAAAACTTTTCTTCTAAAAGTTATATCAAAACCTCTGGGAAACCTCCTCGATTACAATGTTTATGAGCCTCAGCTCAAAGGAGACACCTTCCCCTAATTCAACTTTGCTAGTGATCCTCTAGAGGACCTCTATCTCTTTTGCCCTTAGCAAGTGGAACTCTTTCCACAGAAGACACCTGTCTTCACTGCTCTGGCTGGAGATCTCTGTCCTCAACTCTGTCATAGCAAGCTGGTCCTCTTTTTTGCACCAAAACACAGTCCTTCGGTCTGGCACAATTCTGTCCTCTTCCTGCCTCAAATTCTGTCCTCAATCTGGTCCTCAAACTGGTGAAAGAAGAACGGTTCACAAGCTCTTCAAATGCTTGCACAAAGCTACCTCCAAGTCTTTACTGTTCTGTTATAGTCGTGTTTGGTCGAAACCAACTCTCGCATAGTTCTACGCAATTACAATGATACAGCGAGTACACAACACTTCGGCTGTTGAACCCTTCACTTCTACGTGCTGTCTTTGAATGTTGCAACAACAACACCTTTTGCTCCTTTGCGCATCCACGGTAGTACTGTCTTCCCTCTCTGTGCAACCACAACAGCACACAGCAGTACACAACACTTCGACTATCGAACCCTTCACTTTTGCGTGCTGTCTTCGAATGTCACAACACCAACACTTTCTACTCCTTTGCGCATCCATCGTAGTACTGTCTTCACCCTTTGTGTAACCACAACAGCAAGACTTTCCACACTCAACTTCTTGACGATCAAACTTATCCCCCGCACTTTACTTGCGAGATCGCATTACGAACGCACACTTCGATCCACACCAAAAAATGCTCAAATAGTCTTCCTTTAATACTCACAATCTCAAGATGAAATCTTTGATCTTTAGTCGACTGTTCAATCTTCTACCACGTCGGCTGTAAGACTTTATACTTTGTCGGCAAAGGTTAACTTCGTCGGCTTCAAACGCTTCTATTGTTCTGTGGCTTTTTTCGTGTGACACTCAAATATGTCACGATATCGCTACGCCTTGGTCTGCCGTACACCTTGTATTACACGCTGTCGCGAAATCGTGACACTACTCCTATCGAGCGCCTTCTTTGATTTGCTGTCACGAAATCGCTACACTACAGCCTTTGCTGACGTCATCGCAAATCTTGTCATGAAATCGTGACGCTCTAGACTTCACTGCCTTCTTCTCCTTTGTTGTCGCGAAATCGCGACGCTACAGCTTTTGCTGACGTCATCATGAATCTTGTCGTGAAATCGTGACGCTCTGGACTTCACTGCCTTCTTCTCCTTTGCTGTCGTGAAATCGTGACGCTACAGCTTTTGCTGACGTCATCATGAATCTTGTCGCGAAATCGCGACGCTCTAGACTTCACTGCCTTCTTCTCCGCAACTGTCACGAAATCGTGACACCTTTGCCTCTTGCTGACGTCATCATGATTTTGGTCGCGAAATCGCGACGCTCTGGACTTCACTGCCTTCTTCTCCGCAACTATCGCGAAATCGTGACACCTTTGCCTTTTGCTGACGTCATCAGCAACTCTGTCACGAAATCGTGACACCTCTTGCTTCTTCGTCCTTCTCTTGGTTTGCACTGGCAAAAATGAAACATGTCACGAAATCGTGACGCTTTCGCTGCCTTAGAATCTTTCTTGCCAACTGCTCGTGAAACTGGAACATGTCGCGAAATCGTGACACTTTCTGCATCCGTACGACTTCTTCGAAACTTGTCACGAAATCGCGACACTTTTTGCCCGCTGTGCTTCTGCCTTCTTGCATGTCGCGAAATCATGACAGTTTTGGCCAAACTTTCTCTCTCCTCAAACATGTCACGAAATCGTGACACTTTTGCCCGCTTTGCCTCTGCCTTCTTGCATGTCGCGAAATCGTGACAGTTTTGGCCGAACTTTCTCTCTCCTCAAACATGTCGCGAAATCATGACTTTCTCTCTCCTCAAACATGTCGCGAAATCGTGACACCTGCAAACTTTATTCTACTTAATCTTTTTCTGGATTTTTGGCAACTGGGCTACTCTGATTTTCTTGGAGGCTTACTGACCAACTAAAACCTTCAACAAAAACACATCCTTGGACATAAAAGCAAGTTGCTCCAAAGGTTCCTCGATATCAAAAACAACATCTACCAATAACTCTTTGACATCAATGACAACAACTAAACTTAGCCAAAAGCAATGTACTCAAGGTACCCAAAATTGCCAACAGTGTTGTAGGTGAGTTGGAGAGGAGAGGGCAATCCTCCAAGGGATGTCCTAGGTTTAAATATCCACCCTACCAAAATCCAATTGATAATGTTGGTGCGGGTAGGGTCGGGTGTGACTCTCGAGTGACTTTGATGGTGTAGAACTCCCTATTCATGGTCTCTCAGACCAAGGTGGCCCCACAAGGGGTTTTTCGCTTAAAAAAAAAATCCATGCATATTCTAATCTTATCTACTTCCTTCTTCAATGTGATTACTATAGGTGAGACCCATTCACTAGTTGTCACCCTGAAGATGATTCCTACTTCCAACATATTTTCTATCTCTGCATTCACTAATGCAACATACTTTGGGTTCATTCTATATGGTCTCCTTCTTACGGGTTGAGCTCCAGGAATTAGCGTAATCTTGTGGACACGCAATTTTGGTGGTACTCCTTTTAGGTCCTTATATGTCCATGCAAAGACATTCTTATATTACAAGAATATATTAAAAGCTACCACTTTTAGTATAGGATTCCAATCATCACCATAGTGAATCATCCTAGGTTCCTCCTCTATTCCTAGATTGATGTTCACTATCTAAGGTACTTCATATTTGATATTTTCCGATTCACTTGTAGCTTTTTCTACATTCTTTGGGTGTACCGACATTGTATCAATATCTGCATCTCCTACTATATATTCTGCAAAACTTTTAGAAAATGTCCATTTCTCTTCTACTTCCTTCTTAGGTTCTTGGTTAACCTTTGGTTTATATTATTTTCCTTGATCTCCTCTGACTCAATATAGAGGCATTTAGGATGAAAATTTTTGTACTCCTCCATTTACCAATGAATAATTCTGCTATCATATCTAGATTTATCTTTGCTACATTCATCTAGGTACAACATTCCTTCTCCGTCAGGTTCGTGTCCTTCATCTCCCAAGGAATTTTATGATTCATCCATCGTGGCTACATCCTAACTAACTTTTTGATTAGCTATATTAATCATATATTTATGTTGCCCTTTCTTAAAAGTGATCTGATTCTTTCCCCAATTGTGATTAACTTTGGCTACTCATAGCCAGCCTCTCCCCAAGAGAGCATCGTATGCAGGTTTCTACATTGTAATCACAAAAAAATAAAATACAAACTCTTGGTCAGATATCACCACTTATTGTGTTGTCAAGACTCCCTTTATCTCGATGCCATTCTAGTAAGAACCATATAATTTGAAGCTCAATGCCTATAGATATGGAGTGCCTAGTTCTAGACATGTTTTTTTAGGTAGCAAATTGACACTGGATCCTCTATCCATAATTATTTGTGTCAATTTGTGCCCTAGGATCTCCATATGAACTAATGCTAGTTTCTTTCCCATATCAATCATTAATATAGTTGGATTCATGAACTGATATTTTTGCTCCTTCTCCTGAATTGGTTGGCTCTGCACTTCCATCACCTTCTATGGTTGTATTTATTCCACCATTACTTTTTGCAATGCTGGAATAACTTCTAATAGATTCGATATTGTAATTTCTACTATGGTATCCAAAATCTATGCTACCAAATTTTGCATAATGGTCTCTTGGTCTGATGGTTTTCTCAGTTTCTTATCGGCTGTTGACTCTACTCACCTAGTCTTCTCAACTTCTTGCAATATTTTCTTTGCTACTTGCCAACACTACTTTTACTTTGTTGGCTTTGGATACTTATCCTTATTAGCCTTATTTATCATCATGGCTAAAACTTATTGGGTTTCCTCCTTAACTTGAGGAACCTCTATGTCTAGATAGTTAACATTCTGCATGTTACTTGAACTTACATGTTTTGGGTGATTCGCTTCTTTGTGGTTCCTCGAACCACACCATATACACATATGTGTAGTGCTTACTTACGGTGTTTTTTGCATCTATAGTGAAGGATAATTTTTCATAAAAAACCCCATTCTTGGCAATTATAACATTGTATGATCGGCATTCCTTTCAAAACATACTGCAACCAACTTTGCTCTCCTTGTCAATTGCCTTGGTTTGGTATTCCACCTTTCCTGTTTCTATAACTGCCACTTGTTGCTTGTTACCTACTTTCTTGGGCCTTTGATTTATATTCATGCTCTTGGATTGACAATACCTGTGGATGTACTCTTGTATTATACGAACATAGCATTACCTCATGTCCCATCACATTACAAGTGTGGTAATATTATTCCTTGGACACTTTACATTTGTATGACCTTCTGTCTTACATTATGTGCACCACATGTCATTCCTGTCAGGTTTGATCTTTTGTTCTTTTATCATCTTATCAAATCTTGATAGAAGGATGCTACTATTATTTGTATAGTGTCATCTTCTACACTATCCAAATCATTAGACTTGGGGTGAGACAAAATTTCTATATACATCTATTTTTATTCACTCTCAAAATTCTTTGCATGCTTTAGTGCTTCTTCGTATGTTTCTGATGGTACTACCTTCATATTTTTCTTATACTTTGGAATAAATCCTTATACAAACCACTGCTTTACTAGAACATCTACCAAAGGCATCTGCATTTTATCGACTAATTATTTTAGTCAATGGTTATAATATTTCACATCTTCATCAGATTTTTTCTTTGTCATTCAAAGTTCCATAACAATGTCTCCATCGTCCTTCAAAGGTCAAAATTCTTCAATGAACTTCTCCTTTATCTGGTTCCAAGTTTTAAAATCTATGGTATTTTCTCTCTTTATGTACTAATCAATTGCTAATCCTCTCAAGGTAGTAGGAAATAAAGTTATCCAATCATCTGGTCTATCCACACCATTTGCTCTCCAAATGGTTATGCAAGTTCCTATGTGCCTTGTGGGGTCTTCCTTACCCTCACCTAAAAATAATGGATATCTCTGTTTGACTGCTTTGTTAGCCATATTTGGAGATTCATCACTATCACTTGAGGTATCTCATGTAATCTTTGAATGATTCCTCCTTGGGGTGTCTTACTCCCATTATCATCAGAAGTGTCAATATGAGGTATCTTGTTCTATCCTATAACTCGATGACCAAAATCTTATGCATATTCACTTTGCTAAATCCTTCATTGATCTGAGGAAGATGGTATTGGTATTTCCTCTTGAGACTTCACACCCTATTTCTCTAGTGCCTGACTCCTATACTCTACACTCCCTTGCAATCCTTATATGACTCCTCTTGCACTTTTTCTATGTCAACCCTTATCTCTACGCTCGATGGTTCTATTTCCTCATCTTTTTTCTCTATCAACAATGCCTCAAAGTCTTCTTCTTTGGATTTCTAAAATTGCTCTATTTGTGGTTCTTGAGTACTACGGTCTGAGTTACTTATGTTTTCTCTTTGAGAAATCCTCATGCTCCTTCTTACTAGAATGTTCTCTCATACTTCCCATCTCCTACGACTTCGTACACTGATGTCTGTCATTCACCTCCAGTTTTGTAGTATTCAAACTTTGTCAATTTGACCTGTTTTACAAAAAAATTGCTAGATTCGATAAGGCAATGGTGCCAAATGTAGCATAAGAATGTAGTATTCCAAATGGGGAGGTGATTTCCCAAGGCTTGAAATGATCAATATGTAATTTTCCATTTGATTGCCAAATCGTAAAACTGTACAATCCTCCAAACTACCCTTTTATGCCTGATGAACAACTTGTACAGAGGTCAATTATACACACTGTACGATTACAAATCAGACAGTGGAAACGTTTGTATAATTTTTTACTTGTCCAAACTAGTAAACTCAGTTTTGGAGGCTATCATACAAGGTTTTGCAATCGTTCAAGTAGATTTCCTTTAAATGCCAAATCGGGTAAATTGTTATCAATTGATTGAGCTACCAAATCGAGTATGTTTTCTCTATATGACTTGTACTAACTATGGTGTATAATTTGTACAAATTGAAGGTACAAATAGATGCCAAATAAGATACTCTATTGGGCTAATATCTCTTAGGTATGTTTTGTAATGGTTTAATATGCCAATTAATCCATCCTCAAAAATATACAAAATATCAAAATGGGGTTTGTGAGAGATTCACTTCATTTGGCCACGTTCAAAAATAATACAACAGGGTTTAGGATATCTTCATAAGTACTTTCATGCTCACATATCATTCTACAAGCTCCACTAGTGCTATATCTCTTACAATATGTTGCAATAATGCATAAAACTAACCTAACATTCACCAGAAAACACATGCATCAACATTCAACCATAAATCCTCATCCATCATTGCCAAAATTGTACACAACCTATAACAATGTATTTATATTCCATTATGTCATCAATGCAATTACAACATGGTTGTTCTATCAATCTACTGCAATAACTCAAAAGTTAACAAACTATTTCTTTGGTTCATAACCAGTAAATACTCATTACATTCCTACCAACAACCAGTATTAATTCAAAAATGGGACCTTATATAATGTTGCTTAGGCCATTCCAAAGTAGTTCCTAAGGTAATTAGTTATTTAAAACTGCCTATCCATAACATAATGCATAAATTTAGACTTTTACTAAGTCTAAAACCTTAATTAGCAAACTTATGCACCATTTCATCCCAAAATTACATTTCTCATGCATTTCATTCTATTTCAATGTGACTTTTATAATTTTCCCTTGCATTGTATGATTTTCTTTCTTGACTGTACGATTTGCCCCCACCTGTACGGTTTACAAAACTTGGGCAAACTGTCAAAACTGTCAAAATTGAGCAAATACCTTGATCACTTTATCTTCTTATGGGAGGAGGATTTACTGCCTACATCACCAACTATAAAAATATTAACCCATAAAGAGATGTATAATAGAAGTATCCAAGGGTAATTTTTTAATTGTGATGAAAAGTATTCTTAGGGACATAAGTGTGTGCAATAAAAATTGTATCTACAATATCTAGATGAAACACCAACTGCATAATCTTCAGAGGAAGAGAAGGATCCTTAAGAGGGGGAACATCAGAACAAGTAATAGATTTAGAGGACTCCCACACAAAAATATTTGTGTATAAATTAGTAGGATTTTCCACCCAAAACAATGGAAGTGATTGGCTACGTCAAAGGATAACAGGTCATCATCCTTATCGAATTTGGAAGTACACATAACTTTATTGATCCACGTGTAGCTAAACAAGAAAAATGTTACATTACTATAGGTATTTTCTTTGAAGTCATGATTACTAATGGAGGCACCCTCCCATGCAAAGGAAATTTTCATAAATTCAAACTTTAAGTTGGGTACTATAATCTCAAGATAGATATGTTTGCCTTACCCCTTAGTGGGTGTGATATAGTTTTGGGAGCACAATGGTTGAGAATGTTAGGACTAGTTTTATGGGATTTTGTTGAGTTGTGGATGAAATTGAGTCAAGAGGGGAAGGAATATAATTCACATAGAATTAAATTTGGTGCAACTTAGTTTATTTCTACCCATAAGATAAAAATTGTTAAAAACGTCCTCTCATGGAGTGGTGGCACAAATGTTTGCTATAACTTCCCTTGAGGAAAAATTACAAAACCATCCAGTGTAATTACAAGGATTATTAAAAAAATATGCTCAAGTTTTTGAGGAACCTCCTCATCACTCACATGACCATGCAATACAACTTTTTCTTGGTATTCTTCCTCCTAATATCCGTCCATATAGGTACCCTTATGCTCAAAAATAAAAAATTGAGAAAATAGTGCAAGAGATTTTTGTTATGAGGGTTATCCATTCCAGCATTAGCCCCTATTATTCACTAGTATTATTAGTATTAAATAATGATGACACTTGGTGCTTTTGTGTGGATTATTCAAATCTCAATAAGATCATTATTAAGGATACATTTCCAATTCCAATGATTGACAAACTACTTGATGAGTTGTATGGGACCCAATATTTTTCCAAGTTGGATTTATGGTTAGGATATCATCAAATTGGCATCAACGATGAGTATATTTAAAAAAAAAATAGAATTCATGAAGGGCATTTTGAATTCTTGGTTATGCCATTTGGGTTAACCAATGCACTTTCTACCTTTTAGAGTATGATAAATTCCATTTTTTACCCTTTCCTTCACAAATTCATTTGTATTTTTTGATGGTATATTGATTTATAATTTTTCATGGACAGAGCATCTTCAATACTTAGATAAAAAATTCAAACTTTTTTCTAACCATAAACTTTATGCTAAGATATCCAAATGATTTTTTGGTCAGCAAGAGGTTGAAGACTTGGATCACATTATCACTAAGGATGGAGTTTAGATTGATCACACAAAAACTCAAGCTATCCAATATTGGCCTAAGCCTTGTACCCTAAAGGGACTTCATGGTTTCTTGGAACTCACTAGCTAATACAAGAATTTT
Source organism: Wollemia nobilis (assembly GCA_028583015.1). NCBI lineage: Eukaryota > Viridiplantae > Streptophyta > Pinopsida > Araucariales > Araucariaceae > Wollemia > Wollemia nobilis. Next base: position 5,820,789 of record JAQPPZ010002530.1, read on the forward strand.
TTGAAGAATTATGGCAAGATAGAAACCCCCTTGATCACCATGCTAAGGAAGAATTTTTTTTTGTGGAAAAATCCTACCAAAAAGGATTTTGTTGATTTGAAGTATGCCATGAACACTACCCTTGTATTAGCAATGCCAAATTTATCTAAACATTTTTTCATTGAACATGGTGCATTGGGAACTAGCATTGGGGTAGTTCTACTGCAATAAGGTAGATCCTTGGCCTTCATTAGCAAGGCACTCTCAGGTCAAAATTTGAGTAAGTCTACTTATGAGAAAGAAATGCTTACCATTTTACATGTGGTCAATCATTAGCAACCATATCTCATTGGGAGACATTTTTCCATCAAGAATAATCATTAGTCTCAAATAATTTTTATAACAATGGATGGTCACTCTATAACAACAAAAGTGGATCTCCAAATTGTTGGGTTATGACTAAAAAATCACATATACGAAAGGTAAGGAAAACATGGTGGCACATGCTTTTTCCCAGTTACATGAAGAACAAGTTATGCTACATGCTATATCCATACCACAAACTTAGTGGATTCATCAACTACATGAGAAACTAGGTAAGAATTCTTCTTTGGAAACTCTCATCCACTAACTTCAAGTAGATCATCATTCATTCCTTGGCTATACTTGGTATGACCACAATTTATGGTACCATGAATGTATTCTCATACATAATCACTCATAGATAAATGACCTAATTCTTTAGAAAATGCATAATTCTCCAATAGTTGGCCATTCAAGGTTTCTCAAGAATTATATCAAGACCAAGCATATATTTTTTTGGTGAGACATGAAAAAATATATTTATACTTTTGTGGCTGAATGTGATTGTTGCCAATGTATGAAAGGTGAAACTATGAGTTTCCTTGGTACCCTTCAACCCTTAAAAATTCTTGAGCATGTTTGGATGGATATATCTATGGATTTCATTGAAGGGTTGCCTAAATATAGAGGTAAATCAATTATTCTAGTGATAGTAGATCATCTTACGAAGTATGCTTATTTTTATTCCCTATCCCATTCATACATCACCTCTATTGTTGCTCAAAATTTTATTTAATCTATCTTTTGCCTCCATGGAATACCTAAATCTATTGTCTTTGATAGGGATCCTACATTCACTAGTTAATTTTGGTAGGAATTATTCAAGTTACAAGGAACACAACTCAAGATGAGTTTAGCTTATCACCCTCAAACTAATAGTCAAACTAAAATTATGAATAAAGGCTTGAAAACATACTTTGTTGCTTCACCTTTGAACATCCTACATAATGGGCCAAGAGGTTTCCTTTAGCTAAATGGTGGTATAATACAACCTATCATACTACAACTAAGGTGAGCCCATCTGAAGCAGTCTATGGTCAACCTCCACTAGTGCCATATTCTTATATTCTTGGTAGTTCCAAAGTTTAAGCTATGGATTCAAATATTTGCTAGCATGATGCCATTCTTCACCAACTCAAGGTAAATATGGATTGGTTCAAAACCATATGAAATAACAAGCTAATAAGCACTACACTAAATGTAACTTTGGTGTTGGATACATGGTTTTTATTTGCTTGTAGTTGTACAAACAATCATCTCTCTAGCTTTGAGGTTGTCAAAAACTTGTTGCAAAATATTATGGGCCTTATCAAGTGTTGCAATGGATTTGGTCGGTCGACCACATACAAACTAGCCCTTTCAAATAGTTCTAAACTTCATCCAGTATTCCATGTATCTTATCCCAAGAAAGTTATTGGCAACAAGGTCTAGGTGCAGTCTACACTTCTATAGTTGAAAAATAAGGGTTCCATCATTTTTGAACTTGAATGCATTCTCGATCATAGATTGCAAATACTTTGTTGGTGTATCATCACTAATGTGTACAATAGTATGGCTTACAACCTGAATATGCTACATGGGAACCTCTTCATGAGATCCAACAATAGTTTCATCACCTATAGCTTTGAGTACAAAGCTTTACAAAGGGGAAGGATATGTTAGGACCCCATCCTAACACTATGATGTAATGTTCCTTGTGAACATGGGGGGATACCCATAATAATATTTTGTAATATTTTGTAAATGTGGGGAACACCCATGATAATTTTTTGAAATATTTTATAATAGTTGTAACTCTAGAAGCACCTAGACAAGTGGCACCATCATATGTAACCGTTATCAATAATGTAATTGTTTTGTAGGTAGGATATTCTAGCTTGGGTGGCATTTTACATGTAAGACAACCTTGAGAGTTAGGTGGTATATGAAATATTTAAAATTGTAGGAGGCAAGAATGTATGTATATTTTTACATAATTGAATTAAAGTATTGAAGGAGGTTGCGCCCTTGAAGATGCTTATAATTTAGTGCTATTTGTGATATTGTTCATTTCTGCATTATTTCCATAGCTGTGTTTGAGAATTTATGTTTATTGTAGTATTTGTGTGTGTTTATTTTAATAGTAGGTTCCTAACACATAGCTTGGATTAAATAGTCTGCTAGGCTGTGTTTGTGTTGGGTAGTAGTTGTTCATGCAACTAAAATCAATGTTGTTAGTTGAAGCCCCAACCACCTTCAATATTTCTCTCCAAACTTATCTCTTTCTCTTTACTCTTCTCTTTATCAATCCCATCTCTTGTTTCTCTTCATTTTTATTTCACATAGTAAAATTTAGAAAAGGAACTTGCCTTCTCTAGAGGTTGATTTTGTAGTGAATTATGACTACACTCAAAATTTACCTTGAGTAAAATATTAAGCAAGGAAGAAGTAAGCAAAAAAAATGGGAGATAGAATGTAAAAAAAAGTGGCAGTAAAAAAATTTGATCAAATAAGACTCAACAATTGAAACATAAAAGGTCCAAATATTTGGAGGTTATAGAACCCTCGACCAAGATACCAAGCAAAATTCTTGATGTGGTCCTAAGGTTAGATAAAATATATCCTAGATTGGAATATAATGAATACAACAAAGTTAGAAAATAAATACCAATGATAATTGGCATCCATATCCCAAACGGGGTCATCACCCCAAATTATGCACATAGTGCTAAGATTTATAGTCTTCTAAAATAAATAGTTCTTTCCTACAAAAAATATGTGGCAACATAGAAAAGTAGTCGATACATTAAAAGCAAAAGTGATGGGATCCATACTAGGAGAAATCCTCAAGCCAAGTGATATTAATTTCCTATAGATTCCCAAAAGAGGGTAAATGGTAATAATTAATGCAAGAGAGCATCCAAGGACTCACAAAAATTAGCAATAATGACTTTGGATCTAAGAATATTAAAAGGACACAATGAATTTAGTCAAGACATGACTTGACACATAGAGGAACAATTATTTAAAAATATCTACACACTTTTGCAAAGAAACTCTCCCTATTACAATCTATATATAGTAGTAGCGGATTTGTAAAGGATCAACGAGTTTACATTTGTATACATATATAAGATTTTATTTTATTTATCTCTATAAAAATAGTCGTGGTTCATGAGTAGCTTGTGGGTAATATTGAACCCCCACTTCTAGCATAATCTATGTAAGATTTTTCTTGCATAAATATATCCATGGGAGCTTGAGTCTATCTTTTGTTATTGACAATAGATTCAATACTGTGTATGTTTATGTGTTTTGTGATCTTTTTCCTGAATATCAAGTTTAGTGAAGTAATGTGTGTGTGTGTGTGTGTGAAGGACTTGCATCTATTTTTAGATTGAGTCACTAGCTTGGCTCTGCTGCAAGACTTGCCTTCATATATATGTGTATAACTAGTAAATATTGAATGTAGTTCATTATATTAAGGAGAGAAAGTGTTCACCATTGGCACATAATATTAAGGACTATTTTTGTATGAAGATCTTCACGAATATCTTGATTCATCACCCCCTTTTTATTTTATTGAGTTTGCTTTTATTTTTTACTTTCTCACACCTCTTTCCTTTTTTGAGCAACCAAAAACTTGAAGATCGCATCCTAACAATGAGTCATCCTTTTAAAAAATCTCGAAGGCCCTTGCTTGAGTCAAACCTCACATTTTTTGTTATAACCTGTTGTCACTCCATGTGAGGCATGATTGTCCCAAGCAGAGACAATTAGAGATAATATTTTAATGGTATGACTGATGAGACATATTGACACATCGTTGGTCCTAGAATCACAAGGAGTGTGATTGAGAGCTGATGAGGTTCTTGGTCCATTATTGATTATTGAAGTGTCTCTTTATCATCTGGTGACTCCACTCTAGAATTGACACCAAAAGAAGTTGATATTGAAGATACTAGACCAAGGTTTAGGTGAAGATATTTGTCTCTTTGCTTTCTAGAAGCAAGAATCTATATTCACATGGTGACTTCACGTTAATCCAAAGTAACCAAATATCTAAGAATGATTACCCTATCATCTAAATCATCCCCTATTTGGGATGACAAAAGCCCGTTATGACCTTCATAGTAACCACCTATTTGGGTAAAGCTCCTAGAATCATTGTTTAGGATATTTCTAGAGTACACTGGTGAAGGACCATCAATCCCATTGGAGCACCTATGAGAGATGATCTTCATCTATAAAACACACTATGTCATAGAGCAAGATGTGTCCCTTAAATTGTTGGTGGTCTCATTAAAATAAAAGGTCCTATGAAGGTATGAATCCCTCACCCCACATTCTATTATTATTTGGTACCAACTTTCTATATTCCTAATGGGAGGGTTTGAAGAAGAGGTAAAAGAAGTAAAGGTCCATACTAGTAGGGAGGGGATCACACCCATGATCAAACACAACTGGGAGTACTAGTGTCTACACTCCTATAGCTAAAGGTGGTAAGTGTTGTTGACCAAACCCCTCTACTCAGGATAATAACAAGAAGAAGCTCCCTTCTTGTTATCACCCATCTCCAAGAACACAACAAAAACTTATGCTTGGAGAAAAGTCATATTTAACCATACCTATCTCAAGTCTAATAGGCATGGCATATGACAAATTGGCCAACCCGATGATCATCAAGCCAAGGGGCTAGTCAAAAGAAATGATAACATATGACAACTAAAAAATATAAGAATAGAATGAACACATGGATGAAGACCTTTTGGGTTGTAAAAATGAAGCAACTAGGTGGTAAAGAAGGGGTTATGAGCTATCCATGATGAGTCTCAATATAACCTCTTGCATAAGCATTGGGACTCATCACTTTCCAAGGAAAAATACCCAAGAACCTTGGGAAACATAAAATCACATGTTCAAAAGGATGAACACACAAGAAAAATAAAAGTTTGGATGGTTTTGGTCTAGACATTGTCAATTTTGATGAAGAAACTACTTGGGAAATTGTCAGTACAAAAGTCACCAAATTTTGCATTGTAAATAGGCAATTATTATGAATAAAGCTAATAAATCTATGGTGGCATATAAAGCAACTAGGTGGATCTAAATATTTGGTAAGTGCACGATAAGGATTTTAAAAGGGCTACACAAATTAGAAGAGTGAAATCTTTCCAAGAAAAATGGAATCAAAGAGTAACAATTAAAAGCTCTCACAATAAAATCTTATGCTCGATAAAGATAAATAAGATTACCAAAACTCCATGTAGAGTGCTCAAAAAGTAATTTTGATCTACCAATTAGAGTATCTCTAATTTTGTGAAAAGACTACAAATATTTGAAGACTTATTTTTCCCATTTCTTCTTAAATTAATGCCCAATGGGAAAGACAACTTTTATTTTTAGGTTCTTTATCTTCATCAAGATGAATATTCCCTATGAGTTGCTAGAACTATAGTGAATTATCACTACACTCAAAATCTACCTTGAGTAAAATATTAAGTGAGGAAGAAGCAAGCAAAAAAATGAGAGATAGAATGTTGGACAAAGTAGCTATAAAAAAGTTTGATCAAATAAGATCCAAAAATTGGAACATAAAAGGTTTAAAAAGTCAGAGATTATAGAACCCCTGACCAAGATACTGGGAAAAAGTATCGATGTGGTACCAAGTAGGGTTATGCATAGGGGTAAATATTTTTTAATAAGTGAATATTAGCATTTTCAAAAATTTAAATTGGTGAATTTTAGGATCTTGGACGTCGGTCCTATTGGTCAAATATCTGCCTAATCATACAAAACCACATTTGTGCACCTTAGATATGACCAACATTGAAATACTGAAGGAAAGAGATGTCCCCCGTGTCAATATCCAAAGAGGGCTGGTTCTATTACTAATTCTAAAATGGTTGAATACTAGGGATGTAGGAAAAAAATTGGAAAATATGGAAAGAAATGGGAAATATGGCCACATGCCGGAGTTTAGGATTTGTGGAAAACTAGTAGTAAGAATTCCACCAAGTTTTATAATAGCATATAACAGAGAGAAAAAAATATAATTTCACTCACACCTTTGCATAGACAACCCCAGGATCACATTTCAAAACCTACCCACTAACCAGCAATGTTTGAACTTAGAATGCTGAATTTGAAACTTAACAACAAGAACATGAGTATAAATAGAAATGCTCAAAAATAGAAGGAAAACACACACATGAGAATTCTTGCAAATTTCAGAAGCCAAGTATCATCTATTGATGCAGAGAACTTGGAAATTTTTCTTGCAAAATGTCCAACCCCCTTTACATTGAAATTTACTTATTATTTATAGAAGTTTGCGCCTCTTTCATTAAATACATGAAAAGACCTAATGTTCATGAATTTAAATATAGTGAGTCATCATTTATTGGAAATATTATTTTGACAATCATGATTTGGAAGTGATTTGGAGTGACGAGGCATTTTTATCACCACGACATTAAATTTTAGGCACCTCCATTGTCTTGAAAATCAAACATATGCTTCAATAATTTACTCCTCATTAAATTTATTTTAGAGAGGAAGTAAAACCTTCGAGAAGATATTCTTGAAAATAACACAAATACTTTCCCACTTCACCACCAGCATTAAATTGCAGCAATAATTTAAGACATATCTTCAACCAAAAAATCAACCTTCAATATTGCCCAAGATGATGGCAATTAAAGATCAAATCCTGCATCATTTAATTTAGCATATGTTTTCCATAATTTATTCTTGGGTGGAACGAGCAACTGAAACCTTTTAATAAAAAATATCCTCACAAACTGAGAGATTTAATTATGTTCTCCCATTAAAGAAACAAACACAATTGTTCTTTGAAACAACTTCACCCCTTCCTTTTAAACTTCAACAACACTCACCCAAAACAAGGGGCGAACGTGATTTTTATTTGAAATAATTTAAAATCACTCCCACTTCAAATGCTTTCACTGAATGGAACTCCTAATATATGTGTTCGCCCCTTGAAAAAGGTGAAACATATCTTCACCGAGATGTAAAGGTAAAATCAATTTTAATTTTCTTTGTTGCCCAATTATACATTTCAGTGCTATTCACCCCAATCATGCCATTCGCTCCCAAAAGATGTGAACGAGCTTGTATTATTTAATCTTAAATTCTCGACTTCCCTTGAACGCGTTCACCTATCTCACCTTAAGAATAGGTGAATATAATTTCCAACCTTATAATGGGGCGACCATGATTATGTTCTAATACTCGGCTGAATTTTATCATTTTTTCCTCTTTCTTTGTTGTTGCTTTGCTTCTCGACCACGGCTTCTGGGGTGAAATTACTTCCTTTTTTTTTTTGTGGGTGATTCAATCAAATCCATTTGAAGTCAATTTCCAAGCTGTGATTGGGGTTAGACTGTTTATTTTTAGAATGAAAAATTACATAAAAAACTGAAATGACTGCAATATTTTTAAACATTCTGAGCAAGATGTGAAATCATGAATTTTTTACATTACAGTCAACAATTTATTTAAAACCAATGTGGCATAGTGCAAAACTACCAACATTTTTGGTGGCTCTTGGGGTATCCAACTCATATGGATGCAAGCGATCCCAGGTCTTAATGCATTGGGTGATCATGAGTCTTCTTACCAGATTCTCTAGCTGGTGTCTTTGATATAGACATATTTAAGCTCTTCTCTTCCTTGACTTCCTTAGTGGCTTCAGCTTCAGCTGCTACATGGAGTATTTTAGCTCACTCTTCTTCTTCAACGACCTTCACTGCTACTTCATTTTCTATTGCTACTTATTCCTCCTATTCCTTGAGGCTCTCAGAGGTAACCTCATAGACTATAACTGCTACCTTCCAAGCCTCGATAGTCCACAATGAAGGATTTTTGAGTGACTTATGCATGAAGCACAAATTTTGAATATCATCCAAACTGAGGCACCTCACTCGTTGGGCTAACTCAAAAAGAGAAAGCTCCATACGAGTGTAATTTTGCATAAAGGGTAAGACCTGAATATTTGTGATGGGCTCCTCCCATGTATTAATATATGAGGTATCTTCAATAAACTACTTCCAAGCTACTTCCAATTGTTCTTGTGGATATTGGCTACCTACAGGTAGTACAATACTCAAATTTCTTCTAAGCCCAACTTCGTATAATTTTACATAGAATGAAGATGCATTTCTTTGATGCTTTCATGAGAAAATCATGTAGCTTGAACAAATTTTTCTACCAATTGGATCTAGATAGCTTCAAGAATCTCATGAAGGTTGTTCATATCAATGTGTGCTGCATATATTTCCTTCAAGTGCACACCTACTTGTATCCATAAATGTTAATTATATATATATTTTTGTTCCTCCTGTGCTCGACTCTTAGCCAAGGCAATTTCGAGCTCAATTATCTTGTCAGTTTGATCAAAATACTATTGTTTATAATGTTCATCATGAAGGTAAACTGAACTCATGTCCACCTAAATATTGCCCATATTTTCCATAGGATCAATCCTTGTGAGGTCTTCTATGATGGTCTTAGAAACAAGATTTCTCAACAAAAATTCTCCTTGACGTTTCTAAACCAATGGAGTGATCTTGGTGATATGAGCCTCCATTGCAATGGGATCAAAAGCAACTTTCTTAAGAGGATGTGCTGGTGCGAGAGCCTCCTTTCATCATTTTCTCTTTAGCCACTATGATGAACTCAAGTGGACCCGATTGATTTTCTCTACATCAGATTGCTTGGATGCCACTTGAATGTCTTGTAATGTTTGGAATTCCAAAACTGGGGTACTGGAAATGAGGGCTTCAAAGCGGTTAGGATGTGAAACTGATGTAGTGTTTAAAAATGGTGGGATATAAATTATGGAATGGATGGTTGGATCGATTATAACTATAGTTACACTTGCTTTGGGAGGGGCTTGCATACTTACAACTTTGACATAAATGGTGGAAGTGATATATGTGGATGAACACAAAAAATGGATTCGATCCTGATGCATATGAACTAAAATAAAGGGAGGACGAAGAAAATGGGACAGAAGAAGGAGTAGTAGTGAATTCAAGAATGGAAGGTGGAAGAAGTGTAAGGGAAACTAAGGGAATATCGAAAGGTGGAGAAATGGACATAGAAACTAATGAAAGTACTTTTGACGTAGTCACTACTTTCTCCAAAAGAGAAGAAGAAGAAAGGAAAGAAGACGTACCTTCGGGCACAAGCACCATGTGATGTGGTGATAGAGGGGGCTACACAAAATATTCTTGTTTCTCTAGTGCTACCTCAGTATTTTTTGGGTCTCCATGACCTTCTCTTGGGATAGTCCCACTGGGTGTGCCAAAAACTGTTGGTCAAATATTTGCCTAATCATACAAAACTACGTTTGTGCGCCCTAGACATGACCAAAATTGAAAGACCAAAGGAAAGAGATGTCCCCCATGTAAATATCAAAAGGGGACTGGTTCCCTTACTATATCTAAAATGGTTGAAGACTAGGGATGCAAGAAAGAAATTGGAAAATGTGGAAAGAAATGGGAAATATGGCCATAGGATGGAGTGTAGGATTTGGGGCAGAATATTAGCAAGAATTCCACAAAGTTTTATAATAGCATATAAAAGAGATAAAACAATAGAATTTCACTCACACCTTTGCAGAAACAACCCACAGATCACATTTCAAAACCTAGCCACTAACCAATAATGTTTGAACTCAGAATGTAGAATTCGAAACATAACAACAGGAACATGAGTATAAAAAAAAATGCTCAAAAATAGAAGGAAATCACACACATAAGAATTCTTAAAAATTTTAGAATCCAAGTCTCATATTTTGATGCAAAGAACTTAGAAAGTTTTCTTGCAAAATGTCCAACCTTATTTACAATGAAATTTTCTTAGTATTTATAGAGGTTTGCACCTCTTTCATTAAATACATGAAAAGACCCAATGTTCATGAATTGAAATATAATGAGTCATCATTTCTTGGAAATATTCTTCTAACAATCATGATCAGAAGTGATTTGGAGTGACGAGGCATTTTGATCACCATGGCATTAAATTTCGGGCACCTCCATTGTCTTGAAAATCAAACATATGCTTCAATAATTTACACCTCATTAAATTTGTTTTAGAGAGGAAGTAAAACCTTCAAGAATATATTCTTGAAAATAATACAAATGCTTTCTCACTTCACCACAAAGATTAAATTACAACAATAATTTAAGATATATCTTCAACCAAAAAATCAACCTTCAATATTGCCCAAGATGATGGCAATTAAAGATCAAATCCTGCATCATTTAATTCAACATATGTTTTCCATAATTTATTCTCAGGTGCCACGAGCAACTAAAAAATTTTAACAAAAAATCTCCTTCGCTCGAACTTAGAGCTTTTATTATGTTTGCCCATTAAATAAATAAATGCAATTGTTCTTCGAAACAACTTCGCCCCTTCATTTTAAACTTCAACAACACTCACCTGAAACAAGGGGCAGACGTTATTTTTATTTGAAACAATTTAAAATCACTCCCACTTCAAATGCTTTAACCGAATGGAAATCCTAATATATGTGTTCGCCCCTTGAAAAAGGTGAAACATATCTCCATCAAGGTGCAAAGGTAAAATCAATTTTAATTTTCTTTGTTGCCCAATTATACATTCCAATGCCATTCACCCCAATCATGCCATTCACCCCCAAAAGGGGTGAAAAAGCTTGTATTCTTTAATATTCAATGTCTAGATTCCCTTGAAATGCGTTTGCCTCAACAATAGATGAACCCGATGTTCACTCTTCCAATGGGGCGACCATGATTATGTTCTAATACTCAACTGAATTTTATCATTTTTTCCTCTTTTTTTACTGTTGCTTTGCTTCTCGACCACAGCTTCTAGGGCAAAATTCATTTTCTTTTCTTCCATTTTTTTTATGTGGGTGATTCAATCAAATCCATTTGAAGTCAATTTCCAAACCGTGATTGGGGTTAGACTATTTATTTTTAGAATGAAAAATTACATAAAAAACAGTCAGCAATTTATTTAAAACCAATGTGGCATAGTGCAAAACTGCCAACAAGTCCATTCACCCAAAATTTTTTGGGACTAAATAATTTTTGGGTTAGTTTACAAAAAAATTATAATAGTTTAACTTTTAAAATTTTAAATCACCAGCCCTCCCACCCAGATTTTGGATTGATTCACCTTAAAATTATATATAATTTTATTAACCTAGAAAAATTCACCCCACTATATATACCAAAACATACATGTTAAAAATTCGACCAAAAAAAGAGAAGCCAAAATTCAAGATGAAAAAAGAACAAAACCAGAGAATCTAGAAAAAGAGTGATTGAAAAAATATGATGGACAAAATATAAAAGACTACAAAGAAAAGACTACAAGTACACAATTTCTTTTTATGCCTTGTTTTAGTTTTGTTATCTCAGCTTCCATGCCTACAGACTCCCTACTCATCCTAGCTTTCATGACTATAGGCTCTCCTAGGTTATCCCTCATACGAGGTATACTAACTCACCCAAGTCATTCCTCACATGAGGTCCATGGACTTACCCAAGTCATCCCTCGCATGAGGTCTACCAACTCATCCAAGTCATCCATCGCATGATGCCTATGAACTCATCTTTCACATGATGCCTATAAACTTACCTAGGTCATCCTTTGCATGAGGTCTATGAAATCATGCAGGTCATCCCTCACATGAGATCTATGGAATCATGTAGGTCGTACCTCACATGAGGTATATGGGATCATGCAATTTATCCCTATCATGAGGTCTACAGACTCACCTAGGTCATCCCTCACATGAGGTCTACAGACTTACCGAGGTCGTCCCTTGCATGAAGTCTACCAAATCATCTAGATCGTCACTCAAATGATGCCTATAGACTCATACCTCACATGATTCCTATAGAATTACCCAAGTCATTTCTTGCATGATGTCTATAGACTCATGCTGGTAATCCCTCACATGAGGTCTACAAATGCATACAAGTCATTCATTGCATGAGGTCTATGTACTCACACAGATCATCCCTCTCATGAGGTCTACCGAATCACCCAAGTCATCTCTTACAAGAGGTCTACGAACTTACCTAAGTCATCACTCACATGAGGTCTATTGACTCATCCAAGTTGTCCCTTGTATGATGCCTATATAATTACCCAGGTCATCTCTTGCATGAGGTCTACAAAATCATGTAGGTCATCCCTCGCATAAGGAATATAGACTCATGCAGGTCATTCCTTGCATGAGGTCTATGGAATCATGCAGGTCATCCCTCGCATGAGGTCTACCGACTCATATAGGTCATCCTTCATAACTATAGATTACCTTGCAACCTTCTAGGAGGCATAAATTTTGATCTAGAGCTCCATTTTTTTTTTTTAAAACCACATAGCTCGATGAGATCTACACTTTAAATTGATAATAAGAAACTAATATAAAATATTTTTTTATCATTTTCACCTCTACAACTGATTGATAAAGTTGGACGACCCTGCAACCTATAGGCTGTGAACGACCCTGCAACATTTTAGGAGGCATAACTTTTGATCCAGAGCTTCGTTTTCATTTTTTTAACCACATAGCTTGATGAGATATACACTTAGAACTTAGTAAAATCCTCAAGAAACCCTTATTTTAAGTGGTATAAATATTTTTCAATTGATTCACCTCATTTTTATAAATTTTTCTAGAAAAAAATACAATTCGCCATCTCTTCTACATGAGTTTGGATACAATTCACCTCAATTTTGAAACCGATTCACCTAATTTTTATAAATACATTTTAGGACCAACCTCTTATGCATAACCTTTGTCCCAAGGTTAGATAAAAGATGTCCCATATTGGAAGACAATGAATATGCCAAAGTTAGATAATAAATACCAAGAACAACTAGCATACATATCCTAGCTAGGATCATCACCCCAGATTTTGCACATAGTGCTAAGGTGTACAATATTCTAAAATAAAAATTCTTTCCTACAAAGAAGTGGTAACCAAGGGAAGTAGTTGATGCATTAAAAGAAAAAGTGGTGGGATCCATACTAGGAGAAATCCTTGGGCCAAGTAATATTAATTTCTCACATATTCCCAAAAGAGGGTAGATGGTAGTAATAGAGGTAAGAGAAAATTCGAGGACTCACAAAACATAGCAATATTAACTTTGGATATGAGAATATTAAAAGGATATTTTGTTCTAAAATCTACCTAAGGTAAAATGTACACCCAAAGAATTTTCCAACATTGAATGATTGATTATTTTGTAGAGCTTAACAAGGTCAATATCTAGAGAAGGCTAGATTCTATAGAGTTCAAACTAGCTAAATCCTATAATGGGGGGTGAAAGAATACTGAAAGGAGTAAATGTAGTTGAAGTTAGAACTTAAAATGATGTAGATTAAGCAACATCAAGATGTATATAAAAAATATGGAATAGAGAAATAATTCAAACTTCCTAACAGACTAACTGGTTTTAGTGAATTACAGAGCAATATATTTATTCATTTTTTAGTCTACTAGATTGTAAAATAGAGAACTAGAAAATGAGCATATGCAAAAATCCAAAATGAAAAATTAATACCATACTCATTTTCCTAGCCAAAAAAAATGATCAATCACTCATACATACATTTTCTACAAAAGAATGAACCAAAATCCAAAAAAAAGTTTGAGTTGTATTACTTTATTCAAATTCCTTCATACATACAACTTGTAAATGCCTAAGAGCCGATCCTTTTAAAAGAGGTCATTGCTCTTATTTATAATCTTTCTATGTATTAGTTTGAATTACAAAATATTTTAGGTTTAAAAACCAGTACAAAAAATATTAGTAGACCAGGTTGGCCAAATGCCATGTAGTATCACTGATCTACAATGGGATAATATGCTTGGTTTTGATCATAGATCGACTATCATCTACATGTGGGAAAGTAGTGGAAGTGAGCTTAAATATGGTCCATTCCTTATTCTTGATATGATTTCTCATCGTGGATTTGTAATAGATATGGCAGGCTGAATTTCTTCTAAATATTTTGCTTTCGACGTTGTTATAGCCATGACATAGAGATATATCGTGACATAGTGGATCATTTTTGCCTTTGACATTTCCAAGCTTTGATGATTACGACGTGGGGACATGTCACAATGTCATATCTCATTTTTGCCTTTCAGCTTCCCAAGATTTTGTGACCATGGCATGGGGACATATCATGATGTTGCACCTCTTTTTTGTCATTGAGCTTCCCAAGCTTCAACAACCATGACATGGAGACATGTTGTAATGTCATAGCTATTTTTTGCCTTTGAGCCTCCAAGCTTCAATGATTGCAATGTGGGGACATGCCATGATGTCATACCTCTTTTTTACCTTTGATCTTCCCAAGCTTCGATGATGACTATGAGGAGACTATTAGGATCCCATCCAACATTATTTTATAATTCTCATTGCTTATGTAATGACCCACTTCCAACTTGGGGGACCCTATATATAATGTTATTTTACAATACTTTGTAATGTATGTGGTAAGTAAGACACCTAGCCAAGTAGGGTCATTTTGTGTAACTGTTATCATTATTGTAAGCAACATTTGGTAGAATATTCTAGCTCAAGTGGTATTTTGCAGGTAAGCCAACTCTTGAGCTTAGGATTAGGGTTGCATAAAGTCTTTTATTTAAAAGCTATGAAGCCATGTGCGAATGTATCTTTTTTAAAGTAAATGAAATATTGAAGGAGGTTGCCCCCTCAAAGAGGCCTACGATTCAATGTTTATTGTGAGAGTGTTTATTGATGCATTTACTTCCACATTGTGATATTGCATGCGTTTTCGCTTAATTTCAGTATTTTTTGTGAGTTTTCTTATTTTTAATAGTAGGTTCTTAACAAGTGGTATCAGAGTGCTTTCTAGGGCTAAGTTCTATTGTTACTGTGATAATTCTTGCCCATCCATTCTACCTATTAGGTATAATTTTCCTATATTTTTATTTCTATTTTCCTTTATTTAAAAAGCAAAAAAATGTGCAACAACAAAAAAATTTAAAAAATATAGTTTTTTTTTACAGTAGTTGAGTAGGTTAGAAACCTTGTATTGGGGGTTTTAAAATATTATGTAGGAGATGTCATTATTAGCTAAGCTATATAGCCCATAAAACATATAATGAAGTGAGGGATGATTAGGCTCCAATACGGTCTTAGCTAACACTTGCACATGGAATTGAACTCCCATGCATCTTCGGGTGTATCGGGAGACCATTTATGCTTAAATAAAATTTAATTCAATAGAAATATTTTCAGCCTTGTATTATTCATAGTCCACAAGACACAACATCCTAGACTATTCGTCTCTCATACTATCAATGAGATAGATAGTGTGCTAAAAGGTATGTATGGAATCCTCCTTGGGTAGTGGCCTAAAATAATAGTCTGAGCACTATTATTCATCACTAAGGTATAACAAAGGGGCTATGGGTATTACATACTCTTATGCTTAACATACCTTGGTTTTATTAAAATTCATTCTGCAAAAATAAAAACCCTCATATTATGCTAAAATTGTATTTATGACCCACAAAAATGAGCATATAGAGAAGAAATTTCTTATAACCGAAGAACAAATTTTTACATGCACTAAACAGTCAGGATAGAGTCTGCAAGTGTTTGTGAGAGTAAGAAATATTTTAGTACCATTCAGGTTAGTGGTAATAATAGTCAAGTTAGTGATAGTTACAGTCAAGTTGATAGTGGTAGTAACAATCATCTGTACTGGTCAAATACTACAGGTTGTCAGTGTTAAAAATAAAACTATCAGAGTCAGTAATCGCACAAAATAGAGAATCTCGAGGTTAGGGAAGTGAACAATGTTATTAACTATAATATAGGTGACAAGGACAGGGATATGATAGTGACACGAGGGTTAGTCGATAGAATGCATAGGTTGAATAAAGTTGATCCAATACCCAACTTTTGAACCACATCTCCAAATAAAAACCACCCACACGAGTAGACTCATCAAAACAAAGGATAAAAAAAGTTTGGGCTGCCCAAAATCCATGTTTTGGGATATAGCTCATTATGACAATATTTTTGAGCTGATGATTTTGATATATAACACCCAAGCACTTTTTTGGACTCCTTACTAAAAATAGTAACTCCTAAAACCACACTTCTATTTTTAGTAATTTAGTAAAAAAGGTTCAAGACTTTCCAAAATGGCTGTTGGTGCTCGCCAACATCAAAAAGAGATAGATGAAACCACATCATTGTTGGAATCCCTAAAAAGCACCATTGATAGCATACATAGTAAATCAATCCATGAGGAATGAAATTCAAAATTTTAGAGACAATTACAATACCTTACAGGGTCACTCATTCCACAATGGATCGATTCCTTACAATAAGAGGTACTTCAGGATTTAGACTTGTAGAATTTTATTTTCTCTATATACACTGACTCTACTTCATGTACTAGTTACACTTGGTATTACCATAATTTATGTTACCACCAACACCTTGTTGTTCCCTACACATCATACCTATGGGAACTTCTCATGAGGGAATCAGACATCGTCCCATATGTCGGCCATTCAAGATTCCTCAAAACATATGAAAAATTTAAGCACAACTTTTTATAAAAGGGCATGAAAAATGACATTCAAAATTATATGGCATCTTGTGATACCTATCAATTAATGAAAGGTGAAATGGTGCATTCTCCAGGCACTCTCCAACCCTTGCCCATTCATGACTAGGTTTGGATTGATATTTCCATGGATTTTATTGATGGGTTACCTAAGTCTGGAGGTAAATATATTATTTTCATGGTAGTGGATCATATTTTGAAGTATGATCCTTTTTTAACCTCTCAAAACCTTACACAAACTCCATTGTTTCCAAAATTTACCTTGATTATATCTTTCACCTTCATGGTATGCCAACCTCCATTGTATCCGATCATGATCCAACCTTTACTAGTTACTTTTGGAAAGAAATGTTTAAGTTGTAAGGAACTCAGATCAAAATAAGTTCAACTTATTATCTGTAAATAAATGGCTAGATAGATATTATCAACAAATGTTTGGAGATCTACCTTGATTGCTTCATCTCTGATCATACTACTCAATGGGTAAAGTGGCTTCCTTTGGTCAAATGGTGGTACAACAATTTCTATAACACAACAACCAAGGTTACCCCTTTCAAGGTTGTTTATGGGTGCCCTCCACTCATGCATTTCTCCTACATTCTAGGTAGCTCCAAGGTCTATGCAATCGACAATACTCTTAATTAGCATATCAATGTCCTCCATAAACTGAAGATGAATTTGGATGTGGCCCAGAATTGGATGCACCAACAGGCTGACCAACACCATTTTGAGCGTCGCTTTGATGTGGGTGATATGGTTTTTCTTTGCTTGTAGATGTATAAAAAGTTATCCCTACAGCTTCATTAGTTCTATAAACTTACTGCAAAATAATATGGGCCCTACCAGGTTTTATAATGGATTGGTACCATAACATACAAATTGTCCTTCCACCTACATCCAAGATCCATCCAATTTTTCATGTCTTCTCTCTCAAAAATGTGGTGGACACTCAAGTACAGGTTTAATCTGCACTTCCAAACTTATATGAAGAAGGTTCTATCTTTCCTAAGCCCAAAAAATTGTTGGATTGTTAGAATCACACTCTTCACAATCACACCATTACTAAGGTCCTTTTTTAGTGGCTTGAACTCTAGCTAGAAGATGCTACATGGGAGTCTCTCCATCATCTCCAAAACTAGTTTCCTCATCTTCAGCTTTGAGGACAAAGCTTTTTGAAGGGGAAGGACATGTTAGGACCCCATCATAACATTATTTTGTAATTCTCATTGCTTATGTAATGACCCACTTCCAACGTGAGGATCCCATATTTAATGTTATTTTATAATATTTTTTAATGTATGTGGCAAGTAAGACACCTAACGAAGTGGAGCCATTTCATGTAATAATTATCAAGATTGTAATAGATGTTTGGTAGAATATTATAGCTCAAGAGACATTTTGAATGTAAGCCAACTCTTGAGCTTAGGGTTAGGGTTGCATGAATTATTTTATTTAAAAGCTATAAAACCATGTACAAATGTATCTTTTTGCAAGTGAATGAAATATTGAAGGAGGTTGGCCCCTCAAAGAGGCCTGTGATTTAGTGTTTATTGTGAGAGTGTTTATTTCTACATTTACTTTCTTAATTATGATATTGCATGAAATTCTGCTTAATTTTAGCATTTTGTGTGAGTTTTCTTATTTTTAATAGTAGGTTTCATCTCTTTTTTGCCTTTGAGCTTCCCAAGCTTTGGTGACCATGGCATGGAGATATATCACAATGTTGCACCTATTTTTTTTCATTGAGTTTAAGTGAATGAAATATTGAAGGAGGTTGCCCACTCAAAGAGGCCTATGATTCAGTGTTTATTGTGAGAGTGTTTATTTCTACATTTACTTTCTGCATTGTGATATTGCATGAGTTTCTACTTAATTTTAGTATTTTGTGTGAGTTTTCTTATTTTTAATAGTAGGTATCATGTCTCTTTTTTGCCTTTGAGATTCCCAAGCTTTGATGACTGTGGCATAGAGACATATCACAATGTTGCACCTCTTTTTTGTCATTGAGTTTTCCAAGCTTTGGAAACCATGGCGTGGAGACATGTCGTAATGTCATACCTCTTATATTTTTTGCCTTTGAGCTTCCCAAGCTTCAATGACTACAACATGGGGACATGTCATGATGTCATGCCTCTTTTTTACCTTTGAGATGCCCAAGATCTGACAATGATAAAGTGGATACATGTCACAATGTCATACCTCTTTTTTACTATTGAGCTTCCCAAGCTTCAGTGACCATGACATGGAGACATGTCACGATGTCATGCCTTTGTTTTACCTTTGGTCTTCCCAAGATTTGGTGATTGTGACATGGGGACATGTTGCGATGTTGCACCTATTTTTTGCCTTTGACCTTCCCAAGATTTGGTGACTACAACATGGAGATATACCACAGTGTTGCACCTCTTTTTTCCTAAGCTTCGATGACCATGACATGGGGACATGTCATGATATTGCACCTCTTTACTTGAGCTTCCCAAGTTTTAGCAATCGTGATGTGGGGATATATCACAATGTCATGCCTCTTTTTACCCTTATGTAAATTTCAAATTTTTAGAATCTCTTACCTTATTTCTCCTGATGTAGTCATTTGGACTTACATTATTGGTGCCTCCCAGGGTAATTTTCTTGCAAAATTTGTAAAACTCAGGGCCTTATTCATTGGGTAAACAAAGTATAAAAAGAAAAAGAAGAAGAAAAATAGGGGTAGTGAACTAATGGAAAATAAGAATGAAGGAGATTAATAAATAAATTGTAAAACAAATGGAGGTCTTGGGGAGCAAAGATAGATTTTGGATTTTCCTTTATTCTACACTCTAATAATTAAGAGTCTTTTCTTCCTTTGCTTCTTCCTTTGATTGACTTTCCATTTTTCAAGGCAAAAGATACCTCCCCTAAATTATTGTTTTCTTCCATATAGAAAGAAACAAGGTGAGGGACACAATAGTAAAAAATGGATAAAGGGTAGAGACTAAAATGATCAACTTTCATGTTTCATGTCCCCTCCTCAGGAACCTTATCCTCTTATAAAATTACAATTACAACCCAAGGGAAGAATTGAAAAACCCTTTCAAATAAAATAACCCTATTTTTTAATCAATTGAATATTCTTTTGGTCCACATAAAAGGGGATAACATTCACCTAAATGCATTCTAAAACTTATCAAACCATTACACTAATATGCAATTAGATTAATTAAGCCATAATAAATGTTAAATGTTAATATTGACCATTAACATCACCCTTTTTGATAAATCCTTTGTAGGATTTATTTCTATCAAGTATTTCAATCTCGATGGTCGACTTCCTCGCTTCGTTCAAGAATACTTGTTCTTGCAAATAAATAGTGCATCAACTATACCATAACTACTCATCATATTTGCAAGTACAAAAAAAAATTAAACATACATAATCTATATCAATGATGAGACCTGCCAAGGAGGGCTATGATAGAATATTTAAAGGAAAGAAAAGTAGTTTAGAGGTAATAAAATAAAATATTTATTTATGAAAAGAGGAGTCTAAACCAACCATATCAACTCACCCAATTTCTAATTTGGAAGCAAAGAGCCTTGATAGATGGATTCAAATAATCAAATGGAATTATCATATTGGGTACAAGAAAAAAAAGAAGCCAGAATATAAAGTGGAAACCACCAGATGTGGAGTTGGTCAATTGAATTTTTGTGGAGCCTCTTAAAGGAATCCAAGACCACTAGGAGGAGGAGGAATAATTAGAAAATATAGAAATATTTTGTCTCATTACACTTTCAATAGTGGATTTAAGATAAATAATGAAGTTGAAGCTTGGGAAGCTTTGAAAAGATTAAAAATATGCAAAATGTAGACACAAAAATCTAGCCACTTGTCATCTATTCATAGTTTCTCGTTGCATCTATCCATTATTTATAAATAAATAAAATATATATATATATATATATATTTATTTAAATAATATTTTATATATTATATTTATATATATTTAATAAATATGTGTATATGTATGAATTAATACCAACCAATCATCATGTTTTAATCTCAGTCATCCATTCACCTTAATCCACGATATTTAACCAGATCTAATCTCCACCCTTCGTCATGTTTTAATCTTGGCCAAAAAAATTGTGTCATAGAAATCCTAACATGCCTAAGATAAGATCATAAAGATGAGTCATTTTGATGACTCAATCCCTGAATACTCCCTAAGTTCTCCTCATGCCCTAGCCCACTTACTACCATTTTTCTCCATCATCATCATTTGCATCTTCTGCATCCATCACCACACACCTTGCATGAACCAGATCTGGTTCTACAACTCCTCCCTTAGCCGCAAAATGCCCTCCAAATATTCTTGAGCACCCACCAGAGTCTATCGAGTACCCGTAGGTGTTTCCAATTCTATCAAGTACCCACTAGAGTTTGTCAAATGTCCATGGGCATCTACCAAGTGCCCATAGGTTTTTCCCATTCTGTCAAGTGCCTGTGGGCATCTATCGAGTGCTCGTGTACACTTATTATTCTGTTAAGTACCCACAGGCATCTATCAAGTGCCCAAAGGTGTTTCCCATCCCTGATATACAACCCTAAAGCCCTTGAGCACTATTAGAACACATACACATCATCATCCTCTACAATAGTAGTGAAAATATAAATGACAAGTCAATGAAGATAAGGTAAAAGTTCATTTGCAAGCATTTCTATTGTTCTTTGCTCTATTTTATAGCTTCTATTCTTCAAGTAGGATTTTATTAATTTCACTTTTTGAGGGTCTCACGCAATGGAGCCCTCAAATATATTATTAATCCTTATTTATTTGTTGTGTGTATGTCTGACGATCACATTTATTAGTAACTGATGCAGCTCGAGTGGCCCTGCATAGGATACCAAAGCCCACTCACCACACTATTGGGATTAAAGATGAGCAAGAAGACACCACCTTTCATTGGATTAGGGCCTTAAAAACCCTAACATTGTAACAATTGTATCAAGGGCATTGTAAAGACCCCACATTGGGGCTTATTATTTGCAATTTTGGGTACCTTGGGTACATTGCCTTTGCTCAAGTATAGATGTTGTCATTGATGTCAAGAAGTTCTTGAAGCAATTTGATTTGATGTCAAGGAATTTGTTTTGATAAAGATTATTCAGAGCATGATCAGTGAGTTTCCAGGAAGTTCTTAGTAGCCCATTTGCAAAAGATCAAGAAAAAGACAAGTAAGAAAAAGTATGCAACCGACTGGAAAAACTGTCGTAATTTCGTGACATGTTTGAGGAGAGAGAAAGTGCTGGCAAAACTGTCACGATTTCGTGACATGTTTGAGGAGAGAGAAAGTGTTGGCAAAATTGTCACGATTTTGTGACATGTTTGAGGAGAGAGAAAGTGCTGGCAAAACTGTCGCGATTTCGCGACATGTAGGCAGAGAAGGAGAGCAAGATGGAAAGTGTCACGATTTCGTGACATGTCGCATTTTCGCGTCTCGAAAAGTGCAGGAAGGCAGAGAAGGAAAAGTGTCGCGATTTCGTGACACATTGCCAGGAAAGTTGTACGGACGAAAAGGTGTCGCGATTTCGCGACATAATGCAGAAAAGAGAGTCCGCAGTGTGAACTGTCACGATTTCGTGACAAGTTAGAAGAGAGAGAAAGTTACATGAAAAGAGTCACGATTTCGCGACATGCTGCAGAAGAATAAGTGAGGACTGTCATGATTTTGTGACATGCTAAAAAGCTCGAAGTGAGAACTATCATGATTTCATGACATGCAGCAAAAGGAAGAGTCTGAAATAAGGAGTGTCATGATTTTATGACAGGCTTCAAAGAAGTTGTTCGGATGCAGAAAGTGTCACGATTTCGTGATAGGATGAAAGAAAAGCATGCAGATGGAGAAAGTGTCATGATTTCATGACAAAAATTGGAAGCAAGTCTTCTATAGGAGAAGTGTCACGATTTCATGATAGTAGCAGAAAGGAAGGCTATGAAGACAAAAGCGTCATGATTTCGTGACATGTTCCAGTTTCACGGGTGCAATGCAGAAAGAAGCTCAAGGCAGCGAAAGTGTCACGATTTCATGACAAAAGCTGAGAGGAAGGCCATGAAGACAGAAGGGTCATGATTTCATGATAGGATTGAAGATGACGTCAGTAGAGGAGAAAGTGTCACGATTTAATGATAGAAGAGAAGATGACGTCAGCAAAAGCAGAAAGTGTCACGATATCATGAAAAAAACAAAAAGGAAGTCAAAAGAAGCAAAAGTGTCACGATATCACGATAGCAGGCAAAAGAAGGTGTATGACAGGCAAAGGTGTCGCGATATCGTGACATGTTGTAGTTTCATGACAGAAGCTATAGGAGAGTTGTAGAGGCAGTAAAGCCGACAGAGTTAAATCTGGGCCGACGTAGCTTAGGGTTTTGCAGTCGACGTTGTTTAGGGTTGTGCAGCCGACTAGGATCAAAGTGTTGATCTAGAAAGTTTTAGTATAAGAGGAGGGTTGTTTGAAGAGTTTGATCATCGATCGAAGTGTGCGTTCGAAGTGCGACTTTCATAGAAGCAGAGTGCGGGGAGAAGTTCGATCATCGAAGAGCAGAGTGTGCGAAGACAGTGCTGCTGTGATTGCGTAGAGGTGCATAAGTGGATGTTTGATCGAGTGCTGTAATTGCGTAGAGGTGCAAATTTTGAGGACATAAGTGCCAGACCGAAGGACTGTGTTTGGTGCAGATAAGAGGACCAGCTTTAGAGGTGAAAGAGTTGAGGACAGAGGTCTCCAACCAGAGCAGGGAAGACAGGTGTCTTCTGTGGATAGAGTTCCACTTGCTAAGGGCAGCAGAGGCGAGAGGTCTTCTAGAGGATCACCAGTTAGAGCAGAGCTAGGGGAAGGTATCTCCTTTGGGTTGGTGCCCATAAACATTGTAATCGGGAAAGGTTTTCCCAGATTCTGAGTTGATAAAATTTAGTGAAAATTTTATCCGTGGAGTAGCCCGCGTTGGGTGAACCACGTAAATTGTTGTGTCTCTTTTGTGAATGGTGGTTTTTGTGCATTGCTTTGTTTACTGCTATTGATACTATTTTCTTTACACTGCATAATATTGAACTGCAAGTTTGAATCGAAGGAAAAATTAAAAAGTGGTCTTATACTGTTCACCCCCCCTCTCAGTATAAGCTTGTGTTCTTCAATTGGTATTAGAGCCGGTCTCTCCAGAAAAAGCCTAACAGCTTGGAGAAGGATCTATCAGAAGAACATACAGATTCAAAAAAGGATGAAGAGGTTAAGTTCGATCTCAAAAGTGAATTCTTCTGGGCTTTAAGAAAAATTTAGGGAAGAGAGTTCTATTCTCAAGCATCATGACAGGAAGAAGAGACAACAAGATCAATCTTCATCCTGAAGAACGATGGATTCCAGTTGGTCACAAGAAGAACAATCATCCAAGGCATCAAAACAGGTTACATAATACTTTCCATGGCTACTATTTTTCTTGCAAGAAATTTGGTCACAAAGCTATGCATTGCAATAAATCCATGAATAGCCATAGTAAGGAAAATGTTAACTCTTTTGCACTTCTTATGGATAAAAATGTCATGTGTTACAAGTGCAAGAATTTTGGGCATATAGCAAGGATGTGCAGTTTGGATAGATCTAGGCTTGAGTTCACTAAAAAGAGAAATGAGATCAAATCTAAGTCAATGATAGTTCAAACTGCTTTTCATGCTCAAGACAAAGTAGAGAAATGGTATCTTGATAGTGGTTGTTCAAAACATATGACTGGTGAAAAGGAAAAGTTTTTGGTCTTAAAAAACACAAACAAAGGAACAGTTAGTTTTGGAGATAACAGGTCAGCTAAAATCTGTGGTAAAGGGACTCTTAGTTTGGATGGGAAATCCAAAATAGAAAATGTGCTTTATGTAGAAGGCCTAAGACATAACCTTCTAAGTGTGAGTCAACTTTGTGATCAAGGACACATAGTATCTTTCTTTTTAGATAGATGTGAGATACGTAAAGAAAAAAATGGAAAACTCATTGCTAGTGCTACAAGGACTCCAAACAATCTTTACATGCTAAGTGAGATAAAAAGGGAAAAGTGTTTTCTAACTCAAGAAGATGAGAGTTGGTTATGGCATAAAATATTGGGGCATTTGAGCTTTGATAATCTTGTCAATATTAGTAACAAGGAAGCGATTAGAGACTTGCCCAAAATAAAAAGGCCCAATAACACCATTTGCGGTCCTTGTCAACATGGAAAACAGACCAGAACCAGTTTTAAATCAAAAGGGTATACTTCTTCAAAACCATTAGATCTTATTCATACTGATTTATGTGGCCCCACCGAACTCGGAGCATTCGGGGAGAAAGCTACTTCATGCTTGTTTATAGATGATTATTCTAGAATGACTTGGGTTACTTTTCTCAAAGAAAAATCTGAAGCTTTTAAAAAATTTAAAGCTTTCAAAGAAATGATTGAAAATGAGACTAACAAGAGAATCAAATGCTTAAGATCGGACAGAGGAGGAGAGTTCACTTCTAATGAATTTGTGGAATACTATGAGCAACAAGGAATCAAAAGAGAATATTCAGTAGCAAGGACTCCTCAACAAAATGGAGTAGTTGAAAGAAAAAACCGAACTATTGAAAATATGGCTAGAGCTATGTTAAATGAGTCAAAACTTTCAGATGGTTTCTGGAAAGAAGCAGTCAGTACAACGGTCTACATTATCACCAGGGCCCAACTTAGAGTCAACCATCATAAAACTCCTTATGAGTTGTGGAAAGGAAGACCGACTACAGTAAAACATTTCAAAGTGTTTGGGAGTAAGTGTTTCATCAGAAGGGAAGATCAGAATTTGGGTAAGTTTGATCCTAGGTGTGATGAGGGAATTTTTCTTGGTTATTCCAGTAGAAGCAAGGCTTACAGATGCTTCAACAAAAGAACGCATACAGTCGTAGAGAGCATAAATGTAACAGTTGATGAAAAGACAGGGATAAGAGAACCTATCAAGGAAATCAGTGATGAAATTTGTCAAGAAGAATTCAGAGAAGTTTCAGATGAAGAAGAGGAAAGACAACAACTGCTTCCCAAAACTCCTTCACGATATGTTCAGAAACATCATCCCAAAGATTTGATCATTGGTGATCCAAACAACAGGCAAACTAGAAGAAGAGTCATTCCTTCACACGATTCTACAAATATTTCATTACTATCTCAGATTGAGCCAAAAGATTTCAGTGAAGCATGTGCAGATAAATTTTGGGTAAAAGCAATGGATGAAGAGCTAAATCAAATAGAGAAAAGTGAAACTTGGGATTTGGTTCCAAGACCTAAGGACAAGAATGTCATTGGCACAAAATGGATATTCAAAAATAAACTCAATGAGGATGGAAAGATTGTCAGAAACAAAGCTAGGTTGGTTTGCAAAGGGTATGCTCAAGTAGAAGGTGTGGATTTCGAAGAGACGTTCGCTCCTGTTGCTCGTCTCAAAGCTATCAGAATGTTTTTGGCTCTTTCAAGCTTCAAAGGATTCAAGGTGTATCAAATGGATGTAAAGTCAGCTTTTTTAAATGGAGTGTTGGATGAAGAAGTCTACATAGAACAGCCAGAAGGCGTGTCTCTCTCAGATCAATCAGACTATGTGTGTAAACTAAAAAAGGCCTTGTATGGGTTAAAGCAAGCACCTAGGGCTTGGTACTCAAGACTTGACAGGTACCTTCATGAGCAAGGCTTCAGGAAAGGTGTGGCAGATAGCAATCTGTATATTAAGGATGAAGGTAATGATATGCTGATTGTAGTTGTCTATGTTGATGATATCATTTTTGGGGGAAATAATACTCAGTTGTGCAAAGATTTTGCTAACACCATGCAGAAGGAATTTGAGATGTCTATGATTGGAGAGCTGTCTTTCTTTTTAGGTCTTCAGATTGCTCAATCAAAAGATGGTATATTTCTCTCACAAGGAAAGTATATCAAAGAAATGTTAAAAAAATTTGGGATGATGGACAACAAACCTGTATGTACTCCAATGACTACAGGATGCAAGATGAGTAAAGATGATGAATCTCCAGTGGCAGATCAGAGGTTGTACAGATCAATGATTGGCAGTTTATTATATGTTACAACTACCAGACCAGATATCATGCAGGCTGTTGGGTTAGTAGCCAGATTTTAGGTAGCTCCTAAAGATTCTCATGTTATAGCAGTTAAAAGGATTTTTAGATATCTGAAGGGCACTATGGACTTTGGGCTTTGGTATCCCAAAGGTGATGATTTCACTCTCACAACCTATACAGATGCAGATTGGGCAGGCAGTAATGATGACAGGAAAAGCACCAGTGGTGGAGCATTCTTTCTGGGAAAGAGTTTGGTTTCTTGGTTAAGTAAGAAACAACCTTCAGTTTCCTTATCTACGGTAGAGGCTGAATACATAGCAGCAGTGGCTGGGTGTACACAAGTTTTATGGATGAAAACCACCTTGGAGGATTTCAAAGTCAAGCATGAACAACCCATCTCCATATTTTGTGATAATACTAGTGCCATAAGTATTTCCAAAAATCCGGTAATGCACTCAAGGACAAAGCATATTTCCATCAAGTATCACTTTCTAAGGGAGAAAGTGCAAGACAAGCAAGTCAAGGTAGAATATGTGTCTACTAAAGAGCAGATTGCGAGATATCTTCACAAAACCTCTTCCAAGAGATACGTTTGAGTATCTAAGGGAGAAATTGGGAGTTGTACTCCCACCCAAGAATTAATCACCTCATCGGGGAGGTGGGGGAGGGACTAAGCTAAGAAGCTCATTCTTAGTCCCGAGCCCCAAAGGTGACCCTTTGCCATTGATGACAAAGGGGGAGAGATTTGAGTAAGGGGGAGAGATATGAGTAAGGGGGAGAGTTTCTATGTGAAGAGGAAAGCTTCAAGTCAGGGGGAGCAAAACTTCAAAAGGAGATTCTCAGCTGTTAGCACAGTTGGTTTCAATTTTAGCTCCTAAGATGTGTTTCAGTAAAGGTTTGCCATCAATGACAAAGGGGGAGATTGTTGGCAATTTTGGGTACCTTGGGTACATTGCCTTTGCTCAAGTATAGATGTTGTCATTGATGTCAAGAAGTTCTTGAAGCAATTTGATTTGATGTCAAGGAATTTGTTTTGATAAAGATTATTCAGAGCATGATCAGTGAGTTTCCAGGAAGTTCTTAGTAGCCCATTTGCAAAAGATCAAGAAAAAGACAAGTAAGAAAAAGTATGCAGCCGACTGGAAAAACTGTCGCGATTTCGTGACATGTTTGAGGAGAGAGAAAGTGCTAGCAAAACTGTCATGATTTTGTGACATGTTTGAGGAGAGAGAAAGTGCTGGAAAAACTGTCATGATTTCGTGACATGTTTGAGGAGAGAGAAAGTGCTGGCAAAACTGTCACGATTTCGTGACATGTAGGCAGAGAAGGAGAGCAAGATGGAAAGTGTCACGATTTCATGACATGTCGCATTTTTGCGTCTCGAAAAGTGCAGGAAGGCAGAGAAGGAAAAGTGTCACGATTTCGTGACACATTGCCAGGAAAGTTGTACGGATGAAAAGGTGTCACGATTTCATGACATAATGCAGAAAAGAGAGTCCGCAGTGTGAACTGTCATGATTTCGTGACAAGTTAGAAGAGAGAGAAAGTTACATGAAAAGAGTCACGATTTTGTGACATGCTACAGAAGAATAAGTGAGGACTGTCATGATTTCGTGACATGCTAAAAAGCTCGAAGTGAGAACTGTCATGATTTTATGACATGCAGCAAAAGGAAGAGTCTAAAATAAGGAGTGTCACGATTTCATGATAGGCTTCAAAGAAGTTGTACGGATGCAGAAAGTGTCACGATTTCACGACAGGATGAAAGAAAAGCATGCGGATGGAGAAAGTGTCACGATTTTGTGATAAAAACTGGAAGCAGGTCTTCTATAGGAGAAGTGTCATGATTTCATGACAGTAGCAGAAAGAAAGGCTATGAAGACAAAAGCGTCGTGATTTTGTGACATGTTCCAGTTTCATGGGTGCAATGCAGAAAGAAGCTCAAGGCAGCGAAAGTGTCACGATTTCATGACAAAAGCTGAGAGGAAGGCCATGAAGACAGAAGGGTCATGATTTCATGACAGGATTGAAGATGACGTTAGTAGAGGAGAAAGTGTCACGATTTCATGACAAAAGCAGAGAAGAAGGCCATGAAGATAGAAGGGTCACGATTTCGTGACAGAAGAGAAGATGACGTCAGTAGAAGCAGAAAGTGTCGCGATATCGCGACAAAAACAAAAAGGAAGTCAAAAGAAGCAAAAGTGTCATGATATCGTGACAACAGGCAAAAGAAGGTGTACGGTAGGCAAAGGTGTCGCGATATCACGACATGTTGTAGTTTCACGATAGAAGCTATAGGAGAGTTGCAGAGGCAATAAAGCCGAAAGAGTTAAATCTAGGCCGACGTAGCTTAGGGTTTTGCAGTCGACGTTGTTTAGGGTTGTGCAACCGACTAGGATCAAAGTGTTGATCTAGAAAGTTTTAGTATAAGAGGAGGGTTGTTTGAAGAGTTTGATGATCGATCGAAGTGTGCGTTCAAAGTGCGACTTTCATAGAAGCAGAGTGCGAGGAGAAGTTCGATCGTCGAAGAGTAGAGTGTGCGAAGACAGTGTTGCTATGATTGCGCAGAGGTGCATAAGTGGATGTTTGATCGAGTGCTGTAATTGCGTAGAGGTGCAAATTTTGAGGACATAAGTGCCAGACCGAAGGACTGTGTTTGGTGCGAGATAAGAGGACCAGCTTTAGAGGTGAAAGAGTTGAGGACGAGAGGTCTCCAACCAGAGCAGGGAAGACAGGTGTCTTCTATGGATAGAGTTCCACTTGCTAAGGGCAGCAGAGGCAGAGGTCTTCTAGAGGATCACCAGTTAGAGCAGAGCTAGGGGAAGGTATCTCCTTTGGGTTGGTGCCCATAAACATTGTAATCGGGAAAGGTTTTCCCAGATTCTGAGTTGATAAAATTTAGTGAAAATTTTATCCGTGGAGTAGCCCGCGTTGGGTGAACCACGTAAATTGCTGTCTCTTTTGTGAATGGTGGTTTTTGTGCATTGCTTTGTTTACTGCTATTGATACTGTTTTCTTTACACTGCATAATATTGAACTGCAAGTTTGAATCGAAGGAAAAATTAAAAAGTGGTCTTATCCTGTTCACCCCCCTCTCAGTATAAGCTTGTGTTCTTCAGAGATATATCCCATTCAATAAAAGAATATCCATTATGTGCAATTTTGTATCATTTATAGTGATTTTATTACTTTATTCATTGCATTGGTATTTCATTTTTACATTCACAAATGATCCTGGTGGGACCCACAATGATTTGTAAATTTTAAATTACCTTGTTACTAACTTGTGGTTTTCTAGTTTTGTTTTACAGTTTTCAAAAACCCTGATTTTGCAAAATTTGCATGATCCATTTTTCTAAATAATTGTAGAAGTTGCAGAAGTTACACAGATACCCCAGGTGCCCTCTAGAGTTTAGAAGGTACCCTGGTACATTTCAGAAGCACCTAGAGGTGTTTCACATAGAGGAATACAAATACGTAGGTTTATCTATAAGTCTACTTCAAAATCCTAACCCCTCTATTTTTCATTTTTATGTTTTTTTTTTCTAGATATAATGCTAAAAAGAACATTATTAAATATTTGTTAAGAAAAAATAAATTAAATCTGCATCATAGGAATTTATAATAATTTTTGCATCCATATTCAGTCATTAATTTTACATATTCAATTAAAATTTCATTGTTTTCTGGTGTGTTGCACTTAAAATCCTACATTCTGTTTTCATATGAATTGTTAATTGCATGAAATAATTTGAAGTATAGGGTTAGGAATCTCTCTTTTTGCTTGTCTAAGTAGGAAAAATATCAGGATATCAAAAGTATTCTCTTATTTTGTGTTTCAATGCAGAAGAGTAGACAAACCCTCATCTATTTAGAGAGTGGTCTTAAGCAGTGTACTCTACTTATTTTGGAAAAAATAATATTTCTGGTGTTGTATTCTAATTTAGACTCATAAAATTAGTTATTCTTGACATTGTGTGTACACCATAAAAAACTAGAAATATTAAAAGGAACTACACATAGAACACATCCCTTTAAATATTAATGTGTTGGATTTCATCACCAACCATTGAATGAGATTTGGTGATGGTGGGTTTCATATCCATCCATCAATATCTACCCTTAGACACTTTAGGACACCCCTGAGAAAACTTGCTGGAATTCATCACTAATAAGAATCTCATTGCCCATCCAAGCCATAGTTTTTACCCATTTTAATTCAGATTAGTGCATCATAACACACAAAACCAAAAAAGAAAAGAAAAGAAAACATTAAAAGGATATTAAAAAAAAGAACAAAGGTAAGCCACATTTGTTGTATAAACATGGGATTGGATTGCCTGATTGATTTTGTGATTTTTTCTTTCCACATTTTATTTTCAAAAACATTTTATATTTGGCTCATTTTTTTATGGTATTAACAAGAAATCAAGCTAAAATAATGAATCAAATATCCACCAATCAAACAAATTTAGTAATGGAGTATTCATCATCACCTTCCACCACCATTTCCATGATCAATCCTCCTAGTGTGATATAGTTAAGTCATTCATATTTGTTTATGGGTCCATCACACACCATGTCATCCACACAGTCATTTCACATGGCCATTCCTAAAATAGAGTCATATTCACATACTATTGACCACCACATCACCCATAGACAAGGCACAAGTGGAAGCTCTTTTAAAGTCCACTAACTATATCTTAAAGCTAATTTGTAACCCACCTAGGCATGATCCTTATTTATAGCAAGAACTTATCTCCTCCCAGCCTTCAAGCCTTATCTAGGTGTACAATAACCCTATTTTTAAGGTATCTGCTACACCTTCCCAACATTTATCCATACCATAATCACCATGTGCCCAAAGCACATCCATCCCATCATCATACACCTCAGTCTATGGTAACCCCTTGTATGAAGCACATGTTAATGCTGCTTCACAAGTTCCCATATCCATGCCATCTAGTGTCTCCCATAAAGTTGCAATTACCATTGCAACTTGCCCCATCTACCTCATCAATACCATCCACATCCACTCCATAAATCAATGATATGGAAATACATGAAACATGTGAACATCTCAACAAATTGCTTAAGAAGAGATAAAATGCTCAACAAAAAGTTTAGGTGATCAACCCTAAGCCTCAACCTATTTCCACTCAGACCATATTTTTTGGCCAAATTCCATCTTGGGTACCACAATATTTAGTGGTTTCCATTCCAACATCACCACCAACCCATACCCATTCTATTCCCATTAACCAACCTAGCCAAATTCCTCATACATCATCTTTGTATCTTCATTCACAATTATTTCTTCACCAATATCATCATCATAAATTTCAATCTATGCCTCCCAATTCATCACACCATCAACAACACACTCAATATCATACATTCATCAATCCATTCAGCATATATCAATACACTCAACAAGAAAACTAGGGCTTACAATCATATTATCAACACACTTTAATTTTACAATAGATTTTAACTCGACTCACTAAAATTGAGTTACCATTGAGTCATCATCAATTTCATTATCATTCATGTCAACAACCACAACAGTTGCAACATCTAATTCCATAATCCACATCTCAGGTTACGATACTTGTACCACAAATTAAACATCCAATACAATTGGACAAACACACCAAGCATCCTACAAAACCCTATCAAGACTACACGATGCTTTCAGAATCTTATTCAACCATTTTTTGAAGGCTTTATGAAGCACAAGAGATTTCACTTCCAGAAATCAAACCAAGAGATCCTAAAAAACCACATGGAAAAGGTTATAAGAAGCACTTGTATTGCCACTATCATCAACAAGTAGGCCATAACATCAATAATTGCCATGTATTTAAAATATTATCCAATATCTTATTGATATGAAAGTCTTTCCCACAAAGGGTCCATCCAACTCATATGATCAGCACATTGGTACCAACTCAATCATCAAGTATACTGGGGATTCTTAGGATATCACATCCTCCTGATAACTCACATCACTAATCATCAAGCTCCAAAGGGCCTAACTCCTTTGGTCACATCTCAATTTAAAAAATCTCCAAAGGTACTTAATCCCTTTGGTCACATCTCAAATTCAAAAAGATCCAAAGGTATTTAATACCTTAGATCACATCTCAATTCAAAAAGCTCCAAAGGTCCCTAAATGGTCACATATAAATTTCAAAAAGCTCCAAAGGTACTTAATCCCTTTGGTCACATATCAAATTCAAAAAGCTCCAAAGGTACTTAATCCCTTTGGCCACATCTCAATTTCAAAAAGCTCCAAAGGGTCTAACCCCTTTGGTCACATCTCAATTTCAAAAAGCTCCAAAGGGTCTAACCCCTTTGGTCACATATCAATTTCAAAAAGCTCCAAAGGTATTTAATACCTTTGGCCACATCTCAAATTCAAAAGCCTCCAAACGTACCAAATCTCTTTGGTCACATTTCAGTTTCAAAAATATCCAAAGGTACTTAATCCCTTTGGTCACATATCAAATTTAAAAAGCTCCAAAGGTATTTAATCCATTTTATCACATCTCAATTTTAAAAATATCCAAAGGTATTTAATTCCTTTCATCACATCTCAATTCTAAAAAGCTCCAAAGGTACCTAATCCCTTTGGTCACATCTAAATTTTAAAAAGATCTAAAGGCACCTAATACCTTTAGTCACATCTTAATTTCAAAAAGCTCCAAAAGTTCCTAATTCCTTTGGTCACATCTCTATTTCAAAAATATCCAAAGGCACCTAATACCTTTGGTCACATTTCAAATTTAAAAGGATCCAAATGCACTTAACACCTTTGATCACATATCAAATCAAAGTTGTTTGCATCTATACATGTTACTGTAGGCCCAAAATGACCACATACTTAGGAAAATTTTGCAAATTTTGCCTAAGTCATAAAGTCCTCATTTTGCACACCTTATAGTGTATTTTGGAGCGAATCTACAATAGGAGGTATGAGCCTGCCCGACACTTAGTAAATTTTCACACTTGGAGCACTTTTGGAAGAATTCTTTTATTTTTAGCTCTAGACTAGCGACGCGTCTCGAATCTGTAAATATTTTTAAGAAGAGATGACTTCAATAGTAAAAAAGTATGGATTAGAAAGCGCTCGATATTTTGAAATAATTCACGAGTGACTAAGTGTTGGAATGCCCAATTCTGCAGAACCCATAGAGTATTTTCACCTAAAACGATGACAAGGTGGGATGCTGTGAACAAAGTAGATGTGGATTCATGATAAGAGATGATTTTGACTAACTCCTTTTTAAAATAGTGACAAGGCGGGATGTTTTATTCTAAAGATATTGTGGAATGGAGAAAGAGTCACTTTACACTGTGATGGGTATGGATTGATGATCATATGCCAATGCATTTGCTCAACCAGAATGGAATCTGCAAAATTTGTAAAGAAAGGATGACATGATCAATCTATTTATGTGGATTGATGGACACTTTATGGATAATGAAGGAATATAAATAACAAAGAGCGGATTCGATTACATTTAGCCTTTAGGTCATTTGGAAGCCGGATTGGTGTTCTGTAGTTTCTAAGACAAAAGGATGACGTCACCAATATTTTAAAGAAAAATGGAAATATGTTCTCCCCACCATTATAGAAAGCTTATATCTAGATGGATCATAGCTATACGATGGGGAAGATCAACAATGAATATTGTGTTAAAGAATATGAGGTATTTATATGCAATTCTTCACTAGTGTTGTAACAGTTAGTTGGAGAGGAAGCCGAAGCATCTAGGATTTTCAAAAGATAGAACTAGAGGTGGTTATAGATTGATGGTAGTAGATGGCTTCCAATAAGGATCGATGACGATACATAATATCTAATAGACTAAACTCCAATTTGTGCCAAGTGATCAACAAATTGCAGAGGCCCCAAGTTGCCATGGTGGTCCACTTGCGATGGATTTACCAAAGGGTGTACCAGTAAGAAAATGCCAGGAAGAACTCTCTACTACGCTATCAAAATTGAATCTTTGTAATGTTCTTTATAATTTTAATTTATGTAAAAACTATAAATAGAGGTTGAACCCTCATTTTAAAGGGTTGGCTCTAGTGTGTTTGCCTATGCTACTGTAAATATTCCCAAGAGCTAATGGAAAGAGCATTACATTGATATTCGCCTCAAAATTTGTATCTTCATGCTTGATATTAGAGGTTTGAGTTATTTAGCTGCATTTCTATGAATACTTAAGTGGTTAGTTTGTGCCAAATTAATGGATTACTAGTTGTTAAAGTAATTGAAATTTGCTTTTGAGATTGATATTTATTGTTAGGAAGTACATTTTTGGAGAATCTAGATATTGGTGAATTTTGTTATTTGGATTATCATTGTTTGGATATTGAAATCACTATCTACAATATTTCTCTACTGTACATTAATGAATGAAGAGTAATCCAATTTGTAATATTGTTGATCTGAGTTATGTGTCTTTGGGTTAGTTTTTCAAAGCTTTTTATTATGGTGCAATGTTGTTAGCCTATCCATCCACTATTGTTCATATTTCTCTAACCCTAACCTTTTATTACCCTAACCTTCAAACCCTAAGTGAGCATAATTGTGTCAACACCCTGTTTAAGTTGACAAGGAACCAACCTACTTTGGAGGTTGGATCAAAAACTTTGTTTTGGTCCATCCAATATTGAGTGCTGAGCTGCAACTATTAGGTGCAAGCCTGGACATAAAATAAGAAGATAGAAATCCATAGCATTGAATAAAAACTTGATGCAATTTAGTGCCCAATAATTTTTGGCACGCCTGGTGGGACCAGTTCACAAGGAACATGAAACCCATAAAATGAGTTACTATTATCTCAACCTAAAGGAATCAAGATTTGGTGAATTGTCTTGACCTTGTAAGTGGAGAAGAGCAAGTTCACCTAGCAAATCCCTAGTCTTTAGACTTAGAAAAAGAATTATCCTTGTAGAACAGTGTCCTTTCATGTATACCGGGTATTTCAAAAGGAATAACCCTAACTTTTATTTTTACTGCAAGTTACCTTATAGAGGGGCTATTGTTTCCAGAAAGTTTAGATCAACATTTCCTCATATAGGAAGAGCTTCTGGAAGAGGATCCTACAGTCCATCCAATAGTTCCCCCAATAAGACCTACAACTAAAAATATGGCATAAAATACGGCTCCTAATCAGCCATTATAGAAGTACCCCAGCTAGAACACAACTGGTCCTCTCATATTAGCCCAAATTAATGCCATCCCCCAAGCTATATCTAAAGCTATCCCCACTTATGATGGATCTGGGAAAATATATTATGAGCACTGTAAGGATATCTTAAACCTAGAAGCAATCCACAACATAAAGGAAGATGATATTATTGTAAGGATTCTAGCCTTGTCTTTCAAATGAAAGATATTGCATTGGTTTAGAACTCTGGAAGATAATACTATAACTTCATGAAAAGTGTTAGATGAGCCATTCATAGAGTAATTTAATGAATCTATTGATCCCTTTTCTCTACTTAACAAATATACATCCATTTAGAAAACTCAGCAAGAAACTATCTCAGATTTTAATTTGAGATTTAGCAGAACATGGAAAAGAATTCCCCCCACTGCTAGACCAACTACATGTTTGGCTTATATGTATTACATATGGGCTTTTGGATCAGATTTAGGGCTGTAGACATAGAAATTAGGAGTAGAAACATTCCTCTAAGTTTATAATGCAGCAGTTCATGCTAAAAATATCCTAATTAACGTTGAAAGACTCCCCCCCAAAACTGTGCTATCCTACAACTCGGATACACCACTAGTAGCCAAGTTCAATAAAAAAACCCCTCTCACATGGACCCCCTTTCTTTATCATCTCCATATCCACAAATGAATGCAGTCCCTAAATCAAAGCCTATATCCTCTACAACTCCTTTTTCTCCTCTTCCTTCTCAATCATCTCAGGAGTTTTCTGCTATCTTGGATCTACAAAATACTTTGAAAACTTTGAGTAATATAATTAATTAAATAGAAAATAGAGACCAATAAAGGTCACAATATAGGGCATTCCCATATGTAAATAAAGATCAGATACCTAGTCTAAGTAACAATGCTGGGGTCAGGGTGAATATAGTATATGAGGAGCTAGAATGTTCTTCAGATACTACTCTTGTGAATGTTTAGTGTTTAATATGCAATGACCCCCATGACTCACAATCTTGTGTGATTTATCAACACCATGTTCAACAAGCTATGGATAAAGCTAAAAGGAAAAAAAATAAGAGAGGTAATATATTATGGCACCTTGATCAAATCATGGCTGGGAATGATTCAGCTAAGGAAAGCCCAATTGCCTTTATGACAAGGTTTGGGAAGAAATATTTGCAAGTAGATCCTCAAAAAATGGGACAATTCCAAGTCCCTTCCCAAAAAAGAGTTTATCCCCTCCCTAAAAGTAGTAATGCCTTCCCCATTACTCAAGCTAAGGGAAAAGAGAAGACAAATAGTCTTCCTAAGATACCAGAAAAGGAAACAAAAGGAGACCAAATGAGATCTAAAGATGAAGATCAAGAAAGACTTAGGTTCCCATATATTACTAAAATACAAATATTAGAGGCTATCCAAAAATATAAAAGAAGATATGGTGAGCAAGAGGGAAGGCTAGAAAAACTCTCCTTGACTAAGTCTGAATACAACATTGTTGAAGAGATGAAAAATATTCCATCAAAAGCTAGCCTGTATGACACTCTGTTCATCGCTGATCATATTGACCTACTTAAAGTTTCCCTCAATAAAAATCCTCAGAATAGGTTGGCCACTATAATTCTTAGGATGCCATCAAAAAATAAAGAGATAACACCTACCGTTTTAAATAATAAGCCCGCCCATTTCTATATATCCCTAAGAATGGAAGGTTGGCTATTCCAAAATTGTATGATTGACTCAGGAGCATAAACTATAGTTATGCCTAAAGTAGTCTATGAGGAGATGGGTATGGAGTATACCCGATCTTGTCTTGGAGTGTTACAACTAGATGAGACACCTGTCAAGACAATTGGGGTCATTAAGGATGTACTAATGATGTTGCATAGAGCCCCTGAGGTGACAATAGTGCAAGAAATAGTTGTGGTTGAATTAGAACCCTATTTTGGATTATGTCTTTCAAGATAGTTTACTGCAAAGCTAGGGGGATGTATGTACATGGACTATTATAGCATGGTAATCCCTTTCAAAGGGAAGAGAATAAGGATAACACCTAAAAAATAGTAGCTTATCACATTGAAAATATTGAAGGGGATATGTTCAATATTAATCCCATGGAAGAATTTGAGCTAGTGGAAAATATTGAAGAGTTGGACATTGAGGATGAGTTGCCTTTCAGAGAAGACTATAGTCAGTTTGGAACTAGTATGGGAACATATAACATCTCAACTGAATCAAAGAAGAAAATATCTGCTATATCCAACCAATATCTAAGATAAAGAAACATGGGTCATGCTCTTTGATGGTGCTAAATGTAGAAATAGTGTAGGAGCTGGTGTGCTCCTACAATCCCAATCAAAAGGGATACACAATTTTTCTTATAGATTGACATGGTCATGTACTAACAATGCTGTAGAATATGAAGCCCTATGTCTCAGATTGATACAAGCAGAAAGTATGGACATTAATATTTTGAACATATATGGTGATTCTGATATAATAGTCCATCAAGTAAAAAATAGGTTTAGTAGTACGCACCATTACTTAAAAGCTTACAAAAATAGGGTATGGGATTTAATGGAATCATTTGATGCCATGAATTTAAACTTTATTCCCAAGGAAAATAATATTATGGATGATTCATTAGAAAAAAAGGGAGATAAATTCAACACTTCTATAGACTTTGGAATCAAGAAGGCCAAGGGAATTAAAATGATTTTCAGACATGCAATACCAGACAAGATGATTTTCTAGCAGATTTTTGAAAGTGATGAAAAAATAGTTGATTTTTTGGTGAGAGAAGCATGTCTCTCCACTATCCAAGAAGAGAATTCAGAAGAAATTTATTAGAAAGACATTATACAACTAAGAAATAATCATATCCCAAGAGGGTTTGTCACCCTTGAGAGTTTGTTTGATAATGAGGACAGAAAGAAAACTAGAGCCATGAAGGTCAACAAAAAAAACTATAAATAAGTTGAAGTCAGTATAGGAAAGAAGCTCAATGTTGGAGTCTGATGTTAAATTGAGGAAGCAAAAGATATCAA
Organism: Wollemia nobilis; assembly: GCA_028583015.1. Lineage (NCBI taxonomy): Eukaryota > Viridiplantae > Streptophyta > Pinopsida > Araucariales > Araucariaceae > Wollemia > Wollemia nobilis. The sequence goes on from JAQPPZ010002530.1 coordinate 5,860,097, forward strand.
ATCTCTATGCTTAAGATACCAAGACATTGTGGCTTGGTCATATGAAGACCTCAAGGTGTATGATAAAAAGGTTATCCAAAATACTATTGAGCTAGAACCTGATGCAAAACCTTAGGCAGAAGCAGAAGCTAGTCAATCCGAGAATCGAGGCCATTATGAGAGAGGAGCTCTTAAAGTTGTTAAAGTCTAAGATCATATACCAGATAAAACATTCTACCTGGATAGCCAATTTGGTACCGTAAGAAAAAATAATAGGGATATATGCTTGTGTGTGGACTTTAGAAATCTGAACCATGCATCCCTTAAATATCACTACTCCCTCCCTCAAATTGATGAGATCTTGTAGGTAGTGGTAGGAGTAGAGATATTATCACTACTGGATGGTTACTATGGATGCAACCAAATTTGGGTGAAATATGAAGACCAATATAAAACAACATTCACCACAAAATGGAGTACATTTGCCTAGTAGAGGATGCCTTTTGGGTTGTCCAATACTGGAGCTACATTTCAGAGAGCCATGGACTATGCCTTTGGAGAACTGATCAACAGGGCTATTATGATTTATATAGATGACATGACCATGTTTTACCATGATAAAAAATACCACCTGTCACACTTGGAGCAAGTTTTTTAAAAGTGTAGAGAATTTGGTATTTCGCTCAATCCTAATAAGTCATTCTTTTAGTCCATGAAGGAAAGATGCTAGGGCATGTGGTCTCAAAATAAGGCATGACCATAGACCCAGATAGAATCAGATCAATTATTGCTCTTCATTTGCCTATAAATAAGAAGACATTGCAATATTTCCTAGGCCAAATCAATTTTTTCAAGAAATTCATTTATGATTTTGCATAGAAAGTAAGGCCTATATATGAGCTACTCAAGAAAAATACCGAATTCAAGTGGACTAAAGTCAGGAAATAAGATTTTGAGATTATAAAGAAATCCATTGCAACAACCCTAGTACTAGTAAACCCAGATTTCAATAAAGATTTTATTCTTTATGCATATGGAGCTGAAGAAATTTATGCCTCAGTACTCACCCAGAAAGATGATCAATGGGAGGAACATACTATGTTATTTTGGAGCCAAACACTCCATGATTATCAAGTAAAATAAAAATTTATTGAAAGACAAGTATTTACTGTGATGAAGTCACTAAAGAAGTTCACGCAGTATTTGGTACAGAGCATGACCTTGGTATACATGGTTCATCCGAATGTAAGGATTTTTATCCTATAGGGTGATCTAGGAGATAAGAGAGCTGGTTGGATTACCAAAATCTAAGAATATGATGTAAAAATACACCCCACAAAGCTAGTAAAATGTATAGCCTTGTTCCAAAGGTTAATAGAAGCCGCATCACTAGCAGAAGTAACAACTTACCAGATAGCAGAAGAAAATTAGGCCAAAATAATACAAACTGAAGACTCTAATTGGATTGACCAAATGATCAGATATTTCCAAACTGGAGTATGCCCCCTTAATCTAAGTGCTTCCCAAAGGAGGAGATACAAAATTCCTACTTTGAAATATGTATTACTACCAAAGGACTTATACAAAAGAAACTTGGATGGAATTCTTCTAAAATTATTAAAGGATGACCAACAAAAAAGGGTCATGGAGGAATTCCATGGAGGATCATATGGTAGACATAGCTCAGGTAGGGTTACAAATTTAAAATTATAAGATGGCCCACTGTATTCATGATGCTTTTAAAGTCACTCGGGCTTGTGACAAATGTTAGAGATATGTTGGAAGGATAATGAATGCTTCATCCCCCCTCAAGACCATACAAGTTGAAGAGCCTTTTCAACAATGGGGGTTAGATTTCATAGGGGTTATCAACCCTAATTCCTCATCAGAGCATAATTTTATCTTAACCGCCACAGATTATCTTACCAGATGTGATGAGTGGTTATTTGACACATATTTCTATATCAAAATTATTTTATTGTTATAATTATTTAGTGATTATGATATATTTTATGTGAATTATTATTGAATATTATGTGAATTATTAGTAAATCTGATTAATTGTAGTAATATAACAAATGTGTTTGATTTATAAAAAATTTATCCGAGTCTTGGGAAAAATACAGGAAAAAGTGTTGATGATCGATGAAGAGATTGCAAAGATTTGGAGTGCGCCTCATATGAGAAGAATAACGAATAAAAGGACCCAGGATAAAAGTAGAGTTCGATGACAATAATAGTTGACCTCTTACAAAATCATGTTACAAATGTATTACTGAAGCATGTTATTGAAGTACATTACTAAAGTATATTACTGAAGCATGTTACTGAAGGTAACTACTGAAGAAAGTTATTGAAGAATATTTTACCAGCAATTACTGAAGGATAATAAAGATTGTTGACTTATGTAGCATGCCACATCAGTGAAAACACGTCAAGTTTGGATGACAATAGATATTTTTACTTAGAAAAATATTTCATTTATCACATACTATCCACGAGAATATTGCAGTTGATAAAGTTCTTATTTGCTTAATAAAGTTTGTAATCAGATTATTATGAGAAGTATTAGATATAGATGCAAGACTATTAGAAATTTCCTATAATATAGGACATGAGGTCCTAGTGTATATCTTGTGAATCATTTAAAATAGTATTGTCTTGTTAGGTTTGTTTTTACGATGCCACTTGGACCAGTCAAAATATTTATCAAATATGGGAATATGTATTATGTTAGGTTTAGATTATTTTGGTTGATGCATAGTTGTTGCATCAAGAAATCCACAAAATCCACATGGCAAAATATGTGGAGAAATACTGTTTGGAATTGTATTAATTACAATATAAATTACATAGGAGAGACCTTGAAAGAGGTCTACGAAAAAAATACAAGAAATTATTGTCTATTCTAAGTTTACAATTTTGAAGAAATGCGTTAGCATGTACAACTGAATATCCAATAATAAAAGTAGCATTTTGTTCTTCAAAAATGGTAATTTGTATCAATTTCGTGTGTTGCTTAATTTTTGTTATGTAAATTGTGTTTATCTATTACCTGCATTTATAGAATAGACATAATTTTAGTATTAGTTATAAAATCTAGTTACTGAGATAAAGTAAACTAGGGGAGAAAGACTTACATTGCCCTCTAGGAGGTAGGGCCCACTCCTATAGCCAGTATCTGAGCTCTCGCCCCTAAAATAGGTTAGGATTAGTTAGCCTTAAATTAAACTGCATTTCAATTTACATAAAATAAGATAGATTGCATGAGAATCCTCACAAATAAATTAAATCATGTCATAAATAAATTAGTTTACAAATAATTACGTGCATCAGTAAATTAATTCATTAATAAAAGTAAATTATCATTGCATCAGTTATTTATTATACTCTACATCAGTTTTATTTTGTTATTAATTTCTTGTACACGTGAAACCTGAAAAATAAACTTGAGCTAAGCTTAGTAATAATCCCCATGATAAAATACGGGATTCCTACTCTTTAAATCTAGCCTTGATTTCCCTCGGATTGATAAAATTAAATGTAAGCTCTACAACCGATCATTTTGGTGTCGTTGTCGGAGAGAGTAACGCCATAGTGGTTAGTCAAAAAAGTTGTTTGGCAGTGCAAAGATAGATGCTTACTTGTATGTGAGAAGGGGTACGTACGATATCTTTGTGTGCATATGAGTCAGAGTGACCCAAATATGGTTCCAACAAGTTCCTCCGTTCGACGTTGCTAGGTTCATTTTTCTTAAAGGATTCATTTTTACTGCTTTTATAGATTAAAAATTTATTTTTTACAAATTTCAATTTCAGCAAATTTTATTTTTTGCAATTTTCTTTCTTTGGGTGATTACTATTATTAATATGATTTAGGACCTATGAAAAAGAATAGGAAGTAGGTGAATGCTGAAAACAACCTAAACTTTGCTTAGGGCGGGCCCTATTTTTTTTTTAGTAGCAAGTAGTTACATTGAGTGACACAACTATAATGACATTCCTCCTAATAGTCAAATAACAGTAGAAATTTACCTTTTACTTCAGCAATTTTACTTCCAATAAAAATTTACTTTCCAAAGCATTTTTACTTTTCCCTAAGTATGCTGAAATTAGCTATATAAACACATATAATTTTAGTATCATTAGGACTGTTTAGTAATTTTAAATTTATTTCTTTTATGTTGTGTTAAGATTATTTATAAGTTCTGAAATTTATATTTAAACTTGGCAAAAAATAGGATTGAAATAGAAAAATCAATACCCAAACAGAAAATAAAAAAATAATAATATAAAATCAAAGAGAGAAAATAAAATAAAACAAATGGTGGAAAACAGTCAAACTAAATTTATAGACCTTAGAAAATTATTAATACACCAGGAGGTTAATCCTCTTTTTGAACAAGGGAACAAAAAAACCAAACCAGAGTGGGAAGAACTGTGTGAACACATTGAAACTATCAATAAAAGATCAGACGAACTAAAGAAAATCAAGAGGATAAATATAGAAAAAACTCTAAGGGTAAACCATTCTTCACCTCATCAGGATCTTGTAAGAAGTTGTGAGAATTGGCTTTGGAATAGGAGAACAATAGTAAATCCAATAATTTATCCTTGGAATCAATACCTTGAGGATTCCCTCACCATTCACAACTTCCTTGCAGACATAAAAAGAAAAGAATTAGTCCTACAATACAATAAGAGATCCTGTAGGATTCCTAGAGCTGTATGTTTTAGAGAATTATGCCAAGAGTTGCGTTACAAGCTACAATTTGGAATTCCTGATCCTGTTACAACCAAATTTTTCTTTGTTCATTTGATTCAATTGTTGGTAGACTACTTCAAATTTGAAGAGGAACATTTTATGACACCAAAACAACTTGATCTAGTCAATGATATTCATAAATTATTCAAAGAGGATTAGACATATTGTAAAAACAAGAAGTTTAGAACATTCATGAACAGACCTAGAGACTCTAAAGGAAGATTTATAAAAATTAACAAGATAGAAGAAAATTCTTGAAAAGACTTTAGAGAGCCTAGAATTTATAAATTAATAGAAACCAAGGTTACAACATCAACCAATAAAGCTGAAATTCTAGATCAAGATCCCAATTCATATTTATTGCCCGGTCCAGAATCTGACAACTATGTAGATCCTTCTTCTATCTTTTCCAAACCTATACCTAATCCAATTCTTGAAATCTTATATTCAGGTATGGCTAATGAGAAAAGTGGTTTGGGAGAGGAAGGAGAAAACCATGTAAATAGGAGACAAAGGCAAGAGAGATATCAGGGAGAGAACAGACAAAGAAAAACGTTTGCTTTCCCAATCTTACATATAGAAGGAACAACAAGAGAACCTAAATAAGTCTTTGTTTCTATATTTCCTACCTTTCATGGAAAACCCCATGAAGATCGTGATGGTTTTATTTTCAAATTTGAAGTAGTATGTCAAGATTATTTGTACACCACCAATGAGCAAAAGCTAAGGTTATTTCCATCTACTCTTACATATGCAACTTTAAGATGGTTTATGGGTCTAGGAGAAGGAGTTTGTAATCATTGGGATGGAGAAAATGGATTAAAAGAACTATTCCTTAAAATATATCAAGATTATTGTAGAGTTAGGGATAAGAAAGCTGAGATTTTTCATACGAATAAAAAAGAAGAAGAATATTTGGAGGATTATCTCGAATATTTCAATTTGTAGGGTCTAGAGTAAATATAGACCTTGATGAAGAAATCCTAAAAGAAAATTTCCTAAAATAGTTGAAGGATGATGTTCTTGAAATTTAAAATCTTATGGCAAAAGGATATATTCATCTTATGTCGTTTGAGGATATTATCAATATTTGTAGAAATTATTCAAGAAACAAACCTCTAAGAAGCAATAAATATACATCCACAGGAGGAGGAGTGACAAGAGTAGAAATTGGAAATATGTTGGAAGGCTTAAAAATTTATTTGTTGAGTACTTTGACCTCATCCTTGGATTTAATGGATAAAAAATCAAAGAAACTGAAGAAATTTACAGCCATAGGTGTAGGAAAAGCACAATTTGAGAGAATGTTCTCTCAACATAACAAATATATCCAATATCTCCGCTTATTGTCAAATTTGTGATAAGAATCATAAAACTAAAAACTGCAAGTATATATTCACTGTTAAAGCTGCCATAAAAGAAACTGAAGTGGAAGAAGCAGAATATGTTTATTTTGTCACTCAAAGACAAAATGGTCCATTTAATGGCCCACCAAATTGGTCAAACCCTAGTTATTCTAACCAGCAAAGGCTTAATCAATGGTCTAATGTATCGAACTGGAAAAATTGGAACTTTTACAATCAAGACTGGAAAATACCCCCATGGGCTCAATTTATGGCTAATTATTATGGAGGACCACCTCCGTGGACTCAAGGGACACCAATTCAGAACATGCCTAGTTGGAAAAATAGTGGCCAATATAATCAAGGTGGCACCAATTGGTCCCCAAATACAACACAACAACAAAACCTTCAAACTCAATTTAGGGGATAAAACACTCAAAACCCACCTCAAAATAGACTTCTACCACCTTCGACCAATAATAATAATCCTCCTAAGAAACCACCTCTTCCAGCTCAACCAATTCCTAACCCTAACAACAATAATAATGTCCAACAAGTTACCTAGGTGTTGTAGGTGAGTTGGAGAGGAGAGGGCAATTCTCCAAGGGAGGTACCAGGTTCGAATCTCCACCCTACCAAAAAGTTGAATTGGGTACCCAAAATCCAATTGATAATGTTGGTGCGGGCAAGGCCGGGTGCGACTCCCGGGTGACTTTGATGGCATAGAACCCCTTGTTCGTGGTCTCTCAAACCAAGGCGGACTTGCAAGGGGTTTTTCGCTTTCAGAATAAGAATGTACAACAAATTTATGAGGCTAGTGAGACATGTTCTATATCCATAGCACCATGTTAACAAATTCAATTAAGATCAGGAAAGGTGTTGGAAAATAATGTTACTCTCACAAAACTTGATGATTCTATAAAAACTTTGTTTTAAAAAGAGGATAACAACAAAAAGGAAACAAAAAATCCACCAAAAAATATTCCAACAAAGCAATAAGAAATACAAATAAGGAAGGAAGTAGACGTACCATTCCCTCAAATACTGGCAATACCAAAAGAACCCTCTAAGCCAACCTTTAACTTCCTTCAAGAAATAAAAGGCATTATTATTAAAATTCCTTTATTATAAGATATCAAAGATATACCCATATATTACAAGCTTATTAAAAATATATGTTCAAATTTAGGGAATAAAAATAAGAATGAATTCTAAACTATTCAAGTCATTGGACAATTATCTGATATAATGATAAGAAATAGGTTATTACCAAAATACACAGATACTAGAATACCTATACTCATAGTACATATTGGAGACATAACCTTGCAAAATGTTTTGATTGATTTAGGAGCCACTATTAATGTCATGACCAAAGAAATAACAAAATCCTTAGGTATGCATAAACTACAATCAAATTCTATTGTGCTTCAACTCACCGATAGGTCTACTATTAAGCCAGAAGGAAAACTAGAAGATATTATGGTCTTTGTATGTTCAAGGGAATATCTTGTAGAATTTATAGTCTTACAACCCAAAAAAAAGTTAGGGGGACATCCCTTAATCCTAGGATGCCCATGGCTTCCAACAATTGATGCTTACATTAGCTGTAGATCAGGAAATATGACTATTTCTAATGGCAAGAATACTAAAGACCTTAGTTTATTCCCTAGATCAACAATAGAAGAAGAATTTCCAAAGCATTTATGGTATGATTTCCCTCATGAGTATGATGATATCCAAACATTATCAATTAATGTTCTACACAAACAACTTCAATAAGAAGTCGAGGGGCCCTACCATTATTGTTAGGAAATCAACAAGAGAATCAAGGTCAAGATAATGGTTGCTCATCTCAATTTTCCATTGATGAGGCAAGAACAAGTCAATCTCAAATAGAACCATATGGATATGATTTAAATATTCTTGGATATGAGGTAAATGGGATAGATGCAAATACAAAAAAGTGTAAACAATAGATATTATACCAGGAAAAAATCTTAACATTAGTAATGAATTCACAAGCATGCAAGAATCACAGTTGGTAGATGTGCTTAGAAAGCATCAATCAACATTCACATGGAACTATGAGGATATGACGGGTACCCAAATGTTTGTACCCATCGCATATTTATTCAAGAAGGTTGTAATCCAGTAAGACAACCCCAAAGATGATTGAATCCAACTATGAAAGAAGTAGTTCAAGAGGAAATCATTAAACTATTAAAGGCAGGATTTATATACCCAAATTTCGATAGCCAATGGGTTTCACCTTTGGTGATAGTCCCTAAAAAAAATGGTAAATGGAGAATTTACGTTGATTATAGAGAATTAAACAAAGTAACCAAGAAATATTATTTTCCCTTTCCATTCATTGATCAAGTGTTAGATACATTGGTTGGAAAGAAATATTTTTGCTTTTTAGATGGTTTTAATGGATATAATCAAATCTCCATAGCTGAGAAATATCAGGAAAAAATAACTTTCACATGTCCTGTAGGAACCTATGCTTATAACATTCTACCTTTTGGACTATGAAATTCACCTACAACTTTTCAACGAGTTGTATTGGCTATCTTTGCTGACTTAACCAATGAATGTGTGGAAGTTTATATAAATGACTTCACAGTATACGGTACTACCTTTGAAGAAACATTATAAAGCTTGCAAAATTTTTTGGTAAGATTCCAAGAGTAAAATCTCTCTCTAAGTCATGAAAAGTGCTTTATGATGATGAAAGGAGGCATTGTTCTAGGACATTATATATCAGAAGAAGGTGTTAAAGTAGACCCTGCAAAGATACAAGTTATTCAAACCCTTCAACCTCCAAAAATACAAACAGAGGTGAGAAGTTTCTTAGGACATGTAGAATACTACCGTAGGTTCATTAAATACTTCATTAAATTTGCTACTCCCATGTTTAAGATCTTAACTAAAGATAATGAATTCAATTGGACAAACACATGTCAAGAACCCTTTGAAGAAATAAAAGAAAAATTGACTACTGCTCCAATATTGAGAGGACCAAATTGGAAATTACCATTCCACATTCATTGTGATGCTTTAGATTATGCAATAGGAGTAGTATTGCAACAAATAGAAAACAAAATACCTTATTATATCTATTATGTAAGTAAAACCTTGCATGGAGATGAGCTTAACTACACTGTTACAGAAAAAGAATTTTTAGCTGTAATTCATGCTCTCAATAAATTTAAACATTACATAACAGGGTATGAAGTATTTGTTCACACTGATCACTCTGCCATTAGATACTTAATGAACAAAATAACAATGGGTGGTAGAGTGATTAGATGGCTTCTCTTACTTCAAGAGTTTAATGTCACAATTATAGGTAAGGTAGGAAAATATAATATTATTGTAGATCACTTATCTCGCATGCAAATCTTTGATGATAACGAGTTAATTCCTGATAATTTTACAGACGAACATTTGTTTGCTCTTTCTATTTTTACCCCTTGGTACACTGATATTGTAAATTATTTAGTAACAAGAAAAATACCTCAAAATTATACACTGCATGAGCATAGGAAATTAGTACATCAAAGTATTCCTTTTATATGGATTCATGGAATTCTATTTAAAAAATGTCCTGATCAAATCATTAGGATATATGTGCAATAAAATGATGTATATGAAATTATTAGAGTATCACATGAAGAACCTTGTGGAGGTCATTATGCCACCCAAAGAATGGTTAGTAAAATACTTCAAAATGGGTACTTTTGGCCTACTATGACTAAATATGTTCATCAATTTATTAATAGATGTGATGCTTGTCAAAGAGCTAGCAAGCCTACACCATCTATGAAAATGCCTTTTGTTTCATAGATAGTACTTGAACCATTTGAAAAATGAGGAATTGAATTTTTTGGACCTATAGATCCTCCAAGTGATGGTAATAAACACATACTTGTATGTACAAATTATGTTACCAAGTGGGATGAAGTTCGAGCTCTCCCACGAGCTCAAGCTGTACCAATGGCCAATTTTATTTATGAAAGCATAATGCAATGCTTTGGAGTACCAAGAGAATTAGTTTTAGATAATAGATCTCAATTCACCTCCAATGTGATTGATCATTTTGTTAACATCTATCAAATAAAACACAAGAAAACCTCACCATATCACCATCAGGCTAATGGATAAGTAGAAGTTAAAAATAGAGAACTTGAAAAGATTATTACAAAAATTGTAACTGTTAATATGGGTTATTGGGCTGAGAGATTTAAAGAAGCTATATGGGCATATAATACAACTTGGAAAACTACCGCAAGTTTATCACCGTATGAAATGGTCTATGGAAAACAAACCATCATACCCATTGAATTCGAGATAGAAACCCTTCGTACAATGGCACAACTTGATATGAATTTGGATAACACACAAAAAGAAAGGTTGAAAAATTTAAATATCCTGGATGAGAGAAGATTAGAAGCGTTGCATAGAACTGAAATAACCAAACAATAACGAAAGAAATGGTATGATAAACACATTTTACCACATACATTTCAATCAGGAGATTGGGCCTTGTTATTTGACTCTCGTTATCAATATTTTCAAGGTAAATTAAGAACAAGATGGCTAAGACCCTATGAAATTGAGGAAATATTTGGAAATGGTACAATCAAGCTTAAACCCATAGATGATTCAACAAGGAAATTACTAGTAAATGGACATAGGCTTAAACTTTATAAGAAGCCATTATATAAGGAAGAATTCATACACCAGTTTAGACAACAAACTAATTTGTAGTGTATTTCTGAACTGCAACCAACTACTATCTAATAAACTCTCTCTTTGAAAAGAAAATAATAATAATAATATAATTATATATATATATATATCAAAATTGAAAAAAATTAATTTATAAAAATAAAAATGATTATGCTTCCTTTATTCATCATGAAGTATCTGTATTCCCTTCCATTTTCAGTCCTAATGTTTTAAAGATAGCTTAAGGAAAAGTTAAAAAAAAAAACCTTGTAGGAAGATGATTACCACATGATGCATAATACCTTGTTGCTAGATGAAATCTAGGTATTCTTCAAATACTCAAATTATATTTGGTATCCTGAGTAAATTTTTCATTGAAAATAAAGCAAATATTTTAAAATATTATAAGTTACTCCTAGTTGATCAAGTTTTTCTTTTGACCATGCACAATTGCACATCTAAAAACATTGTGAAATATTGGAGAAATTAACTCATGTGTTATTTTTTCCATAAGTGAATAGTTTCCCTTGCTTATCTATTTATACACATGGTCTAAAATACTAACAAATTGGCAAAAGGACAAGCTCGCCCTTCACCCTTCAAAAAAAAAAAATCCCTTACTCCTCATCTAATCGAACAAGTATCCCCATAAAAATATTCTTGCTTCTCCTCAAAATAAGCAAGAACCCCAAACAATATTCCAATACAATTCTTCTTGCTTCTCTTAAAAATAAGCAAGAACCCCAAAAAGCACTAAAAATCCCTTGCTCCTTCCAAAATGAGCAAGTATCCCACATAAAACAAAAGTAAATAAAGGGTAAAAGAGCTTGAATCCTTGGAATTCTCAATATCTCAAACACCATGGGGTACTATTTATTGAGGTATCCTTACATATTAGCACTAAGTCTAGCTAAGACCTCTAGATGCTCATAATATCAGCTAGCTTTTTGGAATACATAAGCCTTGTTGCTTTTCAATCCTTACTCATAATGGGAAATGAATCCTCACTATACACACAATTGGTATTGAAATAGGCTTGAAAATACTAGGACAACTTTGACATTAAATTGGTTTGTGAGAGGAGTAAATGAAGTTGTTTCAAAATTGCTAGAATGTTTGTAGTCCTTGAAGAATAACCCTAGAAACATCACATTTTGGTAAAAGTCCAAAGACAATCCTCATGAAAGTACTATGGTTTCAAATTTTTCTACAAAATCATGGATTGTGTCCATCAAATTTTCATCCTTTAAAAGCCATCTTAATAACTATTTCAATTTTTCCTATGATTAAAGATATCCTAGAAGGATAAAATCAGATTTTATATAAATTATTTTTCTATCCTAGAAACTTCTTCATGACATACATGAAGCATACTCACCAAAATTATAATAAAACCCCATTCATAAAATTATCCTTATATTATCCATAAATATAAATAAGCACCCTTCCTTTTTATTTTGGCTATATAGCCAAAATTATAGTTTGGGGGGATAAATAAAGGCATATACAACTCATAATACAGTTTGGAGGAAGAAAACAAGTAAAGTATTTTCTTGACTCTAAAATAGTGGTTTTGGTAAGTTTATTCTATAAGTGTCTTCCATAAGTACCTTCCGTAAGTATCTTCTGTAAGTACCTTTCGTAAGTGTCTTCTGTAAGTACCTTCTGTAAGTATTTTTTGTAAGTATCTTTTGTAGGTGTCTTTTGTAGATATATTCCATAGATATCTTTTGTAAAAGCTTCTGTAACACCATCATTAGTAACACTATTCTGTAACACCATCATCAGTAACATTATTCCGTAACACCCTACTGTAGCTGTCATCCGTACTCGGAGTGCTAAAAATTGCAAGTCTAAAAAAATTATTATTATTTAAATTAAGAACATGTGGCAACTTAGGAAATAATAGGGCAAATAAAGGAAGATTAGCATCGTAAACTATAAGGCATTAAATTTTTTATTTTTTATATGATATACAAAAACAAAATTAATAAAATGAAAAAAAGACAACTCTACTATATACCCACATAAGCTGAGGACCTTATAATATTAAAATAAAAACATAATACAATATATAAAATCAAACTAAAATAATAATAAATTATAAAATTAAAATAAAAGTCATATTATGCCACGGGCATTTTTCATAAAACACGAAGTGCAACCATCATATAGCCAATTGTAACACACCATGTGGCAAGGCAAGGAACACCTATCACGTGAGGTGGCAGATAACTCACCAGCCAACCACCATGGGGATCACATAGGTAGCATGTGTAATTGATCAAGCCAACCACATGCATGTACGTGGATCACGGTTCTTTACCATTGATTTCAAGCACCATCGACGGACATAAAAGGTAGCAAAGAAACACAAACCACCACACCAACTACAGTAAGGGGGAAATTAATACCGAAGCGTGTCTGTTCGTAGACCAATCATATAACAAGGCACATATTAGGGATGATAGCCGTCAATCGAAGGACATCAATGACCAACATTTGCATTACTGTTAAAGCTTGTTTATCATCGTAGATTTTAGGGTAAAAACCACCACCGTAGATAGGTTTTCAAAGCATATCCACCGTCGATGGAAAGTAAAAAGTATCTACCACCGGGTGAAACCTAACGACACTGCATGCGGCCATGCAGAGGAAAACACCAACCCCAATTCGAATCCAGTCACAAACTGTAGAAAAATTGTGAGGATTTGTGTGCGATTTTTGGGTTTGTCTGAGTGAAAAGGTCGAAATTATGTGATTTTCCATGTGTTAGCATCGAATTCAAAAAATTACTATAGGCATAAGGTGAGGCTGTCAAGAACGTTAGAAGGTGGTGAAGCTACGGTGATAGCAACAGGTAAAATGTCAATTTTAAAATTTTGATGTTTATTTTTGTTGCTGTTGTTTTCTTGTATACAAAAATAAAAGGTATTTTCTACTTTTCTGTACATACGACAAAAATAGATACAATGGTAGGCAGAAAATTAGGGGAAAATACAAATGTTTTTTTAGGGTAAAATTAAGGTAAATTACAAAGATTTGAAAAATACAAAAAAACATTTTTTTGGTAAATTATAGAGATTTTAAAAAATAAAATAATATACAGAGATTATAAAATTAGGGTTTTTTAAAATATAGGAAAAAACATCATATGTATTAAAATTTTTAGAACTGGTAGAACAATTACAGTAGTTAAAATGTTTTTTTTACACAGATCTGGTATGATTACAGTAGGGTTTCGAACAACTATTTGAGGATGTATTTTATTTTTAACCATAAAATAGAGTAAAATTCTAAATAAAAAAATAATAATAAACATAGTAAATTTTTAAGGGCTCTGCCGACTTCTGAGGAAATTATGTTTATATATAAATTGCAGGATTCTTGGTGATAAATTCAAAATCCTCTTCTCTCAACCCTTAGTCGTCACCATACCTCCACCCATGTTTCAAAAACGTAGTGAGCCGTCATCTATTGAGACCCAAAACCCGAGCAACTTTGTAGTCGAGCTTTTCCAGAATGCCCGATGGTGGGAAGCATTGACTAAGTTTAAAGGCCATGATTTATGGGTGAATAGACATTTCATAATGAACTTTAACCCTAACACAATATTTACCCATGTTGGAGGACTCCAGCTAGACTTAAACCCTAGCTTGATCTCTGAGGTGTTGGGTTTACCTGAGGTTGGTCTACCTTATTATAAAAATCCATTGAAAAGTGTCACTCAATTGGTGATAAAATTTTGTGAAAAGTGTACAATTCTTAGAGACAAGGAGGGATGGATAAAAGGAGTTTTGACTTCTACACTTCCCCTCCTATGGAAAGAAGCAGTTGTCATTATTATTAAGTTCTTCACTCTTGAGGGATGAATGTATATATTATTAGCTTACCACATCTATATATTAATGAACTTAAAATTCCTGGATAATAAATATTGTGTCATTAATATACCTTACTTTTTGTTCCAATCATTGAAATCGACTGTTTTGCAAGTTAAATTCAAAAATTCTCAAGGAAAACCAATACTGCACTTGATTGTGCACCACGGTTTAATTAAATTGATTATCCTAAAAAAAGCTCATGAAGTGAAAGTATCCTAGAACCGGATCGTGGATGAATCCAACTTACTCGAATGCTCAAAATCTATTGGATCTAAGGGGGAACATTCGACAAAGGAAGAAAATGAATCTGATAGTCAGGAAGAAGAGCTTAAAATCCCAAAATGAAAATGTAAGACTTTGAAAAGTAATAAACAATCCCGATCGAATATCAGATGTCAAAAGAAAATTGTAGAAAAAATTGAATAGGAATATGAAAAAGGGACTGAATATGAATTACCTACAACCGAGTCTACTGTAGAGACTTTATCCTACATTCATGTGCAGAATATAGTTTTACAAATAAAAATTGATAGATTAAGGGAATATTTTACAGAACACTCTAAAATTATCTAGAGACCCCTTGATTTTCAGATAGATTTGATTAAGCAATTTTCTACGGATAAGACACTAAAGCCTGTGGACTCTGTCAACCGGTCGCCACCTGTCGAAGTCTCCCCGCATAAAAGTTCTACTTCTGGTAAAAAGCCTAAAAAATTTGTAAACTTCAGCAAAAAAGTGTACACTAATAAATTAATTGACTTTTCAAAGATCCTCGAGGAGGATAGATCCCAAAAAATTCTTAGTATTACTCAACAGAATCAACCTACAAAATTGGATCTGCTCTCCAAGAAATAAAAACATTAAAAGGTCTTGTCTTGGATGTAGGGATGCCTTTGGAGCTTGATCTGATGGTTAATGATGAGGAAATTCATCCTTCATAGACAAAGGATACAAAGTAGAAAGGAAGTGCTCAGAAGGTTGAGCACATCAAAACAGTTATGGTAGAAACACCAGTTGTAGTCGCTGTAGATCAACAGACTAAGGAATAGATTCATCGAGTAAAACAAGAGCATAAATTACCAGAACCAAGACCACGATCATCTCAAATTTCTTCTCAACATGCACTAGTTGGATGAACAATGAAAAAACTGTTATTTTATTAATTACTTAGACTTATATTTTTATGTATTAATCATATTTGTAGTATATTATCCATGGTATTTTATCTGTATACTTTTATATGATGACATATGTAATATGTATAGTTAATATTTGAATATTTTTGTTGAACTCTCAATTACTGATATAAATTGTTTATTCTCATTTTTGTGAAATTAATAATTTTTGATAAATTGAATTGATAGATATTTCCTGTATTTTGGATAACTGATTATTTTTCTTATTTTCTTGGACAAACTTAGCATGATTTTGTTAAATATATCTATTTGATTTGTTTTAGATGATTTCTAGAAAAATCATATGCATGTTTCAAAATCATTATAAGTTCTGTAAACAAGTATTCTCTGAAATTTTGGTAATTATTATAATGATTTATATTATTCTTTCTATACAAATTTCAATGTACTTAGAATTTTTAGTTATTCATAAAATTCTGAATATTTGATGCATGTATAGGGCTGTTACATTCTATTCATCTTATATTCCCGCATGCATGAGGACATGCATACACTTCAGTCTAGGGGGAAATGATGAGTGGTTATTTGACACAAATTTCTATATTAGAATTATTTTATTGTTATAATTATTTAGTGATTATGATATATTTTATGTGAATTATTATTGAATATTTGTGTGAATTATTAGTAAATCTAATTAATTGTAGTAATTTAACAAATGTGTTTGATTATACAAAATTTGTCTTGAGAAAAATGTAGGAAAAAGTGTTTATGATCTATGAAGTAGGATAGCAGAGCTTTGGAGTGTGCCTCAGATGAGAAGGACGAATAAAAGGACCCATGATAAAAGCAAAGCTCGATGACAATAGTAGTTGACCTATTACAAAAGCATGTTACAAATGTATATTATTGAAGTATGTTACTAAAGTATATTACTGAAGCATGTTACTGAAGGTAACTACCGAAGAAAGTTACTAAAGAATATTTTACCAGTAGTTATCGAAGGATAATAAAGACTGTTTTCTTACGTAGCATGCCACATCAGTGACAACACGTCAAGTTTGGACGACAATAGATATTTCACTTAGAAAAATATTTTATTTATCACATACTATTTGCAAGAATATTTCAGTTGATAAAGTTGTTATTTGCTTAATAAATTTTATAATCAGATTATTATGAGAAGCATTAGATATAGACACAATACTGCTAGATCTTTCTTGAAATATAGGACATGAGGTCCTAATGTATATCTTGCGAATCATTCAAAATAGTATTATCTTGTTAGGTTTGTTTTTAGGATGCCACTTAGACCAATTAGAATATTTATCACATACAAATGGGAATATGTATTATTTTAGGTTTAGATTATTTTGGTTGATGCATAGTTGTCACATCAAGAAATCCACAAAATCTGCATGGCAAAATATATGGAGAAATATTGTTTGGAATTGTATTAATTACAATATAAATTACACAGGAGAGACCTTGAAAGAGGTCTACGAAAAAAATACAAGAAATTATTGTCTATTCTAAGTTTACAATTCTAAAGAAATGCGTCAGCATGTACAACTGAATCTCTAGTAATAAAAGTAGCATTTTGTTCTTCAAAAATGGTAATTTGTATCAATTTCATGTGTTGTTTAATTTTTGTTATGTAAATTGTGTTTATCTATTACCTGCATTTACAAAATAGACATAATGTTAGTATCAGTTATAAAATATAGTTACGGAGATAAATTAAACTAGGGGAGAAAGACTTACACTACCCTCTATGAGGCAGGGCCCACTCCTATAGCTAGTTCCTGAGCTCTTACCCTTAGAATAGGTTATGATTAGTTAGCCTTAAATTAAACTATATTTCAATTTACATAAAATAAGATAGATTGCACGAGGATCCTCACAAATAAATTAAATCATGTCATAAATAAATTAATTTACAAATAATTAGGTGCATCAGTAAATTAATTCATTAGTAAAAGTAAATTATCATTGCATTAGTTATTTATTATAATCTGCATCGATTTTATTCTATTTATTGCTTTCCTGTACACGTGAAACTTGAAAAATAAACTTGATCTAAGCTTAGTATTAATATCCACTATACAATATATATGGGATTCCTACTCTTTAAATATAACCTTGATTTCCATCAGATTGATAAAATTTAATGTAAGCTCTACAAGCGATCAAGATGGGTAGAAGCTATTTCTACCAAGAAATCAGACCAAGATATTGTGATCAATTTTATGGAAAATTTGATTTCAAGGTTTGGAGTCCCAGAGGCCTTGGTGAGTGACAATGAACCAACTTTTATAGGAGCCAAGTATATTGATTTTTCCAGCAAGTATGGCATTTCTCTTAAAAATACTTCAAATTATTATCCACAAGGTAATGGAATTGTAGAATCTACCAACAAAAACCTATTAAGGATTTTGAGGAAATCACTTGAAGGTAATAAACAAAGATAGCACCTATTGTTGGACCAAGCTCTGTGGGCAGATAGGATTACTATTAAGAAATCCATTAACACTTCCCATTATGCATAAGTATTTTGCAAAGAGGCAGTGTTTCGAATCCATTTGGAGATCCCAATAGTTAAGCTTATCAATTCAGAGGAAGAGTCAGAAGAAGATCCTATGAAAAGTGGGTTGACAAATTTTCTGCAATTGGAAGACAGTAGAGCTCAGGCATATGAAAATTTTCAAAATCATTCATCAGACATTAAAGCATGGTTTGATAGGAAAGCTAGATTCAAAAAATTCCAAGTTGGAGATTTAGTTCTCAGATGGAATGTTGATAGAGCAAATCCAGGCAAGCATGAAAATTTTGATTCTTTTTTGGACGGTCCTTTCAGAATAGTAGATGCTAAGGAGTCCAATGTATTTTAGTTGGAATATTCGGAGGGAAACATACAACCGATTCCAGTGAATGGTTTTCATCTCAAGATCTACCATGTGTAAGGAGTGAGTTCACTGTAACATATGTATATACATTGTATAATTATTTCCATCCTTTTTGCACTTTGTACTTTAATTTCTTTCTGCACTTTGTAATCCATTTTATTTGAAAAATATTGAAAAAAGAAAAAAATTGCAAGAATGACTAAGTATGGACTAAGTACACAACACAGTTTCATTCTGCACTCAATTCTATGTGAAGCCTTCTGGAACGGTGTGCGCTCTTGAATCCACATAAAAATACACTAGGATCCCCATGGAATGGTGAGCTGATGATAAAAAGAGAGCAAAAGGCATTCCCAATTTGGGAACATTTCAAAGCTAATGCAAGCCAGAGCGGAATTAAGATGAAAATTTACGCTTAGAATTTTCTAAGTGTCAATAGACTCAAAAGGCTCTTAAGCCATCGGTTTCAAAATCAAAGTGGATCCAAGCAACAATTTCAACCATGACATGTGGAAATCAGAGAGCGATCCCACATTCAATGCTAACGAACTCGTACCATAACCAGAGTATCCAAAGGGGTGCAGTGAGGTAGCAGCGCAATTTGAAATTTTGACTAATGAAAATATAGAAGGCCACCATTGAGCCACCGAAGGGGATGATTAAAATTTTGAAAGTGTGCCAATGAGGAGGTCGTGTAGTAGCTACATTAATGGTAGAGGATATGCGTGTTCCAAAAAATAAAAGTGATGAAAATCATACACGAGGCTCATTTGGTTGCTATTTGCATCCCTAGAGTGGTAAGAAGGTGTAGTGATACCCTGAAGAATTTACTGTGAACTACAGGGAGAATGAAGTTTTACTACTACCAAAATGGTGCCTAAGAGATCACTCACTAACGTACCAAAGATGGGAGCAAGGTTACAGGCTCATGTGCATTAGACCAGATGAGTCGCGGACATAGTGATGACAAGAGTAAGGAGGCCCGCTTAAGGATAGGTTTTGAATTCCCATATTTCAGAGGAAAGACAATGTGTCGACAAGGTAATATAGCTATAAAATATTTCTTATTCTCCTATATCTATGATTCTATACATCACTACCCCGAATTAGTCTCTGCTATGATTCACTTCTATGATCCTGAAAAAATAGAGTAATCAAAACCTTTGAGGGTGTTCCCCTATTCACAATTACAAAAGAATTTTTCTATGAATTATTAACCGTAGGAGTAGGATCACCCACAAATACCAGACCGTTTAACATAGGAGAATTGGATAGGGCTTATACTGCAATGGTAACATCAGAAAAGAAGGGGGCTATAAAAAAATGGTTGTGTTTTAATTTCAGAAGAATTAGGAATGAAGATGAAATGCATGAGGTCCCTATTCATATTGATGAATTTGCAAATCCCAAATTATTTTCTATGTTGGTTTGCATAGAGGGTTTAGACTATGACATAATGGTACATGGCTAGAAAATTTTCGCAGCTTACTATATTTCTAACGAAAGAATGTATGAGAAAGATGCGGGACAAAAGGGGATTAGGGTGATTTATTTTGACTGGCTAGATTTTCTTGCACAAAGGATACATGAGCATCTAGTAAGTATGAAAAGGGGTGCTGATGCTCCTAGTTTTAGGCATTGCTCAAGTCTGGTGTGGATGTTCTATGCTGCCACTAAAGACATAATGCCATGGATTCCGGTCAAGGATAAAAACAATGATGGAAAACCCTTGCCAGTTTATTATTGGATAAGTAATTTAAGGAGTAGTGAGTCTTATTATAGATTCAATTTGGAATTTCTAGGACCTACCCTAAGAATAATGTATGGTAAATACCCTAAATTGCCACCCTTGATTTATCATATTCTGAGAACAAAGGGTGCAGAAGAGGGAGACTAGTATTTCTTGACTGAGGACACGGTAATCAGTTTGTATGGTTTCATGGGTAAAACTTTTCTCCTATCCCACTTTATCATGGAGAGGCTTTCTACCCTAGAATATCTGAGGTAGACAGAGTACATTGATGCGAGCTATGGTTATGGTAGAAAGAGGAAGTCTTTACTTACCCACCGTACTATGGATGACATTACCATCACTAAGAAGGGGCAGAGCCAACAAATTGGCCAATACCTTGATAGGTTAGGTCTATTTTCTATTTCCCAAAGATGGATTTATGACCCTGATGGCATTTTTACTATAAGGAATAAAGCCCTAAATGGACCTAAGGCCTATAAATTTGAAAAGAGGCCTAGGGCTCATTTTGAACAGGGTAGAAACAATTATGAGACTACTCTTTTAGAGTGGAATTTCTCAAATATGAGTCAGTTTCCTCCATGGTTGTATTTTTATGAGCAAGTTGTTGATTTTGAATCTAACAATAAGCCAATTAATCAGATTACAAAGGCTACAATTAGTAAGATTGAAGTTGAGTCTGCAAAGAAAAAGGATCCTCCGCCTGAGGAAGAGGCTGCTGAAGAAGAAGAGGAAGAAAAGGGACCATGGAATGTAGCAAAAATAATATATTGGTGGAGAATGAGGGTCAAAATTAGAAATCCTAAATCCAAGTTTGGAATGAATATTGATAAAGACTTTTTGAGGAGATATAATAAAAAAATAGAACCTGGAGATAGAAGGATGTCAGAAACATAGTATTGACAGTTGAAAAACACCAAAATGGCTCTAAAACCCTCCCTCCACCTAGATATCAAGAGTCTCAACTAGAAGAGCTAGAAACTCATTTGAAAACACTTGAATTAATGAAAACCTTTCATACTACCACTGAGCATGTGGAGAAGTTTCCTATGGGGGCTAAGTTGATGAGAAAAATACAATATTCTAAGGAAAAAGCTATCGGTGCTCCGGTTATTTTAATAGTATCTAGGCCTAAAATCTTAGCACTGGGAGGTCAACCTATAGACACAGATATTTACTGGAAGAATAAGGATGAAAGTTTTAAGTTCAAACCCCTTTATTTTACCCCTGTAGCATCAATTTAATTACATCCCATTTTTGAGCAATCATTACTTTCTAGAGTAGTGCAAGAATATGTGTTGGAAGAATGTTCTAATAATTAGATGTCTACTTTTCAATTGGCTCATAGAAGGACTAAGAGAGTCCCAGAAAGAGAGGAAAGATAATTTTCAAAGAAATAAAAATTGGATATGGAGGAGATTGCAAAATAAGTAGCTGATTTTATAGCAGAAGAATTGATTAATCAGGAGCAACAGTAAGAAATAGAGGTAGAACAAGACCACCCTACATCTGTAGGTGAAGGTATGGTTTATAATCCCTCTTCTCCTCTTCATCCTCATGAGTCCCCAAAGAAATCTCCCTCCCTTTCTAATCAAGAAGATATGACAAGTGTACCTCCTCTCTCACAATCCACCACATGTGTCATTGGTAGCCATTGAGGTACCAATTACTTTTTTTTCATCACAGCCACCTCAAATCCCATCTTCAGCATCCGAGGTTCCCTCTCCCTCATCTACCATTGCTTCACTTTCATTTTTTTCATCACCACCATCAATGGGAAACTATGTTCCAAGTACAACCATCCATCCAATTGCTAGTCTTGCATCTGTTTCCATGAGTCGACTAGTAACAACAGTAGCAGTAGTTATAGAGTCCACTATTTTCATAGAGGCTACTGTAACTATTTCATCACCCCCATAATCAATAGTTAAGTACGCCCTTTCATTTTTAGTGTCATCATATCCCATGGTTTCTGGTCTTTCAAGACCTATCATTGTATCAAAAGAGCAGGCAACCACTCAGAGTATAAATGATTATTGGGCAGATAAGCTTACTAAGCCTTCTAATAGGATGGTTGTTAGAAGAAGAAGCATGTATGTTTATCCTATTTCTAGATAGAGAATATCAAGATCTATGACTCCATTGGTGAGAAAACCTAAAAATGAGATGACTATTCAAGATTATTGAGTGGAGGATGTCACAAAAGATATTGATAAGCTTCTTGAGGAAGATGAGCTAATTATAGCCAAAGCCCACTTAAGTACCTTCTATGTGAAAAATGATTTAGTCAAAGAGAAGGTAGAAAAATTTGAGAAACAGGTTGAAAAGCTTAAGAAGAGTATGAATAATCAAAAGAAAGTAGAAAAGGCTCTAAGAAAAGAGGCTAAGGGTTGGCAAGATAAGTTTTAAGAAGCCAATAAACTAAAGGACAAATTAGAAGAGCAAAAGAAGCTGAATGAAAATCAGGTGAAAGAAATTCAGAATTTAAAGCATCAGCTTCAGATCGAGAAATCTAAATATTCAAGATTTTCTAGGAATGAGTTAAAAAATATTAGAAAAGAGTTAATTTTTGAGGTCCAGGAGAAATGTTCAAGGCTTCAACTTGTTATTGATTATCTTAATTATGCCAACCACCTACTCTACAATATTCAGAAAGAGCTAGATCAAATCACTGGAGAGTTGCTGCCTATGGTGATTCCAGCAGAACAAATGTACAGGTTGGTTTATAACAAAATTAGTGATACTATTAAACCTATTCCTAATAAAGAATGGAATTCTGCTAGATTTTCTGCCAAGATAGTGGTTAAAAAGCACAGGGTGCTTCAAAGAGCCTGGCTGGTAGTTGACAGGATTGAAATGGTGATTAAGGATATTGTTGAATTGAATAAGGAAATGATTAAGTTGGCTTCAAAGGCCTCTGGAAGGAGGATCACATCTTGTTATCTGTGGAAGAGATCCAACAAAGCATTAATGATAATTTGCAAGATGAATCTAGAATAGATTCTCTAGAAGAGCCACTACCCCAAGAACAAGCTATCCAATTGATCACTGATTTTACCCAGTTGAGAGATCTCATGGAAGATTTGGTGAATAGAGGGAATGATGCTAACTATGAGGACATTGGAGAGCTACAATATGTTTACAAGCAACTCAAAGAAACATCAAATCCCTCTAAATAATCCTAGAAACATGTTCTATAATCTTTGGAATTGATGATTCAATTATTTAGGAATACTTATGGAGAAAGAAGTCCAAAAACACCTACTCCAAAAGAAGAAGAAGAAGGAGAAGAAGAAGAAAAAGAAGAAGAGGTAGTGGAATAAGGGGAGCTAGATGGAGCGATTACAGGCCCAGAAGGGGCCCACACATAGCTTATTTTTATTTTGTACATATACACAAGTTTTATTTTTTTGTTTTTGCCCTAACAAATTATCAGAAATAAACAATAAAGACATGAAGCCTACAAAGCAGCAGATTTTGTGTGAAGGCATTTCTTGAAATAAGGCCTTATAAAAGAAGTAGAGTTGTGTCTAGTTTTTTAAAGACAGTGGCAATACCTATATTTATAACACAATCTCTGTATGAGCAAATGAGTTCTATATATTTTTGGCATCACTTCGATATGAACCTTTATTCTCTAAGCAGATTGTTAAAACTTTCAAAGAGTAGTGCTTATATGGAAGTTATTTTGTAAAATATGTTTTTGAAGATAAATATGTTTGACTTCTAAAGCCCAACATATAAGACTCTAAGTTCGATTGGATTTGCAAGCAAATCCCTCGAGAGGCGCCAGAATGTAGGCCAAAAATGGCCACATACTTAGGAAATTTTTTCAAATTCTACCTAAGTTATAAAGTCCTCATTCCGCACACCTTACAGTGTATTTTGGAGTGGATCTACAACAAGAGGTATGAGCCTGCCCGAAACTTAGTAAATTTTTATGCTTGGAGCAATTCTAGGAGACTTATTTTGTTTTTGGCTCCGGACTAGCGACGCATCTTGAATCTACAAATTTTTTTAAGAAGAGACGATGTCAATGGTAAAAAAGTGTGGATTGGCGATCACTCGATATTTTTAAATACTTCACGAGCGACTAAGTGTTGGAATGCCCGATTCCGGATAACCCATAGAGTATTTTCACCCAAAATGGTGACAAGGTGGGATGCTGTGAACAAAGTAGATGTAGATTCATGACAAGAGATGATTTTGACTAACTCCTTTTCAGAATGGTGACAATATGGGATGTTTTATTCTGAAGATAGTGCAAAATGGAGAAAGAGTCACTTTGCACTGTGACGGGTCTAGATTGATGATCATATGCCAATGCACTTGCTCAACCGGAATGGAATCCACAAAAGTTGTAAATAAAGGATGACGTCATCAATATTTTTGTGTGGATTGATGGATACTTTGCGGATAATAAAGGAATCTAAAGAAAAAGAGTGGATTCAATTCCACTTAGCCTTCAGGTCATTTGGAAGTCGGATTGGTGTTCCGTAGTTTCTAAGATAGAAGGATGACATCACCAACATTTTAAAGCAAAATGACGCTATGTTCTCCCCGCCATTATAAAAATATTATATCTAGATGGATCATAGCCATACGATGGGGGAGATCAATGGTGAAGATTGTGTCAAATAATATGAGGTATTTAAAGGTAATTCTTCACCAACATTGTAATAGTTAGTTGGAGAGGAAGTCGAAGCACCTAGGATTTTCAAGAAGACAGAACCAGATGTGGTTATAGATCGACAGTAGTAGATGGCTTCCAAGAAGGATCGACGATGATACATAATCTCTTACGGATTGAACTCCAGTTTGTACTAAGAAACCAAAAATTTGTAGAGGCCCCGAGCTGCCATGGTGGTCCACTTGCGGTATATTTCCTAGAGGGTGTATCAGTAAGAAAATGGCAACAAGAACTCTCTGCCGCACTGTCAAAATTGAATCTTTGTAATGTTATTTGTAATTTTAATTTATGTCAAACCTATAAATAGAGGCCGAACCCTCATTTTTAAGGGTCGACTCTAGTGTGTTTGCCTGTGCTACTGTAAATATTCCCAAGAGCTAATGGAATGAGCATTACATTGATATTCACCTCAAAATTTGTATCTTCATGCTTGATATCAAAGGTTCAAATTATTTAGTTGCATTTCTGTGAATACTTAAGTGAATAGTTTGTGCCAAATTAATGAATTACTAGATGTTAAAGTAATTAAAATCTACTTCTGAGATTGATATTTATTGTTAGGAAGTTCATTTATATAGAATATAGATATTGGTGAATTATGTTTTTTGGATTATCATTGTCTGGATATTGAAATTGATGTCTGTAATATTTCTCAGCTGTGCATTAATGAATGAAGAGTCATCCAATTTGTGATAATGTTGATCTCAGTTATGTATCTTTGGGTTAGTTTTTTAGAGATTTTTTATTGTGGTGCAATGCTGTTAGCCTATCCATCCACTATTGTTCACATTTCTCTAATCCTAACATTTTCTTACCCTAACCTTCAAACCATAAGTGAGCATAATTGTGTCAACAACCTATTTAAGTTGACAAGGAACCGGCCTACTCTGGAGGTTGGATCAAAAAATTTATTTTGGTCCATCCAATGTTGAGTGCTGAGTTGTAGCTATTGGGTGCAAGCATGGATAGAAAATAGGAAGATAGAAAACTATAGTATTGAGTGAAAAATTGATGCAATTTAGTGCCCAATAGTTACTTGCTGCTATCTGAGTTCACAAGATTCAAGGATCACATAAGCTTACCAGGCTAGGGGAGTAAAAAAACTCAAGCCACTTAACATCATCCACTTGAAAGTGTTTTGTGCTTACTATGATTTACATATATGTATATATACATGGCTAATATAAAAAAATAACATTGCATAAAATAGCATTGCACACATCTCATTTTATACATTGCATTCACAACCACTTTTAACATTTTATATTAGGTATCATTTATGCAGTTTAGATATTTCATTTCATGTTGCCTTAATCAGAGGTACCTTAAAAAAACATTATTCACTTCATTCTGCCATTCCATAAAGCTAAATTATCATTAGCAAAGTCACATGTCTATAATTTTTAGGTGTTTTCAATCACTCAACCACTCTTAGTGTTTCAAGAAAAATACAAATACATGTTGAGTTTTCTTTAGGACCAAGACACAATTTTCACTAAGAAAATCTTGAGTTCTAGGAATTGACTCCAAAATACTCTTGAACCAAACATAGTTTCACATCTTAAAAACATCTTGTGTCAAAGAGGGATAACACCATATTTAGTTTAAACCTCAAATCAAAAAGGGAATTCCTTGCTTGTCCCATTATGCAACATAGTCCATAAAAATAGTGGTTTTTCACCACTATCATAGATTTCAAAACAAGAGATAAAGTAATAAGGATAGGGTACAATTATCATCACACTTAGGTTAATAATTTAATTCCCAAAAGCTCTAAATATTTCATCACACACCACATATCCTCAAGCTGTAAGGATAGTACTACATTTTTAGTCAGACGGTTAGGTAGTCATCCCTAAAGCCTAAAGATAAAATTCTTGGACTATGGAGCTAGTCTCCACTGAAGCTATAGATGCTTGACTGATAGTGGAGTACGCTCATGCATGGTGACACATCTCTTTTAAAGAGATATTTAACCGCACATAAGGACAAGCTAGCTTCTTGGTCTTCTCCATAACAAGTCTCATGCAATTTACTCAAGATGGGTTAATGAACTTACTTGCACACACATTGGTTCTTAATTACCTCAAGTCATTACAATGCTCATGATTTGGTAAATGAATTCACTGCACACACATTTGGTCCTAAAAAATTAGGCAGTATTTAGTAAATTTGTTTGATACCACTAGTATGTTTGAGTCTCTACAAAATAATTAGTTTTCCATATCAACATCCATATCTTCTTCCATGTCAACATCCATGTATTCCATGTTAACATCCATGTCATTACATGAGTTTTCCATTTTTACATACCACCAAGTTTGGTGCCCCTGATTAAACAACAATGCTAAACATGGTTAAGAAAAATTCTAAAATATAAATGATTATTAGAGCATTAGTTCATTTAAATCCATAACACATTATCATATGCATTAATCATACATATACACATGCATCCACAACAAAAATTCATATAAAAGAATAACACAAAAGTAAAAGCCATATATATATAAAATTCACATATGCAAAGATTGCTAGAAAGTTATGTACAACAATACAACTTGGGGGTGTTCAAGGTATCACACTTTCCCCTAATAAATAAAACAAGAACACAACTTGGGGGTGCTCAAGGTATCACACCTTATCCCAATCAAATAAAAAATCACAATCAAATAAAAAGGCACACAACTTGGGGGTGCTCAAGGTATCACACCTTCCCCACCAATTCAACAAATAATTCAATCACTCAATCACATTCATACCATCAACAAGTCAATTTATAGGTTCAAAATATTGTGTCATTTTGTCAAAGGTTGAGCCCTTTGCCTCACAAACACACATAAAAGTCAAAAATCTCCAAAGAGACTAAGCCTTTTGGTCACATTTCAATTAAAAATGCTCCAAAGGAACCAAACTCCTTTGGTCACAATCACATGACATCATCAAAAATCCATTGCTAGGTTCAAAAGGTTACGTGCTTTTGTCAAAGGTTGCACCCTTTGCCTCACATTCATATCATCAAAAAGTCAACTTCTAGGTTCAAAATATTGTGTTATTTTGTCAAAGGTTTCACCATTTTCTTTGTATTAACATCTTCCATATACATTGCTAGGTTTAAAAGATTGTGTTCTTTTGTCAAAGGTTGCACCCTTTGCCTTGCATTCACATCATCCACATCCATTGCTAGGTTCAAAATATTATGTTATTTTGTCAAAGGTTGCGCTCTTTGCCTTGAATTCATTCCTTGTCAAAAAACTCTTTTATGTTAGGGTAAAAATAGAATTATTCATTACATCATCCACATTCCTTACATTCAATACCATCAATTTTACTCATCATTACCTTTATCAAATTCCTTGAAACTTTTCACGTGAACCTTGTATTTAGTGGTTTATCCTAGTCACCTGGTAGTTGCAGTGATCGGTTATCCATGCAATCCCATAGGATGGGTAGATCAGCATAAGGACACTTACTGTTGGAAATATTGAGTTTTCATTGATGTCAAAGGTGCATGGTATTTAAGGAAGAAATATTTTAATATCAAAGGTGCAAAGTAGTCACAACAAAAATATTCTTCAAGAAGTTTATAAGGTTGAGCAATTATTCAAGGTAAGGTATATCTCCAAGCAAGGAAAATATTTTTAAGAAAAGGATTATAATATTTAAATATCAAATTTAAATATTATAAAGAAGGACAAAATATTGGGACACAAAGTTTTAAAAGTTAATAAAAGTTTCTTGGGAAAAAAGTTTAAAATTTGATTGGGACAAAAGTGCAAATATTACAAGGTTTAAAATTTTATAAAAGTTTCTTGGGGCAAAGGTTTAAATATTACAAGATAAGGCCAAAGGTTTTAAAAGTTAATATTATAATATTTTTTTAAAATATTATAAGGGGTTTATAAGGTTTGGCACCAACGTCTTTGGAGAGCATAAATTAAATCAAAAGTAAAATCATGAGCTGGATTCCCAAGGTACAAAGTAAGACATAAATATGAAGGCAAATATTTAATTATTTACCACCATGCAATGCAATAATTAAAAATTTCTAACACGACAAATGATGTGAAAAATTTCAATTCATGTGCGAAATTTGAATACTTCCAGTGTGGAAAAATTGATGAATAAGAGAAGAGGAAGTTGTGCACTGTGTGGTAGAAATATAGAGCATAAATATAGAAGAGTGAATCCCCAATAGGTTCCATCCATTGGGGTATCCCAACCAGACATCTAGCCCTATGTTAGGGCACTACGGAGTAGAGTGTGCAGAGTTCAAAACCCTACGACACCATTTTGCTTTGTGATAAAATTGTCAAAGTATGAAGGTTATAGGTCAGTTGATCCTCTTTTGTTCTTGAGCTGTGGTGCAACCCAGCTAGTTGGCTAGGATGTGGTGAGATGTTGTTGTATGTGAGGATTGAGGGTCAAATTCTATCGGGTGTGGTTTTTTCTTGGAAATCGTGGTCGCAGTGAGGTAAGAGAAAAATATTTTATTTTTATTAAAGTAGGGAGTCATAAGGTGCAACATTAATATTTTATATTCTGCATTGTTATAAGAAGGTGATATAAGGTGTGTTAGGATTTTTTGAAAGATTCTATTTTGTATAATGTGTGGAGTTATTTTTGTATATTAAGGAGTTATAAGGTGTAATTCTGATTGTTATAAAATTGTATTATGTATAAGTTGGAGTTATAAGGTGTAACTTTGGAATTTTAATTTTGTATTTTGCATGTCATAAAAGGATAAAATAAGAAGTGACTTTATTGGTTTAAAAGCTTCATTGTTTATATTTTGATAAGGGTATAGTTATTATTAAAAGCTTTATTTTGTGAGATTAAAAAGGAGATATAAGGTATTATTTTCAAGATTTATTGTGCACATTTTTTAGAAGTATTTTTAATGTGGATGATTTGAAAAAGATATTTGCTAACCCTATTTTTTCAGTGGCAAAAGAAAGGAAAAATATTTTTTATAAAAAAAGTTTGGAAAATACATGCAAAAGAATATTATCATCATTGTGATAGATTTAGAGGTATGGTGATTTAATTTATCTCTCAAGGGTGGTTTTTTTTGGGAAAATATTTTTTTGTCATATGGTTGGAGGTATAAGAAATGATTAGATGTGCATTGGTTTTGATTGAAATAAGAGAGTGAATGTGCAAGAGTTATAGATAAAATTTGTAAGCAAGTTTATGTATTTTTCATGATTGATTTTTAAGAGAATGTAGAAGTAATCAAAATAGAATAGTCTCACACAAATAGAAAGAGTGTTGTAAAGAAAACCAAAGTGTCAAAAAGTACAAAAATAGTATGAAAGGATTCATTGAAGAAAATAATATTACAAGGTCATTTGTCAAGTGCTAAGTTTAAATGCTATCCTTCAATGTAATGAATGTGAGACATGAGAAAGTGATAGACTTAATAAATGTGAAATAACATATTGGGTATTTGTAATGCATATCATTTTCTATATGTTCATGAAGAAAAAGAGTTATGGGTAGAATATGTTTGAATTGCTATAGTAGAGGAAAGCATATTTGAAAAGTTATGAGCATTGTTTGTATGCGATATTTGGAAAAGATATGAGCATTGTTTGTATGCGATATTTGGAAAGTTATGAGCATTGTTTGTATGTAAGATTTGAGCAAGATTGAGAAGACTTTATGAGTAGAATTGTGCAAGTTTTTATGAGCTAATTTGAGTAGAGTTGTGAGCAGGTTTGGAGAAGATTTGAGTAGAGATTTGAGCAGAGCTGTGAGCAGGCTTTGGAGAAAACTAGAGTAGAGGGGATTTGTGTCTCCTATGGATTTGGGTCCATGAACTAGAGTAGAGTGTATTGAGATCTATGAAATAGAGTAGAGGGGATTGAGGTCCATAAAATTATGAGAGGGGATTGGTGTCTCTTGTGGATTGGGGTCCATGAACTTGTGAGAGGGGACATGTGTCTCCTGTGCATAGATTTCCACAAACATTGTAATAAGGAATTGATTCCTACAAAATTTGTTGAGAAAATTTATAAGAAATATTTCTCCGTGATGTAGCCCACATTACGTGAACCACGCTAAATCTATATATCTTATGTATGTGGTGATTTGTGCATTATTTCATTATTGTAATTGATAATAATTGAAGTTACTACTTTGGAAAGAAAAATAAAAGTTTTATCTTATACTGTTCACCCCCCTCTTAGTATAAGATTGTGTTCTTCAATTGGTATCAGAGCGAGTTCCTTTGTAAAAGCCTAACATCTTGAAGGAAGATCTTACAAGAATAAAAATTACAAAGAATAAAGAACCAGAATCAAGTAGTGGAGAAAAGACTAATTTTGAGAGAAGAAATAAGAAGGATCCAAGAAAATACAAATATTTTAGTTATGGTAACATTGTTCACTATGTAGCTAATTGTCCACAACCTAAATATAGTAGTAGTGAATAAGAGGCTAAATTTGTGAGAAGAAATAGGAAGGATCCAAGAAAATACAAATGTTTTAGCTGTGGTAACATTGGTCACTATGCAACTAATTGTCCACAAGCTGAAAATAGTAGCAGTGAAGAAGAAAAGGAATACAAGAAAAATAAGGAAAGGAAATTCTATCATGAAAAGAAAAACAAGCATGGTCAAGGCAAGCATGAGAATAATATCTTTCAAAGACACAAGAAGATATTTTATGTTGAAGAAGAAAGCAGTGCTTTCATAAGCAGTGATGAAAGCTTCTCAGATATTGAAAAAGAAAAAAACTTAATTTTTACCATAGAAGATAATGATTATGCTCTTGTTGTCAAAGACCAATAAGAAGAGAAAGAAGATGATACTTTAGTTGAAGACCAAGAAAAAGAGAAATATTTAGAAAATGAAGAGGAAGCCACAAATGATATGGAAGAGGAACTTGATATTGATCTTGAAGAGTTAAAAATGAAGAACATAAGATTGAAGGCTCAATTACAAGAGGATGAGAAAACAAAGTCAAATCTTCTACAAGATCTCATCGATTAAAAAAATAAATTTGAAGAGGTAAGGAAAATTGAAGAAGGTATGGCTAAGTAGTTAAAGGAAAAAGAGCTAGAATATGAAAGACTAGAAAATTAAGTTATCTCTCTAAGGAAGGGACTTGAAAAATTTAATGATAAATATCTTAGTTTAAGAAAAGCTCAAAAACCTTGAATGATATTATCAAAGTATAGATATCTCCATTTATAAAGACTAGAATTGGTTTTGAAGAAGGTCAAGAGAAACACAAAGAGGAGTCAAACTCAAAAGAAACAGAGACATCAAAGAAAATGATTAAAGAGGAACCTAAGACCTATGCTGATGTGTTGAGAAGTGGAAGTATCAAAGAGGAAGAAAATAAAGCACCATAAAGGGACAGGGACCATCATAGAAAAAACAATGAGAGAACCATGCAACAATATCCTCCAAGGTAATCAGACATGTTTCAATATTTTTTTATGGTTATCGCTACTCATGTAATATTTTTGGTCATAAAGCTATACATTGCAGGGTTCATGGTAAGAATAATTATGGCTTCACTAAGAGAAATTTCATGTCATTTGCACCTTTCAAGTTCTACAACATCATGTGTTTTAATTGCAATAATTTTGGGTATAAAGCTAAATGGTGTAGAACAATATTCCCTAAATTTCAAAATTCAAGCAAAAAGGAGAATGGTCAAGATGTTGAAAAGGGTATGACCTTCAAAGTTTGGAAAAAGAAAATTGAAAAAGAAGAGCATTGTAAGTTGGGAGTAGCTTTACTCCCATCCCAAAATTTATCACCTCAAGTAAAGGAGGTGGTGAGATGGTTGTGCTAAGTGTATTATTCTTAGTCCCAAGGAGCCCTTTGCCATTGATGTCAAAGGGGGATAATTTAGTGAGGGGGAGAAACTTGTTAGGGGGAGCATATTGGGAATCCAGTTGCAGTAAAAGAAATTTTTTGAAGGGTTGCCATCAATGACAAAGGGGAATATTATTGGAAATATTGAGTTGTCATTGATGTCAAAGGTGCATGGTATTCAAGGCAAAAATATTTTGATATCAAAGGTGCATGGTAGTCATGACAAAAATATTCTTCAAGAAGTTTATAAGGTTGAGCAATTATTCAAGGCAAGGTATATCTCCAAGCAAGGAAAATATTTTTAAGAAAAGGATTATAATATTTAAATATCAAATTTAAATATTATAAAGAAGGACAAAAGCTTGGGACACAAAGGTTTAAAAGTTAATAAAAGTTGCTTGGGACAAAAGTTTAAAAGTTGATTGGGACAAAGGTTTAAATATTACAAGAGAAGGCCAAAGGTTTAAAATTTTATAAAAGTTGCTTGGGACAAAGGTTTAAATATTACAAGAGAAGGCCAAAGGTTTTAAAAGTTAATATTATAATATATTTTTAAATATTATAAGGGGTTTATAAGGTTTGGCGCCAACGTCTTTGGAGAGCATAAATTAAATCAAAAGTAAAATCGTGAGCCAAATTCCCAAGGTGCAAAGGAAGGCATATAAATATGAAGGTAGAGATTTCATTATTTACCACCGTGCAATGCAATAATTGAAAATTTCTAATGCGACTAATGATGTTAAAAATTCCAATTCATGAATGATACATGTAGAGGAGAAAAACAATGACCTCAAAAACAACCTCTGCAACTCTAGCATATTATGGTGGGAATCCCCATGGCCATTCAGGGGATCTAGAACAGGGATAAATTCCCCCTAGGATACAGGCTCCAAGGCGGATGATCCCAAGGGCCCTGATCCAGACCCTGGTGGGAAGGACAATACTCCTCTAACCTACCGTGACAAAGTAACAGGTAAACCAAATCCTAGTTCTACTAGAACCTTAAATCATCCCCTAGTGATCACTTCAGGGGAAAATCTGGTCATCCTTATCTCTATCATGCCTAAAAATATTGCCTTGGAATCCCTCTCCCTCATAGGCAAGTTCGTGGGATGCAGACCTTACATGGAATTCATAAGGAAATGGGTAAGCTTCAAATGGCGCATAACAAGGAGTTTTTAACTTGTAGCCCTACCAAGGGGGTTCTTATTGATCCGTCTGAACAACCTGAATGACCATACCCAAATCCTCATTGGCGTGCCCTAGTTTTTTGGGAGGAAAAGCCTATTCCTGATAAAATGGGAGGAAAAATTCAATCCCCAAACCCAGAACATTAACTATGCAGCGATTTGGGTTCATCTTCTTGATCTCTCGATCTAGTTTTGCCATGAAGACATCCTTCGATGGATTAGGGGGTACATAGGGGATATCATTGCTATTGACTCTACAACTAAAGATCGTTATAGCATGGCCCAAGCTCGTATTTGTATTAATTATAATCTAGCATCCTAGATCCCAACATGCCTAAACCTCATCTATGGGGACTTTCAATGGTTCCAAGCTTTCGAGTACAAAAATAAATCAGTATTTTGCATCGAATGCAAATCCCAGGGACACCTCAAATCCCAATTTCCATCTCTAAAATCCCATGAGGAGGTGCCAAGCAACAAGCTTCCCCCATTCGAACCCAAAAAATCCACTTGGGAATGCGAAATGATCAATTCAAAGGCCCCTTTGGCAATAGGAGGGAAAGAGAGTACAAAGGGAAGCATACTGTTCATCATGAAACACTCATCAACAACCCCTCTTCAAGATTTGAATATGTATACTCTATGTTTTATTTATACAATATATTTGGACCTTTATCCTATTCAAACTATGAGGTTCTCTTCCCCTAATCCAACCCCATGCAACCCTCGCCCACCCACCCCCATCCCCCCTCCCCTTCCAAATATGGGCCTTCCATTCCCCATCCCCTCATGCCCCTTCCCCCCTACTTCCCCTTTATGATCCATTGTATGATGTAATCCCTCTCCTTTGTGATGGTGTTCCTTGTTCCTTTCCCTCGGAAGACCATCCATCCCCAACTGAATCATACACCAAGTCCTAGAAGGATGCGTCTAGTCCCACCCACACCAAAGCATATTTTAACTCCATCATTACCAGAAGAAAAAAAGGGCCCATTGACACTAGGGATGAAAGAAAAAGAGGCCGACCTACCATATTTGAGCAGATAAAAAAAGATACTGATGACCAGGTGGCCAATAGAGTGTAGTCAACTCTTTTTCTTGAATTGTTCATCCAATCCAAGGATGAGGTAAAAAATCCCAAACCTTCCCCCCACTAAGCAAGGGAGGCAAGAAACCTACCAAATCATCTATATGAACAACCTCTCTTGGAATATCAGATGCCTCAATAGTATGAGCAAACAAAGG
The DNA here is from genome assembly GCA_028583015.1 of Wollemia nobilis. Classification (NCBI taxonomy): domain Eukaryota; kingdom Viridiplantae; phylum Streptophyta; class Pinopsida; order Araucariales; family Araucariaceae; genus Wollemia; species Wollemia nobilis. The sequence continues at coordinate 5,895,552 of JAQPPZ010002530.1, forward strand.
TTAGATCGAACCATCAAGAAGGAGTATAAAGGAAACATCCTTATTCTTCAAGAAACAAAAATTGATGCTGCCAGAACTCAAATGATAGCTCAGAATATCTAGAAGCACTGTCAATGGGCCTCGTCCCTAGTAGAAGGTTCATTTGGGGGTCTCCTGTGCTTTTGGGACCCTAAAAATGTGGAAGGCAGAGTCATATCCTTTTCCAATAGAACACTAAATATGATTTTCTACTGCAAAGAAAACAAATTCATGTGGGTGTTTTCCAACATCTATGCTCCCAAAAATCCAATGGGAGATCTCGTTCCCTCATGAAGGACGCTTTTTCCAACCTTCCCTGGATGGTAGCAGGGGATTTTAATTCCCCCTCTTTCTTTATGATAATAAACGGGGTGTGTCTACCCCTTCCAAGAGTATCCTGGATTTCCAGGAGTTTGTCACTAAGAATGAACTCATGGACCTACATATCAAAGGTTACCAATACATGTGGAGCAATAAATGGGTTGGCTCGGAGCACATACATGTGAAGTTGGACTAGTTTTTTCTCTCCCAACAGGTCATTCCCTTGTTTGGATACACTTCCCTGATCCCTCTTCCAAGAATCGGATCTTCTCCTAGAATTGAAAAATATCCATCTTTCAAAACCCCTTTTAGATTTGAAAACATGTGGATCCATCACCCAAACCTGAAGCAGAGGATCGACGACTGGTGGAAGACCTTTGTCTCTGGATCAACCATTTTTTTAGGTATACCAAAAGCTCAAGTTAATCAAAGAAAACCTGAAAACTTAAAACAAGGAGGTATTTGGGGATATCTTTGAACTTAAAGAAAAAACTTTGAGCAAACTCAAAACTTTGGAGGAACAAATCCAGCATGACCAATGGACCCCCAAACTGAGGGATGAATAAAGATAATTGATGGTAGAATATCACAACATTCTAGCCAAAGAAGAAACCTTTTGGCACCAAAAATCTTAGGCTCTCTGGCTCAAGGATGGGGATGCCAACATGAGGTTATTCCATGCATATACTTTGCAAAATAGAAGCACGAGCAAGATCAGAGAGCTCACCCTAGCAGATGGAACCATCATTCAAGACATCCTCAATATCTGAGAGGAGACCTCATATTTTTCATAAACATGATGGGAAATGCCATTCCCATAAACATTGAAGCCCAATAAACCTTGCTAGGAAACATTCCCCCCTAGTCACCCTTGAGATGAACCAATCCCTGATCTGACCTCTCTCTGAGAAAGAAATCAAGAGTGCTTTGTTTTTCATGAAAGCTGACAAGGCCCTTGGACCTGATGGGTTTCCCCCTCAATGTTTTCAAACCCTCTGGGACATAGTGGGGAAAGAGGTTTGTGATGCAATCATGGAGCTCCAATGAACCACAATTATCCCATGAGGGACAAACTCCACATTCATTGCCTTAGTCCCTAAAAATCCCCAATGCAAATCCATGAATGACTTCAAATCCATTAGCTTGTGTACATCATCTAAAATATCCTTACCAAATCCCTAGATATTAGGCTAAAGAAAATCATCCCCTCCATTATTGATCCCTACCAGGGTAGCTCAGTTGAAGGGATATCTATCACTGATAGCATCATATCTCTTCATGATACCCTCCACTCGACCCTGTGCAACAAAAAAGATGCCATGTTTCTAAAATTGGATATTAGCAAAGCTTTCGACAGGGTAGACAGAGGTTTCCTCCTAAAATTCCTCTCTCAATTTGGATTCCACACAGAATGGATCAACCTCATCAAGGGCTGCATCACTACTCCATGGTTCTTAGTTCTAGTCAATGGATCTACTGTAGGTTACATCCCTAGCCATAGAAGGATTAGGCAGGGAGATCCTTTGTCCCCTTTCTTATTCATCATCCTTGCTAAATCCTTGGGTAGAGTGTTAAAGTAGGTTGTTTCTTTTGGGTGTATGATAGGGATCAAGGCATATTCAGAATCCCCTCCTTTGTCCCATCAACATTTTGTTGATGACACAATCATTGCAATCTTAGCTTTCGTTATCCCAGATAAATCTATCAAAGGGATCCTTGAAACCTATGCTCATGTAGCAGGCCAAGAGATCAACTACCTCAAAAGCAAGTATTATTTCCTCAACACCCCAGGAAACAGGTAGCGGAAAATTGCTCACAACCTCCAATGTTGTATTGTTGATCTCCCCACTTCCTACCTAGGACTCCCCTTGTTCACCAAGAGCCTAAAGGAACCAATGTGGGATAATGTTATTGACAGGATAGAATGCAATATTGCTGCTTGGAAGGGCTCTCTCCTGTCCAAAGCAACCAAAGCAACCCTTACTATGACGGTCCTCAAGAGCATCTCAGTCCACTTCATGTTAGTCTTCAAAGATCCTACTTCTTTTCATTCCAAAACCGAGCAAATCCAAAAGAGGTTTCTGTGGGCAGGTCCGAAAAACACAAGGAAATTCCACCTTGTAAGCTAGAATAAAGTCTATCAACCTAAGGAATGAGGGGGTCCTAGTATGAGAAGATCAACCAACATGAATATTTCCCTCTTGGAAAAGCAGGCTTTGAAGTTGTTCACTAACTACAAGGTAGAATGGGTCTCAATTGTCCAAAGAAAATATCTCAAAAACATATCCCTGATGGACAACAACATTCCTATTAATGGATCATACTTTTGGCTGGACGTAATCCAATATAAACCTCTTATAATTAGAGGCACCCGATGGAAGCTAGGCAAAGGGATATCTATCAACTTCTGAGTGACACATGGTTGAAAGACAAACCCCTCAAGGATCTTCCTAAGGTGGTCGACCTAAGACTAAGTCTAGAGAGGAGATGAGGAAGCAAAGTGAAATATTATATAGAAAGATAAGGCAAATGGAATATCCCCTTATGAGGTAGTAAGCATCTTGTGAGGGAAGGGAATTTTCTATCTAAGATGCTAAGAACCACCATCATCCCCACCCTAGCATCCCCAAACCTCCCAGTGTGGGCAAGAACTAACAGTGGGGATTTTTTAGTTAAGTCAGCTCCTTCCCTTTTGGTCAACCCTCATGTTTCCATTAAATTAGTATGGATTAAACACATTATCCCAAAAATTAATTTCTTTGCTTGTACAACCATCCAAAATAAGGCCCTCACCGTTGACAATTTCATGAAAAGGGGAATATTTGTCCCCAACAGATCCTCTGCCTTTCCAAATGGGAATATATCAACCACCTCCTCTTATAGTGTTAATATGATAGGGAAGACCTAGACCACATGTTTACCACTTTTCAAATCCAATGGACCTGTACCGATTCCCTCTTGGACCTGTTCATCCAAGGCCTGCTCCCTTTAGAAATTCCAAGATGGATTTCCCATGGAAAATTTGCCTCCACCACCTCATCCGACATGTGTGACTTGAGCACAATCATAGGGTCTTCTCTACCACCTCAAACAAATCCATCTCCTTGGCCACCAAAGCCATGTCCTACACTATAGAGAACTCCCAACTTCTTCCTTGGCCTAGCTCCACGCTAAGCAAGATCAAACTTGAGATCATCAATTCCCTCAACATCACCATTCCCACCTTATCCTTCCCTGCACCCCATCCTCATGTCAAAGCTTAGTAGAATCCTTCCCCTAAGAGATGGCTAAAACAAAATTTTGATGGTGCATCAAAAGTAAATCCTAGTCTGGAAGGGGTAGGGGGAGTTTTCAGGGATCATATAGGTGATATCATGATGACATTTGCAAAAAATATTTACCACCAAACCAATAATGTGTCTGAGGCTTGGGCCTTGTGGTGAATCTTACACCTAATCAGGGATATGCGAGTCAAGCTCCACGTTGAAGGGGATTTCCTCAACATCATTGGCTATATGACCTCTAATAAAATTCCCCTGTGGAACATCAGATCTTTGATTCAAGAGAGCAAGGAATTTTTAAGTAAGCACTACCATGTGGAAGCTACCCACACATATAGAAAAACCAATCAGCTTTTTGTAAGATACGAACGCAGTCAAAAAAACAAAATAATGCAGAGGACAAAAAATTAAATCATTTATTTAATTTGAAGCACCCAACCCAATAACAAATGTATATTCAATAATATATAGAGTAGGGAATAGGAAGAAAGTCGGCAAAGGAGAGATAAGGGGAAAATGGAGGATAAGAAGGGATAAGGGAGTTGGAGGGATAAGGGGGAAGAAGAATTAACGGAGGGATAAGGAGGAGGGAAAATAGGAGGAAGATAGGAGGGATATTAGGAGAGAAGTTAAGGGAATTTGTCGACAAAAAATTGCCGACAAATATAGGGAGATTTCACACTGAAGCTTAGAAAAGAGATTTTTCTAAGCCAGTTTTGAAACAACCCTATTCACACTTGTAACATTCTCCCCCTTAAAGTTGAGAGGACTGACTACACAGTCTCTCAGCTTTACAAATTGAGCTTTTGTCATCGCCTTGGTGAAGATGTCAGCAACGTTCTCCAAAGTGTGACAGTATTGAAGCTCAACAATTTCATGTTCCACCATATCTCTGATGAAGTGATACTTCATATCAAAATGCTTGGTTCTGCTATGGTGGACAGGATTATATGCCAACTGAATGGCACTGATGTTGTCGCAGTAGATTCTGGTCGGACCACTTTGTCTGTTCTCCAATCTCTTCTAGTACTTTCCTTAGCCACAAGGCTTGAGTACTTGCATAAGTAACCGCTATATACTCGCTTCGTTGAAGATAGTGCTACTACTATCTCGCTTTTTTGAACTCCAAGTTATTAGTCCCGATCCAAGACTAAAACAGCTTTCCTGATGTTGACTTCCCGTCATCAATATTGCTACCCCAATCACTATCACTAAAGCCTACAAGCTTGATAGTGTTACATTTATGGTACTGGATTCCAAAATCCAATGTACCCTTCACATATCTCAAAATTCTTTTAGCTTCCTGCAAATGCAGCTCAGAGGGGTTAGACATAAATCTAGAAACAAGAGATACAACATACTGAATATCTGGTCTGGTGTTGGCGAGAAACATCAAACTCCCAACCATGCTTCTGAAAGTGGTCACATCAACTTTTGGTGCTCCATCATCTTTGCTTAATTGGATCCCATGTCCAACTGGAGTTGCAACTGGTTTGCAATGCTCCATAGCAAACTTCTTGATCATGTCCTGAGCATACTTATGTTGACAGATGAAGATCCCTGTATCTGACTGATGAACCTCCATTCCAAGGTAGTAGTGCATTAATCCAAGATCCTTCATCTCAAACTACGTCATCATGGAGTGTTTGAACTCCCTATTCATTTTTTCATTACTACCCATAAAAATGAGATCATCCACATACAAACAAACTATGAGGATGTCTTTACCTTGCTTTAGGTAGTAGAGTGTGGGTTCATTTTTGCTCCTTGTGAACCCATATTCTTTGAAGTACCCATCAATGCGTGAGTACCAAGCTCTTGGTGCCTGTTTGAGGCCATAGAGTGCCTTCTTCAATCTGTAAACAAGGTGTTCCTTACCTTGTACTTCAAATCCCTGTGGCTGCTCAACATACACTTCTTCTGTCAAGTAACCATTGAGAAATGCACTCTTCACATCCATGTGTTGGACTTTCCATCCTTTATGTGCAGCTAAGGCAAGAACTGTTCTGATTGTCTCCTGTCTGGCTACAGGAGCAAAAGTCTCTTCATAATCTATGCCATACTTCTGAGTAAAACCCTTTGCCACTAACCTTGCCTTATGCTTCTCAATGCTTCCATCAGCATTAAACTTGGTCTTGAAGATCCATTTACAGCCAACACATTTCTTTCCTTTAGGAAGCTTCACGAGCTCCCAAGTGTCATTGTTTTTTATAGAGGTTATCTCCTCTTTCATGGCATCTTGCCAAATCTTCTGAGTACATGCCTTCTCATAACTAGAAGGTTCAAGCTGTGCACTAGTTAACAAAGCATAGTTAACTTGATCTCCTCTGGGTTCTTGCTGGGATTCATCATCACCATACAAGTGCATACTTTCTAATCTGTGTAAAACAGAATCCATTTCACTAGCTTGACTCCTAGTATATCTTCTTGAAAAATTCTTATCCAACATCTGAGATGATGGATGATACTGTAAAGTTCTCTTACCTTTGGATGGAACATCAATATCCATTGGTGAGGAACTTACTGATCGCTGTGGAGAAGGACTTGGTGAAGCAGTTGAATCAGAAGATGGACTTGGTGGATGTGTGGGCGGAGACTGCTTTCCTTTCTGTGGTAGCTGTGGTTGCACCTGCTGAGCTACTACATCAGTGGCTTCAACATCACTGAATATTTGGGGCTTACCCCACTCTCCCCCTTCATCAAAAATCACATCCCTTGAAACCACTATCTTTCGAGTTGTAGGATTGTAGAGTCTATAACCCTTTGTGTTTTCACAATATCCTACAAAAATGCAAGCCTGACTTTTGGATCCAACTTCTTTCTCAGCTCATCGGGAATGTGAGCATATGCCAATGAACCAAATACTCTGAAATACTTCACATTTGGTTTCTTACCATACCAGGCTTGGTAAGGTGTCTTCCCTTTCAAACTTGAAGTAGGACTTCTGTTCAAGATGTGAACACTAGTCCTTGTTGCATCTCCCCAATATGCATTACTCAAATGCTTTGTCTAGAAGCATTGATCTTGCCATCTCCACAATGGTGCGATTCTTCCTTTCGCTACACCATTTTGTCGTGGAGTGTAGGCAGCTGTGAACCGCCTCTTGATGCCATGATGTTTACAAAAATTCAAAACTGATTAGAGGAGTATTCTCCTCCTCTATCTGATCTAAGACATTTTATAGAATATCCACTCTCACTTTCAACTTTTGCTTTAAAATCAACAAAGCATGCAAATGCTTCATCCTTATGCTTCAAAAAGTATATCCAACACATTCTTGTGCAATCATCAATGAAAAGTAGGAAGTAAGAGTGATTACCTAGACTCTTGGTCTGCATCGGACCACAGATGTCTGAATGTACCAACTGAAGAGGATAGTTGGCCCTCCATGCTTGTCCATGAGGAAATTTCGATCTGGCATGCTTGCCCAAGGCACACCCTTCATAGACTTCCTTACTGTCTTGAACTTTGGGAAGTCCAGTCACCATTGCTTGTGAAGTTAGCAATTTCAAACTTGCTGAATTCAAGTGACCATATCTCAAGTGCCATAGGACACTTGGATTGGTAATAGCTACATTTGCTAACTTATTTCCTCCTGGCTGGCCAAACTTCAAAGGGAATAATCTATTTTTTGACATTGGCACTTGTGTAATGATTCTATTACTATTGTTTTTGTCAAAAATGGTGCATTTACCCTCATCAAAAATCAACTTATAATTCTTTTCAAGCATTTGACCAACACTTAACAGATTGTGTTGAAGATGAGGAGTGTAATAGATATCACTTACATGTTTTATGCCTTCTTTTGTTGGAACCTCCATGGCTCCAATGCCTTCAATTGCCAATGACTTGTCATCTCCCAACCGGATGCTGGATTTGTATGAGGAGTCTAACTTAGCAAAGAGTTCTTCTTTGCCACTCATGTGATTTGAACACCCAGTGTCCAAAATCCATGTATCATTCATATTTTGCTCCGTCTGGCCATAAGAAAGAAAGAGATTTGAGGACTCTTCCTCTTCTCCAAAATTCCCAAACTGACTGCTCTGGTTGCTGCTGCTTCCTTGCGAAGTCTTTGACCAACAATCACGAGCATAATGGCCAGGTTTGCCACAATTGTAGCAAACTTGTTTTGATTTGTCTCCTCCTTTTCCTTTGCCAGATTGTTTTCCTCTATATTGCTGTTGTCCTCCTCTATTCCGATTTCCACCTCTCGTTGGATGATCCTCCTCTCGTTAGGAGTTCCCCCTCTTTGATTATTCCTGCCTCTCGCCTCTTTGTTGACCTCTCGCCACGGCCTCTACCTCTTCCATCATGTGTGGCAAAAGCTTTGTCATCTCCTCCATAGCCGGTGGTAGGAGTTTCCCTGCAACCTCTCTTCATGTGAGAGAAGTGAACCGGTTAATGCATCAAAAGACAATGTGGTTAAGTCTTTTGATTCTTCAATAATTATTGCAACAGAATTCCATTTTGGAAGAAGTGTTCTCAACACTTTCTTCACCATCATCTCTGGCTTAATATCCTCCCCTAGTGTGACCATTTTGTCGACTACTGCTTTCACTCGCACACAGTAATCACCGACTCTTTCATTCTCTTGCATCTTGAGATTCTCAAAATCTCGTTTCAAGGTTTGCAGTTTTACCTGCTTCACTTGGTCACTGCCTCTATAGCTTTCTTTTAAGGCATTCCATGCATCTTGTGCAATTACATAAGATGCAACCCTAGGGAAGATAGTTTTATCTAAGGCAGCATGAATGTGATATAAGGCAAAAGCATTATTCTTTTGTGCTTCTTTTCTTGTCTTTTTATCAGCATTAGAAAATGCTGCCCATTCAACAACAGTTGGTTCTGTATAACCTTCTTCAACTACATCCCAAAGACCTTTTCCTATCAACAAAGTCTTCATTTTTATAGACCAGTATTCATAGTCACTACCATTAAATTCAGGGATTGGTAGACTAGTGTTTGCAGCCATTGCAGAATAAAAAACAACCTTTATTCGAAGCAAACAAGTACTTTTATTGAGGCAAACTGGAAATACAAAGCAGAAAGCAGTACAGAATGATTTAATGATTTAAATCAAATCTCGCCTTCTTAGTACATTCATGTTCTGCTTCGAACTGCTGCTAATGATGATGATCTCAGGTTTCACTTCCACTGGATCTGCTTCTACTGCTTCCTCTTCTTCTTCTTCTTCTTCTTCTTCCTCTTCTCTGCTTCTTCTTCCTCTTCCTCTTCTTCCTTTTCTTCTTCTTCCGCTGGTTCAGGTTCAGGCTCAGGAGAGCGTGGTGTATAGCCCTCACTCAATTCAGCTGTTGGTACACCTGGTGTGTAACTGGCACCAGATTGTACGTCCGAAACAAATTGCACGGTCTCGGATTCTTCAATTCTCTGTCCGAAGATATTGTCTTCGGAATCTGCCTCGTATCCTGAATCCGGCTTTCTCAGGTGAGCAATCACCTGATTCTCCAACTGACAAAACACAATATGAAGCCCTGACCGATGAACCCTTGCATCAAAGGATTCTAGCGTTTCTCTCTTCAAAAGAGAGAGAAGTGCATGATAGCACCCTTCAGATCGAAACATCTACCATTTCATGGGCACATTAATTTTCTTTTTCATAAAACTTCTCAAAAAGTTTGCAAAAAAAAAAACAATTTTTTTTATAAAGGTTTTCCTTTTAAATAAATTTAATAACTTTTATTATTTTTTAAATTACCTTTTTTTAATAAAAAAGATAATTTAAAAAATATAAAAATTATTAAATAAATTTTTAAACCTTTAAAAAAAAAAAGTTTACCTTTGCGCGAATCGATCGCGCGTCCGCTGCTCAAAGAGGGGAGCGCCTTCGCCGCTGCACCACGCAGCTCGACTGGCAACCAACAAGGAACCCCCGACGACAAAAATTAATGTTTCCCGACGGCACAAATTAAAAAAAAACTTTTTTTTCCCGGTGGGATTCGACCCCCGGACCTCCTTCGAGCAAGCAAAGGACTTCGCCGCTGCGCCAAGCGGCTCCGCTTGGAAGCAAAGCGGACGGGCCGCACTTTGTCACCTCCCGACGGTGGCAACAGTTAATTTTTTTTTTTCTTTAGCGGGAATCGATCCCGTGTCCAACTCCCGGATAGCGAACAGCGTTGACCGCTGCACCACGTCGCTCAGACGTGACAGGAAAGGGAAGGCGGTGATATATGAAGTCACCGCCGAGCACGTTTAAAAAAAAAAAACAAATAGCCTTTATCCCACATGCAGCGGGTAAAGGCACTACACAGGGTTTATTAACCCAAAAAGGCAATGATATATTCGATTGCCGTCGGGCAGTCGATCTTCAATCGCTGCCAATTTTCCACCGCTTCTTCAACCAATCGTCGTTCGCCACCTCACTGCCACGACGAATCGCCACGTGGTGAAATTTTGCTCACTCTCTGCCAACCAAATTGCCAATCGCCCTGCGCCACATGTCGTCCAGTCACCTCTGCCTCGACTGTCACGTCGTTGTCACCTGTCGCCTCGAGATTCGTGCCACTGCCACGTGTCGCCTCGCCTGTGCACGATCTGCCTTGAGATCCGTGCTCGAACTGCCTCGGTATTCATGCTTGAGCTGCTTGCGATTCGCCTCTGGATCCAAGCCCTGCTGTGACCTGCTTTGGAATGTGCTTCGGGATGCGTGCCCACCTCGAGAACTGTGCCCGTTTTGACCTCACTTCACCTCAGGAACCGTGCCCATCGGATGACGAAGTCTAGCTTTGATACCAGATGTAAGATCCGAATGCAGTCAAACAAACAAAATAATGCAGAGGACAAAAAATTAGAACATTTATTTAATTTGAAGCACCCCCTAACCTTATTACAAATGTATATTCAATAATATATAGAGTAGGGAATAGGAAGAAAGTCGGCAAAGGAGAGATAAGGGGAAAATGGAGGATAAGAAGGGATAAGGGAGTTGGAGGGATAAGGGGGAAGAAGAATTAATGGAGAGATAAGGAGGAGGGAAAATAGGAGGAAGATAGGAGGGATATTAGGAGGGAAGTTAAGGGAATTTGCCGACAAAAAATTGCCGACAAATATAGGGAGATTTCACACTGAAGCTTAGAAAAGAGATTTTTCTAAGCCAGTTTCGAAACAACCCTATTCACACTTGTAACACTTTTTGATAGAATTGCCAACATGGGCATAGTGCAGACACATTTTACAGTGTGGTATGATTATTTTTTGCCAGATATCCTCCAATTCATGGCCTCAGACAACTAAGGCAGGTCTTCCAAACTTTCCCAAACTAATCAATGATTTTTGGTTTCAAATTATTATAGGTATTGCTCCAGGTGTACCCTCACTTGATATCCTCATGGAGTGTGCTCCGATGCCACATCATGATTGGCCGCCTTGTTAAGGTCCAATATAATCATATCGTCGAGCTAAACTTAATGTCTTTCTTTGCTACTTTCCAAATCCTTTTGCCTAATCCCATAGTTGTGTATGTGGTCGCACCCCCGCTCATTTCTCCACCACCTTCCATGTCTACAAAGAATACCCAAAATATTAACTCCGATCGTATGAACATTTTCCCAAAGCTCTTGCTCAATCCCCTTCATCCTTAGTATGACAACTGCCCATCCACCTGTCTTTCATCCGTGGTGCTCGACATTCCCGGTTGGACTTCCCTAGCTTATTTATATCCTCATCATCATGTGCTCACTGATGATTTCCATTGCAATGCCTTTGTCTAGTTATTATCTTCCACCATCCTCCCTCCAAACCCCACTCCCACCACCATGGCCTATTTTGAGCCGAGTTCACTTTAGCTGGATACCTTATCATCTACTTTTTGGCAGGGCTACAGGCTCACCACCCTTATGTCAAAATTTTGAGGAGCGAAAGAGGATATTACAATGGATTTTGTCTAAACATGGTTGAATGGCCATGTTTGCATCAAGAATATGTGATTCAAGGTTACTCCCAAAATGATTGGTGAGATTGCAAACTTTGTGCTCACTGGCCACCTGGTTCATCGCGACAAGCATTGTTGGACCCAGAACTGAAGGGCTTCCCCAATTATCAAAATTTCATGTGGGATGGACTTGCCCTGGAGCATCAGTCTCTTCCACCCTAGTTTCCCAACATTGTAATTCCCCTTATGCAATAGCTTGCCTGTGATGACCCTAATAAGCCCATGGCTAGTTTCCATATTACCTTAGTCAATCATATCTAAGGATACAAGCCTATGAACATTCCTAGTTTCCTCCACAATTCCATTCATCTCTAGGTGTCCACTACCCACAAAAATTCCACCCCTCCCTCCCACCAAGGGATGTTTGCTATGATCTACTACAACGTTATGTCCAATCCCCCTTTTGTGGATACCCCCTTATAGTCCAATCCCCCCTTTCCCCCTCCTTACCAAAGCCCTACTAACTCTATGTCTAGTGAGCTCTTGGCCAGTGACGGTGTTCCCAACACCCCTGCCTCCAAAAAAGGTACTACGACTGCTTCCCCATCCAAGCCTTCCCATTTTTCTTCCAAACCCACCTCCTCATCCAACAAGAAAACTTCTTTGGGAAAGTGCAAGGTCAAAACTGAGGAGACAACCCATCAAGTTTGCAGGTCTTCTAGGACCAAGAAGCCCAAAACCAAGTCTAGCCAAAATTCACCCCTAGAGGTCGAGGACCTAAGCAGAGATTCGACTCCCACCTATGGAATTTCAAATCGGCTCACAAAAATGTTTTTGAAGAGTTTTATCATCGCATTTGAGAGTGCAAGCTCAAATCTAAAGCAGGCGCTTCAGTAGAGTGTAGAGCATGTGAAAGAAGACATCATAGAGGTTGACCCCTAATTTGCTTCTGGATTGTAAGTTTTTGAAGGCTCATATGGATATCCTGCTATGGTTTTTAGTGTCTATTTTTGCACCCTTTGTCTGCCTACATGTTTGGGTTTCTCTGTGATAGCCCCGGTGAGGGATCTAGCTACTGTCAATGGTTATTTCATGTTTGGTTCTAGTAGCCCCTACGTGGACAAGAATCCCTTATCTACCAGCATTAATATCCCCTACTAGGGAATTTTATCCATAATATCCCCTACGCGGGAATGGTTAAAATGGCACATGTCTATCCCCTATGGAAAGGGTTTATGTACTATTGGTGTATTTTGGCCTCTTGAAGGTTTTGTATATCTGGGGTTGGGACCTAGTTAAAACCCTTATAAATAAAAACTCCAACTTACAAAAAAAAAATTCCAATTCATGTGCAAAATTTGAATACTTCCAACATGAAAAAAATTATGAATAAGAGAAGAAGAAGTTGTGCATTGCATGGTAAAAATCTAGAGTAGAATTATAGAAGAGGGAATCCCCAGTAGGTTCCATCCATTGGGGTATACCATCCGGATGTCTAACCTTGTTTTGGGGCGTTGTGGGGAAGACTGTACAGAGTTTGAAACCCTACGATACCATTTTGCTTTATGATAAAATTGTGAAAGTGTGAAGGTTATAGGCTAGTTGATCATATTTTTTTCTTGAGTTGTGGTGCAGCCCAACTGGTTGGCTAGGCCACAGTGAGACATTGTTGTGCGTGAGTATCAAGGATCGAATTCTATCGGGTGTGGTTTTTGCTTGGAAATCTAGTGGCATTTCAAATAAGAGAAAAATATTTTATTTTTAGTAAAGTAGGGAGTCATAAGGTGCAACGTTAATATTTTATATTCTGGATTGTTAGAAGAAGATGATATAAGGTGTGTTAGGATTGTTTGAAAGATTGTATTTTGTATAGTGTGTGAAGGAGTTATTTTTGTATATTAAGGAGGAGTTATAAGGTGTAATTCTGATTGTTATAAAATTGTATTATGTATAAGTTGGAGTTATAAGGTGTAACTTTGGAATTTTAATTTTGTATTTTGCATGTCATAAAAGGATAAAATAAGAAGTGACTTTATTGGTTTAAAAGCTTCATTGTTTATATTTTGATAAGGGTATAGTTATTATTAAAATATTTATTTTGTGAGATTAAAAAGGAGATATAAGGTATTATTTTCAAGCTTTATTGTGCACATTTTTGAGAAGGGTTTTTAATGTGGATGATTTGAAAAAGAGATTTGCTAACCCTGTTTTTGTAGTGGCAAAATAAAGGAAAATTATTTTTGACAAAACAGGTTTGGAAAACACATGCAAAAGAAGATTATCATCATTGTGATAGATTTAGAGGTATGGTGATTTAAATTCTTTCTCAAGGGTGGTTTTGTTTGAGGAAAATATTTTGTTGTCATATGGTTGGAGGTATAAGGAAAGATCATATGTGCATTGGTTTTGATTGAAAGAAGAAAGTGAATGTGCAAGAGTTATAAATCATATTTTTAAGCAAGTTTGTATATTGTTCATGATTTATTTTGAAGAGAATGTGGAAGTAAGTAAAATAGAATAGTTTAACATAAATAGAAAGAGTGTTGTAAAGTAAACCAAAGTGTCAAAAAGTACAAAGATAGTATGAAAGTATTCATTGAAGAAAATGACATTACAAGGTCAATTGTCAAGTGCTAAGTTTAAAAGCTATCCTTCAATGTAATGAATGTGAGACATGAGAAAGTGACAGACTTAATGAATGTGAAAGAACATATTGGGTATTTGTAATGCATATCATTTTCTATATGTTCATGAAGAAAAATAATTCTAGGTAGAATATGTCTGAATTGCTATAGTAGAGGAAAGCATATTTGAAAATTTATGAGCATTATTTGTATGCAATATTTGGGAAAGATATGAGCATTGTTTGTATGCAATATTTGGAAAGATATGAGCATTGTTTGTATGCAATATTTGAGTAATATTGAGCATATTTTGTGAGCAGGATTGAGCAGGTTTTTGTGAGCTGATTTGAGCAGAGTTGTGAGCAGTTTTGGAGCATATTTGATCAAAACTGTAAGCATATACCGAGTACTCACGGGTGTATCTCATCCATTATTTATGGTCCGACGTTCCTCAAGCACTGTCAGGGCACATATGCATCATAATTTTCTACAATAGCAGCAAATACAAAAAATGACAAGTCAACGTAGACAAGGTAAAAATTCATTGCATTACATTTTTAGTATTTTCATTTCTGTTTACAATATTTTTCATTCTACAACTAGGGTTTCTTTGCTTTCATATTTGAGGGTTTTACGTAGTGGAGCCCTCACATGTGTTACTAAACCTTGTTATTTTCTATGTGCAGATCTAAGAAGAATATTCATTGATAGTTGCTTAAGCTAGAGTGGTCCTGCATAGGATATTAGAAAGCCCACTCACTCTATTGGGATCAAAGACGAGATTGAAGACACCACCATATTTTCTAACTAGGGTTTCGAAGAACCCTAGTGCATTGTATCAAATATTAAGTATTGTAAACCCCCTATTTGGGGTAAATTTGATTGTAATAAGAGAGATCCACCAACGATAATAATATAAATCCATTTATTTTTGCAATCTTTTGTGTCATTGCTTATTTATTTCATAATATATATTTGGTGTTTTGTTTTTACATTCACACAAACAAATAAAATGAAATATATTGTGGATGGAAGGTGATTCACTCATAATAATAAATGTAATTTTGAGGAAAGCAAAGGCTCCATGAAACATACAAAGAGATATTTGTGGAAATTTAAGACCTTCCTATAAAGTTTGAAGAAATCAATTTTATACATACATTAAGGGAAGGAAACAAATGTGTAGATAGGCTAGCCAATAGAGGGGTTTTAATTGAGGATCATAAAGTTAAATTTTCTTCTCCATGGTTAGACGAAGTAGTAAGTTTAGCTAAAGCTGACAAGACAATATTGATTACCTATTTCAAATAATGATTAAAATTTACTTTAATTTTTTCATTGATAATATTTGATTTATTTTATAAAATTAATGTGCTTTTATATAAAACATTTATTTTAATTTTGTGGTTGCACTTGTTCTTGAGAAATAAAACTAACAATCCAAATCTGGTAAAATGGATTATGATAGTGCAATATTTTAGAAATATTACTCTACTAAGATGCAATACATAGATAGTAGAAGTAAGTTTTGGTGTTGTGAAGGATGTTGTAGAAAAATATCAAGAAGGATGCTAAATTATGAAATATTTGTATTCACACACACAAAAAAACAAAAAACAGAAATCAAGAATTTAAATTTTTTATGTAAAATGATGTAGGTTTTCAACTATAGCAACTCAATTGATATGAGAATTGAATATATCCATAAAATCTCAAGCTCTAAGGAAGAGAGCTATGATTTATCCAAAATTAGCATCTTGTTCTAAAAAATTAGTCAAACAATGATAAACACAATCTATCCATAAAATAACTTTCTATATACTTGTAACATACTAGTGATACTTTCCTCATTATAATTCCTCTAACAACCAATGTTTTACCAACATTATTTATGTTAGTCATAGAATAGAACATAAAAATGCAACCAACTATATGCATCTCCTCTTCATAATACCAACTATTGCCTTTCCTTTCAAAATAGAAGATTTTGACCTATATCTTCATAATAAATTTATACAAGCCTTCCTCTAGATAAAAATGCTAATAATAAAACAAACAAGAACTAAATAGTTCTTATAATTTAACACTAACATTAATCATGTTTTAAACTTGGTTTTTTAATTTTAATATCTTGTATAAGAAAATTTGACAATAATAAAAAACTATTAAATAACAATATCTACTAACACTACAAGTCATAGGATTAAATAAAATATTTTTCTTATATCTAAGTTAAAATATATATTTTTAAAAATTGTGATTGTAATCAATTCATCTATGTAACCAAAAAAAATATTTTTTCTTAAATATAAAACTTATATAAATAAAATAAGTTATATAATTCTATGCATATACAAAATTTAGTGATGTACTTATACTATTTTTTCTTTCCACCATTCATGCCCATTAACTATGTCAGAGGTACATAATTATTAGGGTTATTATTTACTTCTCATAATTATAATTAAAAATAAAAATAAAAAACAAAAAAAACATACACAAAGTTATAGTATTTGTTCAACCACGCAAATTATGGAGAGCCTAGTGTCCTACAAAAACTTCTATTTGAAAATATGAGATGGACTCACCGTGAAAGTGTTTATTAGGGTTGTTATTTACATCTCATAATTATAATTAAAAATAAAAATAAAAAACAAACAAAAACAAAAAAACATTCACAAAGTTATAGTATTTGTTCAACCACCTAAAAAAACATTCACAAAGTTATAGTATTTGTTCAACCACCTAAATTATGGAGAGCCTAGTGTCCTACAAAAACTTCTATTTGAAAATCTGAGATGGACTCACCATGAAAGTGTCCATAGCAAGGAAAGACAAGATTGATGAATTCAAAAGAAATATCATATCCGCTCATGTAGAGGAGTTGGAGAGCAAGTGGGTAGTTAAAACTCTTCAGTTATCGGTTCAAATTTCTCCCTTCACATGTTGCAGATATGTTATATATAAAAAGTTCCTCATCGAGAAATATCACATTCACAATCGTTATCAATTTCTTGACCAATTTACCTTTACTGGGACATTTATCTCCCTAGTTCCATGTCTTTCGGCTGCCAGATAATTAGAAGGATAGAGGTTTTGAAAACCTCAGGGGATGTTCACTATCCCAAGGACATAATAATTACAAGCTGAACTTCATGTCTTCTACATGGATTTCCTGCCACCCTTTGTGGTAGTTGGATATTGACGTAAACACATGCTTTGATGTTCCATAGTCACTGATTATTCAAAATCCATATTCACCAGTTGTATTGCACAATCCATAGTGGGTGCTAGGATAATCCCACTGTTCACAAAATTTGAAAGTGCATCATAAGAAGTTTCACATGTATCATATTCACCTAAACTGTCAATATGTCAAACCTTCATTTCAATCCACATAAATTTCAAGTCTGATATTTCATATCTAAAGGCCTTTCCATCATTAAGGCCCATGGCAACTGCTTTCCAAACAACCATTAATCCTTCACTACACAATAATGATGTCGTTGAAATGAACAGTTTGATCATGGAATATCTTTTCTCTTGAAGTGAAAGAAAAAAGTGATCTTTTAAAGCAGGCTGAGCCCTACAATATTCTCAGCAATAAGTGCTTGGACTGTGATTCGATGAAAACCATAAAAGAGAAAGCTGTTCTAAGTTATTGAAATATAATTCTATATACCTCTTCTTCTTGATTTCACACTGAACTAGGAAATCAATTAATTGTACAAAGTCAAAAGTTTGATGGGGTAGTCTTAATGATAGTTATTCCTACGTTGCAAAAAAAAGTTTCCTGTCTGAAACCTTTTTTCTTTATCAAAGTTTCAACAGATAAAATATGTGCAGCTCCATCGGCTTATGATGATGTATCAATTCATTTGCCACTGAGGTCAATTTTAGAATCTGACACATCTTCCCTCCTAAAACCAGGGCCTGCAAATGTTATAGTCTCATTTGGTGTTCTAGGTGGCAAATATTTCAACGAGAAATTTGGTCCACATCGTAGCTGAACTTTGAACTTATATGTTCCTCAAGATTCTTTTCACAAGCATCTCTAGCTCATGCTTTTGTGAATACAGTCTTGATAGTGGGGAGGTATGTTTTATATAAGGTTAAGTCTGGAATCTCTTTTACACTTATAGTGTTTTATTGTGGTTTCATGTTTAACAACAATTTAAAAAATTAAGAAAAACAAATCAAACCTTAACTTTATATATATTTCGTTAGTAAAAAATATTAAATATTATTTAATAAAAAATATTTTCAAACATTTTAAAATAATTATTATAAATAAAATACAATAATAAAATTATGAAATCTTTTAAAACCCACTTTTTAATCTACCAAGAAAAAACTGTCTAAGAGTGTTTATTGTGGTTTCATGTTTAACAACAATTTTAAAAATTAGGAAAAACAAATCAAACCTAACTTTGAAGATTATTTTCAAATAAAATTTATTAATAAAAAATAAATATTAAATATTATTTAATAAAAATATTTTTAAACATTTTAAAATAATCATAATTATTATAAATAAAATACATGGTAAGATTTTGAAATCTTTTAAAACCCACTTTTAATCTCCCAAAATAAAACGTACAACGTACAGTGATAAGGCTATTTTCTTGGTAAAAATAGGTGAAGGGAGAAATCCTTGCAAGTATTAACAAAGTCAAAGTTTTTAAATAAAAGGGGTTGCAATGTCAACTTGCTTTTGATAAAGTAGTTACACTCTTCGCTGGAAAAAGTAAATAGAAGGAAATATCTATATATGTACTCATACTTTTACTTCAACTAGTATCTTATAACATATTTTCTAACAAGTTATATGACTATGCAAAGTGTTTTTATTTTTTTGAATGTTATTTTTTATCAAAAAAAATCTTAGATGGGATTATAATAGGTAATCATTTTATATTATAATTATGGTTAAAAGATGATATTAGGGTTTTGAGTATTATTATGGTTTTTAATTTTGATGGACCAATGCACAATATTAACATCGTAGAAGAGAATGCATGCGTTAACGACTCTTCTCATCTAACTGTGCAAGTTTGGGCTGAGAATGGTCCACAAAGTAATCCTCGTTCTCCCGATGTAATTTTTTCATTGTTTAAAGTTGATTTTACATGTCATAGTTTAAAATCACTCACCCTTGTTGGGTATTTGATTGGACGTATCTCTAATGAGTCTTCCCTTAGGCATTGGGTTAACACAGTTTGGACTCCTTATGTAGTCTAAGGTAACGATGGTTCAAAACATTACAAAGGGATTTTTTTCTATTTCACTTTACGGAAACAACCCATGTTAAGGTGATTTACGAATATGACCCCTGATCCATGAGAACCTATCTGCCTGGATCTCGTACCTTTTCTGTTTCTGAGGAAAGATCTACCAAAGTCTGAGGACCCCCTCTACCTTTGTGGCCCTTTCTCAGTCACATAACAACCCCTCTTGGGTGTGTCATTTTGGTGGAGGCGAACAAATTTTTCCATGCATGCCCTAAAAAATGTGTGTCGAGATTGATATTTCTTGAGATCTCAAGAAGTCTATTGACATACAAGTTGGTGACACTGTGTTATCCCAACGGGTCCTCTACATTAATTTTACCAACACTTGTTTTCTATGCTAGTCCCACAAGATCAAAGATTGTCCCTTGATGTTGCATGACAGGGACAAGCAGAGCCCCACCACTCCAAGTGCGCCCACTCCTCAACCTCAGGAGGATGGTTGGACGACTGTGGGAGGGCATAAAAATGCACATTTGGTTGCTTCTAAAGGTACACAATCCAAATCAGCACATGTCTCACAACCAGTAAAAAAGGAAAAAGTTGGCACATGTCTCACAACCGGTAAAAAAAAAATATGAAAAGGAAAAAGTTGATCCTTCAGTTGAAACTGTCAACAATGAGGCTTCTTAATCTCAACATAGGGATGCAATAGTGGTTGCTTCATAGTCCTCTAGTACATCTCCCCCAGCTAACGCCAGGTAATCCCATAACTTGAGAAGAGGATCTGCAGAAGAAGATGCTGCTCCAGAGAAGCGACTTCATATAACCAATTTTCAGTTGGACAACTATAGTATGTTGGAGTATCTTAGTGATGGCGAGGATATGTCGTTGGATGCAAAGTCATTATCGATAAAATTGGCAGTTCCTCTAGAGGAAGCAAAATCTAAACTTCTCTCCCTTACTGTGCAGTTTCGGTGTTTTCATAGTCCTTAACAAGGAAAAGAAGATGAAGATAGTCTACCTGAAAAATGGTTTCACCCATTTAGCCTAAAAGTTCCAACAACTTTGCATTGGATAGACTCATGATGAGCAATAAGTCTACTTGGTGGCTAGAGTTACAATTCTACAGTTTAGTTTATTTTTCTTTAATTATGTTGTGTATTCACCCTTTTAGAAGCTAGTTTTGTTTTGTAAGTGTTTCATTAGGTTCCGCCCTATTTCAATAAAGATGTTTTTTTTAATTGATGACATTAACAACTTGATATTTATTATTATTATTTTTTTTAAATATATTTTGTTCTTTAATTTAATAACTTTCCACGTAAAAACAAATTGTTTTTCCATACCATTGTTTTGCATGGTAGGAATCGAGCAAAAGTTTCTTGAGGGCGAGTTATTTCTTTAGTGTTACATGCACCTTATAGTATGTGCGTTTGTTTTTTTTTTGTCTTAGATTTTAGCTTTTATTTTTAAAGCTTAAATGGTATTTTAAGCAATGAGTCTACTTTAAGGCATATAAACCAATTGCACCGGAAGCATAGAAAGGTGTGAATAAGTTCATGAAATTTAAATTTATTTTTTTTACTTTAAAAATATTATCTTCTAATATATATTTTATAATAAAAATAAAAATTGAGAATGAACTCATGGTTTTAAATTGATTAGATTAAATATTTCTCATTTCGAACGTTCTCCCTTAAAGAGGAAATTGGTGATGGATTAAAATTGTAAGATGTTGTTTGAATGTATTTCTACTTTTGCAAGCCAATGTTATGATCAAAAATTTATTTCTTACAAATTTTAATAAAATAAGTTTGTTGTGCAATAAAATATAATATAATGTTTTATTGATGAACAAGTTGTTAGATGTGAGGAGTTTAAGAATATGAGCAAGTTGTTAGATGTGAAGAGGTTAAGGATATGACCAAGTTGTTAGATGTAAGGAGGTTAAGGACTTAAGGTAAATTGATTTTCTTTTTTGTTTCGAATCCTCATATAATCATGTACATATTTATAACACACACATAGACACATATATATAATAACTAAGAAGAAACAACATGTTACAATGGAGTTGGTTTGAAGGTTTTCATATATAAGAAGAAACAATAACTTATGATTAAGTTGACTTGAAGGTTAGCAGATCTAAGAAGAAACATTAGATTACAACAGAGTTAGCTTGAGCGTTTGCAAATCTAAGAAGAAACAACATGTTACGGTAGAGCTAGCTTGAAGTTTTACAAACCTAAGAAAAACAATAGGTTATGGTGGAGTTGACTTAAAGATTTGTATATCTAAGAAGAAACAAGAAGTCATGGTAGAGACGCCTTGAAATTTTGTAGATATAAAAAGAAACAACAGGTTATGATGAAGCTTGTTTGAAGGTTTACAGATCTAAGAAGAAACAAGTGATAGCAAAGTTGGCTTAAAGGTTTATACATCTGAGAAGAAACAACAAATCTAACCACAAACCCCAAGGAACTGCTTAGTAATATTTAGTGATTATAGATTGAAATTGAGTTTTTCATGATCAAGAGAAAGGAAGGGAGACCAAGGAAGGATGGGAAAATGGTGGCATGGCATTGGTGGGGCCATTGATGGTATCAAGGATGGGGTCATCACCACTGAAAAAGTACAACAAAGGGTAGCTTTCAAGATTTGGCAAAAAATAGTAATTGCTTGCAATTGAGCAAATAGAGCTCTCATCATCGAGCTTTGGTCAATAAGGCCAATACAAAGAGGCGAGGATGGAGAATTTCAAAAAACCATTTGATGGAAACTTCATCTAGTGTAGACTTGGCACACTAATCACTGACAATGGTAGGACCATTGAGTTGACGATGTATGAAGAGGATGAAGTGGACTATAGTGAAGAACCTAAGGAAAATACAAAGTCCTCAATTTTTATTCAAGGAAGAACTTTTTGACATCTGACATAAGGGGGACAAGGTACACGAAGGACTCAACACAAACCCATGTCTGAAGGTTCAATCAATTTCAAACCCTAACCCTAGGGTATACAAGGGGGTAATGGAGAAGGGGAAGTGGCACCAAATGAAGTAGAGTAAAAACCAAAGGGTAGTCCATCCATATGGGGAGGTAAACAAACTAAGAAAAAAGAGGAAAAAAAGCAAAAATTCTATATAAAATTACAACTTGAGTTGGTCAAAATGGTTATAGGTGAGGATGTAATGTTAGAGAAAGTTTTATTATTTAAGGAAAAATATTTGATATAAATATTTATGGGCTAATCCATGAAACCAAAACATCTATGAGAATAGATCAAGGTTACCTGGTTGGAGGTTTTGGGATATACTCCTACATGTCATGTGATGTTGAAGGGTTGAATGGTTTAATATTCCAAAAGGAAAAACATGCTATGAAAAAAATGGAAGATGGAGTTGGGGGATCAAAATATTAAATCTAAAATTTTGGACTACTAGGTTTGATCTATGCTCTAAAAAAATTAATACCCAACCTATCTAGGTCAAGTTACTCTCTTTCCCCCTTGAGTTATAGAATAAAATAATGTTGCATGGAATTGGTAACTCCTTGGGAGTTTTTATTGGAGCAGATACAAAAAAGTAAATGGTATCCAAAACATTGTAACTCATATCTTAGTGGAGCTTGATCTTAGTTGAGACTTATTCATGTTAGAAAATTGAACATATTTATAAAAGCTTGACTGCATCAAGGTGTTGTTGTGATGTAGTAATTGTCATTATTATGGTCATCTCAAGATAAATTATGAAATGGAAGGGAATAGAGGGTAAGATATTGTACAAAAGGAAATTGAAGGTTATTTTGGTCTAAAAAATACAAAGGAGGTAGCATCAATTGAAGCATAGATAGAGGAGGACCTAGTCAAGACCCTTGAATCACTTAAAAAAGGTTTCTTATCATTAATGTCCAAACAATGGAGAAAGTGTTGACTCCCAATAGTTGTAATAGGGAAGCTTTAGATGAGGGAAGGGAGACCATACCTATGATTGAAAAGGCACATGGAGGTATTTTATTACATAAATATCAAATCTTGAACCTAATTTTAACCTTTTATAAATACGGGAAATTAAATTTTAATAATGATAAACTTGATATATCATCTTGTCTTGGGTTTGGCTCCTATACAAAGGTCTTGATAGGTCATAGTTTAGATAAGACATTACAAGAGGCTGGTGTTTTCAATGGATTAGAACAAGCAGAGGAGAAAGGTATAAAATTTATTGAGTTTTTATCCTTTTTAGCTAGAGATATTTTAGGCCAAGGAATCAAGCAGGGATTAAACAACCCTAGTATGATATCTTCCCGTTCAAGTCCTCCAAATCACCATAATACAAATACATATTCTGGTAGATATTCTCTAAGAGCCTTGAAAAAAGGTAAAGGAGATATTGGGTATGGTTAGGTATCAAGGGGTTTCAATCTTGAGATAAGTCAATTTTAGGAGTTTATAATAGGAAGGAAATCATACTTAAAAATTGCAAAAAAAATTTTTTGAAGGAAATTTTATCTAATAAGAGGAATCTATAGTTGGGGTTCTTAGAGTAAGGTAACCCATGGGGAAAGGTAATCAATGATGATCCCCTCTTTAAATGTTAGAGGTCTTAGGGACCCTCATAAAAAATAGCCCTAAGTCTTTGTTTAAACTTCATAATCTAGATATAATTTTAATCTAGGAGACTTTGATAGATGCAAAAAAATGATAGCCATACTTGCCTCTCTCCTATCAAATTGTAACTTTGTAGGGATATGCTCGAAAGGAATATTAAAGGAATGTAATGTGATGAAATTCCTCCTTCCAACTAGTTGACACAATATTTATTAAGGTAGGTGTAATTATAGACTTACATTATATGGAGCTAGATAAGCTGATTACTATAGTAAATTTGTATGGTCCTTATGATGGTAGAAGGGAGTTTTAAAAAAAATTGCTATATAGGACTTTTAAAAATAAAGAAATTTAGTGGTGGAAGCAGACTTAAATTTTACAACTAAAGGAGTAGAAATATGGAGAGATAAAGCTAGAATGGATCCCCTCACTCAATGTTTCCTACAGAAAATCCATAATGAATGGTTGTATGATGTAGAATCCATCAGATTAAATTCCATTTGGAGGAATCAAAGAAATAGAAGATAATGTATTTCTAAAACATTGGATAGATTTTGTGTCTAAAAAGCTTATAGCTGAAGTAGAAATATTGAGGGTCTTGGATAGATCAAGGTGGGGGATATGATCATTCATCTATTTTCTTACAATTAGAAAAAGATCAATAAAAACCAAAAAGACCTTTCAATTAGGGTTATGCATAAGGGGTCAACCCCAAAATATATTTATAAAATAAAGGCGAATTGTTTCAAAATCTCGACAAATTATGTCCGACATGGTGAATTGCATTCATTTTTCACCAAAAATTTTCAAACCATGGCGAATGAATTGAAAAATATTTCTAGAGGTGTCAGTCGGTTGCAGAGGGTTTATGTTGGTCATTTGCAAAGGGTTTTTTGAGGATTTTACTAAGTTTTTTGTGTAGATCTTGTCGGGCTAGGTGGTTTTAAAAAAAAAATTGAAAACAAAGCTCTAGATCAAAAGTTATGCCTCCTAGAAGATTCTCTGCAAAAGAGCACCTCTACAACCAACATAAGTCGATCATTTGTAGAGGTGTGTCAATCGACCTAAGCCAATCAATTGCAGAGTGTAATTGATCAACATAATTTGATTGGTTGTAGAGGTATGCTAATTGACCTAAGTCGATCGGTTGCAACTCGGTAACCAATCGGCTTAGGTCGATTGACACACCTCTACAACCAATCGGCTTATACCGATTGGTTGTAGAGGTGTGCTTTTACATAGAACCTTCTAGGAGACATAAATTTTGATCCAAACATTCATTTTGAATTTTTTTAAAACCACCTAGCTCAATGATATATACACAAAAAACTTTGTAAAATACTCAAAAAACCATTTTAAATCGATCGATACCTCTACATTCGATCGGTTGTAGAGGTGTCAATTAGTTGTAGACGTGTCAATTATTTTTAGATGGTTTCTTGAGGATTCTACTAAGTGTTTTATGTATATCTCATCAAGCTAGGTGGTTTAAAAAGAATGAAAATGGAGCTCTAGGTGATGACTCCTAGAAGGTTCTCTACAAAAAAACACCTCTGCAATCAATCGGTATAATTCAATTGATTGTAGAGGTATGTTAGTTGGCCTAAGCTGATTGGTTGCAGAGTGCAACCGATCAACATAAGCCAATTAATTGTAGAGGCATGTCAATAAACCTAAGATGATAGGTTGTAGAGGTGCGCTTTTGCAGAGAACCTTCTAGGAGGCATAAATTTTGATCCAAAGCTTTGTTTTCAATTTTTTTTTAAAACCACCTAGCTCAATGAGATCTACACATAAAACTTAGTAAAATCCTCAAAAAACCCTTTGTAACTGATCAACACCTATCAAGTTTGTGTTGAGAATCATATACCTATTAACACTCCTCTGCAATGGATCATGTTGAGAAGCACTCGTCTGCAACCTTGTCTAGTTTGTGGGACCAATCGGTGTCTTATGATTGATAATACCCTACAACCAATTAGTAAAATGTTAACTAAAAATAATATTTTTATTTCTCCACAGATATTTTTGAGTTAGAGTGTTTTAGATGTATGTTTATCAATACCCCCTTCAGTATTTATATGGGTAGTATATGTGGTGAATTGGGTAGAAAAAAAAATTGTTTATATTTTGAAGGTGAATTGTCCATGGAATTGGACGAAAGTGGTTGGTGAATTAAAATAAAAATAGGATAATTATTATCAATGTCAAGCAAATTGACCCCAAAAAAACTTCCACCCTATAAATTTTGGGTGAATGGGCCCTAGTGAAAGGTTCCAAAATTAGCAAATTTAAAATTTTGAAAATCCTAAATATAGGAGGTTTATGATA
The DNA here is from genome assembly GCA_028583015.1 of Wollemia nobilis. NCBI lineage: Eukaryota > Viridiplantae > Streptophyta > Pinopsida > Araucariales > Araucariaceae > Wollemia > Wollemia nobilis. Next base: position 5,921,855 of record JAQPPZ010002530.1, read on the forward strand.
TTTCGTGCTTATGCATAACACTGCTTTCAATTTTAATGTTATTTAGATGGAACATAAGGAATTTATAAATATAGTAAAATATGAGTGGAGACATATTGACCCAAAAATAGAGAGAGTTAAGTTCTATTTTTCTAATAATTTGAGGAGAATCAGATTTGATACAATCACATGGGCCAAAGGTAAATATTGGAAAGTAGATGCAACAATATTGGACATAGAATATAAATTGAATTAGTTATATACTCATTAAGACAATAAGGGTTTTTAATACAAGGAAAATTTGTAGGTCAAGGATTTGGAAAAAAAGAAGAGGGAATTGTTAGAATGGGAAGATGCAAAGTGGAGGATGAAAAGTAGAGCACTTTGGATGGAGTAGGAGGATGAGAATACAAAATTCTTTTAAAAGTATATAAAACAAAGAAATATGATAAATACTATATAAGAGATTAAAGGGAGGATGGAAGAAATATGAGAATAATTCAAAAAATAGTTGGAATAGGAGTATCCTACTTTAAGAAATTTTTTCATGAACCTAACAAAGCAAATATAGAAGAAATAATTAAGCTAGCACTTTATCTACTTAAGATGGTCAGTGATGAAGTCAAAGAGACACTGATGACAAAAATCATTGAGGAGCTACAAACAATAATTAAATTATTTTAGAAAGGAAAGAGTTTGATATGGGATGGTTGGTCCATTGAATTTTATGTGGTTTTTAGGAGTTATTGGAAAAATACCTTCTAAATGTGGTTGAGAAACCAAGGACTTCTAGGAAAATACTTGGGTGTATCAATATAAATTTAATGGTCTTGATTCCTAAGAAGGATAACCCAAAATCCTTTGGGTAATATAGACATATATCCTTATGTAATACTCTCTATAAAACAATCTCTAATATTATTTATAGGAGGTTAAAAGGGGTTTTGTAGTGAATTCTCACTACTAATTTGTGTTTAAAGTTATGACCACAAGCGATAAAAAATTTATAAAACTTGTGAGCCAAGGAGACAACCTTTTTACCCTAAGGTGCATAATATTGAAGAACACAATCTTATATTGAGAGGGGGGTGAACAGTAGAAGACCACTTTTTACTTTTCTTTCTCAAAAAATATTATGCAATATATCAATGAAAATATTAACAGTAGTAATCAAAGCAATGCACAAATCACCACACATAATAGAGATACCAATTTAAGGTGGTTCACCCAATGTGGGCTACTCCACAGAGAAAATATTTTACTAAAATTTTCTCAACAAATATCTTGGGAATCCTTTTCCTATTACAATATTTATGTATCTCTATCCAAAGGAGACACCAATACCCTAATCAATTTCATGGATCTCTATCCATAAGAGACACCAATCCTCTCAACTGGTTAATGTATCTCTATCCACAGGAGAACTCCTTCTCCTCTACTTTGGCTAGTGATCCTCTAGAAGACTAGTACCTTCACTGAACTGGCTTGTGGATCTCTCTCCACTGAAGACTCTGTACTCACTCAGAATATCTTTGTCCTCAATGTCCTGGCTAATGGATCTCTATCCACAGGAGACTACTATCCTCTACTCTATCACCTCCAAATATTGCTCTCAGCTATGTCTCAAATCTACACTAAACTCAGTACGTCGGTATAGCACAAATTTGCTCTATCTCTGTCTTAAATCTGCACTAAACATAGTCCTTTGGTCTAGAACAAATCTAATCAATATTTGTCTCTAATCTACACTAATCATTGTCCCTCGGTCTAGCACAAATCTGCTCAATATTTGTCTCTGATTTGCACTAAATATAGTCCCTCGGTCTAGCATAAATCTGCTCAATCTCTATCTCTAATAAGTACTAAACACAGTCCTTTGGTCTAGTACAAATATTCTCAATCTCTGTCTCTGGTCTGGCATAAACCTATTCTCAAATCTACACCAAACTCTCTCCTCAAATCTGTCCTCAAGCATTAAAACAAATCTTGATCCAATAACAAATCAAATTTTCTAGATCTTCCCCAAGCCTTAACACAAATCTTGAATAAATAAATCAATCAACTCAACTCTTCAAGTCTTCTCAAAGACTTGCCTCAAATTTATCCATAATGTCCTCTCTAAAAATTTCTTAGGTAATATTTTTTGGACAATGATGAGAGAATATAACAACCTTTGGGACAAAATTCTTTCACCAAACTATTTAAATAATAAAGACAAGCACATGATGCTTTTTTTTCAAGTAAAGGTTTAGTTATATGGATTTTCCTAACTCAAAGTAGAAAATTATTATGGAGAAATGTGAGGTGGAGGATAGTAAATAGTGATTGTATATTCCTTTGGGAAGATGCATGGTTGGAGCAAAGGCCTCTAAACAACACAACATAAAACAAATGAAGAATATAAATGATGATATCAAAACTAAATATGACATCTACATTCATAATTATTTATAGGTTGTTGAAGGGCAAAGGAGATGGATTCCACTTAGTTTGAATTCTCAAGACAAAAATATGCAACTCATGGAAGTAAATAAAAAATTAAGACATTATTATTTAGTTCAAAAAATAAAGAAAGATAAAATAATATGGATAGTAGATCCCTCAGGTGAATACACTGTAAAATCATGTTATGAGAACATATATTCATAGGACAAAGAGGTTATAATCGGAGAAGTATATGGGAAAATTTTGTCACTCCCAAGATCTTTTTCTTTAGCTGGTTAGTGGTTTAGAATATAATTCTAAATTTATATAATCTATAGAAGAGAGGTTTTCAATTCCCTAATATGTGCTATTTTTGTGGAAACAAGTAAGAATCAAGCAATCATATGTTCTTAGAGTGTACTTTTTCTAAAAGGATCCAACAACTCTTATGAAAAGAAATTTGCGTAGCATGGGTCTTGCCAAATAATATTCTTGATTGGATCACCCAATAGATTAATCCTTACAACAACAATAGACTTAAATATTTATGGAATTTGATACCTTTTCATTTTATGTGGAGGATTTGGTTGGAAAGGAATTAGAGAATTTTAAAAAATATTAAAAAATTAGTTTTAGATCATTCTTGAATATTAAAACTAGTATTGCTTATAACTTGTCAGTTATTAATTTCAAGGAAGAGTATGAATCATCATACAAATACAAAATTGCAATCAAATATAATCTTAAGGATATGAAAGGGGTATAATAATATGGTAATAAAAATAAAATATCAAAGGTAAAATAGAATAAACTAGAGAGTGGATGGTTTAAGATCAACTTTGATGGAGAAACTAAAGGTAATCAAAGAAAGTAAGGGTGTGGAGGGATCATTAGGGAATCATAGGGGAAGATTATTGGTGAATGTGAAAATTATTTTGAAGTAGATACCAACCATGGGGATAAGGCTAAAGCACTACTCACTAGACTTAAATTGGCCAAGAATATGTAGATAAGGAATTTAATCATTGAGGGAGACTATAAACATATTAAAAGGTTAAGACATTAGCATTTAGTTAGTTGGACAATACATGACATCATTAATTATGCTATCTATATTAAGAATGTTTTTCTATCCAATAAGATCAAGCATATTTATAGGGAAGGAAACATGATAGTAGATTGGATGGAAAACTAGGAAATACAAAGAGGCAGTAATTTGTGGCAAAAGAGTACAAATTATTTTTCTAATATTATCTTGGAGATGGAACAACATAAAGCTATGGAGAGATAATAGACAAAGTGAGATATGGAAAAACATAAATATAATGATATCTAGAAATACAAAAAATTGAGAAACATAGATAGAGTGAGATCTAGAATTACAAAAAAATTGAAAAACATAGATAAAGTTCTAGAAAACATAGACAAAGTGAGATCTATAAACACAAAAATTGAAAAACATAAAAAAGATGAGATCTGGTAAGACAAATATAGAGTGAGATCTATAAAAAAAATAAATTTAAAAATATAGGGAAAAAATATCTAGAAAAATATAGACATAATGATATTTGAATTCATGGAGGACTAGGGTTTGGCACAATAATGGTAGAAAAAATACAGACAAAGTCAAAACTGGAAAAGCAAAGACAAAGTGAGATTTGGAAACATAGATTGACTCTAACTAACCTTGGACACCTGGGTTGTTTTTCTCACATGACATTTTGTTGGAGTGTAAGTGGATCACTTAAATTATATTTTCCCTTAATATTTTTAAATTGCACTTGTTTTTTATTGTGTGGTTTGCAAGCTTTGGTTATTCTTGTTGGTTTGTATCATAGTCCCCATTTGTGGACTGCATTTTATTTTTTATTAGTATTGTTGTAATAGGTTGTGGTCTTATCTATTTTTTAGTCTTTTGGATCTCAATACTCTTTGTAAAAGGGTAAGGGACCCTTTCAAAATCCTTTTCATACCCTTATTAAAAAACAAGAAACCAAACTCATCCATCATCTAGATGGGTGGATTTAGAAATTTATATTGACTATGAATTGGCCAAAATCAGATATAGAGACAAATATGATAGCTTGGACATAATAAAATTTCTAGTAATCTCTATTTTAAGGTAACTTTATAGCATTTGAAAGAATCAAGGAGTGGTTTAGTAGCAAAATGGCATTCTTTGGACCGAAAGATGCTCAATAAGGTGGCAACTAGAACTCTAACTAGCATTCAATATTGAAGGAACTATCTAGGCCCATAATTATTTCAAGTATTTTATTTTGAAAGTCTAAGCAACTAATTATGAGCTTAAATTTTTAAAATTGTGTCTACTTTTTCAAGCCAATTTTTTTTTTCTAGACTAATTTGATGTTGGACATACAAAGGAGGTAAGGCAAAAATTTTGAGTAATGATATTATTAAAGCGCTCTAGAATCTCTAACCTGGTATAAATATTGTGAAACAAAGATTATTTTTCTAAAACATGGACTAGAACTTTACAAATGATGATATTAGCCTAGCCTTCAATTTTTTTTCACTTAATGCAAAGACTACTAAAGAATGTAGGGGCCTCGTAGAACACAAGTTAAATAAAAAATGCCATAGAATAGAGTCTCCAAGCAAGGAAAGTGGTAAAATAACTCAAGCAATCTAGTAGGACTACATCAAAGAAATAAGGATAATCCAAAAGACAACAAAGGCAATAGTAGCATCCCAAAATATAAGACCTCGGTGTGAAAGATGCTTAGTTAGATCATGTGGTCATTGTTAGAGCTCGAAAGGAATAGCCAATCCACCTAAGAAATATTGAATATTCTATAATCATAACCACTTTATGCCTATCTCAAAATATGCTAAAGATATTAAGTGGTGCCAAATCATCCTTAAGATTGTATGTGATCAATTTTTCTTGTAATTGTACACAATAATTAGTTTCATTTCAATTGAGTTAAGACTATAAATAGAGGAATGAATCTCATTGTAAAGGGTTGGATGCTTCATTTTTTCCTATCATATCATGTATCTTTATGCTATTCTAATACAATCAAGAGTTGTTTGACTTACCTTAATTAAATATGAATAATTGTTAATCTTTGTGATAGTATACACTTTCAACATTTCTACTTATGCTTCTATCAAGTATTTCTATTAGGATTGAAGTTGTTTGGTATACTTTAGTAATTAAGGTGTTATTTTTTAGGCTTAATTCTATTTGGATTTCTTTTATTGGAGTGCTTATATGTTGAATGCTATAATATTTATGCTTAAGTATTCTACATATCTTTCATTGAATAGTTTATTAGGGTTTGCTTGTATTGGATAGCTAGTGCTCATTTAACTAAAAGTAATGTTGTTAGATAAATACCCAATAAAATTTAATCTCTCTCAACCCTATCCCCTATTTTTATTTCTTTTATTTTGCACATAGTAGGATTTAGAAAAGGAACCAACCTTCTTTGGAGGTTGATTCAAAAGCAATTATGAGTCATCCAATATTAACCTTGGTCCAAGGTGCATATTCTATATCTAGTTTGATTGAGTAATAAAAAGTTTTGGCATGCTTAGTGTGACCAAGACAACCTAATTTACCCCAAAAATAATCATTGGTTGGACAAATTAGAATAGTTCACCTGATTATAATTCAAAGATCTAAAATATTATCAAAGTTATAATGTGATCAAGAGCTTTGGCATGCTCACTTTTCTAGATGATCAAGATTATGATGAAGATATTTGTATCATTAGTGGAAAAGAAACCCCTTCACCTAGTGAATCCAAACTTGAAGAACCCAAGAGTTTTGGAAAATACACTAGAAGGAATGGATCCAAAATATTATGAACACAAGATCATAATCCAAGAAGCTAAAATAACCCTTATAGTTTGTTGAGATATCAACCTTAAAAATATAAGAGAGGTAAATTAATTTCATCTATTTGATACTCCTCTATATAAATCTTAATTAATTTATAGTCCATATCTCGAGAACCACCTACTACATCCCTACCTAGAACCATGATCATATGAATCTACCTTTGTTAGAATAGTGCTAGAGTCGTCAATATTTGAGATTTGCATGATATTCTACAAATTTTATTAACAAATTTACCCTCCTATGATGGTAGTGAGAAAATAACCTATGAACACAACCTAGATATAGCCAACCTATCTACCATACATAAAATATTTCATGAAGATGTAATAGTAAGACTATTAGCCTTATATTTTAGAGGGAAAGTACTAGCATAGTACCACTCCTTAGAAGAAAGTAGTATCAATAAAATGGATCAAATTGGTCAAGTCTTTTATCCTAGAATTCAATTATCTAGGGATTTAATTTCACTTTTAACATAGTTTACTTCCATACAAAAGCATCCTCAAGAGAACATCATGGATTAAATATTAGGTTTGGACAAACATAGAGAAAAATCCCTTAGGAGGTGATACCTTATCAAGTTCAAACGTATATACTACCTCTAGAATTTTTCTCTATATCTAAGCCTCTAGATTCAAAATATAAATAAAATGAGATTTTATTAGATCTGTTAAGTTGTTTTTGTAGCAAATAATTCACTTATCTCAATTAGGAAGATCCCTCCAAAGGTTGTGATGCTATAGTTTCTAAATATTCCTCACCTAGGTCAACAATCCCTAGTCCTACTTTTGGTATCTTCAATTACTATCCTACTTAATACACCCACACCTAAGGTATACCTTAAATATATTTTATCAACTATCAAAATGTAGTCTTTGTCTGCTCTATAATAGAAATATTCAATAGAAATGTAGAAGCTAAAGAAAATTATCAAAAACCTAACAAATAAGATCATTATGATGGAACAACAAAATATTGAAAAAATATTTGAAGGGTACCAACAAAGAAGATAACCCTACGTCCCAATGGACCAAGGAGGTTCAACTAGCAATGCTACCCAAAAACAAAATATAGTGTATGAAAGCCTAAAAATACTACTTGTTTCTAGCTTGTAATTATCCATATAATGATAACACTTGTATAGTCTATAAACATCAGTGTCATTTGGATATAACTCAAAAAAATAAAAAAAATAAAAATAGTTGGTATACATTCTAATAGATCTACATTATAACCTCCTTGTTGAAGAACATGCAAGCCTTGAAACATGTCACATGATGACTAGATCTAGGAAGAGACCTCTCTGTGAGGATCCCCAAAATATTGAAGGATTCAGCTTAGTCATAGAAGGAACAACTAGAGGAGCAACCAAATCTAAAAAAACCTAAAGGTAATGAAGAAGAGTCCAAGGAGCAAGCATTTAGAAATCTATGTTTCCCTTCAATCATGATGAAACAAAGAAAATAAATAACCTAGAAATTTTAGAAAAGGTTTGAGGAACTTCTCCAAAAAGGAATAAAAGTAGTTGAGAGCATTTATATATAGCATTATTGAAGAGCTGAAGATGACTTCATAAAGGTGAGCATGTATAATGCTTTGATAATACCTATATAAATTTATTTTATCAAGGTAGCTCTAAAGAATACATCTCTTAGTGGGATTGTCTATCCATATTTGAACCTAGATCAATATTAGCAAACTCTTGGGATGAGAAAAAATAGGCCTCGACCTTTATATATGTCTTTGCATATGGAGTTTTGGGTTGTGTGCAATTGTATGGTGAAAATTGGAGCAGCCACAATGGTAATGCCTAAGGTTATTTGTGATGCAATAGGCATGGAGTATGCCTATACTAGTTTTGATTAACTTCAATTAGATGGGACCTTAGTTTAGATGGTGGGAGCAATCAAAGATGTGGCTATGGTGCTCCATAAGATCTCAAAAGTTATTATCATCTAAAAGATAATAATGGTTGATCTTCCTCTTTTTTTTAGGATCTACTTGTCAAGGAAGTTCGTTTATAATATTGGAGTGTACTTACATCTAGATTATATGCACATTGTGATGAATCATAAAGGGAGAAATTTTAGGATCTATATGGAATAGCCTAGCACATACCACATAGGAAAGCTTGAGGAAGAGGTCAATCTACTAGAGGAATATCCAGAGTGCCTTGATAAGATGAAATAGGATATGCAAATAAAATATGAGTTCTCATGAGTGGCTTTGATGCAAAAATTGACACCAAAGGGGTAACTTATTGCATATTTGAATAAAATTATGTTGTTTAACATCACAAATTGGGAATATGGAAGGATAAAAATTTTGGGTCGATTTGGTCCAAATATTTTCAATTCAAATAAGTGGACAATATTTGAGATAGATGGTACGGAAAGGTATTCCAAACTTTAAACTATATTGTAAATATGATATTAAAAAATATCACTTTCTATTGATGTGTTTGTCTATGTTTTATACTTAGTCCATGAGAAAGATTTACAACAAAGGATTGTGATCTATCACATGTTTGAAGGATGACACACAAAATAGGATTTTGAAAAAGTGTATGAGTCAATACCTCATGGATCACATGCATTAACACATAATTTTTGGATTTTAAGCCAAATTATACTAAGTCCCAATTTCTTTGATCTAGAGTAGACTTAAATGTAAGAGGAATCAAAATATAAGTTGGTAAATATTGATAATAATAACTTTCAAGATAATATAAAATACAAATGTAAAATGACCAAAATAATTCATGCAATAACATGAACACTTACAGTATAATTGCTCAAAATTTTCATACAAGCTTCAATTTTCATGCTTGAATATGTTATACATTTCTAGATACATTTCATGGAGGTGTGTCTCCATTATATAACCTTAGAAATATGACTCTTAAATATTTAACTATTGCACTCCTCCCATGTATAGGAGTTTAAACCTTTCCTATTCTTACATAATACAAGCCTCACATGTCCTTTGGCTTCTCTTCTTGCCACTTGTATACATAATTCTTGACTCTCTACCTACATTCACACATAACTCTATGATACTTGCACTCTTTTACATGACATTTGTAATTCTACATGCACTCCTAATACATGATAATTTTGAAATTTCTCACATTACATATTTGCACACTTAATTACATAAAAATTATGCATTTTATCTCATTACACACTTGCACTCTTACATACATGACATGTGCATATCCTACATATAGACACCTACAAAAAAGGGAAATATAAATAACTCTCCTAAACTATAGACTCAAACTCTATTCTAATATTTTCAATGATATTAATTCATACACCATAATTTTTATTGCATCACTTTCATTTTGCTAGTTTTGAATATATAGCTATCTTAAAATAACTCGAAACAATTATCTTAATGCAATTTATTTTTGCTTTGGCTATTGAAATTTTATCTTGATTCCAAGGACTCATGTCTTTCTATTGCCTTCAATAGTACATATGACCCTCAAAAGCAAACAATATGTATACTTAAATATAAACACTAGCATTTCATTTATAAATGGTAAATACATTTTCTCTTTCTACATGGGATAATATGGACTAATCTAGTTAGTCCTTGGATGATTTATTATCAAAATAAAAGTTTAAAGTATATTCCTACCCTTATTGGTTATTCTTTCTTTTTCCATAGTATTTCTTGTGTTAACTATGCCATTTAATCTTACTTTTTAGGTCAAATATAATTGATAAACCATAAATCATAAGTTGCATTGTTAAAAATATAACATATAAAGTACACATTGATTGATCGATCTGCCTAGGCATAGAATATGTTCCCTAGATTAAGATCAATATTGGATGATACATAATTACTTTTAAATAAACCTTTAAAGAAGGTTGGTTCCTTTTATAAATCCTAATATGTGCAAAATAAAAGAAAGAAAATAGGAAATAGGGTTGAGAGAGATATTGAATGTGGTTGGGGTTTTATCTAACTACATTATTTTTAGTTGAATGAGCATTGACTACCTAGTACATACAAAATCTAATAGACTATTCAATCAAAGATATGTGTAATACTTAAGCACAAATATAACAACATTCAACATATTGAGCAATCTTAAAAAATAAATCCAAACAACTTAAAGCCTAATAGATAATATATCAATTACTAAGACATCCAAAAAAACTTCAAGCCTAATATAAATACTTTGACTAAATCATAAGTAGACATGTTGAAAGTGTATATTATCACAAAAAATAATAATTCTTCATACTTCAATTGATATAAGTCAGACGAATCTTGATTGCATTATAATAGCATAAATATATAGCCTACGATAGGAAAATAATGAAACATATTATTTTTTAAAATAAGGGGCATTCCCCTATTTATAATTTTTACTTAGTGAAATAAAATAAACTATTATCTATAATTATGAGTATAATTTATCATGCATAGTCTTTAGGATGAGTTGACACCACTCAATATCTTTAGCACATTTTGAGTTAGGCCTTAAGTGATTATGATTATAGGACCTAAAATAATGCCTAGGTAGAGTGGTTATTACTTTCTATCTTTGACAACTACCACATGGTCTAGTTACCTTTTTCTAAGGTTCCAAGAGTCTTTAATGCCAAGGTCTTTCATTCTAGAATGTTGTTGGCGCCTTTGTTGACTTGTAGACTATCTTTATTTATTTGATGTAGGTGTGTTAGACCTTTTGAGTGTTGTTTTATTTAACTTGTGCTTCATGAGGCCCTTGCATTTTTAATAGTCATTGCATTGGTCCAATTTATTTTTGAAGGTTGGGCAATGTCATCACTTGGAAAGTTTTGGTCTATCTTCTTCTAGAATAAAAGTCCCTACTTTGTAAGATTTGCATTATGATTGGAGCATTTTGCTAACATCACCACTCAAAAAATTTGGCTTGCTATCTTTGCAAGTTTGAAATCAAGCTAGTTTGGAGTAAATATTTCAAATTGAAAGAGTAGGCACACTTTAAAAATTTTAAGCTTTAAATTGATTGTTTAGGATTTTGGAATAATATACTTGAAATAATTATGGTCTTGGGAAAGTCTTTCATGCTTGAATGCTAGTCAGAGGTCTAGTTGTTGCCTTATTAAGCATCTCTTAGTACAATGAACATATTTTTTTGTAAGCCTACTCCTTGATTATTTTTTATTCTCCAAGTTGTCGTGAAATAGGGATTATAAAAATTCATATTATTCCTAATTTATTATCTTTATCTCTTTGTCCTATTTTGTCTAATTTAGTAAAATTTGGTTTTTGAATCCACCGATCTGGATGATGGGTGAGCCTATAGCCATTTTATGGGATGAAAAGATACTAAAGGTAGATTACTTTTAAATACCATTTAAAAGGATATAGGACTCCTACCAATGGTGAGGTCTAGCTTAGTTACCACTGGAAAGACTATCATACATTATCTATCTAATCTAGTTGCTCAACATAGCCTCATGGTACAAGGAGTTTAGAACTTACTATTAGATTTTGATGAAGGCTTTTTCTTGTTAGCATCTTTGGAATTTTCATAGCACTAGATACTTTATAGATTTATGGGATTTTAGGTCTTCGCATCTTAATTTTTTCAAAATCATATCTAGGTGATAATCTTCCTCAAAATTCTCTGTTCTAGTGAGGTTTTCTGAATGTAGTGAAATTTCACTATAGTTTAATAAATCATAAGGGGATTCTACTTGTAAGAGACAAAGAAAAAAAAAATAAGGGCCTTATCTATTTGGGTATAGAGTCTATGAAGGAAAATACTAGTAATTTTGGAGATTAAGGGAATGAAAGAAGGTATTCTTCTTTGAAGGGAATCTGTTCTTAAGATTTCATTAAATACTAAGAAGAAAGTTCTCATTTAATAGACCTCTAGCATTGGGAAAGTCATTGAATCCTCTCATTTAATTAGTCCTTTTTATCAATTTTACTCTAGAAAACCAATATGAAAGTACTTCTCCCACATAATTGAAATAATAAATATGTCATAGTCCACCATTTCACCTTACGTTTAGCCATGATAGTTGTATTTTAACCAATCAAAAAGTTCTTGGGTGGTGGGTGATGATTTATAGAAGGTTTTCCTTAGTTGTTTTTCTATTTTTTTGTTATGTCTAACTTGTGCAAACATCATGAATTATGATAGTATTCCTCAAAATATGCCAATCTTGTTTGAGTATATTACATTAATTGATACATAATAATGTACCCCCATGGTACCTATGGTACAATGTAAATATTATAATAGAGTTTGAGTCTATAGTTTAGGAGAGTGATTTATATTTCTCCTTTTATGTAAGTGTTTATGTGTAGGATATGCACAAGTGTCATGTATGTAAGAGTGTAAGTGTGTAATGAGAGAAAGTGCACAAGTGCTATGTAAAAGTGTAAAAATATGTAATATGACAAGGTGCACAAGTGTCATGTATTAGGAGTGCATATAGAAGTATAAGTGTAATATAAAATAATCTAGGTATCATAGAGTTAAGTGTGTATGTAAGTAAATATTCAAGAGTCATGTATAGATATGGCAATATTAGAATCCAAAGGACATGCGAGTCTTGTCTTATGTAAAAAATATGAAAGGTTGAAACTCTCATATATGTGAGGAGTGCAATAGTAAAGTATTGAAGAGTCACCCTTCTAAGATTATATAATGGAGAAAAAGCACCATGAAATGTATCTAGAAATGTATGACATATTCAAGCATGAATATTGAAGCTTGTATGCATATTTTGAGTAATTATACTATAAGTGTTCTTCATACTATTTTGGAAATATATATTTTTCTTAATACATACTTAAATATATTTTGAGCAATTAAACTATTTTTAGAAATTATACTATAAGTGTTCTTTATGGTAGCAATAGAAACTGCTTGAAGTATATCTAAATATAACTATGAACAATGGATAGAGTCTAACAGTAGATCTGATACAATTATTGGCTTTTAAGCCACATTATATTAGGTCCCAATACCTTTGATCTAGAGTAGACTTAAATATAAGAGGAATCAAAACATAAGTTGACTAATATAAATAATAACAACATTAAAGATAATATGAAATATGAATGTAAATTGGTCAAAATAATTCATGCAATAACATGGAGAACACTTATAGCATAACTACTCAAAATATGCATACAAGCTTCAATATTCATGCTTGAATATGTCATACATTTCTAGATATATTTTATGGAGCTTTGTCTCCAATATATAACATTAGAAAGGTGACTCTTCAATACTTGACTATTGCAATCCTCACATATACGAGAGTTTCAAACTTTCATATTATTTACATAAGACAAGACTCACATGTCCTTTGGATTATCATATTGCCATATGTATACGTGACTCTTGACTCTCTTCTTACATGCATACTTAACTCTATGATACTTACCCTCTTTTACATTAGACTTGTACTTCTACATGCACTCCTCATAAATGATACTTGTGCACTTTGTCATATTACATATTTGTACACTTAATTACATAACACTTGTACACTTTATCTTATTACACACTTGCACTCTTACATACATTACATTTTTGCATATCCTACATATAAACACTTACATAAAAGGAGAAATATAAATCACTCTCCTAAAATATAGACTCAAAATCTATTCTAATATTTACATTGTACCATAGGTACCATGGGGGTACATTAACATGTATCAATTAATGCAATATACTCAAACAAGATTGGTATATTTTGAGGAATACTAGCATAATTCATGATGTTAGACATAATAAAAAATAGCAAATATCTAAGGAAAACATTCTCTAAATCATCACCAACACCCAAGAACTATTTGATTGGTGAAAATACAACTACCATGGCTAAACATTAGGTGAAATTGTGGATTGTGACATGTTTATTATGTTAGTCTCACAATGACACTGAGAGGGGGGGTGAATCAGTGTAGTTCTTTAAACTCAAATCCATAACTCTTAAAGCCGAAACAATTAAAACTTAAAACCAAATAAAGCAAGTACAACAAGAGAACATCACACAACACAAGATGTACCAAGGTTCACCAATTTGTCTACTCCTCAAAAATTGACTGTTTGGACTCCCATCCAAATCCAGTATTTGCAAAGCACCAATTTTATAATCAATTTACCAGCACCCACTAGAAGGAGCACCAACCCCTGATTTATCTACACCAACAGAAAGGAGCACCAACCCTTGATTTACCAGCACCAACTGGAAGGAGCACCAACCCCTTATTTATCTAAACCAATAGAAAGGAGCACCAACCCCTGATTTACCAGCACCAACTGGAAGGAGCACCGAACCCTGATTTATCTGCACCAACAGAAAGGAGAACCAACCCTTGATTTATCTGCACCAAAAAAAAGGAGCACCAACACCTGATTTACTAGAACCAATTGGACGAAGCACCAACCCCTGATGCCAAGCAACAACTTGGACTTCAATTTTGAATCTAGAAGATTGACATAAAAATGCCTTCGCTTTTACAAGACCCTGACTGGTCTATTTTTTACCCAACCTCTCTCACGGTTCATGAAACACACACATATTCTGTGCTCTTACAGCCGCACTTTGCCCTCTTTCAACTGCCTCTTAGTCATCTTTTTGCAGCACACACTTTTTGCACTCATACAACCCTCTTATAGCCCTCTCTATGCCCACTCTATGCACTTAGCCATATTTTTGTCGCCTCTCAGCGCTCACTCTGCACACTTAGCCATATTTTTTTCCGCCTCTTAGTGCTCACTCTGTGCGCTTAGCCATATTTTTCACCACACTTCAATTCTCCAAGCAACACTCCTTTTATAACAATATTTTCATAATGTAACTCCTGGTCTTCATCGGCTTTCAATATTTTCATAATGTAACTCCTGGTCTTCGTCGACTTTCAATATTTTCATAATGTAACTCCTGGTCTTCGTCGGCTTTCAATATTTTTATAATGTAACTCCTGGTCTTCGTCAACTTTCATTGCACCTTGGTGCTACGTGTTGTTTAGTGTTGTCACTGTAGACTCTGTCTGCCTGTCAACTAATGAAGATGTTCGGTATATCCACCACTCAAAGATTTCATTCTGTAATAGTCCCTGTAACCGTCGTACTGACTTTTGTCACACTTTTCTTATTTTAGCTAGGTTCTTCTTCTTGCATCGCAAAAATCAGACATGTCACGATATCGTGATATTTCTGCCTCTTTGTCCTCTTTTGTTGCTTTTGGCCACGAAAATGCAACATGTCACGATATCGTGACATTTCTGCCTCTTTGTCTTCTTTTGTTGCTTTTGGCCACAAAAATGCAAAATGTCGCGATATCGTGACATTTCTTCCTCTTTGTCTTATTTTGTTGCTTTTGGCCATGAAAATACTGTTATTCTCACAATGACACTGAGAGGGGAGGGTGAATCAGTGTAGCTTTTTAAATTCAAATCTACAACTCTTAAATCCAAAACAATGAAAACTTAAAATCAAATAAAGCAAGTATGACAAGAGAGCATCCCACAACACACGATGTAACAAGGTTCACAAATTTGTCTACTCCTCAAAAATGATTGCTTGGAATCCCATCCAAATATAGCCTTTGCAAAACACCAATTTTACAATCAATTTACCAGCACCCACTAGAAGGAGCACCAACCCCTAATGCCAAGCACCGAATTGGACTATAATTTTGAAACTATATGATTGACATAAAAATACCTTCGCTTTTACAAGACCTTGACTGGTCTAATATTCACCAAACATTGCACACACTTACGACTATGCTTATTGCACTCTTACGGCCCTCTTACAACCCTCTTGCTACACTTCTTACTACACTCTTACGGCTCTCATGGCTCTGCTTAACTATCTCTTATGAAACTCTTCCAACCTCTTTTCATAGCACTTTCACTCTTTCAGCAGCACCTAAATTCTCCACGCAACAACCTTTTTATAACAATATTTTCATATTGAAACTCCTGGTCTCCTGTAACTTTCATAATCTCACATGCAGCCTATCAATAGTAACTTCTATAAGTAACTCCTTTATAACACAATATTCTTACATGCAACCTATTAATAGTTTTGTCTCTTTGTTTGGGACTTTTAGTATAACCACCGCTCGACGATTTCACTCCGTAATGGGCCTTGTAACTTCCGTTCTGACTTTAGTTCACTGTTCTTATTTTAGCTGCATGATTTCTCTCTATAATTGCCCCTGTAACTAACATTCTAACTTCAGTTCACTGTTATTATTCTAGCTACATGATTTCTCTCTGTAATTGCCCCTGTAACTCCTGTATGACTTTAGTTAACTCTTTTTATTTTAGCTGCATGATTTTCTTCTGCAACTGCCCTTGTAATTATTGTACTACTTTAGTTAATTGTCATATTTCTTATTTCGGCTGGGTTCTTTTTCTTAGCTCACGCCAATGCGACCTATCACGAAATTGTGACACTTTTGCCTCTTTGTCCTCTTCTCGGATTTCACCCGCAAAAACACATGTCGTGATATTGTGACACTTTCACCTCATTGTCCTCTTCTCGGATTTCGCCCTTGAAAACACATATCGCTATATCGTGACACTTTTGCCTCCTTGTCCTCTTCTCAGATTTTTCCTGTGAAAACACAACATGTCGCGATATCGCGACACTTTCGCCTCCTTGTCCTCTTCTTGGCTTTTGCCCGCGAAAACACATGTGATATCACGACACTTTTTATTTCGTACTATCTCTCTTGCAATATGTCATGATATCGTGACACTTTTTCTTCCGTACTATCTCTCTTGCAATATGTCACGAAATCATGAAACTTTTTCTTTCTCTCTCTCTCTCTTGCAATATGTCTCGATATCGCGACACTTTTTCTTCCGTACTATCTCTCTTTTCTTTTGTCGCAATATCGTGACACTTCTGTCTTCGTAGTATTACTTTTTACTTTTGTCATGATATCATGACACTTTTGCTTTCGTACTCTTCCTCTTTTCTTTTGTCGTGATATCATGACACTTTTTCTACTTACACTCTCTCTCCTATTTTAGTCATGAAAATGCGACATGTCGCGATATCGCGACACTTTTCCTTGCTTGCTCTTTCTCTTCGAACATGTCACGAAATCATGAAAGTTTTTCCTACTTGTGCTTTCTCTTCGAACATGTCACGAAATCATGATAGTTTTTCCTACTTGCGCTTTCTCTTCGAACATGTCACGAAATCATGACAATTTTTCCTGCTTGCGCTTTCTCTTCGAACATGTCGCGAAATCGCGACAATTTTTCCTGCTTGCATTTTCTCTTCGAACATGTCACGAAATCGTGACAGTTTTTCCACTTGCATTTTTCTTTTCCAACATGTCATGAAATTGTGATAGTTTTTCCACTTGCCTTTTTCTCTTTCAATATGTCGTGAAATCGTGACAGTTTTTCCACTTGCCTTTTTCTCTTCCAACATGTCACAAAATCGTGACAATTTTTCCACTTGCCTTTTTCTCTTCCAACATGTCACAAAATCACGACAGTTTTTCTTTCTTCTCAACATGTCACGATATCATGAAAGTTTTTATTTCTTGCTCAACATGTCACGATATCGCGACACTTTTCTTACTTGTCTTTTTCTTTGATCTTTTGCATATGGTCCACTTTGGTCTTCTTGGAAAAACACTGTACATACTCTGAATAGCTTTTGAACTTCCTATCCACTACATCTGAATGACTTCTAAAATTCCTGTCCACTGCATCAACCGATCTATCTGACTGTGTTGACAACAATGACAATACTGTTGCTGCACCTTGCTCAATAATCTCCCCCTTTGGAATTGTTGGCAACACATGTGCAATTTCCTGTAACTCTTCTCCCCTTTTGACAATAATACCAAAGGGCTACTGCAGACTCCCCTTGAGTCCATGCACAACATTCTCAGGCAAAAATTATTACACTTAGCAAAAATTAAAAACATGAGCAAAAAGATAAACAAATACATAAATGCTCCCCTTGAGAATGTGGTTCTGATAGCTAGTCAATTCTTGGGAAACATGACCACTCCAAATTTATTTCGAAAGTACTCAAAAACTTCCTTGGGCAACGGTTTTGTGAAGATATCCGCTACTTGCTTTGTATCCTTGTTGAGTAAGATAGTTGTCTAGCCTTGCATACCATGCTCGGGGTGCCTGTTTTAAGCCATATAATTCTTTCTTCAACTTGCAAACGAATTTGGGATCATCACAAAGTTGGAAACCATCTGGCTGCTCAATATAAACCTCTTCTTCAAGTTTTCCATTCAAGAATGCTGATTTCACATCCATTTGATAAACTTTGAAATTCTTGTGAACTGCTAAATCTAGAAACATTCTAATTGCCTCTAGTCTAGCCACTGGTGCAAATGTTTCCTCAAAGTCAATACCTTCAACTTGTGCATAGCCTTTACATACCAATCTTGCTTTATTCTTGACTACCTGTTCGTCTTCATTCAATTTGTTTTGAGATATCCATTTAGTACCAATTATATTTTTATTTGTAGGTCTTGGTATTAACTCCCAAGTTTTGTTTTTCTCGATCTAATCTAATTCTTCATTTATTTCCTTCATCCAACTTTCATCTTTGCTTGCTTCAGCAACATTTTTGGGCTCAATGCTGGATAATAGAGAGTAGTTACTTACTACTCTTCTTCTTGTCTGAACACCAACTATGGGGTCTCCGATTATTTGCTCTCTAGGATGATCTTTTTATCAGTTGCTTGTTTTGAATTTCTTATTTTCTTCCACTTCTGAATCAATGTTTGAATCATCTGAGTCAATTTTTTGTTTCTTTTCCATTTTCTTTTCCTCATCTCCTTCATTGGTCCCTTCATAAATTAGGTAGTTCTTTTCATGGCTAATTACTCATTCCCTACCTTCATTAACTTTAACATCGACACTATCCACAATTTTCTTTAGCCTCTTGTTGTAGCATTTGTAAGCTTTGCTTTTTGATGAATAGCCAAGAAAAATACCTTCATCCGCTCTATATTCAAATTTACCAAGGTTTTCTTTAGTTCTTTTGATGTAACACTTGCTGTCAAAAACTTTAAAGTATTTTACTGTTGCCTTTTTACCGAACCACAACTCATAAGGAGTTTTGCTTTCATGCGTCCTCAACATGTACCTATTTTGGATGTACACCATAGTATGGACTGCCTCTTTCCAAAATCTGTCTGCTACTTTGCTCTCAGTCAACATAGTTCGTGCCATTTCCTGCACTATCCTATTCTTTCTTTCTACCACACCATTCTGTTGAGGTGTCTTGGTTGTTGAAAATTGTCTCCTTATTCCATATTTTTCACAGAACTCTATAAAATCCTTTGAAATGAACTCTCCTCCTCTATCTGATCTTAAACATTTAATCCTATTTCTTGTTTGATTCTCAACTAGGTTTTTGAAAACCTTGAACATTTCAAAAGCTTTTGATTTATGCTTCAAAAATAGTATCCATGTCATCCTGGAATAGTCATCTATACACAACATAAAATATTTGTCACCATTTATGCTTTGCATTCTCATGGGTCCACATAAATCAGTATGTACTAGTTCTAAAGGTTTGCTCATGTAGTACTCTTTTGTTTTAAATGAAACTCTAGTTTGCTTCCCATTTTGGCATGAAGCACAAATGCTATTTTATGGTTTGCCAATGATGGGAATATCTCTCATTGCCCTTTTTGAGCTGATTTTTACTAGATTGTCAAAACTGATATGACCGAGCCTCTTGTGCCACAACCAATTTTTGTCTTCCTATCCACTCAAGCAATCTCCTTTTGAAGTCTCTGAGAGAGTGTACAGGTTGCCAGATGTCCTCGATCCAGTTGCTATCAAATTTCCACTGTTTGCTTTTCTGACTTCACAGTCCTGCTTCTTAAAAATCACTTCATGACCTCTGTCACAAATATGACTTATGCTCAACAAGTTATGCTTTAGACCAATCACAAAAAAAACTTATTTTGACTTAATTTTTTCGTCACTGATCTGAACTGATCCTTTGCCAACTATCTTAGCTCCATCATTATTTTCAAATTTTACTGAACCACCTTCATATTGATGTAACTTCTCAAATTTTTGTTTGTCACCTGTCATATGACTGGAGCATCCACTATCAAGTATCCATGGTGCAAATTTGTTCTATGCTTTAAATGCTATTTGTACTATCAAGGATTCTTTTTCTTCCTTAGGTCGCTCTTTTTCTTTCCACTCTAGTTTGATTACCGTTTTGGTCACTTATTTTGACTTTTCTTTTTTAGTAGCTTGTGCATGTTTTTTTGGAAATTTTCTATTTTGTCTCAATCCATTTGGTTGAAGTTTTCTTCCCTAATATTTATTTGATGCAAGTGTACTTCAATAATTTCTTGCAATATGCCCAAAATTATGACAGTTATAACACTCTACTACATAATCCATCAAAGATGAAAAAACATTTTTACTGGTAAAATTCCTTTGTCCTACATTATACTTGCAATCTGAAATCTTATGACCATAACCATTGCATTTAAAACAATAACCAGAAAAGGAATGATTGAACCTGGGTGATAGTCTTTGCCATGTTGTCGTAGGAGCCATAAATCTTCTTCTTCTTTGATGTGTGACATTGGTGAATCCATCATTGTCAATTCTCCTTTTGTGCTTTGCATTATTGCTTTCTTTTGCATTAGTCATTTTTTCTTGATCAACATGTTTCTTATCTTCATTCTTTATGGGTTCTACAATTATGTCCTTTGATCCATTTGATGATTCTACTTCGACGAAGCCCAAGCCAAATTTGATGCCTGTAGTCCTTTGGTTATTTATAATCTTATCTAGCTTCATAGAACTTTCTTCACGTTTGTGATAACAACTCATTTTATGATTCATATCTTCTATCTGCATCCTTAAACCAACAATCTCTTCTTCTAGCTTGCTGCAATAATCTATTTTCATGGTTAATTGCACTTCGAGATCTTCAGATATTTTCTTAGATTCGTCTATATGTACTTTCAAACTGGTTATGATTTCATTTCCATCCTCAAGCTTTCTTGAGATTTTCTTATTCTTTTTCCTTTCTATACTCAACTCTTCAAGTGCAGTGATCAAATCACCTTCCAGATCTACTTCAGCCTCAGCCTCAAGGTTTTTATCACATTCCTAACCTTTTTCTGTTTTTTCTTCTTCAAATGCCATGAAAAGAGCTTCACCTATTTCCTCTTTAGAATCTTCTCCGGAGCTGTCTTCTGATGAAATGAAATTCTTCGAGATGAAACTTTTCTTCTTGAAGTTTCCTCTTCTAAAATTTGTTTTCTTCTTCTAGTCACTTCTTTCTTGGTGCGTTCCTTCATCACCTTTTTTCTTCTCATTAAGAGGACATTTAGCTACAAAGTTCCCGATGCCTCCATAGTTGAAACACTTAAACGGTAACTTTCTTTTGTATTTTCATTTTTCCCTTATTAGTTTTCGAACAAAGTTTGCTTTCATTTCATCTGATGTCTCTTCTTAATTGAATTCTTGTTTTGCTTTTAAATTTTTATGGGCTTTAAAAGCAGCTTCTCTGTCTGTGGGTTTAGTTTTTCCTATTCTCATCTCATATGCAGTCAAAGAACCATGCATATCATCCATACTAAAAGTATTTAGATCTTTAGATTCTTCTATAGCTGAAACTTCAAAATCAAATCTTTGGGGAAGAGATCTTAGTACCTTTTTCACGATGGCAGAATCTTTGATTTCCTCGCCGAGTCCTCTAATCACATTAATGACTCTATTAACTCTCAGCATGTATGCCTCTATGTTCTCATTGTCAGTCATATTTAAAACTTTGAATTGAGCTCGATGCGTTTGTGACTTGGCCTCCTTGATATTACCGTATCTTTCATGAATGCTCTTCAGTTCGTCCCATATTTCTTTTGCCATTTTACAACTCATAATCTTTATCAGTTCATTGTCCACTAAACCACACATAATAGCATTATTTGCTTTAGAGTTATTCTCAAATAGCTTCTTATCGGCAACATCGGTTGGAGGAGTGGTGGGTATTGTGTATCCACTATTTACTGAATCCCAAATGTCGTATCCCAGAGCACAAAGATATGTATGCATCCTGAGTCTCCAAAATGCATAATTAGTTTTGTCAAATAATGGTGCTTTGTTTGATGAGAATCCTTCACCACCTACCATTGTGTCACTTCTAAGATCACCTTAGCCAGTTAATCTTGTTCAGGAACTTGGATATGATACCAATTATTATTCTTACAATGACACTGAGAGGGGGGGGTGAATCAGTGTAGCTTTTTAAATTCAAATATACAAATCTTAAAGCTGAAACAATGAAAAATTAACATTAAATAAAGCAAGTATGACAAGAGAGCATCCCACAACACACGATGTAACGAGGTTCACCAATTTGGCTACTCCTCAAAAATGACTGCTTGGACTCTCGTCCAAATACAACCTTTGCAAAACACCAATTTTACAATCAATTTACCAGCATCCACTGGAAGTAGCACCAACCCCTAATGTCAAGCACCAACTTGGACTACAATTTTGAAACTATATGATTGACATAAAAATGCCTTCACTTTTACAAGACCCTGACTGGTCTACTATTCACCAAACAACACACACACTTATGGCTCTGCTTATTGCACTCTTACAACCCTCTTACAGCCCTCTTGTTGTGCTTCTTACTGCACTCTTACGACTCTCACGACTCTGCTTAACTCTCCCTTATGGCACTCTTCCAACCCTCTTTTCGTAGCACTTTCACTCTTTTAGCAGCACCTAAATTCTTCACGCAACAACCCTTTTATAACAATATTTTCATATTGAAACTCTTGGTCTTCTGTAACTTCCATAATCTCACATGCAGCCTATCAATAGTAACTTCTATAAGTAACTCCTTTATAACACAATATTTTTACATGCAACCTATTAATAGTTTTGTCTCTTTATTTGGGACTTTTAGTATAACCACCGCTCAATGATTTCACTCCATAACAGGCCCTGTAACTACCGTTTTGACTTTAGTTCACTGTTCTTATTTTAGCTGCATGATTTCTCTCTATAATTGCCCTTGTAACTGCCATTCTGATTTCAGTTCACTGTTCTTATTCTAGCTGCATGATTTCTCTCTATAACTGCCCCTATAACTCCCGTATGACTTCAGTTAACTCTTCTTATTTTAGCTGCATGATTTTTTTCTACAACTGCCCCTGTAACTGTCGTACTACTTTAGTTAACTATCACATTTCTTATTTTAGTTGGGTTCTTCTTCTTAGCTCGCGCCAATGCGACCTGTCATGATATCGTGACACTTTTGCCTCTTTGTCTTCTTCTCGGCTTTCGCCCATGAAAACACATGTCGTGATATCGTGACACTTTCGCCTCCTTGTCCTCTTCTCGACTTTTGCCCACAAAAACATAACATGTCATGATATCGTGACACTTTCACCTCCTTGTCCTCTTCTCGGCTTTCGCCCATGAAAACACATGTCATGATATCGCGACACTTTCGCCTCCTTGTCCTCTTCTCGACTTTCGCCCATGAAAACACATGTCATGATATCGTGACACTTTCGCCTCCTTGTCCTCTTCTTGGCTTTTGCCTACAAAAACACATGTCGTGATATCGTGACACTTTTTCCTCCTTGTCTTCTTCTCGGATTTTGCCCGCAAAAACACAACATGTCGCGATATCGCGACACTTTTTCTTTCGTACTATCTCTCTTGCAATATGTCGCAATATCGTGAGACTTTTTCTTTCATACTATATCTCTTGCAATATGTCATGAAATCGTGACACTTTTTCTTTCTTTCTCTCTCTCTTGCAATATGTCGCGATATCGCGACACTTTTTCTTTCGTACTATCTCTCTTTTCTTTTGTCGTGATATCATGACACTTCTATCTCCATAGTTTTCCTTTTTGCTTTTGCCGTGATATCGCGACACTTTTGCTTTTGTACTCTTCCTCTTTTCTTTTGTCACGATATCACGACACTTTTTCTACTTACACTCTCTCTCCTCTTTTAGTCACAAAAATGTGACATGTCGTGATATCGCGACACTTTTCCTTGCTTGCTCTTTCTCTTCAAACATGTCACAAAATCACGATAGTTTTTCCTACTTGTGATTTCTCTTCGAACATGTCATGAAATCACGACAATTTTTCCTGCTTGCGCTTTCTCTTCGAACATGTCACGAAATCTTGACAGTTTTTTCTGCTTGCACTTTATCTTCGAACATGTCGCGATATCACGACAATTTTTCCTACTTGCGCTTTCTCTTCGAACATGTCACAGAATCATGATAGTTTATCCTGCTTGCGCTTTCTCTTCGAACATGTTGCAAAATCACGACAATTTTTCCACTTGCCTTTTTCTCTTCCAATATGTCACAAAATCGTGACAGTTTTCCACTTGCATTTTTCTCTTCCAACATATCACAAAATCGCGAAAATTTTTCCACTTGCCTTTTTCTCTTCCAACATGTCACAAAATCACGATAGTTTTTCTTTCTTCTCAACATGTCGCGATATCGCGATAGTTTTTCTTTCTTGCTCAACATGTTGCGATATCGTGACATTTTTCTTACTTGTATTTTTCTTTGATCTTTTGCATATGGGCCACTTCGGTCTTCTTGGAAAAACACTGTACATACTCTGAATAGCTTTTGAACTTCCTGTCCACTGCATCTGAATGGCTTCCAAACTTCCTGTCCACTGCATCAATCGATCTATTTGACTGTGTTGACAACAATGAAAATACTGTTGCTGCACCTTGCTCAACAAATACATGTCATGATATCGTGAAATTTCTACCTCTTTGTCCTTTTATTGACTTTAGCTCACGAAAATACATGTCGTGATATCACAAAACTTTCTCCTCCGTACTATTTCTCTTTACTTTTGGTCGCAAAAATGTGGCATGTCACGATATCACAACACTTTTTCTCTCTTACTCTTTCTTTTCTCTTTTGGTCATGAAAATGTGACATGTCGCGATATCATGACACTTCTTCTCTCTTGCCCTTTCTCTTCTCTTCTAGTCGCAAAAATGTGACATGTCATGATATCACGACACTTTTTCTCTCTTGCCCTTTCTCTTCTCTTCTGGTCATGAAAATGCGACATGTCGCGATATCGCGACACTTTTTCATGCTTGCTCTTTCTCTTCCAACATGTCATGAAATTGCGACACTTTTTCCTGCTTGCTCTTTCTCTTCCAACATGTCACGAAATCGTGACACTTTTTATTGCTTGCTTTTTCTCTTCCAACATGTCATGAAATCATGACACTTTTTCTTTCTTACTCTTTCTCTTCCAACATGTCATGAAATCGTGACACTTTTTCTTTCTTACTCTTTCTCTTGCAACATGTCACGATATCGCGACACTTTTTCCTTCTTTCTCTACATGTCGCGAAATCGTGACACTTTTTCTTTCTTCCTCTACATGTCGCGATATCGTGACACTTTTCTTTCTTGCTCAACTTGTCGCAATATCGCGACACTTTTTCCTTATTGCTCAACATGTCACGAAATCGTGACACTTTTTTTTTCTTGCTCAACTTGATAGTTTTTCTTCCTTGTGCTTTTCCTTTGATCTTTAGCCTATGGGCCACTTCAGTTTTGAATAACCTCTGAACTCCTATCCACTGCATCAACCGATATATCTGACTGTGTTGACAACAATGACAATACTGTTGTTGCACCTTGCTCAACAATCTCCCCCTTTGGAATTGTTGGCAACACACGTGCAATTTCCTATAACTCTTCTCACCCTTTGACAACAATACCAAAGGGCTGTTGTAAACTCCCCTTGAGTCCATGCACAACATTCTCAGGAAAAAATTATTACACTTAGAAAAAATCACAAACATGAGCAGAAAGATAAATAAATACACAAATGCTCCCCCTAAGAATGTGATCTCGATAGCTAGTCAATTCTTGGGAAGCGTGACCACTCCTAATTTATTGCGAAGGTACTCAAAAACTTCCTTGGGCAATGGTTTTGTGAAGATATCCACTACTTGTTCTGTAGTTGGAACAAAATCCAACTTAACCTCACCTTCCACAACTTTCTCCTTCAAAAAGTGATACCGGATAGCAATATGTTTTATGCGAGAATGCATAACCAAATTCTTTGAGATGTTAATGGCACTGGTGTTATTACTTCTACAATTGTAACCGCCATAAGATAGATTTCACAATAATTAAAAAATGGCTCTATCAAGCCAATGTCTCATGCTCTTGCTTATTACCTCCACCTAACTGTGCCACCCAAAAAATCAAACATATAACGTCCGGATGCTTGGAGTCACTATATAAACTCATTGTCACATTCAAAAAGGCAACATTTTGATTTGGCATTTTATCAACAGTTAAAAAAAAACTGTTTGCGAATTAAATATTTTTACCAAAGCGTCATAATAGATCTAACAATATTCACATCAATGTGTAGTACAAATACACACTGCTTTTATTGGAACACATATATGCAGCTAGGGCAACATTCTTTCACTAAACCAAATTATCTGAACTATTATAATCCATAACTTTGAATAGTGGCAGTAAGAACTATCAACAGTACAACAATGACATATAGCAATACTACCAATGGTGACAACTCTCAATTTAATCACCACCCTTCACGACACCTCCACAAACAACTACATGAACTGAAACACACTTTGACAACTATACGACAACTCCTCGACTACTTGCATTTCATCCTCAGATAACCAAACAAATACATAGGAGCATTAAAATAAAACTTTAAGATTGCTCCCCCTGAGGATGTGCCACCTAGATTTGCTTAGTGCAATAGAGGAGTAGTCTCCTTCAGTCCAAGGAGACACGATTTCCTTTCTTCTGTCTTTCTCCAAACTTTCTTGAACTTGGGCTTGAGTTTTTGAACTACATCCCTATTTTGCACCTTTTCGTGAACTTGAACATTTCTCTTGGGTGGTTGTCTCTTGTGCATCCTTGATGGATGATTATTTTCCTTTCTTTTATGCATATGATTTATTCCCTTTCTATGTTGTGTTCTTTGTGTCTGATGAAATCTACTGTCTTGTCTTAGATTAGATAAAAAAGAGCTTGGAAAAAACCTTGCTATGTGCCCATGACCATTACATTGAAAACATTGCACATGGTGTTCAATCAGAAAAGCAAATGGATTTCTACCAGCATAACTCTTTGATCTATTATTCAATCCACAATAAATTGCCTTGTGACCATAATGGTTGCATATAAAACAATAGCCATTGAAAGCATTATTATGAATAGAGTGAGAGTGATAGAACCTCTTTTGTTGTGGTTGCTTTGTTGTAGATCTCCTTTGATATTTTATTCCTTTTGAAGATTCAACTTCAAAATTTTATTGCTTCGATCCTTCAATAGTGAAATTCTTCTTCTCTGCATATTTGGAAGATGAAGGTTGTTCAACTTCATATCCAAGACCAAGCTTAGCCATGGAGCTTCTTTGTTGCCTTATCATTTTATCTAGCAACTCTATGCTCTTCTCAAATTTGAGATTTGTATTGGCCTCTTCTAGTTGTTTCTTCAATAAAAAAATCTCTTCTTCTTGTTTGTAGCAAACAATCTCTTTCTCATTGATCTATGACCTAAGAGTTTCTTCAATCCTTTTGGACTCTTCTACTTGTAGCTTTAGATCACTAATAACTTTGTTAGATTCCTATTCATGTTTGCTACATACATCGACTTTATCATCCAGGTGTGACTTCAAGGCTTCTTCTATTTTCTTGGCTTTATGAACTTGTAAGAAGAGATCTTCAATATCATCCCCATATTCTTCCAACTTCTTGGACAATATTTTGTTCTTTTTCATTTCTATACTCAACTCTTCAAGTGCAGCGATCAACTCACCTTCTAGATCTACTTTAGCCTCAAGGTTTTCATCACATACTTCATAATTCACTTCTCTCTTTTTTGGTTCAATTTTCTCTTCCACAGGAACTAAAACTGAATGATATGCCTTATTGGAGGAGGATCTATTCTTCTTACCCATTGCATACTAATCCAAGATCAACCCTGACTGATTTAGCCTAAAAAGGGAACTTGGCTCTGATACCAATTGTTAGTCTCACAATGACACTAAGAGGGGGGGTGAATCAGTGTAGTTCTTTAAACTTAAATCCACAACTCTTAAAGCCGAAACAATTAAAACTTAAAACCAAATAAATAAAGTACAACAAGAGAACATCACACAACACAAGATGTACCGAGGTTCACCAATTTGGCTACTCCTCAAAAATTGACTGTTTGGACTCCCATCCAAATCCAGTATTTTTAAAGCACCAATTTTATAATCAATTTACCAGAAACCATTGGAAGGAGCACCAACCCCTGATTTATCTGCACCAATAGAAAGGAGCACCAACCCCTGATTTACCAGAACCAACTGGAAGGAGCACCAACCCCCGATTTATCTTCACCAATAGAAAGAAGCACCAACCCTTGATTTACCAGCACCAACTGAAAGGAGCACCAACCCCTGATTTATCTACATCAACAAAAAGGAGTACCAACCCATGATTTATCTACACCAATAGAAAGGAGCACCAACCCCTGATTTACCAGCACCAATTGGACAGAGCACCAACCCATGATACCAAGCAGCAACTTGGACTTCAATTTTGAATCTAGAAGATTGACATAAAAATGCCTTTGCTTTTACAAGACCCTGACTGGTCTATTGCTTACCCAACCTCTCTCATGGTTCATGAAACACACATCTTCTATGCTCTTACAGTTATACTTTGCCCTATTTCAGCTTCCTCTCAGTCCTCTTTTCGTAGCACACACTTTACGCACTCATAAAACCCTATTACAGCCCTCTCTGTGCCCACTCTACGCACTTAGCCATCTTTTCGTCACCTCTCAGCGCTCACTCTACACACTTAGCCATATTTTTTTTTGCCTCTCAGCGCTCACTCTATGCACTTAGCCATATTTTCCACCACACTTCAATTCTCCAAGCAACACTCCTTTTATAACAATATTTTCATAATGTAACTCCTAGTCTTCATCGAATTTAAATATTTTCATAATGTAACTCCTGGTCTTCGTCGGCTTTCAATATTTTCATAATGTAACTCCTGGTCTTCGTCGGCTTTCAATATTTTCATAATGTAACTCCTGGTCTTCGTCGGCTTTCAATATTTTCATAATGTAACTCCTGGTCTTCGTCGACTTTCATTGCACCTTGATGCTACATGTTGTTCAGTGCTGCCACTGTAGACTCTGTCTGCCTGTCAACTAATAAAGACGTTCGGTATATCCACCGCTCGAAGATTTCATTCTGTAACAATCCCTATAACCGCCATACGAAATTTTGTCACACTTTTCTTATTTTAGCTGGGTTCTTCTTCTTGCATCGCAAAAATGCGACATGTCGCGATATCGCGACATTTCTGCCTCTTTGTCCTCTTTTGTTGCTTTTGGCCACGAAAATGCAACATGTCACGATATCGCGACATTTTTGCCTCTTTGTCTTCTTTTGTTGCTTTTGGCCACGAAAATGCAACATGTCATGATATCGCGACATTTCTGCCTCTTTGTCTTCTTTTGTTGCTTTTGGCCACAAAAATACAACATGTCATGATATTTTCTACCTCTTTGTCCTTTTCTTGACTTTAGCTTGCAAAAATACATGTGATATCACAAAAATTTCGCCTCCATACTCTTTCTCTTTGCTTTTGGTCACAAAAATGCAACAAGTCGCAATATCGTGACACTTTTTCTCTCTTGCTCTTTCTCTTCTCTTCTGGTCATGAAAATGCGACATGTCGCGATATCACAACACTTTTTATCTCTTGCCCTTTATTTTCTCTTCTGGTTGTGAAAATGCGACATGTCGCGATATCGCGACACTTTTTCTCTCTTGCTCTTTCTCTTCTCTTCTAGTCGCGAAAATTCGACATGTCATGATATTTTGACACTTTTTCTTGCTTGCTCTTTCTCTTCCAACATGTCACGAAATCACGACACTTTTTCCTGCTTGCTCTTTCTCTTCCAACATGTCGCGAAATTGTGACACTTTTTCTTGCTTGCTTTTTCTCTTCCAACATGTTGCGAAATCGTGACACTTTTTCTTTCTTACTCTTTCTCTTCCAACATGTCGCAAAATTGTGACACTTTTTCTTTCTTACTCTTTCTCTTGCAACATGTTGCGATATCGTGATACTTTTTCCTTCTTGCTCTACATGTCACGAAATTGCGACACTTTTTCTTTCTTCCTCTACATGTCGTGATATCGTGACACTTTTCTTTCTTGCTCAACTTGTCGCGATATCGCGACACTTTTTCCTTCTTGCTCAACATGTCGCGAAATTGAGACACTTTTTCTTTCTTGCTCAACATGTCACGATATCACGACAGTTTTTCTTCCTTGTGCTTTTCCTTTGATATTTAGCCTATGGGCCACTTCGGTTCTGAATAACCTCTGAACTCCTGTCCACTGCATCAACCGATCTATCTGACTATGTTGACAACAATGACAATACTTTTGATGCACCTTGCTCAATATATTATTCTAATTATGTGGGAGAAGTCATTTCATATTGGTTTTCTAGAGTAAAATTGATAAAAATTACTAATTAAATGAGAGTATTCAATGACTTACCCAATGGTAGAGGCCTATTAAAGGACAACTTTCTTCTTAGTATTTAATGAAATCTTGAGCAAATATTTCCTTAAAGAAAGAAGACCTTCTTCCATTCCCTTAAGCTTCAAAATTCCTAGGATTTTCCTTCATAGAATTTGTACCCAATAGATAAGGCCCTTATTTTTGGATTTCTTGTATCTTGCAAGTAGAATCCCCTTATGAGTTATTAAATTATAGTGAAATTTCACTATGTCAGGCAAACCTCACTAGAAAGGAGAATTTTGAGGAATATTATCACCTAGAGATGATTTTGAAGAAATTAAGTTGAGAGGACCTAAAATACCATCAATATATCAAGTATATAGTGCTATGAAAATGCCAAAGATGCTAAAAAGGAAAAGCCTTCATCAAAAGCTACTAGTAAGTTATAAAATCCTTGTACCATAAGGCTATGTTGAGCAACTAGATTAGATAGATAATGTATCATAGTCTTTATAGTGGTAACTAAGCTAGACCTCACCATGGGTAGGAGTCATAGATCCTTTTAAATGGCAGCTAAAAGGACTCTACCTTTGGTATATTTTCATCCCATATAACAATTGTAGACTCACCCATCATAAAGATGGGTGGATTCAAAAACCAAATTTTACTAAATTAGCCAAAATAGGACAAGAGATAAAGATAATAACTTAGGCATAATATGAATTTTTAGAATCCCTATTTCAAGGCAACTTGGAGAATAAAAATAAGCAAGGATTAGGCTTACAACATAAAGGTGTTCATTGTACTAGGAGATGCTTAATAAGGTGAAAACTAGAACTCTGACTAGCTTTTAAGATTGAAATACTTTTCCAAGCCCTTAATTATTTCAAGTGTTTTATTCTAAAAGACTAAACAATCAATTTACAACTTAAAATTGTTAAAGTGTGCCTACTATTTCAATTTAAAATATTTTATCCAAACTAACTTGATGTTAAAATTGCAAAGGAGGCAAGATAAATGTTTGAGTGGTGATGTCAACAAAATGCTCCAAAATATTTATCATACTGCAAATATTACAATGTAGGGATTTTTATTCTAGAATAAGATAGACCAAAAATTTCCAAGTGATGACATTAGCCCAACCTTCAAAAATATTTTAGACCAATGTAATAACTATTAAAAATGCAAGGGCCTCATAAAGCACAAGTTAAAGAAAACAACACTCAAAAGGTTTGACAGTACTCAAAATATCTAACACACCAACATAAAAGAAATAAAGATAGTCTAGAAGTCAACAAAGGCACCAAAAAAATCCTAGAATGAAATACCTTGGCATGAAAGACTCTTGGAACCCTAGAAAATAGTAGTTAGACCATGTGGTAGTTGTTAAAGATAGAAAGTAACAACCATTTCACCTAGACATTGTTGAAGGTCCTATAATCATAACCAATTAAGGCCTAAATAAAAAATTACTATGAGTCTTAGGGGTTCCAACTCATCATAAAGACTATGCATGATCAATTTTTCTCATAATTATAGATAATAGTTTATTTCATTTTGATAAGCAAAAATTGTAAATAGGGGAATGCCCCTTATTTTAAAGGATACGATGTTTCACTATTTTCCTATCATATGCTATATATTTATGCTATTCTAATGCAATCAAGATTCATTTGACTTACCTTAATTGAAGTATGAAGAATTATTCATTTTTGTGATAATATGCACTTTCAACATGTCTACTTATGATTTAGTCAAAGTTTTCTATTAGGCTTGAAGTTGTTTGGGATTCCTTAGTAATTGAGATATTATCTATTAGTATTTAATTTTTTTAAATTTAGTTTATTGGAGTGCTCAAGATGTTGAATGTTGTAATATTTGTGCTTACGTATTATGCATATCTTTTATTGAATAGTCTATTAGATTTTGCCTATACTAGGTAGCCAATGCTCATTCAACTAAAAATAATGTTGTTGGTTGAAGCCCCAACCACATTCAATCTCTATATCAACCCTATCCCCTATTTTTCTTTCTTTCATTTTGCATATTGTAGGATTTAGAAAAGGAACCAACCTTCTTTAGAGGTTGATTTAAAAGTAATTATGAATCATCCAATATTGATATTAATATAGGAAGCATATTCTATGCCTAGGTAGATCGACCAATCAATGTATACTTTATATGTTATATTTTAAAAAATGCAACTTATGATTTATAGTTTATCAATTATATTTGACATAAAAAGTAAGATTAGATAACATAGTTAACACAAGAAATACTATGGGAAAGGAAAGAATAGCCAATAAGGGTAGGAATATACTTTAAACATTTATTTATGATAATAAATCATCCAAGGACTAACTAGGTTAGTCCATATTATCCCATGTAGAAATAGCAAAGGTATTTACCATTTATAATGGAAATGCTAGTGTTTATATTTAAGTATACATATTGTTTGATTTTGAGGGCCATATGTAGTATTGAAGGTGATAGAAAGACATGAGTCCTTGGAATCAAGACAAAATTTCAATAGCCAAACCAAAATAAATTGCATTAAGATAAATGTTTTGAGTTATTTTATCATGACCCGCCCTAGAAAGGCCCTTTATGAGAAGACAATATAATTGGACTTATGTTTTTAATGCCTAACACTGTTGGTGGTATGAATATGCAAGGATATGATGTAACATCGATTATATTTTATGATTATGGCACAACTAAATTTTTATGGTTTTGTAGGGCTAACCATTATTGTAGGTGGACAATGATGAGCTAACAATTTAATATTAGCTTTGATAGTGCTTTTAAATTGTTAAGCAAAGAAATTGATCAATATTATTTTATGCATATAATGGTTTTTAATTAAAATGACTAACCATTGCAATATTAAGCTAACAATTTAATATCTTCTTTAATAGTGTTTTTAAATTATTTAGCAAAGCAATTGATTTATATTTGTTCTATGCACATGATGGATTCAATTATTGTGACCAAGGTCATGAACTATTTAATAATTTATATAGTCCTGAGTCTCTTTTGACTTTCCAAAAGATGCAAGTATTTTTTAATACATTAAAATAAGACTTTTATGGAAACTGGAATTAATAGCCCATGTCAGTTGGGATTGGGCAAGGGGGTGGTCTTAATGATAAGTACCACCTTGTCAAATTGAAAAAGGTGAGATGGGTGAGAATTATGATTTTTTTGGAAAAGAGTGCATGATGTTCTTGGGTCTCATGAAAAAAAGAGGAGAATGACTTGGATTAAAAAAAAAAAAAAAAGAATATTTCTTCATGGAGAGGATAGCTTGAAGGGAGAAGGAAATCTAGAAAGGGAGAGGAGGATGAAAGAGGACAACCATGGAGATAGAGGTTTATAAATGAGAAGGATCGAGGGAGGATATCAAAGAAGAAAAATAGCATGTTGGATCTAATATATTTCCCTCCTATTATTTATTTGTTTTGTAAAGCTTAAGGAGAATTTCAGTAAATATTGTGTCTGTAAAATTCTTTTTCACCTGAGATTTAAAGGTTTTAATCCTTCGTACAAGAAGGGAATCTTGATTAGGATAATGTTCATCAACCTAGTCAACTTCATTTATATTAAACCTCCCTCTTTATTTTTAGCAGATGCTTAGAATCTTCTAGGCTTGAGTTTTATCAAGATTAAAACTTATAATGAGTAAATCCCTTTTTCATTTTTGATAAGGCACTCGGTTGCTATATGACCTATGATGAGTGGTGTTTTTTTTTTAAACTCAAATTATTAGTTGTTATAATATTTTTAGAAATGTTTGATTGCTTTCTCAGACTTTGAAGAATAAACTTGTGTTGCTTTTTAGAACTCCATTAACCTCCTGCAGATTCATTTTTAATGATGTTTGAAGACTTGTGTTTTCTTGTTCATTCAATGATACGCTTACTGTATATTAGTAGTGTTTAGAAATCTAAATCATAGGGTATATTATGGTTAGGATTAAACATAAGCCCCCTATTTTTCTTCCCTTATCAAGTGCAGATGTCGATTGACTATTTTTAGTGAGGATTAACTTGAGTTTCACTATTTATTGTGACTTTGAGGGGTTTAGTGAAATTTATGAGAAGGGAATCCAAGGATTTGGAGATTTTTCAACCTCTATTCAATGCCACATAAGTGGTTGATGCACTCTGGTTCACATTCTATGCACTCAGTTAGAAGGCCTTGTAGGCCCAAAATGGCCACATAGGAATTTTTTGTAAATTTTTCCTAAGACATGAAGATCTCATTCTGTACACTTTGCAGTGTTGTTTGGAGTGGATCCGCAACAAAGGCCATAAATACACCCAACACTTGATGAATTTTTGCACTTGGAGAAGTTCTACATAGTTTCTTATGTTCTTGACTTTGAATTGGCAACGTTCCTTGAATCCACAAAAGTTTTTTAAGCAGGATGATTACGGCATAAATATTGAAGACCTCTTCATATTCTTTGATATCTTTTGAGTGGCTAAGTATTGGAGAGCTCGATTCTAGAGAGCGCACAAAACATTTTTCTCAGAATGGCGATAGAAGGCGAAAAGCTAAGTATATGAGATGCGGATTCATTACGAAGGGTATTTTTGACTAACTTTATTTCAAAATGGCGACAAGAAGTTTTTTATTCTGAAGCCAGTGCGGAATGGAGGAAGATTCACTTTACATTACGACGGGTTCGAAATGGTGTTCGTAGGCCAATACACTTGCATAGGTCTAGAATTGAATCCACAAAATTTTCAAATGAGATATGACATCATCGAATTTTTTGTGCGGGTTGGTGAATGCTTCATTGCCAAAGAAGAAAAATGAAGGATAGGGAGCGGATTTCATCCCGCTTCACTTTCAAGGCATTTTAGTGTTAGATTGGTGTTTTGCAAGTTCTGAAGCATGAAAGGTGACATCATCAATTTTTAAAAGTGGAATGGCACTGTGTTCTCTCCCATAATTACATCAAGCTTATGTCAGATTAAATTATAGCCATATTATGAGGGAGATCGATAGTTGAAACTTTGCTGAGAATTTTGAAGCATATAAAAGTAATTTTTCATCAAAGTTAAAATAGTCAATTGGAGTAGGAAGCTTAAGCATCGAGGGTTTCAAGAAAACAAGAACCAGAGACAGTTGCATATCGATGGCGATAAAAGGTTTTCAAGATTGATCAATGATGTATATGTAGTCTCCAATAGTCAGAACTCCAGTTAGCGTCAAACAACTAGCAAGTTGCAAAAGTTTCAAGCTACCATGGCAGTCCACTTGTAGTGGATTTCTCAGAGGTTCAACTAGTAAGATAATGCCAAAAAGAACTCTCTACTAGGATGTTAAAATTTAATCTTTGTAATGTTCCTTATTATTTTAATTTTTGCAAAACTATAAATAGAGGTCGAACCCTCATTTTTAAGGGGTCAGCTCTAGTGTGTTTGCCTGTGCTATTATAAATATTCCCAAGGGCTAATGAAAGGATCATCACATTATTTTTCACCTCAAATTTTATGTCTTCATAATTCAATATCAGAGGTTCGAATTCTTTAGTTGCATTTTTGTGAATATTGAATGGTTAGTTTGTGCCAAATTAATGGATTACTAACTACTAGGGTAATTAAAATCTGCTTTTGAATTAGATCTTTGTTTCTAGGGTGTGCATTTCTTTAAAATCTAGATATTGACTAATTTTGCTATTTGGATTATCATTGTTTAAATATTGAAATTACTATCTACAATATTTCTTTGCTGTTCTTAAATGAATGAAAGTACATTTAATTTGAGATAATTTTGATCTGAGTAATGTGTCTTCAAATTGGTTTTTTGGAGATTTTTTCTGTAGTACAATGCTGTTAGCCTATCCGTCCACTATTTTTCACATTTTTTAACCCTAACATTTTCTTAACCTAATATATAAAAAACCTAAGTGAGCATAATTGTGTCAACACCATTTTTAAGTTGACAAGGAACCAACCTACTTTGGAGGTTGGATCTAAAACCCCTATTTGTGTCCATCAAATGTTGAGTACTAAGTTGTAGCTATTGGGTGCAAGCCCAGATAGAAAGTAGGAAGATAAACAGCCATAGTATTGAGTAAATATTGATGCAATTCAATACCCAATAGTTTTTGGTATGCTCGGTGGGACCAGTTCACAAGGAACACAAAAACCCATCATATGAGTTATTGTTTATCTCAACCTAGAGGAATCAAGATTTGGTGAATTGTCTTGACCTTATAAGTGGAGAATAGAAAATTCACCTAGCAACTCCCTAGTCCTTGAAACTCGAAAAAGAATTACCCTTGTAGACCAATTTCCTTTCATGTATACCAAGTATTTTAAAAGGAATAATCATAACTGCTATTTTTATTGTGAATTACCTTATAGAGGGTATACTGTTGTCAGAATTTTGAATCAATATTTTCACTCAGAAGAAGAGCTTCTTGAGGAAAATCCTATAGTTAATCCAACAGTCCCTCCAAAAATACCTACACCTAGAAATATGGCACAAAATGTGGCTTCTAATCAGCCATTGCAAAAGTACCCCAGTTGAAACAACACTGGTCCCCTAAGATTATCTGAAATGAATGCCATCCCCTAGGCTATATCCAAGGCTATCCCCACTTATGATGGATCGGGGAAGACAAATTATGAGCACTATTAGGATATTTTAAATCTGGTATCAATTCACAACATAAAAGAGGATGATATTATTGTAAGAATTCTAGCCTTGTCCTTTAGAGGAAAGATATTGCATTGGTTTAGAAATATAGAAGATAAAACCATCACTTCATGGTAAGCATTGGATGAGCCTTTTGTGGAATATTTTAATGAGTCTATCGATCCTTTCTCTCTGCTCAACCAATTTACATCCATGCAGAAATATTAGCAAGAAACTATCTCAGATTTCAATTTGATATTTAGAAAAACATAGAAAATAATTCCAGCAAAAACTAGACCAGATGCATGTTTGGCCTATATGTATTATATCAGAGCTCTTGGATCAGAGTTAGGCTTGTAGACATAGCAATATAGAGTGGAAACCTTCCCCTAATTTTATAATGCAACACTTATTGCTGAGAATATCCTAATTAATGTGGGGAGACTACCCCCAAAAACTATGCTACCTTATAACTCAGAAACTACTAATAGCCAATGCCAAGATGCAAACCCATATTACATGGATTCCCTTTCTTTATCATCCCCATATCCACAAATGAACGCCATTCCTCAACCAAAACCATCATATTCTATAGTTCCTTTCCCTCCCCTTCCTTATCAACCATCTCAAGAGTTTTTTGCTATTCTTGATATACAAAATACTCTAAAAACTCTGAGTAATAGAATGAATACAATAGAAAAGAGATATCAAGAAAGGTAACAAAAAAGGATATTTCCATATGTAAACAAATATTAAAGACTTGATCCTAGTAATAGTACTGGGGTTAGAGTGAATGCAACATATGAAGATCCTAAGTGTTCCTTAGATACTACTCTTGCAAATTTTTGGTGTCTAGTAATAATAATATTCATGACTCACAGTTTTATGTTATGTACCAACACCATGTCCAACAAGCTATGGATCAAGCTAAAAGGAATAAAAAAGGAAGAGTAAATATGTTATAGTAGCCTGATAAAATCATGGTGGGGAAAGAGCTGGATGAAGACAACCCAATTGTTGTTATGACAAGGTCTAGAAAGAAAACCTTACAAGTAGATCCCAAAAATATGGGGCAATTCCAAGTCCCTTCTAAAAAAAGAACTGATCCCCTTCCTCAAAGTAGTGATAATTTTCCCATTCCTCAAGCTAAAGGGAAAGAGAAGACATATAGTCTTCCTAAGATATTAGAAAAGGAAACTAAAGGAGACCGGATGAGATCTAAATATGAGGCTCAATAAATGCTTAGATTCCCCTATATTACCAAAAGGTAAAGAATAGAAGCCACTCAGTAGTATAAAATAAAATATGGTGAGCCAAAAAGAAGGCCTGAAAGACCTCCCTTGGCTAAGTATGAGTATAATATTGTGGAAGAGATGAAAAATATTCCATCAAAATATAGCCTGTATGACACTCTATTCATTCTTGGTTAGATAGATCTGCTTAAGGCCTCCCTCAACAAGTATCCACAAGATAAGAAGTCTATTATAATCCTTAGTATGCCACCAAAAAAGAAAGAAATGTCCCTGTTGGTCACGAATCTGCCACAGGAAAGGATTTTTACAATTGCGCCCTAGACCCGGCCAACATTGAAAGGCTGGAAGCAAGAAATGGCTCCCAGACCAATCTCCAGAGTGGGCTGGTTCCCTTCACTACTCTAAAAATGGGTTTAAGATAGGGTTCTTTGGAAAGAGATTTAAAAGGTTACGAAAGAAATGGGAAATATGGCCACAAAGCCGAAGTGATGGGATCGGAAAAACAACAAGCAGGAAACTAAAAACGCAACAACAGCAAGTAACATAAGAAATCAGCTTCATCCTCGCACAATCACATGCCGCAAATCCCTCCAAACGCACATTCCAGGAATTGTACCCTGACCGCAGTATTTAAATCCAGTATGCAGAATTTAAATGTAATAGCAATGCGGGAGTACGAATGCTATTAGAAATGCAGAAAACAGAAAGCAAATTCATCCATGCGACGCTTGAAAAATTAGAAGTCGATCCTTTTATTCCCGCAGATACAATTCCAGTTTCTAGCAACAAGTTTTTCCAACCCTTGTAAATGAAAATTACATTGGTTTTTATAGAGGTCCGTCCTCTTTGCAGCATTAAAAACGTAAAACCAACTTCCTCGTGATCTACAATAATATTTTGAAAATCAGGAACACGACCCCTTAATAGCGGCCTCGAGGAAATAAAAATTAAATGCCATGAAACGCTTGCGGCCCTTCATTAAATTCGATTCTTTGAATATGTGCATGAAAAACCGTTGAATTAATCCACGAACGACAACTTCAAACCAATAAACCCTTTAATTTTGGTAGCCTGGGCACTCTTTGACCTTAACCGCATTGGAAATCCGCAAATTATTAAATTCAGGTCAGCATTAAATCATCGAAAATCAAAAAAACCCTCTCGATCGTTCATACTGCACTTGGCGGGAAAACTGCGCAGGTCGCGAAAACGCGACGGGTCGCGAAATCGCGACGGGTCGCGAAATCGCGATGTCTTATAATGCCGTATGATTTGACCACCGTTGACCCGCGAAAATGGCACATGTAGCGATTTCGCTACATCTCCGGCTTCCTCTTCGCCATCGCAAGCTTGCTCGCGAAATCGCGACGGGTCGCGAAATCGCGATGTCTTATAATGCCGTATGCTTTGACCACCGTTGACCCGCGAAAATGGCACATGTAGCGATTTCGCTACGTCTCCGGCTTCCTCTTCGCCATCGCAAGCTTGCTCCACGAAAACGGAACATGTAGCGATTTCGCTACATGTTTCGTCGTTAGCTCCTCCCTGCGCTCTGCCCCGCGAAAACGGAACATGTAGCGATTTCGCTACATGTTTCCGTCGCCGCATCAATCACCATTTTTGGTCGCGATTCGCTGACATGTCAGCGACGCGCTGCAAGTTTGCACTTTTTGCCTTCGACGCTCCCCGGGTCGCGATTCGCTGACATGTCAGCGAATCGCTGCATGTTTCAACTTAATGCTTTTTGCCCGCCGACCCGCGATTTCGGAACACGTCGCGATATCGTGACGGTTCCGCCAACCTGCCTGCGTTGACTGCGTTGACCGCGATTCTGCAACATGTCAGCGCGTCGCTGCAATTTTCAGACTTAGTCATTTTTTGCTCATTTTTTCTCCTTTTTTTGCCCAAGCTGCATCAATCAAAGGTCAGATCCCCAACAATACATCAATGCATTCATCAATGAGAATCAATGTGGCAAAAATGCCAACATTCTTGGCGGCTCGCGGGGTATACAGCTCGTCGTATGCAAGAATCCAGGCCTTAGTCCATTGGGCACAGAGTCATATCCGAACAGAAGGCGGGCTGTTGCAATACATGTTCTACTAAAAAATTGAAACTGGAAAAAACCTGCATATAACTGATTATGAAAAAACTAACGGAATGCGATGATGGAGTGAGCTCTTGCGGTTGCGCAAGCGGTGACTGCAATGGAATGATGAAATGAAAATGAACGAAGTTATGGAGTGGGAATGGAACTAGAAAAGCTGTGAAATGAAATGAACTAGACTATTAGCAAATGCGTAAAAGACTAAACTTAGAGGAAAGGGATAAGAAGGGACAGGGAAAAACAGAAAAGGGAAAAGCAACAACAGCTGTGGCTTATTTTGATTTAATGCAGAAGAAACAGAAGGAAGAAGATGAAGAAAGGAAAGAGAGGAAACGGGGAAGGGAAAAGAAGAAAGTACTAGAAAGCCACCAAACTGTTGGGAGGAGAAAAACAAAGGAAAAAACAAGCATCTACAGCTCGCAGGCAACAAGAGCCGAGATGAACAAATAAAAACAATACCAGTTTTTTTTTTTTTTCTTCTTCTTTTTCTATTTTTTTTTGTTTTTTTCAAAATACTATATACAATAATGCACGACATGATTGGCATGTCGCCACCAGACACCCAATCTCAGAATGTTATCCGGTAAATCTGCAATGTCCCGACCAGGATCCGATCATACTTAAGTCGGTCCTTGAAATTAGGTCGGCTCCTTCCCGAAGTTCTCCATGGTGCCGATAGGATGCAATTCAGCAGATTATCCTTCTTACTAGTACCCATATGGAGGACTTCTTCGAGTCATCGGATGTAGTGGTCGGAACCAACACCACCACTTTGCGGACTTTATCGGTCGTGGGTCGAGTACGAGCTCCTCTAACTCCTTGATGTGATCATAGGGCTCTTCAAGTGAGAACTCGGATTCGGGATCTCCTCAGACTCTGAAATTTGCACTTGTTCTTCTACTTGGCCCATCTCTTGATGAAAACTGCAAGCAATCATATTGTTCATTGCTGGAAAAGTGCTTGCATGTTCCAATCCTTGACTTTGGACGAGATCTGTCCCTTGAGCTCCACATGACTGCATCTCAGGGATCTGGCATGAATGTGCAGGGTAAACAGGAGCAGCAACCACCGGAGAAGGTAATGGAGTTTCTCCCCACGGTAATTTTCTCGATAAGAGCAACAGTTGTTCCGCTCGCACTGCTTCCTCAAAGATTTGTGGGAAGCGTTGTTTACTCGATCGCAACAAAAAGAGACCTATGTCGAAATTAAAAGCTCGAACATAAAAGAGGTGGGCTTGGGTGGGTGATGGATGAATCTTCTCTGGAATTCTCTTCCAACTTATCAAGAATCGGACATTGAAGTCCGTGATGCTTTCTTGAGGTGCTCTCTTGATGTACATGAAAAATTGGTAGAGATCCAAAGAACTGTAGAAAGGATCTTCGTCAAATATTTTGATCAGTGCTCCCGCTAGATCATCCCATGAGCTGATGCTTTGACGTTTGAGCAATCTGTACCACTGCAATGCTCTTCCTTCCAAAGACTGAACCAGAAGTCGGATCATAACATCTTCGTGTTCTATGACATGGATCATGGACATAATAGCAATATCTTCAACATGTGTCAGAGCCATGCCTTCGGTACCATCATATTTTGCCAGATTCTTCAGGGAACCTTCAGGAATTTCATGCCGAACTTGCAGATTCAGAGGGCCTTGATCATCCCATCTAGGAAAAACCGTCGCCTTTGTGGCAGTGGTCTGTGGGATCACGGCCATCACCATTAAGTCATAGTCGCCAGAAAAAACATTCTTTGAATTTTTTTTTTTAAAACAATAGGCGTCCACGAACAGATCTTCAACTCAGCAAAGTCGCCAGATGAACTTACAAATCTCCGCTGTGAGGCCAAGACAGCTCATCAAATCTTGAGACCTCCGGGTGTTTTAAAAATGTGCCAAAAAATGTTGGCACCGGTGGGGTTATCACTTTGGAAAATTATGCGTATCCCACCAATTATGAATTCTTGGAGACAAAAACAGTCTGTCCCACCGGGCGTGCCAAAAACTGTTGGTCACGAATCCGCCACAGAAAGGATTTTTACAATTGCGCCCTAGACCCGGACAACATTGAAAGGTCGGAAGCAAGAAATGGCTCCCAGACCAATCTCCAGAGTGGGCTGGTTCCCTTCACTACTCTAAAAATGGGTTTAAGATAGGGTTGCTGGAAAGAGATTTAAAAGGTTGCAGAAAGAAATGGGAAATATGGCCACAGGCCGAAGTGATGGGATCAAAAAAACAACAACAGGAAACTAAAAACGCAACAACAGCAAGTAACATAAGAAATCAGCTTCATCCTCGCACAATCACATGCCGCAAATCCCTCCAAACCCACATTCCAGGAATTGTACCCTGACCGCAGTATTTAAATCCAGTATGCAGAATTTAAATGTAATAGCAATGCAGGAGTACGAATGCTATTAGAAATGCAGAAAACAGAAAGCAAATTCATCCATGCGACGCTTGAAAAATTAGAAGTCGATCCTTTTATTCCCGCAGATACAATTCCAGTTTCTAGCAGCAAGTTTTTCCAACCCTTGCAAATGAAAATTACATTGGTTTTTATAGAGGTCCGTCCTCTTTGCAGCATTAAAAACGTAAAACCAACTTCCTCGTGATCTACAATAATATTTTGAAAATCAGGAACACGACCCCTTAATAGCGGCCTCGAGGAAATAAAAATTAAATGCCATGAAACGCTTGCGGCCCTTCATTAAATTCGATTCTTTGAATATGTGCATGAAAAACCGTTGAATTAATCCACGAACGACAACTTCAAACCAATAAACCCTTTAATTTTGGTAGCCTGGGCACTCTTTGACCTTAACCGCATTGGAAATCCGCAAATTATTAAATTCGGGTCAGCATTAAATCATCGAAAATCGAAAAAACCCTCTCGGCCGTTCATACTGCACTTGGCGGGAAAACTGCGCAGGTCGCGAAAACGCGACGGGTCGCGAAATCGCGACGGGTCGCGAAATCGCGATGTCTTATAATGCCGTATGATTTGACCACCGTTGACCCACGAAAATGGCACATGTAGCGATTTCGCTACATCTCCGGCTTCCTCTTCGCCATCGCAAGCTTGCTCCGCGAAAACGGAACATGTAGTGATTTCGCTACATGTTTCGTCGTTAGCTCCTCCCTGCGCTCTGCCCCGCGAAAACGAAACATGTAGCGATTTCGCTACATGTTTCCGTCGCCGCATCAATCGCCATTTTTGGTCACGATTCGCTGACATGTCAGCGACGCGCTGCAAGTTTGCACTTTTTGCCTTCGACG
Source organism: Wollemia nobilis (assembly GCA_028583015.1). Taxonomy (NCBI): domain Eukaryota; kingdom Viridiplantae; phylum Streptophyta; class Pinopsida; order Araucariales; family Araucariaceae; genus Wollemia; species Wollemia nobilis. The sequence goes on from JAQPPZ010002530.1 coordinate 5,965,998, forward strand.
CTCCCCGGGTCGCGATTCGCTGACATGTCAGCGAATCGCTGCATGTTTCAACTTAAAGATTTTTTGCCCGCCGACCCGCGATTTCGGAACACGTCGCGATATCACGACGGTTCCGCCAACCTGCCTGCGTTGTTGACCGCGATTCTGCAACATGTCAGCGCGTCGCTGCAATTTTCAGACTTAGTCATTTTTTGCTCATTTTTTCTCCTTTTTTCGCCCAAGCTGCATCAATCAAAGGTCAGATCCCCAACAATACATCAATGCATTCATCAATGAGAATCAATGTGGAAAAAATGCCAACAATCCCCTATTATTTTAAATAATAAACCTCCTCCTTTCTATATATCCTTGAATATGGAAGGCTAGGTAGTCCAAAATTATATGATATATTCAAGAGCATCGACTACAGTTATGCCTAAAGTAGTCTATGAACAAATCGGTATGGAGTATACCCGATATTTTCTTAGAGTATTACAATTATATGGGACACCTGTTAAGACAGTTAGGGTCATAAAGGATTTTTTAATGAGGTTGCATATAGCCCATGAGGTGACAATAGTACAAGAAATAGTAGTGGTTGACCTAGAGCCCTACTTTGGATTATGTCTTTCAAGGGAATTTACTGTAAAATTGGGTGGATGTATGTACATGGATTATTCTAGTATGGTGATTCCTTTCAAAGGAAAGAGAATAAGGATAATGCCTAAAAATCTAGTAGCTTATCATATTGAAAATTTTGAGGAAGACATGTGCAATCATACTCCTCTAGAAGAATTTGAGCTTGTTGAAAAATTTGAGGAGTTGAATATTGAGGATGAGTTGCATTTCAGAGAGGATTATAGTCAGTTTGGAACTGGTATGGGGACATATAGTGTAGACACCAAAATATAGGCATTTACAACTCACCACATAATTCTGCATAATAAAATATATGCCTAGGTCTAAAATTAGGTATATTAATTCATGTACACTTCACCCACATTGCACACCACAATTCTGCATAATAATATATGCCTAAGTCTAAACTTAGGCATAAAAATCTTGCACATTATCCTATTTTCTATATTTTAATAAATCTGGAAAATCCCCCTAGGATACCCTACCTACCCATTAGACATGTGTCCTAGCCACCTCACTACCCCACCTTGCCACATCTCATACACCCTTGTCCCCTTTGTCCCTTCACATGGGAAAAAAATTACACCTCACTCCACTTGCACCCACATCACCCCAGTTAAGTGAGACACCTTGGGTGACTCAATATAACTACCCCCATCTATTTGGTACCACAAGATTGCCACTTGGCAGCCCTGGCTTGCCACCTCTCATTTCTCTCCAAAATCCAAAATTGCCTATAAAAGCAACACCATTCCATCAAGTAGAGGGGGCTAGAAAATACATCGTTATGCTGGTGAAATTACTGCAGGGAATCACCAACGATCACAGAGTTTGAGCCATCGAGGTCTCGGGTCTGAGTTTCAAGGTTTTCTGCCATCTCTGCACAAACTTACATTCGTGGTTACACAGTCACAATTGTAGGCTTGCAATTTCTAAACCACACATCCATGGTTACATAATCATAATTTTAGGCCCATATTTTCTAAACTACACATCCGTGGTTACATAGTCCCAACCGCAATCCCGCGGTTTCTAAACCGCACATCCACGGTTACATAGTCACAACCGTAGACCCACGGTTCTGTAGAAACTACCAAACTTGTTTTGGCCATATCTCGCTCATCCGGACTCAGATTGAGCTGAAATTTTAAGGGTAGGTTCCTAACATCCTCTAGAATATCTCCACCAATTTTTAGGCCATTTGGAGTAGCAGAGATTAGTAAGTTATTCATTTTTTATCAAGGTATTTTTAGTTTAATTTCTATGTTTCCTACAAGCATTCCTTTCAAGGGTTTTCATTTGAATTGATTTTCAATCATTTATATAGGTTCTTATGACCCTTGTTTGACTTCCATGTGTGCAAGATATAGGTATTTGAAGAGCTATTAAAGCTAGGAGTGGTCCCTACATTGGATACCAAAGCCCACTCACAAATTGGATTGGAGCGAAAGAAGACCGAAGACACTTCTTTCATTGATGTGCCAAAGAAGCCTCACTTATTTGGCCTTGTTTGTAATATCATAAAGCAAGTAAGCATTGTAATATGACCCCTCATAATTTGGGGTAAATAATTGTAAAAGAAAATGAGGCAAAGGCTCCTATGTATTTCTATACAAATTTAATACAAAAATTATTCCATACAATCGCTTGTGTCTTCATTATTATTTTCTTGGTGTTGTCTTAATTTGCTTACAAAATGGCGATCATGGTGGGACCTCCCAAGGGTTCCATTTTGTTTTGCCTTGCTTCCTTTTAATCTTACTGATCTCTATTTGCATGTATAGGTGTCGAGGATTCGAGATGCATGAGAATTTGATCTCGGGTTGACAAATCAGGGTTGCGCTTAACTTGTCACTATGAAACCACGCATCTGCGGTTTCTAATTTGAGGAAATGCACAAATGCGGTCTCGACCTAAGGAAATGCACAAAGGCGATTGAGTTTCTAGAGAAACGCTCATTCATGATTGTTGTACTATTGAAATGTAGACCGATGGTTGAAAGCTGGAAGGAGCAGTGAAAGGAACACATGTTTGTACCCTATGCCATATTTTAAAAATTTTCCTTTAGTTATGGTTTTAGGTTGCATTTAAGTAGATTAAGAGTCTTAGTCTTGTATGCCTTTGTTTGCATTTAGGTCTTAGGAATAGAAAAACTTACTTAAATATTGCATTCATACATGAAATAATAAAGGGAAATAAATGAGAATTTGCATATGCATAGTAGGGAACAATCATCTTGCATATACCAGGTTAGAAATAACCTAGGTATTTATTTTTTGGGGTTTGGGCTTGTATTCTGATTTGTTCTATTGATAGAAAGGACCCACGCACCCGCGGTTTGGATTTCCTAAAATGCGTTTGCACGGTTGGATAAATTCATATCCACGGTTTACCAGAACTAACCGCTCACCCGTGGTTAGCCTTGTTAAACAGAATTTGGTCGAGTCTTACCTGAATGTGCAATTTTACCCCTGATATGATTTTGTTTGCTATTCTCTGTCTTTCCTATTTTTTGCATTAGGCATAAAAATAGAATTGCATGTTAGATTTGCATCGCACAATTAAAAAACAAAACCCTCACACACACACATATCATCAAAACATTGGTCAGGTTGGATTTCATCACCAACCCCCAATTCAGACCGGTGATGTTGGAATTCATCTCCTTCCATCGGCTTGCCCCCTAGATCATCCTTAGACAGGATAAAAGCACTCTTTAAGTTGGTATAGGTCACTTGTGTTCAAGTTGTCTCCCACTATTGGAACGATTGTTGAATCAGAGTGGAAGAGCTAGGCAAACCCCCCACTGGGATTTAAGCAGTGTACCCTAGACTCTTTTGAGAAATCATGCTTGGCACTAGTGTTCCTAATCACCATCTTGATTGAGTTCTTTTATTCTAATCCAATAAAAAACTTCTTCAAAATTTCAAAAACATAAAAACACACTAAAACTCGAAAAAAATATAAGGGGTCAAAACCTTAAAAAAATAAAAAACTTTTCCAAAAAAAAACAAATCAAATCAAATCAAAACTAGTGCAAACTTAGGATCAAAATCCTTGTGTGTTTATTTGCTTTGTGTGTTGTATTGCATTGTACTTCCATTTCATTTACATAGATTTGCATTTACACTTCACACATCATTGCATATTAGCGCATGGTAATGACCCATAGTCAAGCAAGAAGGTTAGCCTTAGTTCATAGTTAGTTGTCCCTCCCCATGGATCCACCTCAGGTTAGTCAAGTCCCTAATACTTCGGTGGTAGGGCAAGTTAGTGTAGTCCCTAATGCATCCCAGAACTTAAACGCAGGGCCCTCAAGTAGTGCCCTTATTTTAAATGGAGACATCATGCATAGGGCTACCCATACCGCTATTCCTGAGACCCCTAGGAGTGAGCCACCCACACCAATGGATGGTCATGTCACACTTGTAGACATGGACACCGTTAGGATGTACCTGAGTGCAACTAGAATGGTTTTTCCATTACTACCACCACTTACCATTCCACCCCATACCATCCCATCATTCCATCATGAAGTCACCTTCCCACACCCACAAAAGTCTAGCCAAGCCTTTGCAAATCCACTTTTTGAGCACACTGCTACCACCATAGCCCATACCCATCCATCATCATCTAATCAACCTCCCATCATCATACCAAATCAACAAGTCATTTGCACCAACCCCCTTTACGAAGCACCCATCAGTATTGCTTCACAAATCCCTATGTCCATTCCATCTATAGCACCCATAAGCACCATGGTCCATAACCCCCCTCCTTCAATAGCAATGCAATTCACCACCTACCCACCATCAACAACCCATCAACCCCCCACCTTCTTCACCCAAGATCCATCTTGGGTGTTGCATCCCCCAACTATAACCATACCCACACATCCACTCAATCATATGTATGGTGCTCCATCAACACAACACACCATCATTCCACCATCTCTTCATCAACAACCACCATTTCACCAATGCACTATGCTCATTTTACAACAAATCTTGAACCGCCTCACAAGCATTGAGCTACAATTGAGTCATCATCAACTTCATAAAAATCACCCACCTCAACAACTTCATCAAAATCACCCACCTCAACAACTTCATCAACCTCACCCACCTCAACAACCTCATCAACCTCATCCACATGGCCAATCTCATCCAAATCATCCACCCCGTACTTGGACCCCTCTATCCGAGCCCATGTCAATCATCTTTCAAAAATTGTAGGATGCAAAAACAATTGTTTTACCTGACATACATCCTGCAGATACCAAAATACATAAACCTAGGTCGTATAGAGAAGATCGTTATTGTCTCTATCATCGACAAGTGGGTCATGACATCAGTGATTGTAGAGCCTTTAAAAATATAGTCCAAGATCTTATCGACAAGGGGGTCTTTTCCATCGAAAGTCCACTCATCACATCCAATCAAAACCCTGGTAGTGAACAAAACCATTGTGGGGATACTCAAGGTATCACACCTTCCCCATGCTCAAGAGGCACAAAAAATTGTGGGGATACTCAAGGTATCACACCTTCCCCATGCTCACCAAGCACAAAAAATTATGGGGATACTCAAGGTATCACACCTTCCCCATGCTCACCAAGCACAAAACATTGTGGGGATACTCAAGGTATCACACCTTCCCCATGCTCACCAAGCACAAAACAAATTGGGGATGATTAAAATATCACACCTTCCCCCCTCAAAAAAAAAAATCTCCAAAGGAACCAAAACTCCTTTGGTCATATGCAAATCAAAAGGCTCCAAAGGAACCAAACTCCTTTGGTCACATTCAATTCAAAAGGCTCCAAAGGAACCAAAAACTCCTTTGGTCACAATCAATCCAAAAGGCCCCAAAGGAAATTAACCCCTTTGGTCAAAACTCATGTCAAGAGGCTCCAAGGGAGGCACTCCTTTGGTCAATTTTCATTCAAAATATCCAAAGGATCCAAAACTCCTTTGATCACATGCAGTTCAAAAGGCTCCAAAGGAACCAAACACCTTTGGTCACATTTCAGTTCAAACACAAAACAAATAATAAATATAAAAAAAATAATAATAAATACAAAACACAAAAACATGTTCATACACATTGTATTTTTAATACATCGCATTCAAAATCCCACTTTCATTGCATTCACACATTCCACTTTCATTGCATTTGCACATTTGTATCATTTACATCCATTCATGTCGCTTACCATATTAATTGTCATCCACTCAGGTTAGATAATTGTTCATTCACTAAGTCTTGTTGTCTTAATTAGGGGCACCTACGGTCTAGCATTAGTCCAATTTCGCCATCTAAAACCATGTCAAAACATAAAGGAAAAAAAATAGTTGCAATAAAACCCCATAGCAATTTATTTCTTTGGTGGTCTCTAGTTTGAGGAATCTCTAGGGGTTTTCGATCACTCAACCACTCCTAGTGATTTAAGCAACCTCCAAAAAATATGTTGAATTATTTTAGGACCATTGCACATATATACACTAAGAAAATCTTGAGTATTGGGAATTGATTTCAAAAACATTCTCGAACCAAACACAATTTCACATCTTAAAAACATCTTGTGTCAAATAGGGATAACACCATACTTGGTAGGAACCTTGAGGTGAAAATGGGTCATCCTTGCTTGTCCCATTATGCAACATAGTCCATGACAAAAGTGGTTTTCACTACTATCACAATTGCTTCAAATTCAAAAGATAGAGTAGTAAGGATAGGGTACAATTCTCATCACACTTAGGTTGAGAATATGATTCCCCAAAGCTCTAATTCCTTTTACATCACACACCACTGATTAATTGGGTTGTAAGGATCATACTACATTTCCAATCAGACAGTTAAGTAGTCATCCCCAAAATTCAAGAAATCAAAAACAAAAATCATGGACTATGGAGTTAACCTCCATCGGAGCTATAGATGCTTGACTAGAAGTGGAGTACGCTCATGCGTGGTGACATGTCTCTTTTAAAAGAGACCTCTGAACGCTCATACGGACAAGCTAGCTTCTTGGTTCCAACCATAACAGGTTTACCCAATTTACTCAAGATGAGTTAATGAACTCAATTGTACACACACTGGTTCTTGATTGTCTCAGGTCATTACCATGCTCTTGACTTGGTAAATGAATTCACTGCACACACATTTGGTCCTAGAAGAATTAGGTAACTTTAGTGAGTTTGTTTGATATCACTAGGATGTTTGAGTCTTTGCAAAACAACTCTAGATCCTTTATCCCTAAGGCAAACAAATTCATAAGCAAGTTTCCATTCCATACCACCATCATATTGCCACACATATATCATAGTCCATTTCATCCTACAAATTGTGGTCAAACCATAGTATCGTATTGGTGCCCCTGATTAAGCAATAAAGGTAAAGTATGCTTAACAATGGTCCATAACTTCTTTGAATGACAATTAATAATGCAAAAGCATTCATTCATTTGCATACATCACCACCAATTGCATTCATTCATAAACACATTCCTTTCATCACATGCACCCAAAAAAAAAAATCAAGTAATCCATCATTATACATGTACATAAACAATCACAAAAACACCAACAAGGGGGAGTTCAAGGTCTTACACCTTCCCCAATAATCACATCAAGTAGTCAAGCAACTTGGGGGGGTTCAAAGTCTCACACCTACCCCAACAATCACATTAAGCATTCACATTTCAAATCATCTGCTAGGTTCAAAAGGTTGCGCCCTTTTGTCAAAGGTTGCACCCTTTGCCTCACATTCACAAACACAACACATCCAATTCCATTTAGATCCTTGAGTGAACCTCGTATCTAGTGATATACTCTAGTCACCTAGCGGTTGCAGTGACTGGTTATCCATACAATCTGGTAGGATGAGTAGATTACCATAAGGACACTCACAATTACATCAATGCAAAAGGCTCCAAAGGAACCAAGCTCCTTTGGTCAAATTCACTTCAAAAAGGCTCCAAAGGAATCAAACTCCTTTGGTCACATTCAATTCAAAAAGCTCCAAAGGAATCAACCCCTTTGGTCAATCCAATTCAAAAAAGCTCCAAAGGAATCAACCCCTTTGGTCACATTCAATTCAAAAGGCTCCAAAGGAATCAACCCCTTTGGTCAATCCAATTAAAAAAAAAAAACTCCAAAAGAATCAAACTCACTTAGCCTTAATTGATCCTTGTATCTAGTGATTTACTCTAGCACCCTAGCAGTTGTAGCGATTGGCTATCCATACAATCCGATAGGAGGAGTAGATTACCATAAGGACAATTATCATTAACACAATTCAAAAAGTCCCAAAGGCATAAACCCCTTTGGTCAAATCAATCCAAAATTCTCCAAAGGTATTCAAATTCCTTTGGTCAAAAAAAACAAAAAACAAAAAAAACAAATCAATCATCAAAACATAAAAACACAAAAAAAAATCTTGTGCTTTCTTTCCATTTCAAAAACATCAAACACCAAAAATATTTCCATACATATTTTGTCTTACAAAACCATAAAACAATAAAAACATTTCCATGAATATTTTGTCATATAAAACATAAAACACCAAAAACAAAACAAAAACATAAAACAATCATGCATTCTCAAAAAAAAAAAAAAAACACAAAAAACCAAAAAAGAAAAACTCCAAAGATATCTCAATTCCTTTGGTCAAAAACAAATTCAATAGGCTCTCGAAATAATAGAAGTGTTCTCATCTCAACTCCCTAAGAAGGCCATGAGGTTGGACTGCTCCAAGGGATAGAGGTGTACCTTTCCTTCTTCCACTTAGCCTCAAGTGATCCTCGTATACAATAACTTATCCTATATACCTAGCGGTTGCAACGATTGGCAATCCATGCAATCCGGTAGGATGGATAAGTTACCATAAGGCCCTTGAAAAGTGATTCACCTCATGCAAAAAATGAATTGTTATCATCTCAATTCCCTAAGAAAGCCATAACATGGACTGCTCCAAGGGATAGAAGTGCACAATTATCAACAATGGTCAAAATCATAGTTGAAACAAAAACATCCATTTCATCAAACCATTATCATTTGTTTCATCACATTCATCATTTCATATCTTCTCCATCAACTCATCGCTTAAAGGGAAAGACAAAATAAATAAATTTGAGTTTCATAATCAAATTCAACCCTCAAAACACTCAATCATGCAAATTACACTCATTAAAATGAGCATTTTTTTCCATGATTGGGACAACACAAGTTGATATTTATTTGTGACCATCTTACACAACTCCCATTCAAATGCAAATGGCTACAAAAACATTGTAAAACCCTCCAAATCATCATCTCAAATCATCATCATCTCGAGTGAACCTTGTATCTAGTAATTTACCCTAGAAACCTAGCGGTTGTAGAGACTGGATAAATTACCATAAGGACACTTATTCAAAATCATTTCACATCATAATGTTCGAAATTAAACTAGGTCGGTCCTTCAATTTTTGAGTGACCTGCGTTCAAGTAGATTTGTCCAAGGTTGTCATTGACGCCTACTCTATGGGGTTACAAAACATGGAAAGTTTATACTTCATCATTTTGCATTAAGGAATTGCTAACAGTCACTAGGACAAGCCCCTAGGGTGATTGGTTCCTTTACTTCATCATCTTGCATGTCAATCAAACCAAAAGGTAAATTTACGACAACATAAGTCCACCCCAAACTTGGGGCATCCAACTTGATACTGATTTCCAACATTTACATCAATCACATCATGCATTTTTACAAACATCATCATCATCATCACATCATTTAGTGAACCTTGTATCTAGTGGATTACCCTATACACCTAGCGGTTGCAACGACTAGCAATCCATGCAATCCAGTTGGATGGGTAGCTCACCATAAGGAAACTCATTCAAACATTCAACATCAAATCACTATGACATTAAATCAGCTAGGTCCCTAAATATTTGAGCTTAGATGTGTTCAAAATAGATTTGCACAAGGTTATCCTTCAACCCCTTCCATTGGGTCAAAAGCGGAAAACAACCAAAAACAATTTGGTAATAATCAGAAATCACTCGAGTATCAAATTCCTGAACGACTGGTTCCTTGAACCCATCATTTGGAAGGAATTTCTAAAGTCATAGTGGAACAAGAACTCCAAACATGGTCGAAGATTTTACCACACATTTTGCGCATCAACGAAACCAAAGGCAAATTCATAAGAACACAAATAAACCCAAACTTGGGGAATCAAATTGATCAAAATGTCATACATTTGCATACACAATTCACCTCATGCAATCATCCACCACCTTCTTCATCCACATTTGGTCAATTGGCTCATGGGTTTCATCCTTTACCCATTCATCAATTGAGGGGGTAAGCAAACAAATAAAAATTTTCAAAAATCACCCATTCTTGTGCATCGAGAAGATTTGAGTCCATTCATCCAATAAAGATAGGTGTCATTTATTTTTGCACCGCATTGTGCTTTACACAACATGGTACAAAAAGGGGCATCTATAGACACCAAAATCTAGGCATTTACAATTCACCACATAATTATGCATAATAAAATATATGCCTAGGTCTAAACTTAGGTATATTAATTCATGTACACTTCACCCACATTGCACACCATAATCCTGCATAATAATATATGCCTAAGTCTAAACTTAGGCATAAAAATCTTGCACATTATCCTATTTTCTAGATTTTAATAAATCTGGAAAATCCCCCTAGGATACCCTGCCTACCCACTAGACATGTGTCCTAGCCACCTCACTACCCCACCTTGCCACATCTCATACACCCTTGTCCCCTTTGTCCCTTCACATGGGATAACCATTACACCTCACTCCACTTGCACCCACATCACCCCAGTTAAGTGAGACACCCTGGGTGACTCACTCTAACTGCCCCCTCCATTTGGTAGCCTAGGATTGCCACTTGGCAGCCCTGGCTTGCCACCTCTCATTTCCCTCCAAAACCCAAAATTACCTATAAAAGCAACACCATTCCATAAAGCAAAGGGGGCTGGAAAATACATCGTCACGCTATTGAAATCATTGTAGGGAATCACCAACGATCACGGAGTTCGAGCCATCGAGGTCTCGAATCTGAGTTTCAAGGTTTTCTACCATCTATGCACAACCGCATATCTGCGGTTACATAGTCCCAACCATAGGCCCAATTTTTCTAAACCACACATCCGTGGTTACACAGTCACAACCATAGGCCCACGGTTTCTAAACCACACATCCGTGGTTACACAGTCACAACCACAGGCCCACGGTTCTACATAAAATACCAAACTTGTTTTGGCCATATCTCTCTCATCCGGACTCGGATTGAGCTGAAATTTTGAGGGTAGGTTCCTGACATCCCCTAGAACATCTCCACAAATTTTCAGGCCATTTGGAGTAGTAGAGATCAGTAAGTTATTCATTTTTTAGCAAGGCATTTTTAGTTTAATTTCTATGTTTCCTGCAAGCATTCCTTTCAAGGGTTTTCATTTGCATTGATTTTCAATCATTTATACAGGTGCTACTGACCCTTTTTTGACTTCCATGTGTGTAGGATACAGGTATTTGAAGAGCTATTAAAGCTAGGAGTGGTCCCTACATTGGATACCAAAGCCCACTCACCAATTGGATTGGAGCGAAAGAAGACCGAAGACACCCCCTTTCATTGATGTGCCAAAGAAGCCTCACTTCTTTGGCCTTGTTTGTGATATCATGAAGCAAGCAAGCATTGTAATATGAACCCTCATACTTTGGGGTAAATCATTGTAAAAGAAAAGGAGGCCAAGGCTCCTGTGTATTTCAATACAAATTTAATACAAAAATTATTCCATTGCAATCACTTGTGTCTTCATTATTATTTGCTTGGTGTTGTCTTTATTTGCTTACATATAGTATCTCAACTGAATCAAAGAATAAAATCCTTTCCATATCCAATCAGTCTTTGAGAGAAAAATAAATATGGACCATGCACTTTGACAGTGCTAAATGTAAAAATGGTGTAGGATTTGGTGTGGTTTTACAGTCCAAATCAGAGGGGAAAAATAATTTTGCTTATAGACTAACATTGTCATGCACAAATAATGCTTTAGAGTACGAGGCTTTATGCCTTGGACTGATACAAGAAAAAATCTTGGGCATTAAGATTTTGAGCATATACGACGATTCTGAGTTAATAGTCCATCAAGTAAGAAACGGATGCAATAGTAAACACCATTACCTAAAAGCTTACAAAAATAGGGTATGGGATATGATGGAATCCTTTGATGCCCTAAATATAAATTTTGTTCCCAGAGAAAAGAACACTCAGGTGGATTCCTTAGTAACAAATGAAGATAACTTCAACCCTTCTGTAGACTTTAGAATCAAGAAAGCCAAGGGAATCAAAATGATTTTTAGACCTATAGTGCCAGACAAGCAGATATTCTATTAGAATTTTGAAAGTGATGAATAGATAATTGACTTTTTGGTAAGAAAAGGATGTCTCTCCACTATCAAAGAAGAGAATATAGAAGATATTTATCAACAAGATGTTATTCAACTAATAAACAATCACATTCCTAGAGGTTTGGTCACCCTAGAAATCTTGTTTGATAATGAGGATAGAAAAAAGACCAAAGCTATGAAATTCAGTGAAAAAATATATACAAAAATTGAAATTGGTACTGAAAAGAAGCTCAATTTTGGAGTTCGATGTTCACCGAAGGAAACTAAATATATCAAAGCCCTATGCTTAAAATACCATGACATTGTGACTTGGTCATATAAAGACCTCAAGGTATATGACAAAAAAGTTATCCAACATACTATTAGGCTAGAGCCTGATGCAAAGCCTTTTAGGCAGAAGCAAAGGCTTGTAAATCTAAGGATCGAAGCCCTTATGAGAGAGGAGCTCTTAAAGTTATTAAATACTAATATCATATACCCAATAAAACATTCAACTTGGGTATCTAACTTGGTACTCATGAGAAAAAAGAATGGGGATATTCGTTTGTGTGTAGATTTCAAAAATCTTAACCAAGCATCCCTTAAGGATCACTACCCCATCCCATATATTGATTAGATCTTATAGATAGTTTTTGGGGTAGAGAGGTTCTCATTACTGGATGGTTACTTTGGATACAATCATATTTGGGTGAAATATAAAGATTAGTATAAAACAACATTCACCACAAAATGGGGCACATTTGCCTACCAGAGAATAAATTTTGGGATGTCCAATGTGGGAGCCACATTTTAGAGAGCCATGGATTATGACTTTGGGGAATTTATTAACAAAGTCATTCTGATCTATTTGGATGACATGACTGTGTTTTTCCATGATAAGCAAGATCACCTACTACACTTAGAGCAAGTTTTTCAAAATTGTAGAGAATTTGGTATTTCACTCAATCCTAAGAAGTCATTATTTGTAGTTCACAAAGGAAAGTTGCTAGATCATGTGGTATCAAAAGAAGGTATGTCCATAGATCTAGATATAATCAGATCCATTCTTTCTCTCCCATTGCCTACAAACATGAATAATTTGCAGTATTTTCTGGGTCAAATCCATTTTGTCAAGAAATTCATTTTTGACTTTGCACAGAAAGTAAGACCTATATCTGAGTTACTCAAAAAGAATGCCGAGTTTAAGTGGATTGAAGTTAGAAAGAAATATTTTAAAATTATCAAGAAATCCATTGCAATGACCCCAATACTGGTAAATCTAGATTTTAGTAAATATTTTATCCTTTATGCTTATGGAGCTAAAGAAAGTTATGCCTCGGTGCTTACTCAAAAATATGATCAAGGTGAAGAGCAACCTATATTCTTTTGGAGCCAGACCATGACTACCAGGTCAAATATAACTCTATTGAAAGACAAGTATTTGCTGTGATGAAGTCACTAAAGAAGTTCAGGTAGTACTTGGTACAGAGTAAGACCCTGGTATATGTTATTCATTTAGATGTAAGAAGCTTTATCCTTTAGGATAAACTAGGAGATAAAAGAGTTTTTTGGATTACCAAAATCCAAGAGTATGATGTAGATATACATCCCACCAAGTTGGTGAGAGGTAGAGACTTGTGCCAAGGTCTAACAGAGGCTATAGTATTAGTAGAGATGACAGCTTGCCAAACAACAGAAGAGGATCAGGTTGAAGGAGTACATATAGTAGACTCTGATTGGGTTGATCAGATGATCAAATATTTCCAAACAAGAGTGTGCACTCAAAATCAAAATGCATCCCAAAGGAGGAGATACAGGATTCATGCTTTGAAATATGTATTACTACTATAAGGCCTATACAAAATAAATTTGGATGGAGTTCTTATAAAGTGCTTAAAAGATGATCATCAAAAGAGGGTTATTGAAGAGTTCCATGGAGGACCAAATGGAGGACATAGCTTAGGCAAAGTTATAGCTTTGAAAATCATAAGAGTAGGCTATTATTGGCCTACTATATTTATTGATACTTTTAGGGTTACTAGGGCCTATGACAAATATTAGAGATATGTTGGAAGGACAAGGAATGCTTTATTCCCCCTCAGGCCGATATAGGTTGAAGAGCCTTTTCAACAATGGAGGCTAGACTTCATACAGGTCATCAACCCTAATTCATCAGTGGAGCATAATTTTATACTAACTAACATAGATTACCTTAACAGGTGGGTAGAGGCCATTACTACTAAGAAATCATATCAGGAAGTCGTGATCAATTTTATGGAAAATTTGATTTCAAGGTTTAGAGCTCTAGAAGCCTTGGTGAGTGACAATGGCCTAGACTTCATAAGATCCAAGTATATTGAGTTTCTTAGCAAGTATGAAATAACTCTTAAGAATAATTCAAATTATTACCCACAGGGTAATGGACTTGTTGAATCTACTAATAAGAACCTATTGAGGATTCTGAGGAGATCGCTTGAAGGGAATAAAATAAGCTGGCACCTATAGCTGGACCAAGCTTTGTGGGTAGACATGATTACTATAAAAAAGTCCATCAAAACTTCTGCTTATGATCTTGTGTATGGAAAAGAGGCAGTGCTACCTATCCATTTGGAAATTCCAGCACTTAATATTGTAAAATATAGAGGAAGAGTTAGAGAAAAATTTGATAAAGACCAGGTTGACCCACTTATAGCAACTTGAAGAGAATAGAGCTTAGGAATATGAAAATATTCAAAAGCATTCCTCAAATGTCAATGCATGGTTTGATAAGAAGGCTAAATTAAAAAATTTCCAGATTGGATATGCAGTTCGTAGGTGGAATGTTGATAGAACAAAACTAGAAAAACATGAAAATTTTGATTCTTTTTGGGATGACCCTTTCAAAATAGTAGAGGCCAAGGAGTCCAATGTGTTTCAGCTAGAAGATCCAGAGGGGAACATACAACCAAATCTAGTAAATACCTTGTATTATATTTCCCTTTGTTTCTACACTTTGTATTTAGTTTCTTTTTGCACTTTGTACAATTTCATTGAAAAATATTTGCAAAAAAATGGCTAAGTGTTGACAAATAATTTAGCGAGGTTCTATTTCGCACCCAAATACACATAAATTATAGCAGAATGGTGAGCACTTCTAAATCCACACTAAATGCACTGAAGTTATAGTGGAATCGTGCAAGTTCACTCAGGAGGAGTGTGAACGACAAATTCAAGAAGATAGCTGCTTTGTTTTTGGAAGGTAGATGTGTTGTCCTTTCTTACCTATATTTTTACATTTGTAATTCTATTCATCCCTACCTAGAATTAATAGTTGCAATAGTTAAATTTTATGGCCCAATGACCAAAGCAATAAAAACATCTAAAAGCAAAACCCTACTTAGTATCACCGCTGCCTCCTATCATAATATTTTCACCATAGGGTCAGAACCATCAATGAGGCTGAAAGAATTTAGAGTGACTGATCAGACTGGGTATTATTCTTTGGAGAAACAATCTAATGATGGTGATTAATTTAATATATGGATTTATAAACAACTCGATGCTAAGCCCAAGAAGAAATTACCTAAAGTACCAATCCCTATTGAAAAATTTCCAAACCCTGTACTTTTCTCTATGTTGGCCTGTATGGAAGGTTTGGATTCTGAAAAAATGGTGCATGGCTAGAAAATTGTTATAGCCTATTGTATTTAAAATGAAAGAATGTACGAGGAATGTGTGGAGGAAAAAGGGACTAGGGTGATCTATTTTTACTGGCACTTGCCCAAAGGATACATGAATAGTTGGTAAGAATGAAAAGGGACTCTAACGCTCCTAGTTTCAAACATTGCTCAAGTTTGGCATGGATGTTTTATGTTGCCATTAAGGACAAGATGCCTTGGATTCTGGTTAAGAATAAAACCAATGATGGGGAACCCTTTCCAATTTATTATTGGATAAATCATTTTAGAAGTAGCGAGTCTTTTCATAGATTCAATTTGGATTTCCTTGGACCTTAATTGAAAATAATGTATGGAGAGTACCCTAGATTGCCACCCTTGTCTAAGAAAATTCTGAGAGCAAAGGGTACTGAAGAAGGAGATTAGTTGTTTTTTACTGAGGACACAATATTAAAACTATATGGTTTCATGGGTAAACCTTTTATCCTACTCCATTTTGTTACAAAGAGGCTCTTTGCCTTGGAATATTTGAGGTAGGCAGAGTACATTGATTTGAATTATGGTTCAAGAAGGAAAAGAAAATATCTGCTAACCTACCACACTGTGGAGGATATTACTATCACAAATAAGGGGTAGAGTGAGCATATTTACCAATAATTTTATAGGTTAGGCCTATTTTACATTCCCCAAATGTGGAGTTATGAGCCTAACGATTTTCACTACAAGAAATGTAGCCCTAAATGGAGAAAAAGCTTACAAATTTGAAAAGAGGCCTAAGGCTCATTTCAAACAAGGTAGAAAAAATGATGAGACCACTCTTTTGGAGTGGAATGTGTCAAAAATGGGTCAACTACCTCCATGGTTGGATTTCTATGAACAGATTGTGGATTTTTGTCCAGAAAAAAGAAAAGCCATCAGCTAACAAAAGCCACCATGCGTGATATTGAAGAGAAAACCATAAAGAAAAGGAACCCTCAACCTGATGAGGATGTTGCTAAAGAGGTAGAATAAGAAGAACAATGGAATGTAGCAAAAATATCAGATTGGTGGAGAATAAGAATCAAAATTGGAAAACCTAAGTACAAGTTTGGCATAAATATTGATAAAGATTTTTCTAAGAAATATGATGAAAATATCAGAACCTAGAAACAAAAGGACATCAGAAACATAATGTTAACAGTTAAAAAGTCCCAGGCTGGTTCGAAATATCTCTCTCCATCAACAGATCAAGAAGCTCCAACAGAAGAGTAGGAAACTCATTTAACAACAGCTGAGGTCTTGAAAACATTTCATCCTACCATTGAACAAGTGGAGAAGTTTCCTAAGGGAGCACATCTTCTAAGCAAAATACGATATTTAAAGTAAGAAAGCTATCAGTACTCTAGTCATCGAAGCAGTGTCTAAGACTAAATTCTTAGCTCTGGGGGGACAACCTCTAGACATAGATATTGACTAGATAAAGAAGGATGAGAGTTTTAGGTTTATCTCCCTTTCTTTCACCACTGCAGCATCAATAGAATTACATCCCATTTTTGAGAAAGTCTTACTTATCGAAGTAGTTCGAGGAGATGTATCACAGGAATATTCAAAGAGTGATATGGATTCCTTTCAATTTATTCATAAAAGAGCTAAAAGAGCTCCAAAAATAAGGTAAAAAGGGCTTTAAAAGAAATAGATATTGGATATGGAAGAGATTTCTAAAGAGGTAGTTGTTTTAGCTACAAAAGAATTGAATCATCAAGAGTAGCAGTAGGAAATAGAGGTGGAACAAGAACACCCTATATTTTTAGGCAAAGGTATGGTTTCTAATCCCTCTTCTCCTCTGTATCCTCCTAAATCCCCAAGGAAATATCCCTCCTTTTTGGTCAAGAAAATGTGACAAAGGTACCTTCTCTCTCTCACGGTCCACCCCATGTTTCATTGGTCATCACTAAAGTACAAGTCACCCCTTATCCCTCAAAGTCACCCCAAATTCCACTTTCATTGTCTAAGGTTTCCACTTAATCATCTCCCATTACTTCATATTCACTATTACCACTACCTCCATCAAAGGGATAAATTGTTCCAAGTACCCCCATGCATCCAATTATTAGTCTTATGTCAATTTCTATAAGTTTACCAATAACAACCACAACAGTAGTTACAGAGTCCACAGTTGTTACAGAGACTACTGTAATTACTTCCACACCACCATTTTCAGTGGTTGAGTCCACTCTTACATTTCTAGTATCTTCATCTCCCCTGGCTACTAGTTTTTCAATTCATATATATTTGCCAAAGGAGTAGGCAACCACACAAAAAATAAATGATTTCTAGGCAAAGAAGCTTTCTACGCATTCTAATAGGATGGTTGTAAGAAGAAGAAGCATGTATGTTGATCTAGTTTCTAGGTAGAGGATATCTAGATCTATGACTCCACTTGTAAGTAAACCTGAAAGTGAAATGACTATCCAATAGTATCGGGTGGAGGAGGTCATAGAAGATATTGAGAAGATTCTTGAAGAAGATGGGCTGATAATAGCCAAAGCCCACTTAGACACCTTCTATGTGAAGAATGATATATTTAGAGAGAAGGTGCACAAACTAGAGAAACATATTGAAAAGCTTTAGAAGAATCTGAACAATCAAAAGGAAGTGGAAAAGGCTTTGAAGAAAGAGGCCAAGGGTTGGCAGGAAAAGTACCAAGAAGCCAATAGATTCAAAGATCAACTAGGAGAGCAAAAGAAGATGAATTAAGAACAAGCAAAAGAAATTTAAATTTTGAAACAACAGATTAAACTTGAGAAAGCTATGTCTTCTAGCTTTTCTAAAGCCACATTAAAGAATATTAGAAAAGAATTGCTCTCTGAGGTCTAAGAGAAATGTTTAGGGCTTTAGCTTATGATTGACTACCTAGATGATGCCAGTCACTTACTCACCAATGTTCAAAAATATTTAGATCAAATCACTGGAGAGTTGCAACCTATGGTGATTTTGAAAAAATAGATGTATAGGTTGGTTGATAACAGACTCAGTGATTCTACTAAACCAATTCCCAATAGAGAATAGAATCTCACCAGAGTTGCTACCAGAATTGTGGTCAAGAAGCATAGGGCACTTCAAAGAGCCTGGATGTTATTTGATAAGATTGAAGGAGTAATTAAGGATGTTGTGGATGTAAACAAAGAAATGATTCAAGTTGGTTTCAAAGGTCTGTGGATGGAGGATCACAACTTGCTATCCATGGAAGAGATCTAGAAGAGCATTGATGAAAAATTACTGGATGAATATGGGATTTATTCTCTTGAAGAGCCACTACACCAAGAGCAAGTTGCCCAACTGATTGTTAATTTTACTAGATTAAGAGATCTCATGGAAGATCTAGTGAACAGAGGGAAAATTGATAATTATGAGGATATTGTAGAATTACAATATATTTACAAGCAGCTAAAAAAAACATCAAATACCTCTAGAGTAGCTTGGAAACAGGCTTTACAAACTTTAAAATTGATGATTTAGCTGTTTGGTGACGATTATGGAGGAAGGAATAAAAAACAACCTTCTCCAAAAGAATAAAATGAAGAAGAGAATGAAGAGGAGGCCAAGTAAGAGGTCCACCAAGAAGAGGAGTAGGATGGAACTGTCACAGGCCCGAAAGGGGCCCACACTTAGTTCATTTTTGTTTTTGTACATATACACAAATTTTGTATTTTTGTTTTTTGCCCTAACATAATCATAAATAAAAAACATAGGCATGAAGCCTATAGAGTCAAAAAGAGCAGTAATTTTTTTGTGAAAGAATTTTTTGCAATAAGGCCTTATAAGAGGAGAAGAGTTATGCCTGATTTTTGAAGACAATGGCAACATGCCTGTATTTTTGGCATAGTTTCCATATAAGCAGATAAGTTCTGATGTTTTTGGCATGATCTCCATATGAACCTTTACTCTCTAAACAGACTATTATATTTTTTAGAGGGTAGTCTTTATATGGAAGTTATTCTTTAAAATCATATTTTTGAAGATGAACATTTGTTGACTCCTAAGGCCCAATGGATAAGACTCTGAGTTCTATGGCTTTGCAAGAAAATCCATCCGGGAGGCGCTAGAATATAGGCCCAAAATGGCCACATACTTAGGAAAATTTTGAAAATTTTTCCTAAGACATGAAGATCTCATTCCGCACACTTTGCAGTGTATTTTGGATCCGATCCACAACAAGGGCCACAAATTCACCCAAAACTTGATGAATTTTCGTACTTGGAGCAATTTCGCATAGTTTCTTATGTTCTTGGGTCTAGAATTGCGACATTCCCTGAATCCACAATTTTTTAAATAAGGATGGCATTAGCATAAAATAAGTGTAGATTGAAGACCGTTTCATATTCTTTGATATCTTTTGAGCAGTTAAGTGTTGGAGAGCCTGATTTCAAAGAGCGCATAATTTATTTTTGCCCAGAATGGTGACATATGATGGAAATCTAAGTATACAAGATGCAGATTCATGACAAATGGTATTTTTGACTAACTTTATTCTGAAATGGTGACAAGCAACGTTTTATTTTGAAGCCAGTGTGGAATGGAAGAAGAGTCACTTTACATTGCGATAGGTCTGGAATGGTGTTCATAGGAAAATACACTTTCTTAGGTGTTGCCATAATTTTTTTGTATCGATTGGTGAATGCTTTAGTGCCAAAGAAGAAAAATGAAGGATAGGGAGTGGATTTCACCTCGCTTCACTTTCAAGGCATTTTAGTGCCGAATTAGCATCTCGCAAGTTTCGAATCATGAAAGGGGAGATCAACAGTTGAGACTTTACTAATAATTCTAAAGCATATAAAATCAATTTCTATTTAGAGTTAAAATAGTTAGTTGGAGAAGGAAGCTAAAGCATCGAGGGTTTCAAGAAAAAAGAACCAGAGATGGTTGTAGATCGATGGCGGTAGAAGGTTTTCAATATTGATCAACGATGCATATACAGTATCCAACGACCAGAACTGCCATGGTGGTCCACTTACAATGGATTTCTTGGAGGTTGAACCAATAAGAGAATGCCAAAAAGAACTCTCTACTGAGCTGTTAAAATTTAATCTTTGTAATGTTCCTTATTATTTTAATTTTGTAAAACTATAAATAGAAGTTGAACCCTCATTTTTAAAGGGCTGACGCTAGTGTGTTTGCCTGTGCTACTATAAATATTCCCAAGGGCTAATGAAATGAGCATTACATTGATTTTTATCTAAAATTTTATGTCTTTATAATTCAATATCAAAGGTTAGAATTCTTTAGTTGTATTTCTATGAATACTTGAATGGTTAGTTTGTGCCAAATTAATGGATTACTAACTACTAGGGTAATTGAAATCTTCTTTTGAATTAGATCTTTGTTGCTAGAGGGTGCATTTATTTAAAATCTTGATATTGATTAATTCTACTATTTGGATTATCATTGTTTAGATATTGAAATTGATGTCTGCAATATTTCTCTACTGTTCTTTAATGAATGAAAGTACATTTAATTTGAGATAATATTAATCTGAGTAATGTGTCTTCAAATTGGTTTTTTGGAGATTTTTGTTGTAGTACAATGTTGTTAGCCTATTCATTCACTGTTAACATTTTATAACCCTAAAATTTTATTACCCTAATCTCTAAAAACCCTAAGTGAGCATAATTGTGTCAAAACCCTGTTTAAGTTGACAAGGAATCAACCTACTTTGGATGTTGGATCTGAAATCCCTATTTTGGTTCATCTAATGTTGAATGCTGAGCTATAGCTATCGGGTGTAAGCTTGGATAGAAAGTAGGAAGATAGACAACCATAGTATTGAGTAAATCTTGATGCAATTCAATTCCCAACAGGCCTTCGTAGCCTTCTATGAGCATTATCTCACATGGGATATGCTCAAGTAGTAAAAATGTTTTAAAGGGAACTAGTATCCCATAAGCCTTCGACCAACAAGTGATGGTTGAGGCCAAGCCACTTGGTGGCCACCTAGTACTTATTGGTGGCACAATCTGTTGACACTTGGTATATCCTCTTGCTTGATTAAATTATTGTTTGTTTCCTATATAACTTACCTTGTTGAGCGTGCCTTGTTTGACCATGACTATAGGTGATAAACATAAGTTTTTATTTGTTTATACTCCTGATATTATACCATATTTTTGGAGTAGGAGGCTAAGTGCATATTAAAGGGGATGATATTCCCCTTAGTAAATGACCACCACTTAGTGGTCAAGGAAGCCACCAGGAAGGGGCCACCCTACACCATTTGGAGGTGCATATCCTAGATGTAGGTCATATTTAACTAGGTTGTTGATGGTTGTTTGAAATCTAACCTTTGCTTCCATGTGGGTGGTTTTGATTTATTGTTGTTACATGCTCTTCGAGGGTAGATATTTTTTTTATTTATGTTGGATAGTTTATTCCCACATGGATTGTGATAAGGATTTTGGAAGGGTTTAAAAAGGGTAAGTTCCTATTTGAAGATAACCACCTCTCGATGGTTAGGAAGAGGTACCAGTTGTAGGCGAAGAAGAGATTTGACCCATTGTTAGACCCATTGACCTTGCAGTTTGACCTTGTGATGACCATTGACTATGGGTTGTTTATGATTGACCTATGTCTATAGACATTGAACCGTTGATTAAGATCCATATATTTTTGGAATAAAACTATGGGTTTTATATTTTTTGTTTTTATATTTTATTAAAATTTATGACTCTTTTAAGGAATGGAGAGTTTACATTACATATGAAGTTTTTGTTCCAATGAGAAATGTAAGTTATGAAAGCTTATATGTGAAGGAAGTTTCATCAAATGTATTGGAGAATAGAGTTTACATTGAGATAGGAATTCATTCTTTGGAGTTAAAAGACTCAATTTTGGTGGAGAAGTGGAAAGGGACCTACAATTAATTATTGTGGATAAATTGAGACAATCTTAGGAATAATTTTATGGTACAACTTACTGATTGTTTGGGGATAAATTTTGTGAAGAAATTGAGTGATTGTTTGGGATCAATTTTGTGGAGAAATTGAATGATAACCTAGGATCAATTTTGTGGAAAATTTGATTAGAACTTAGGTTTATAGTTTTTGATTAAATGAAAGGTTATCTATTGATTTTAAACCTTGATTAAATGAAAGGATATTTATTTGATTTTAAACCTTGATTAAATGAAAAGTTATTTATGGATTAATTTAAAGGGATGGATTATAGACCTTGATTATTCCTTTAAATATGGTTAAAAAATGTATTTCATGTGGATTAAATGAACTTGGAATATATGATAGACAATATGCTTCATTATAGTTGGAATGGACTTGGAATATATGATAGACAATATGTTTCATTTTAGATAGAATGGAATTGAAATATATGATGGATAATATATTTTATTTGGTTAATTTGGATTTGAAATATATTAGTGGATAATGTATTCCATTTGGATAATGAATTTCATTTGGATTAAATGAGTTTGAAATATATTAGTGGATGGTGTATTTCCTTTGGGATTAAATGAGTTAGAAATACATTAGTGGATAATGTATTTCATTTGGAAAAAGAGTTAGAAATATATTAGTGGATAATATATTTCATTTGTTAGAAATATGTTAGTGGATAATATATTTCATTTGTTAGAAATATGTTAGTGGATAATGTATTTCATTTGGTAAAAAGAGTTAGAAATATGTTAGTGGATAATTTATTTTATTTGGAAAAGGAAGAACGAATGTGGATTAATTTGAGGGAATTATTGGGTTCCCTCATTGTTTTGTGATATGAATTAAAATAAAGATCCATTTTTTGGGAACATAAGAATTATGGGATTCTTATGTATTTGTATTGGTGTTGATGTTTTGGAAAAAGAAGAAAAAATATGGAATTCATTATAGGAAATTATGGGGTTTCCTCATTGATTCGTAATATGAATTAAAAGAACTACTAATGTATTGGGGATATACAAACTATGGGGTTCTTATGTACTTATATTAGTATTGATGTATAAAAAATAGAAGTATAAGGTTCCATTGTATAGATGTTGGAGACAACAACACTTATGAAATAAAAAGGATATTTTCAAAGCTAGGTTTTTCCCGTAAGGGTTTTCCTAGATATATGATGTGTTTTCGATATGTTGCATATTTTCATATTATGATATGTTATTTATTCCTTCCTAAATCTTGTTTATTATGATTATATTTTTCTTCAAATAAAGGAGGAATTCATGGAATTTCATAGTCCATAGATATGAGTTTATTAAGAATTACATGAAATTGGTATGTAGTGCCATTCATAGTATTTGTAATGGTTAAAATAGAAGTGATATAATTATTATGATTAAGAAATGTGCACTATTTGTATGATTGAATAGCCCTTACTATGATGAAGCATAGATGAGTAAACAATAGCATCTACTAATGTTTATAGAGAGAGAGAGAGAGTAGACTAAAGGATTATGGGATAACCTAATTGCAATATGCTTAGTGCACCTACATAGATGGACTTATGTATGGTGTAGGTATGGGCATACCATTTTGATAGACTAAAAGGGATAAGTTAGCTCATCGAAGATATGAGGTGTTCGCATGTTTACCACACTACATTAGAAGTCAAAAAAGGTGAAAATTGGGAAGCGATCATTTTTTGAAAAATCAACCTAAATGGACACCTATGAACTTGAAAATTTGCCTAAATGAGGGGAATTGAAAAATTAGACTTATGGTGAAAGAATCACCCCAATATCCTAAATGAATTGAGAGATATTAAAGTTTTCATCCTGAGAAAGTTCTCCAACATAGCTTAAAAATACAATATGAAGACCTTAGAGGCCCTAAAGAAAGATGAAAATTTACCTCAATTACATAATTGAGGTATTTTAGATCTCTTCCCAAGATTTCCAATGATATATTACAATAGACAATCGGGTCAATGGATCAAAATTTATGGCTCCGGGAAACTGTACCACCAAAAATCATTTTTGGGCACTTTTGGGAAAAAAATCCATTTTTGGGCACTTTTGGGAAAAAAATCCATTTTTGGGCACCTTTTGGGCGAAAATAATAGATGGAACTGGTCAAAGTCAAAGTTACCCTTGGGGGAGGCGAAAATCATTTTTGCCCTTCTTTAGGGCAAATTTCTAAATGAAGACGTTCCAAAGCGAAAATCAAGCAAAACATGTGCCTTGTGAAGTCAAAGTCAAATTTACCTCAAGTAAGGGGTGAAACTCATTTTCGCCCCTCTTTTGGATGAAATCCAAATTGAGGATGTTTTTCAAAGTGCAAATTATGAAGTGATGTCATTCGGATGAAGGTTGCTCTAGTCAAAGTCAAAGCAAATTTAAAAGAAGGCGCTTGCCAATGTAATTTCACCCCATTTTGAGTAGAAACATTGATTTTGTCCTATTCAAAGTGAAAGTCCCAAAAAAGCCTCTTTACACGCTAGTCAAAATCAAAGTCACCCCACGTAGGGGAAAAAAATATTTTTTGCCCCTCTTGAGGGTGAAATCAATCATTTTCACCCAATTCTTCGTAGAAGTCATTTCTATTCTATTTTTGGGAAAAATTAATCAGGTGAAGAGTGAAAGCATATTGATGGGCGAAAATGCAAAATTACATGGATGAAATTAATCCCTACCCCTTCCTTTCAAAAAAAATTTCTTTCGAAGGTGCCACTATTGCTGATATTTTTTGGGAAAGGTCGAAGACTAATAGAATTTAATTCTTGAAGCAATGAAATTAATATTTCCATAATTCCTGTTGAAGAGATACCAATATTAAATGCTATGTCCCAGATTATGGTGCAATCCTATTCATTTTCAATGTGCCCTCCACTGATTTTATTCCTTTTTGAAACAAAGTTAATTTGCGTTGCATATCTCCTAGCGAAGATAAGATTTTGATGTGCAAAGTGATGAAATGGTGTCCAAAATTTAATATCCAAGCTTCTCATTGCTATGCAATATTGCTAAGTTTCAATGCACCAACGCCTAGAATTTTTTTCCTATCATCCATATCTACTGATTTCCCAGGTGCACTCCATGAAAATAGGATCGTTGCTTCCTAAAAAATGTTTTGATTCAAGCGTTGTTATCGAGGAGAGAATTACTCTTGTTGATCTTTAACTAGCTAGTATTTTGTCTTTATTTGCATTTAATTACAGAGGTGAAATCCTCTATAAATACTAAGCATTTTAATTTAATAGAGGAGGATAGACATTTTGCCAAAAAATATTTGAGTTCTCTACATCAATCAAAATATCATTGGCTTCTATTTCCTAGAGTAGTGTTGTGCACTATCACTTTCTGCCTAGCATTTTTGTTATGTTCATTTCCATTATTAGATAAGTTTAAATTTTGCATCTAAATTTAAGTCCTGATAAAGAGGTGAATACTAAAATGTTTATTGGAAGTTATATTTACAGTCTATGAATGGTTTTGATGCTTTACTTTCTGTTGCATGCTAATTAAAACTCGATCTAATTTTTAGCTGCTAGTTTATCCCCACCTTTCATATTTGGCTCATAGCCATATTTCCCATTCCTTTTTGTCATTTCCCATCTCTATCCTGCTACCCTGAGATTTAAACTAAATTAGATTAGTAAAGTAACTAGTCCTCTTTGGAGATTAACCTGAAGGACATAGCTCTCCTTCAACCTTTCAATGTTGGTTGGGTCTAGGGTGTAGAAGCATTTTTTTCTTAGACAGATTCATGACCAATAATTTTTGGCATGATCGATGGGATGAATAGTCTCCATGTTTTAAGGGAGACTAAGTTTGGTGAATCTCTAGCTTACCTTCATCTAGAAAAATTACTTTGTGAATCTCTTGAGCTGAAGATCTAGATCTCATAACCGGTGGATGTATTTTATGCTAAAGAAGATACCTTGGAGAAATCAAGGTTTGGTGAGAAGCCTTGACCTCATAAGCAAAGAAATAATGTTCACCTGGTTACTTTGAATCAGTAGCAAGGACCATGATATCTGAAGACCATTGCTATAATGACATAGGTATGCTATCCCATATTGAATGATCTTGGCCCTTTAAATCCCCAAAGTTGGCCTGAGATTCCTAAAAGTGTCCGAAATACCCTAACAAAATACAATAGCACTAAGGGAATGACCCGAGAGCACCTTAAAATGTTGCTACTCTAGAAATCATCCATGGCATAACCCATGAAGATATCATGATCATACTTTTGGTCCTGTATCTAGAGCAAAAGGGGCTATAGTGGTACATAATACTCAAGCATAAGAGTATTTTATCATGGGTGGACTTGGTAGGAGAACTAGTCGATACATTTTATGGCTCTCAAGATCCCTTTAAACTCTTGATGCACCTATCCACCAGCACAAGAGCACCTATAGAGAGTGTCACAAACTTCAATGTTTGATTTTGGAGTTGGAGGAGAATTCCAGAGAAGATTCGATCCAAACCTGGACAAGCCCACCTCCACTATATTTAGGCTTTCCACCTGGACATAGGCCTCCTCTTGCAATAATCTAGGGAATTGAGACCCCCTCGAGTCTTTCAGGAAGAAGTACAAGTAGAGCGGCTCTTGCTCCAATTAGGAAAAATACAGTGGAGAGAAAGTACCTTTCCATCACTCTCCAATAGTTGTTGCTCTCATTTATCTTGCACAATATTCACAATGGTAGATCCCTCAAACTATGTGGATGCCTAGAACACAGTTGTGTAGAGCACAAGAGGTGGATCTCATCCAAGACCAACAAATGGATTATGCAAGCACTACTCTAGCAATGAACAATATGGTTTCTTGTAGTTTCCATCAGGAGATGGACCAAGAAGGGGAACAGGCTCAAGTGGTAGATTTTGAGTGTGAAGAAGGCACATTTTTACACCCTTTTTGTGTTTTGAGGTATAACTTGTAAGTATTTATCCAAAACCCAATAAGCATACCTTATCAAGAGGTTGATCCTGAGGAGATCTTGATAGAAGGGTTATTGACAAAAAAATATTTCTATCACATTAACGAGTTAGAGGAACTTGTACTCAAGATTTTGCAACCAATGTACTCTTTCAAGTGGTAGCATTTGCTCTAGCCATCACTGTTAGACTTACAATGGCACTGAGAGGGAGGGGGTGAATAAGTGTAGCTTTTTAAAATTAAATTTGCAACTCTTAAATCTAAAATAATGAAAGCTTAAAACCAGATAAAGCAAATATCAACAAGAGAGCATCACATAACACAAGATGTAACGAGGTTCACCAATTTTGGCTACTCCTCAAAAATAGACTGCTTGGACTTCCATCCAAATCCAGCCTTTGCAAAGCACCAACTTTACAATCAATTTACTAGCACCCATTGGAAGGAGCACCAACCCCTTAATTTATCTACACCAACAGAAAGGAGCACCAACCCCTGATTTACCAGAATCGACTGGAAGGAGCACCAACCCCTAATTTATCTGCACCAATAGAAAGGAGCACCAACCCCTAATTTACCAGCATCGACTGGAAGGAGCACCAACCCCTAATTTATCTGCACCAATAGAAAGGAGCACCAACCCATGATTCCAAGCACCAACTCGAATTCTATATTAGATCTCTCTTGACATAAAAATGCCTTCGCTTTTACAAGACCCTCACTGGTCTATTGCTCACATCAACATCATAGAAGCATAAAGAGAATTGTTAGAGACTCAATATGTTCTATACTCAAATCACAGACTCAACTCAAATAAATCTCATAGAAGCATAAGGAGAATTTTTAGAGACTCAATATGTTCTATTCTTAGCATAAGAAGAAATCTCTTCTGCGCTCTTACAGTCCTGTCTTACAGCTTTCTATTCGTAGCTGCACTATGTCTTTCAGCCGCTCTCTCTTAGCCACGCTCTCTCAGCCATGCTTTCTTAGTCGCGCTCTCTCAACCATGTTGTCTTAGCCATGCTCTCTCGGCTCTGCTCAATGCTCTCTTACAGCCTTGATCTAACCCTCCTTTTTATAGCTTTCTCCTCTATACGGTAGCACTTTTCCACTATGAGAAACAAGCAAACTTCTCCATGCAGTGGCCCTTTTATAGTTCTCTACCTTCATTTCTTACGTCTCTACCTTTATCTCATTTTGTTGCACTTTATTAGCCGTGCTCCTTCTGCCACACTCTATCTGACACACTTTGTCTTTCAACCACTCTCTTTCTGACGTGCTCTATTTACTGCGCTTTGACAACCTTCTCTGCTCACTTTTCAATTCTGAGCTACCCTTTCACTTTTGCATGCAACTGTCCTCATGGCACATTTACTCTTTCAGCAGCGACACTTTAACTCTTTATGACGACACTCTTTTCAATTATTAGCCACACTTTACTTCTGCATGCAACTACCATTTTATAACAATATTTTCATCTTGAAACCCTAAGTCTTCTGTAACTGCCATAATCCCACATGCAGCTTATTAATAGGCACTCCTGTAAGTAACTCCTTTCTGACACAATATTCTTACACACAACCTATCAATATATTTGTCTCTTTAATTGGGATTCTCAGCATAGCCACCGCTCGATGAATTTACTCCGTAACGGACCCTGTAACTGCCGTTGTGACTTCCATTCACTATTCTTATTTTAGCTATAGATTTTATTCTATAACTATAGTTCTGACTCTAGTTAACTCTTCTTATTCTGGCTGTTGATCGTGAAAACATGACATGTCATGATATCATGACACTTTTTGCCTCCTTGTCCTTTTCTCGGCTTGCACCTGCAAAAACATGACATGTCACGATATCGTGACACTTTTCACTTCTTTGCACTCTTCTTGGCATGCACCAACAAAAACAGAACATGTTGCGAATTCGTGACACTTTCGCTGCCTTGTGTCTTTCTCTGCCTTTCGTCTGTGAAAATGGAACATGTCACGAAATCATGACACTTTCGCTACCTTGTGCTTTTCTCTACCTTTCGCCCGCAAAAATGAAACATGTCACGAAATCGTGACACTTTCGCTGCCTTGTGCTTTTCTCTGCTTCAGGTCGTGAAAACCTGACATGTCATGATATCGTGACATTTTTTCTCCTTAGCACTTTTCTTTTCATCGGGTCACGAAAACCTGACATGTCACGATATCGTGACACTTTTTCTCCTTAGCGCTACCTCTTGTAAATTGTCGTGAAATCATGAAACTTTTCCTTGCAAGCTCTTTCTCTCAAACATGTCACAAAATCGTGACACTTTTTTGTCTGTACAATCCTTATTGCAAGTTGTCACAAAATCGTGACACTTTTCTTTGCAAAATCTTTCTTTTCGAACATGTCAGGAAATCGTGACAGTTTTCTTTGCTTGCACCTTCTCTCCGAACATGTCACGAAATCATGAAAATTTTCTTTGCTTGTGCCTTCTCTCCAAACATGTCACGAAATCACGACATTTTTTCTTGTGCTTTCTCTCTCTTCCAACATGTCGCGAAATTGTGATAGTTTTCCTTGTGCTTTCTATCTCTTCTAACATGTCGCGATATCGCAACAGTTTTCCTTTCTTCTCAACATGTCACGATATCACGATAATTTTCCTTGTGCTTTCTCTCTCTTAAAAAATGTCGCGATATCACGACAATATTTCCATCTTCTCAACATGTCGCGATATTGCGACAGTTTTCTTACTTGTATTTTTATTTAAGCTTTTTGCATATGGGCCACTTCGGTCTTCTTGGAAAATCATTGTACATGCTCTGTATGACCTCTGAACTCCTATCCACTGCATCAATTGATCTCTCTATCTGTGTTGACAACAATGACAATACTTTTGCTACACCTAGCTCAACAATCTCCCCCTTTGGAATTGTTGGCAACACACAGGCAATATCCCGTAACTCTTCTCCCCCTTTGACAATAATACCAAAGGGCTGCTGTAAACTCCCCCTGAGTCCAAGACCACTTCATTTCACATTGTCTTCTGAGCATCAACCCTCTGTTGCTCTCAATCCACCCAACCAAAAATATGTCAGCAAGTTCTGAACTGTTACAGCTAAACTTAGCAATCATTTTTGCCTTTTGTGTTCTCTACGCACTCTGCTCTTTTTGCACACTCACTTCGCACACATTCACAACACTTCCTCAAACCACTACAAAAACTAAAAACACACATTAAAAACTATATGACAATATCCCGACTACTTGCCTTTCATCCTCAGATAACCAAACAAATTCATAGGAGCATAAAAATAAGATTTTAAAATTGCTCCCCTTGAGGATGTGCCACCTGGAGTGGCTTAGTGCAATAGCGGAGTAGTCTCCTTCAGTCCAAGGAGACACGATCCCTTTTCTTCTGTCTTTCTCCAGACTTCCTTGAACTTGGGCCGCTCTTTTGCTTTCCACTCTGGTTTGATAGCAGTCTTGGTCATGTGTTTTGATTTTTCTTTTTCGATAGCTTGTGCCTGTCTTTCAGGAAATTTTTTGTTTTGTCTCAAACCATTTGGTTGATATTTTCTTCCCTGATATTTATTTGCTGCAAATGTACTTCGATAGTTTCGAGCAATGTGCCCAAAATTATGACAGTTATAACATTCTACTGCATAATCCATCGAAGGTGAACAGACATTTCTCTTGTGCGGTTGTTTCTTGTGCATCCTTGATGGATGATTATTTTCTTTTCTTTTATGCACATCATATGTTCCCTATCTATGTTGCCCTATTTGTGTCTGATGAAATCTAGGGTTTTGCCTTAGATTAGATACAAAAGTGCTTGGACAGAACTTTGCTATGTGCCCTTGACCATTACATTTAAAACATCGCACATGGTGTTTACTCAGAATAGTAGATGTATTTATACTAGCATAACTCTTTGATCTATTATTAAATCCACAATAAATTGCCTTGTGACCATAATGGTTGCATCTAAAACAATAGCCATTAAAAGCATTATTATGAATAGAGTGAGAGTGATAGAACCTCTTTTGTTGTGGTTGCTTTTCTGTAGATCTCCTTTGAGATTTTCTTCCTTTTGAAGATTCAGCTTCAAGATTTTCTTGCTTTGATCCCTCAGCAATGGACTTCTTCTTCTCTTCAGATTTAGATGATGAAGGTTGTTCAGCTTCACATCCAAGACCAAGCTTACACATGGGGCTTCTTTTTTGCCTTATCATTTTATCTAGCAGCTCTGCGCTCTTCTCAAATTTAAGATTTGCATTGACCTCTTATAGTTGTTTCCTCAATAAAATAATCTCCTCTTCTTGTTTGCAGCAAACAGTCTCTTTCTCATTGATTTGAGACCTGAGAATATCTTCAATCCTTTTGTACTGTTCTACTTGCAACTTTAGATCAACAATAACTTTGTTAGATTCCTCTTCACTTGTGCTGCATACATCATCCTCATCATCCAGGTGTGTCTTCAAGGATTCTTCTAATTTATTGGCCTTTTGAACTTGTATGAAGAGATATTCAATCTCATCCCCATATTCTTCTAACTTCTTGGACATTCTTTTGTTATTTTTCCTTTCTAAACTCAACTCTTCAAGTGCAGCGATCAACTCACCTTCTAGATCTACTTCAAGCTTAAGATTTTTGGAGGAGAATCTACTCTTCTTACCCATTGTGTACTAATCCAAGATCAACCCTGACTGATTTAGCCTGAGACGGGACCTTGGCTCTGATACCAATTGTTAGACTTACAATGGCACTGAGAGGGGGGGTGAATCGGTGTAGCTTTTTAAACTTAAATCTGCAACTCTTAAATCTAAAATAATGAAATATTAAAACTAGATAAAGTAAATATCAACAAGAGAGCATCACATAACACACGATGTAATGAGGTTCACCAGTTTTGGCTACTCCTTAGAAATAGACTGCTTGGACTTCCATCCAAATCCAGCATTTGTAAAGCACTAACTTTACAATCAATTTACCAGCACCCACTGGAAGGAGCACCAACCCCTTAATTTATCTACACCAATAGAAAGGAGAACCAACCCTTGATTTACTAGCATTGACTAGAAGGAGCACCAACCCCTGATTTATCTACACCAACAGAAAGGAGCACCAACCCCTGATTTACCAGCATCGACTGGAAGGAGCACCAACCCCTGATTTATCTACATCAATAGAAATTAGCACCAACCCTTGATTCCAAGCACCAAATCATAATTCTATATTAGATCTCTCTTGACATAAAAATGCCTTTGCTTTTACAAGACCCTCACTGGTCTATTGCTCACATCAACATCATAGAAGCATAAAGAGAATTGTTAGAGACTCAATATGTTCTATACTCAAATCGTAGACTCAACTCAAATCAATCTCATAGAAGCATAAGGAGAATTGTCAGAGACTCAATATGTTCTATTCTCAGCATAAGAAGCAATCTCTTTTGCGCTCTTATAGCCCTGTCTTACGGCTTTCTTTTCACAGCCGCACTTTGTCTTTCAGCCGCTCTCTCTCAGCCACACTCTCTCAGCCATGCTTTCTCAATCGCACTCTCTCAGTCACACTGTCTTAGTCATGCTCTCTCAGCTCTGCTCAATGCTCTATTATAGCCTTGATCTAGCCCTCCTTTTTACAACTTTCTCCTCTATACGATGGCACTTTTCCACTATGAGCAGCAAGCAAACTTCACACAACGACCTTTTTATAGTTCTCTACCTTCGCTTCTTACGTCTCTACCTTTATCTCATTTTTTTGCACTTTATTAGCCGTGCTCCTTCTACCACACTCTCTCTAACGCACTCTGTCTTTCAACCACTCTCTTTCTGACACACTCTATTTACTGTGCTTTGATAGCCTTCTTTACTCACTTTTCAATTCTAAGCTACCCTTTCACTTCTACACGCAACTGTCCTTGTGACACATTTACTCTTTCAACAGCAGCACTTTAACTCTTTGCGGCGGCACTCTTTTCAATTCTGAGCTGCACTTTACTTCTGCATGCAACTACCCTTGTATAAAAATATTTTCATCTTGAAACCCTAAGTCTTCTGTAACTACCATAATCTCACATGTAGCCTATTAATAGCCACTCCTGTAAGTAACTCCTTTTTGACACAATATTCTTACATGCAACCTATCAATATATTTGTCTCTTTAATTGGGATTCTCAGCATAGCCATCGCTCGACGAATTTACTTTGTAACGGACCCTGTAACTGTCGTTGTGACTTTCGTTCACTATTCTTATTTTAGTTGTAGATTTTATTCTGTAACTGCAGTTCTGACTCTAGTTAACTCTTCTTATTCTGGTTGTTGACTGCAAAAACATGACATGTTGTGATATCGTGACACTTTCTGCCTCCTTGTCCTTTTCTTGTCTTGCACCCATGAAAACATGACATGTCATGATATCGTGACACTTTTCACTTCTTTGCACTCTTCTCGACATGCACCAGTGAAAATAGAACATGTCACGAAATCGCAACACTTTCGCTGTCTTTCGTCTGCGAAAATAGAACATGTCATGAAATCGCGACACTTTTGTTGCCTTGTGCTTTTCTTTGCATTATGCCCGTGAAAATGAAACATGTCACAAAATCGTGACACTTTCACTACCTTGTGTTTTTCTCTGCTTCAGGTTGTGAAAACCCGACATGTCGCGATATCGTGAAATTTTTTCTCCTTAGCAATTTTCTTTTCATCCGGTCACAATAACCTGACATGTCGTGATATCGTGACACTTTTTCTCCTTAGCGCTTCCTCTTGCAAATTATCGTGAAATCATGACACTTTTCCTTGTAAGCTCTTTCCCTCAAACATGTCACAAAATTGTGACACTTTTCTCATACATACAATCCTTCTTGCAAATTGTCATGAAATCGTGACACTTTTCTTTGCAAGCTCTTTCTTTCCAAACATGTCACAAAATCATGACAGTTTTCTTTGCTTGTGCCTTCTCTTCGAACATATCACGAAATCATGACAGTTTTCTTTGCTTGCGCCTTCTCTCCAAACATGTCACGAAATCATGATAGTTTTTCTTGTGCTTTCTCTCTCTTCCAACATGTCACGAAATCATAATAGTTTTCCTTGCACTTTCTCTCTCTTCTAACGTGTCATGATATCGTGACAGTTTTCCTTTCTTCTCAACATGTCGCAATATCATGATAGTTTTCCTTGTGCTTTATCTCTCTTAAAACATGTCATGATATCATGATAGTATTTCTAGCTTCTCAACATGTCGCGATATCGTGACAGTATTTCCAGCTTCTCAATATGTCGTGATATCGCGACAGTTTTCTTACTTGTCTTTTTCTTTGAGCTTTTTGCATATGGGCCACTTTGGTCTTCTTGGAAAATCATTGTACATGCTCTGTATGACCTTTGAACTCCTGTCCACTGCATCAATCGATCTCTCTATCTGTGTTGACAACAATGACAATACTTTTGCTACACCTAGCTCAAAAATCAATGCAATAAACACTCAAATAAGACTCCTATGTGGTAAATCTCTTCATCATATTATTCATTTATTGTATGGGTACTAATATGCATGATAACCTACCACATTGCATCTTGTTCGCAACCCAAAAAACTTTAGAAAGAGGACATCCAGACTTCAAATCTCAATTGAAGTACAATCAAATTTGGTCCGAACATTGTAGATTCACCAGATAAGCACCCAAATCTAGGTTTGTAGTGGTGGTATGCCAATCATGTCACAAAATTTTGTGTAAATAGTGTAAATAGGCCAACTAATAAATAAAGTGTTGAGGGCACTAAATGGTGTGATCCTAAAAACAAAATCTAATGTTGCAACCACCCACATCATCGACTCAAATGGTGGTGGAGACTATAGGTACGTATTTTCTCTTCTCTTAATAATGAGCATTTGGTGATCATTTCTCTTCATTATATAGTACCTACTTCAACTTCACTTTCTTTTTTGTACCCACCACTTCTATTTTCCTCCTTGTTTCATAGTCATCAGTCACCAATGCTCCTTTCACCATTTCCATTTCTTCCATTCCTCCATATTTTAGTTTGTTGGCTTCTATACCTAACTCATTTTCTATTCCACTATCATCTACCTCATATTCCACCCCCATTAATAATCTCATCATCACTGTAAGTACACTAACCCCATAAAGAGTGAGAAAACCTATGTCCCCATCCATTTTTGTGAAGAACACAAGATTATATTGAGAGGGTGGTGAACAATATAAGACCACTTTTTACTTTTCTTTTTGAATCAATATTATGCAATGTATATATATCAATATCAACAATATTAATCAAAACAATGCATAAATCACCACATAGAATAGAGACACCAATTTTTTGTGGTTCACCCAATGTGGGCTACTCCACGGAGAAAATATTTCACTAAAATTTTCTCAATAAATATCTTGCTAATCCTTTCCCTATTACAATGTTTATGGATCTCTATCCAAAGGAGACACCAATCCCCTAATCAAGTTTGTGGATCTCTATCTAGAGGATAACTCTTTTCTCCTTAGCTCTGACTAGTGATCTTCTAGAAGAACTGCTGCCCCCACTACTCTGGCTAATGGATCTCTATCCACCGAAGAGTCCTATCCTCACTATCTTGGCTAATGGATCTCTATACACTGAATACTGTCATCCTCTATACTCTATCACCTTCAAATATCTATCTCAAATATACACTAAACACAATCCTTTGGTCTAGCACAAATATGATCAATCTCTATCTCTGGTCTGACACAAACTTGTTCTTAAATATACACCAAAATATATCCTCAATATTTGTCCTCTGATCTACACTAAACATAGTCCTTCAGTCTAGCACAAATATGTCCTCAATCTCTATCCTCAAGCCTTAACATAAATTTTAAATCAATCTTAAATCAAATTTGCTAGATATGCCCCAAAACTTAACTCAAGGTTTGAACAGATAAATAAATCAACTCTGCTCACAAGTCTTCTTAAATACTTATCTCAATTCTACCTTGTAAGCTTCCACAAAATCTCACACTAATCTGTCCACAAGTCCTCTCTAGAACTTGTCCAAATATGCTCAACAAGTCCTCACTAGAACTTGTCCAAATCTACTCAATAAGTCCTCACTAGAACTTATCCAATTCTACTCTCAATCTGTATTGTAAGCTTTCATAAAAGCTCACACAAATATATCCACAAGTCTTCTCAAAGACTTACCTCAAATCTGCTCAACAAGTCCACACTAGAACTTGTCCAATATCATAGAAACATAAAGAGAATTGTTAGAGACTCAATATGCTTCACATTCATCACAATGCTCAATCACTTTCAATCACTCTTTTAGAAACATATAGATAATTTTTAGAGACTCAATATGCTTTACATTCACCTCAATGATCAATCAATTTTAATCACTCTTTTAGAAACATACACAGAATTGTTAGAGACTCAATATGCTTCACACTCACAAACTCTCAATCACTTTTAATCTCTCTTTTATCACATAAACATATAGATAATTGTTAGAGAGTCAATATGTTTCAAACTCATAAACATTCAACCTCTTTCTTAAATCAATTTAGAATATAGATTTTTTTTTCATAGAACTTGAACTATCACTTCACACATCCACTTGACTAGGCTCAACCAACCCTACTCAACCAATCACTCAATGAAATAATCCTTGCTCACAAACTCTAGTCCAAACATATGAACACTCACTCAATGTTTCTAACAATGCTTATCAACCAATCTCACTTAACAATAATACTCACGTTCTTTGCAAACCCTAGGTCAAGTTCACTCAGCTTAATCACTTCAATAAAAATGCTTATAAAACAAGGTTTTATCAACAACTCTCAATTCCAGAAAACCTTGAAGCATTAATTCAAAACACATTTAACAATGCTTACCAAAAAATCACTTTCACTCCAAATTTGCATTCACAACATTCAAAAATCACTCACTAGGAATAATATGCCCATACATTTTGTTTGATGTAGAAGTTCCCTTGGAAATACTGTTTAAATCACAATTTCCTTCTTTCCAATTTCAATGGTTAGATGACAAAATATCACTCCAACATTTTCTCAAAATATTCCTTAGACAAAAAAACACTCAAAGCTCAAATACACATTATTGATCCTACTTGTAATTAACATTCATCAAATCATGCACAAAAATAATTACTTGGTTACACCTTATAATCTCCAACTTAAAATAATATCCAACACCACAAAAACCACAACCAATATTTCTAAAACACCTTTATTTCCTTTTCAAACCCTAAAGCAAATAATACCAAAAATTTATTTTGCAATAACCTTTTAAGTCCCCAAAAACCTCATATACCAAATAAAATATGTAAAAATTAATTTTCAAAACCTCAACAACCTTCTCCAAAAATTTTGACATTCAAACTTAAATTTATACCTTGTTATCCTTCAAAAAGGGTTTTGGCATGATTCGATCTGTCGTCTCCCCAAGAACCAAGAACCATAGCGCTTTGGAGTCCATCATGTGGGCTAGAGGCACCCATGTGAAGGAATTCAAACTTACTTCCCTTTCAACCTTACTCCATCACATTTTCCAGAAAAAAACAAACTGATCCTCTATGGGGATTTGAACCTGCTCCTGTTGCTACCCTAACATCTTGCCACTACTGTGGTTGCCAACTACGTTACCAATAGTTGGTGACCAAGGCTCCCTCCTTGGTGGATGATATGATATCACCTCCTCTTAGAACTTTTTAACAATTAAAATATCTTTGTTGCACACATGATTCACATGAAATTTGCATAGCATAGGATATTATTCAAAAGTATTAGAGATTTTGGTAAGGTGGGTAATTCCCAATTTATACACATGATAAATGTTCTTCCCACGTCGGCGCTAGAAATTTGAATTTGAATTTCAAATTGATTTTAATAACCCTCCTTAGGGTTAGTTAAAAATTAATATAAATTAATCTTATAACTAATATCAAAATTAATTAATAATTAATTTAAATAACTTAAGTAAATTAAATTATAAATTAATTTATAGTAAAAATTATATAAATTAATTTATAATTAATTTAAAACTCCCCTTTATTATATTATAAAAATATTATAATATTATTCACTTGGGATTTTTGCACTTTAGACCATATCTAACTTCTTGAAATCGGGTCTTGATCAATAGAAACTAGAGAACCTGAAACTAATGCTGCTCACTGAAATTGCCACTGATTAGTGCTGAAAGCTTGACATAAATGACCACTCACTCTTGACATCAATGATAACTTATCTACTCAAAATGTCCAACAATATCCCCCTTTGTCATTGATGGTAACCCAAATTTGTTTTACAAAACTCTTGACCTTTTTTTTGTTCTGCTCCCCCTAGGACATTGCTTCCCTTGACTCAGTGCTCTCTATTAAACCAAATATCTCCCCATTACTCAAATATCTCCTCCTTTGACATAAATGGCAAAGGGTCATGTTTGGGCCTCTGGTCTAATAATGAGCCTCTTAGCTTATCTCATCCCCCACCTCTTCTTGAGGTGGTTAATTTTGGGGTGGGAGTATTTCTACTCCCAACGAGCACTGGTATTTACCTTTGTTATCTTTCCTTATCATCTGATCCTTCTGATGCCTTTGGTTGTTCCTGTTCATGTCCATTTTCTAGTTCCTGTCCATGTTCTTATTCTTGTTCATGTCCTTATTCCTATTCCTATTCATGTCCATATCCATATTTCTATTCCTGTTCCTGTTCCTTTTTGTATCCATATTCATTTCCATATTCTTGTTCCTTTTATTATTCCTATTCATGTTCATGTTTGGTTCTGGAATGTCTGCTCTACACCACTTTGTTGTATGTCCATAATTATTGCACTTATAACACTTAATGTTATTATTCCTTGGAGGTGCAAATATCCTAGGATTTCTCCTAGTGAAGCCATCTCTATTTCTATTATGTACCTTGCAATTCATTGCCTTGTGACCAAAATGATTACATGAGTAGCAATACCCATGGAAAACTACCTATATTTGAAGTTCCCATATTCTTGTCTTTCATGTGTCCTGCATTGTGAAGCCATGTGCCCAAATACATGACATGAAAAACATCTTCCATTGAAGTTTCCTTGTCTTGACCTAATTGGTCTCTTAGTCTCTCTTAACCTATTCTGATTGTTGTTCCATTTGTTTCTCCTTTGTGCATTATTTTTTTCCTTGTTGAAATTTCTGTTGTCCAACTCATCCTTAGAAGTCTCAATTTCTCTTACACTATCTTCTTTTGAAGTTAATTCTTCTAAAGTTTCTTCTTCTTCAGAACTTAAGGTTGACTCTTCTTCTTGTTTCTTTTGAGCCTGTTCAAAACCAAGACCTATTTTATTTATTGACCTTCTTTGTAGCTTGATCATATTATCTACAATATTTCAAAGGGGTTGTTACGGATAGGGCTAGAAGTCCCATCCTCTTAGACAAACCCAAGACTACCCAAGGCTTGGGTAGCAATAGGAAGCACCACCTGGGGCAGAGGATGATTCAAAGAAACATGGCATAATATGAAACTCATTAATCCCTGGTGGATGGGAGGGTAAGATGAGTTCTTGCTCTTTTCGATAGTGAGGCCAAGGGAGTAGACAATATAGTGAAGAATACAAACCTGCTTGGCATCCCTCAGGTGGTTTACAAAATTGATGTGGAAACTATGGAGAGGCTTTTTGGGATCATCGCAAGTAACATATTGAAGGATGGGGATGATGGCAAGATTCCAAGGTTTAGGGAGGGTCGAGCAAAGGAGGGCTGACTTATTCCACCCAAGGTTTCATCCTTTGTTATGGAATTGCTCCAATTCCTCTTCCCAATTGTGATGATCATGTTGAATGTTAAGACCTACCACCAACAACCTAGTGATCTCACTTATAAGATCAATGGATATTTTAAAATTTAGCCCCCTCACCACAACCTCACCCTAGTTCTAGGAGTCCACAAAGGCACGGGTGATATCATCTTTGGGTCCTTGGAATTTTTGGAGGAAAGGGAGCATACCCTTGGCCTTCATAAAAATCATGGCTTCGTCAAACAAGGAAAGATCAATCAGATTGACATAAGGAGAAGCCATGGATTCAGAACAAACACACACACCAGGAGGGAAGCCAGACAACTCTACACCACACTCCAGGGGACACCTTACACCAAAATACAAGACTCACCCAAAAACCACTAGATTAAATAGACTTTCTTTGGATATGAGCCTCGCATGCATGCGGAGAGATCCATCATTACCAAAGATAGCATTAGATCCAGGATGGTGGTAAATATTGATGTTGAGGTGGACACGCAACCTTCGAAGGTGCCATGTGTTGCTGAAGGTAGTGGCACCTTTGGTAGTTATGTCTAGAAAGGTGGGCTAGAGCATCCTCTCGATGTGCTCGAGAGAGGGCCAATGGTGATATTTGCTTGGGCATGTCGGGCCCGCCCAAATCTTAGCAGGGGAGATGAAAAAAACATCCACCTGTCTTCGACCTTTGCCAAGCATGAGGGATGGTATCGAAGATCTGCTAGACTACCTTCCAAGGGACTTTGGGAAAATATCATTCCCGTCATACCTACCATGAACCATCATGATAGGTGTGCCAATTGGGTCCGGTGGCACAGGTGTCATGGCTCTCCCCGAGCCTGACCACCTAGGCCCGATCCTTACATCACGCTTATATGGAGACATTAATAATATCTAGGTTGGTGATCTTCTCAATGTCCACTGGAAAAATTTGATGCCATACCACAAGATATGTGGACTTTAAACCTTTGTTTGCTAAGTGATCAGCTAGACCATTGCCCTCATTGTATGTATGCTTGAACTGAACCTAGTTCCTCCGATGAAGGATGCTTTTGGGCTAAGTGATGATATTGTAAACCTTCCATGCTACAACCTTGTAAGTTGTCATGTAGTTGATAATGTTCAAAGAGTCCCCTTCAAAAACCAAGGGATGGGGATCCTCCATCATGAGCTCGAGTCCTCTCAGCAATCCTCCAGCCTATGCGACATGATTGGTTTGACGCCCTAAGTTTCTACAGAAAGCCTTTACAAGATTTCCATTATGATCTCATACTAAACCACCCACAGCGACCGCTCCTGGGTTGCCATGAGATGCCCCATAAGAATTTAGCTTCAACCACCCATGAGGAGGCATGACCCACCTGACGTCCTTCTTGGAAATCTGTGGATCCTCCCACTCCTTAATCTCCCTGGATAACTTAAAGGATTTGAACAAACCTTCTTCGAACACATGTTTGGGCCAAGGGCTAGGAATAATCTTGGCATTATCAATGGAAAAGGCGATGGCCCTATGAGCAACTGAGGGAGGATCCCTAGGGGGTGACCGAAGATCCGACCATTGCATTCTAACCATACCTACCAAAAAAAGTGGTGGAGGCAAGCATTCCATATGAAATGAAGCTTGGGGTTTTTAAAAGGATTGTCCCATTGGAAGAAAGCCTCATTGATGGTCTTTGGGGAAACCCATTGGATCTGGAATGTGGAGAGGATGGCGCCAAGGACCGACCCAGTGTAGCCACAATGTAGGAAGAGATGGTCAGAGGACTCACAAGAAGACTTGCACAAGTAGCATATATTGGCTAAAGCAAACCCACTCTTGT
The DNA here is from genome assembly GCA_028583015.1 of Wollemia nobilis. Taxonomy (NCBI): domain Eukaryota; kingdom Viridiplantae; phylum Streptophyta; class Pinopsida; order Araucariales; family Araucariaceae; genus Wollemia; species Wollemia nobilis. Next base: position 6,008,172 of record JAQPPZ010002530.1, read on the forward strand.
GAATATTTTCAATAGTGAGGGATTTGTTCTAAAAAGCAATACAACAAAAGAAATTTACCTTTGGGATAACTCCTTTCCTCCAGATCAAGTTGTAAGGAAAGTCCAAAATTGGTCCTTTGCACTGAATCCCATAGGCATTTTTGATAGATAAACCCCCATCATCGGTCCCCCTCCATATCTATCTGTTCAGTCTTCTACTAGTGGGTATGATGATGTCCTTGAGAATTGAGGATAGGAAGTTGGCCTCTAACTCTAGCACTTCTACATTGATGACTTTCCACTACAGGGAGCCATTTCTCCATTCAATGAAATCGACCACCTTCTGCCCAACATTGTTATCTAGGAAACTTTTAAGTTGAGCCAACCCAATTTGTTTTGACAGAGGATACTCTAGGGCCCACCTGTCCTTCCAAAAGTCTATACTTTGACCTTCCCCAAGGATCCACCTGATGTCATTTTGGATCAACTATCTGGATTGACCAATGGCTTTCCAAAAAGTCGACCCCCTAGTGGGAATTCCACCCTCAAGAAGGGGAGTGTTGTTGAGGTATTTCCTCCTAAAAATCCTAACCCATTCGACAAGTTCTTTGACTAGGATCCTCTAGGTGTGCTTGGAAATGAGTGCAAGGTTCATCATGGCCATTATTCTGAGCCCTAACCCATCTTGCTTTTTGCTTTTGCATACTTTATCCCACGCTACCAGCCTAGATTTATCTTCATTTCCTGACAAAAGGAAATTTTGTTGAGCCTGCTGGATCTTAATAAGAACTGAGGCAGGCACTCTGAAAATAGACATGAAGAAATTTAGAATCCCTTGGAGGCAAGCCATGGTAAGGGTTGCCTTGGTATCTTGGGATAGGAACTTGCCTTTCCATGACACCAATTTTTTGTGGATCCTCTCAATAACCATATTCCACATCCCTTTGCACACCCACAAAAAAGTGGGAGGCCAAGATAGGTGGTGGGAAGGTAGTCAATTGAGCAGCCTAGGATCCTTGCAATCTAGACTTTACGTCTGGCTGAGCTGTTGATGAGAAAGATCTTGCTTTTGATGTAATTTAATTTTTTGTCAAAAGCCTTCTCATAGAGACCAAGGATTCGTTTGATGGATTTAGCTTGAGCTACTGATGCAATGGTGGACAAAAGTGTGTCATCCACAAACTACTGATGGGTGATCGCATCACCCTCGAAGGTAGGTATGATCCCCGTTATCTTCTTCTAAAATTGGCCATCCTTGAGAGCTCTTCCTAATGCTTCTACATGGATAATGAGAAGGATGGGGGATAAAGGATCCCCTTGGTGTAAACCTCTTGAACTTTGAAAGAACCCAGCAAGGGAGCCATTGACTAGAATTGAGAACTAGGGAGAGGAAATGTAGCCCTGGATGAGATCAACCCACAAAGGGTGGAAGCCAAACTTGAGAAGGATTTTCTAAAGAAAGCATCTGTCAACCCTATATAAGGCTTTATTCATATCCAACTTAAGAAACATGGGAGCCTTCTTAGACATTGATGTCGAATGCAGGGTTTCATGGATCAAGATGACCCCATCCAGGATGTTCCTCCCTTTAACCGAGTTGCCTTGGGATTTGTCAATGATGAGGGGAAGAATGGCCTTCTGCCTATTGGCCATAACCTTGGTCAAAACTTTGTAGATGACATTGCATAGGCTTATGGGCCTATAATCAGAGATGGATTTGCAAGCAGAGACTTTTAGGATGAGGGTCAAGAAAGTGGAATTGAAACTACGAGGGATGACTTTGGTTTTCTAAATTTCTCTAATAGAATTACAAACATCAATTTCCACCACATCCCACATAGTTTGGAAGAACCTTGGTGATAAACAATCCGATCCAGGGGATTTATCAGGTTGCATTGAAAACAAGGCCTCTTTAACTTCATTGCAGGTGAAGGGATCCACCAGTCTGGAGTTCAAGTCATGAGGAACGATGCTGGAGATATTGGCAAGGAGAGTATCCTGAGCTTGACTGTCATCCTTTGAGGCACTTCCCAAGAGGTGCTAGAAGAAAGATATTGCTTTGGTCCTGATCTCCATAATATTAGTGGACACTGATCCATTGTTGTACATGATCTACTTGATCTTGTTGGATGCCCTGTGCCACATGGTGGAGGTATGAAAGAACCTTGTATTGGCATCGCCTTCCTTGACCCATAGGTCTCTTGATTTCTACCTCCAGAAAGTTTCCTCTCTGGCCAAGATATTATGGAATTCTGCTAGGAGGTTTCTTTCCTCCTCCCTAGTGGGGCTGCTATGGTCCCCTACTTCGATTATCCTTTCTATGTCATGAATTTTCTCAGTAATATCTTTCTTGTTGGCAAAAATGTTGCCAAAGACCTTCCTATTCCATATTTTTAGGTTTTCTTTGACCATATTCAACTTTTGAGCCAGATGAGAAGTGGCAGACCCTATGACACTTTGATGCCATCAAGAGGACACTTTATTTTTGAAATCCTTATGTTGGTTCCACATGGCTTCGAAACAAAAAGGATTTTTAAAGGAGGGAGGCCTACCAAATTCAAGGAGGATGGGATTGTGGACTAATTCGATCTGAGGTAAGGCCAGTGGAGTGGCATCACCAAACCATGGGATAGCTTCTTGAGAAATTAGGATCCTGTCCAACTTGACCTGGATGAGTCTGCTATCAATCCTCCTATTACTCCAAGTAAAAGAGGATCCTTTGAGCTAAACATCCATGAGCTCATTAGTATTAACAAACCCTCTGAAGTCCTCCATGCTTATGCTATAAGAATCGTTGCCTCCTCTCTTTTCAAATGGATGAAAAGGACTATTGAAGTCCCCTACTAATATCTAATGAAAGGTGTTAAAGTTGGTTCTCATTTGAGTTACTATTTCCCACATTGTGACCCGCTCACTGGGTGAGTTTGGGGCATAAATATTTGACAGAATCCAAGACTGCTTACTGGTCTTGGAGAGAAACAAAATGTTTAGGATCCTGTTTGCATTTTTGCCACATTGATTCTCATTGATTAATGCATTAGTGTATTGTTGGAAATCTGACCTTTGACTTCAGCTTTGATGCAGCTTGGGTGAAAAAAGGAGAAAAAATGAGCAAAAAATGACTAAGTCTGAAAACTGCAGCGATGCGCTGACATGTCGCAGAATCGCGGTCAACGCAGTCAACGCAGGCAGGTTGGGCGGAACCGTCGCGATATCACGACATGTTCCGAAATCGTGGGTCGGTCGACGTCAAAAGCATTAAGTCGAAAAATTGCAGCGATTCGCTGACATGTCAGCGAATCGCGACACTGGCGGCTTCAGAGGAACAAAGTTAAAATCTTGCAGCGCGTCGCTGACATGTCAGCGAATCGCGACGAAAAATGGCGGTTGATGCGGAGAGAAGAAACATGTAGCGAAATCGCTACATGTTCCGTTTTCGTGGGGCAGAGCGCAGGGAGGAGCAAGAGGGAGCCGGACATGTAGCGATATCGCGACATGTTTCGGAATCGCGGGTCTTCAGCAGCGAAGCGTACGGCGTAAAATTATGTCACGATTTCGCGACCCGTCGCGATTTCGCGACCCGTCGCGTTTTCGTGACCTGCGCAGTTTTCCTGCCAAGTGCAGTGTGAACGGCCGAGGAGATATTTTTGGGTTTCGACGATTTAATGCTGACCCAAATTTAATAATTTGCAGATTTCCAATGCGGTTAAGGTCAAAGAGTGCCCAGGCTACCAAAATTAAAGGGTTTATTGGTTTGAAGTTGCCGTTCGTGGATTAATTCAACGGTTTTTCATGCACATATTCAAAGAATCGAATTTAATGAAGGGCCGCAAGCGTTTCATGGAATTTAATTTTTATTTCTTCGAGACTGCGATTAAGGGGATCATGTTCCTCGTTTCCTTCGCATGATTGTAGATCTCAAGAAGGTCGGTTTAAAATATTTAATGCTGCAAAGAGGACGGACCTCTATAAAAACCAATGTAATTCGCATTTCAAAAGGTTGGAAAAATTTTGCTAAAAGCTGGAAGTGCATTTGCAAGAATAAATTATTGGCTTAGGATTTTTCAAGCAGTTGTTTGGGTGATTGTCTTTTCTGTTCGTTGCATTTCTAATCGAATTTATATTCCTTGAGTGCTATTACATTCAAATTCTGCATATTGGATTTGAATCTTGCTTGTAAGGATATGATTCCTGGAGTGTAATATTGGAGAGATTTTCTGCATACAGTTGTGTGGGAGTGGAGTCATTATATTCTATTGCTTGTTGTTGCCGCACTTTAAGTTTTTTGCTGTTGTTCTTCCAATCCCATAACTCCGGCCTGTGGCCATATTTCATTTCTTTCTGCAACTTTTAATTTCTTTCCAGCAACCCTTATCTTCAAACATAAATTTAGATTGGTAAAGGGAACCAGCCCACTCTGGAGATTGGTCTGGGAGCCATTTCTTGCTTCCAGCCTTTCAATGTTGGCCAGGTCTAGGGTGCAATTATAAAATCCTTTCCTGTGGCAGATTTTGGACCAACAGTTTTTGGCACGCCCGGTGGGACAGACTGTTTCTGTCTCCAAGAATTCATAATCGGTGGGATACGCATAATTTTCCAAAGTGATAAACCCACCGGTGCCAACAATTTTTGGCACGCTTTTAACACCCGGAGGTCTCAAGATTTGATGAGTTGTCTTGACCTCATAGCGGAGATTTTTAAGTTCATCTGGCGACTTTGCTGAGTTGAAGATCTATTCGTGGACGCCTATTTTTTTAAAAAAAAAAAAGTTCAAAGAATGTTTTTTCTGGCGACTCTGACTTAATGGCGATGGCCGTGATTCCGTAGACCACTGCCACAAAGGCGAGGGTTTTTTCTCGATGGGATGATCCTGGCCCTCTGAATCTCCAAGTTCGGCATGAAATTCCCGAAGGTGCCCTGAAGAACCTAGAAAAATATGATGGTACCAAAGGCATGGCTCTGGCACATGTTGAAGACATTGCTATTCTGTCCATGATCCATGTCATAGAACACGAAGATGTCATGATCCGACTTCTGGTTCAGTATTTGGAAGGAAGGGCATTGCAATGGTACAGATTGCTCAAATGTCAAAGTATCAGCTCATGGGACGATCTAGCGGGAGCACTAATCAAAATATTTGACGAAGATCCTTTCTACAGTTCTTTGGATCTCTACCAATTTTTCATGTACATCAAGAGAGCACCTCAAGAAAGCATCACGGACTTCAATGTTCGATTCTTGAGAAGCTGGAAGAGAATTCCAGAGAAGATCCGTCCATCACCCACCCAAGCCCACATCTTATATGTTCGAGCTTTTAATTCTGACATAGGTCTCTTTTTGCTGCAGTCAGGTGAACAACGGTTCCCACAAATCTTTGAGGAAGCAGTGCGAGCAGAACAGCTGTTGCTCTTATCGAGAAAGTTACCGTGGGGAGAAACTCCATTACCTTCTCCGGTGGTTGCTGCTCTTGTTTACCCTGCACATTCATGCCAGATCCCTGAGATGCAGTCATGTGGAGTTCAAGGGACAGATCTCGTCCAAAGTCAAGGATTGGAACATGCAAGCACTTTTTTAGCAATGAACAATATGATTGCTTGCAATTTTCATCAAGAGATGGGCCAAGTAGAAGAACAAGTGCAAATTCCAGAGCCTGAGGAGATCCCAGAATCCGATTTCTCACTTGAAGAGCCCTGTGATCACATCAAGGAGTTAGAGGAGCCTATACTCAACCCATATCCAGTAAAGTCTGCAAAGTGGTGGTGTTGGTTCCAGCCACTACATCCGGTACCTGAAGAAGTCCTCCATATGGGTACTAGTAAGAAGGATAATATGCTGCATTGCATCTTGTTCGCACCATGGAGAACTTCAGGAAGGAGCCAGCCCAATTTCAAGGACCGAATTAAGTATGATCAGATCTGGTTGGGACATTGCAGATTTACCGGATAACATTCTGAGATTGGATGTCTGGTGGCGACATGCCAATCATGTCGTGAATTATTGTATATAGTATTTTGAAAAAAACAAAAAAAATAGAAAAAAAAAGAAAAAAAAAAAAAAAAGAGTGGTATTGTTTTTATTTGTTCATCTCGGCTCTTGTTGCCTGCGAGCCGTAGATGCTTGTTTTTCCTTTGTTTTTCTCCTCCCAACAGTTTGGTGGCTTTCTAGCACTTTCTTCTTTTCCCTTCCCCGTTTCTTCTCTTTCCTTTCTTCATCTTCTTCCTTCTTTTTCTTCTGCATTAAAACAAAATAAGCCACAGCTGTTGTTTCTTTTTCCTTTTCTGTTTTTCCCCGTCCCTTCTTATCCCTTTCCTCTAAGTTCAGTCTTTTACGCATTTGTAAACAGTCTAGTTCATTTCATTTCACAGCTTTCCTAGTTCCATTCCCACTCCATAACTTCGTTCATTTTCATATCACTCCATTGCAGTCACCGCTTGCGCAATCGCAAGAGCTCACTCCATCATCGCGTTCCATTAGTCATTTCATAATCAGTTATATGCGGTTCTTCCAGTTCTAGTTTTCAATTTTTCAGCAGAACATGTATTGCAGCAGCTTGTTTACAGTTCGGATATGACTCTGTGCCCAATGGACTAAGGCCTGGATTCTTGCATACAGCGAGCTGTATACCCCGCGAGCCGCCAAGAATGTTGGCATTTTTGCCACATTGATTCTCATTGATTAATGCATTAGTGTATTGTTGGGGATCTGACCTTTGACTTCAGCTTTGATGCAGCTTGGGTGAAAAAAGGAGAAAAAATGAGCAAAAAATGACTAAGTCTGAAAACTGCAGCGATGCGCTGACATGTCGCAGAATCGCGGTCAACGCAGTCAACGCAGGCAGGTTGGGCGGAACCGTCGCGATATCGCGACATGTTCCGAAATCGCGGGTCGGCGGGCAAAAAGCATTAAGTTGAAAACTTGCAGCGATTCGCTGACATGTTAGCGAATCACGACACTGGCGGCTTCAGAGGAACAAAGTTAGAATCTTACAGCGCGTCACTGACATGTCAGCGAATCGCGATGAAAAATAGCGGTTGATGCGGAGAGAAGAAACATGTAGCAAAATCGCTACATGTTCCATTTTCGCGGGGCAGAGCGCAGGGAGGAGCAAGAGGGAGCCGGACATGTAGCGATATCGCGACATGTTCCGGAATCATGGGTCTTCAGCAGCGAAGCGTACGACATAAAATTATGTCACGATTTCGTGACTCGTCGCGATTTCGTGACCCGTCGCTTTTTCGCGACCTGCGCAGTTTTCCCGCCAAGTGCAGTGTGAACGGCCGAGGAGATATTTTTAGGTTTCGACGATTTAATGCTGACCCAAATTTAATAATTTGTGGATTTCCAATGCGGTTAAGGTCAAAGAGTGCCCAGGCTACCAAAATTAAAGGGTTTATTGGTTCGAAGTTGCTGTTCATGGATTAATTCAACGGTTTTTCATGCACATATTCAAAGAATCGAATTTAATGAAGGGCCGCGAGCGTTTCATGGAATTTAATTTTTATTTCTTCGAGACTGTGATTAAGGGGATCATGTTCCTCGTTTCCTTCGCATGATTGTAGATCTCAAGAAGGTCGGTTTAAAATATTTAATGCTGCAAAGAGGACGGACCTCTATAAAAACCAATGTAATTCGCATTTCAAAAGGTTGGAAGTTTTGCTAAAAACTGGAAGTGCATTTGCAAGAATAAATTATTGGCTTCGGATTTTTCAAGCAGTTGTTTGGGTGATTGTCTTTCTGCTTCGTTGCATTTCTAATCGAATTTATATTCCTTGAGTGCTGTTACATTCAAATTCTGCATATTGGATTTGAATCTTGCTTGTAAGGATATGATTCCTGGAGTGTAATCTTGGAGAGATTTTCTGCATACAGTTGTGTGGGAGTGGAGTCATTATATTCTGTTGCTTGCTATTGCCACACTTTAAGTTTTTTGTTGTTGTTCTTCCGATCCCATAACTTCGGCCTGTGGCCATATTTCCCATTTCTTTCTGCAACCTTTTAATTTCTTTCCAGCAACCCTTATCTTCAAACAAAAATTTAGATTAGTAAAGGGAACCAGCCCACTCTAGAGATTGGTCTAGGAGCCATTTCTTGCTTCCAGCCTTTCAATGTTGGCCAGGTCTAGGGTGCAATTATAAAATCCTTTCCTGTGGCAGATTTTGGACCAACAGTCCCATTTGTGATATCCTTCACTGTTTCCTTATTTCTTTTCTCATTGTCAGAGGGTATCCCTCTTTTCATTTTACTGCCATAGTCTATTACCTGTTTCCTACTCCTGGTGTTCCTAGGGCTGATCCTTCCCAAGAGATAAAGGTCTTTTCATCTAAAGGAGAAGGGGGTGCCTCTCCCCTATTCGAGCAAATAAGAGATTTTTCGTTGCTCACCACCAGGTGTTCATCTGAATGAGAATTTGGACATACCATTTTAGTAGGGGTATGTACCTGGGCCATTGGATCCTCTATGGTGGGACTGATGAGAAATGAAGATTTTGGGAGTGCCTCCTACTCCTTTTCTCTTGGCAAGGATCCTTCTCCTTTCTCACTGGTTTGCTTTCCTTGTTCTACAATGGTGCTCTAGCCAGCCTCCTAAGGTGCTCAATGAGCAAGATTACACATGATATGTTTCGGACCTACCAGCGATTCATTTTTGATAAGGGGGATGCCCTAGTTCCTCTGCATGCCCTTGGTGGGACCTGTTGCCTTTTGGTTTTGGGTCCTCAAACCAGGGCATTGATTCAGTAGATGACCTTGGGTGCAACAGTGAGTACAAAAGGTAGGATTTTTTTCATACTCGATGGGCTGCCTCCTGATCATATGGGATCCTCTATACAAATTTATGAAAGAGGGTAGCTCTGTATCAAGTTAGCGGAGACACAAAAGCGGGCATGGACCATCATGGATCGGAATTTGGTGGAGGGATCGACAATGAACTCACCTATGGAGCGGGCTATCCCTCGAATGACATCCTCATGCCAGAACTAGAAAGGGAGGTTTGGCAACCAAACCCATAGAGGAGCTACATTTATGTTTTGAGTTTTGGGGTTAAAATCATCCCCCCACTTTTGAAGAAAGAGGCTCCTACGTCCGAGGAACTAGGGTCCCCTAGCTAAGATGTTATAGCAGTCCTCTTGAGTATTGAGTCTGATGGCGAAGAACCCTCGAGAGAAAGAAATGATTTCCATGTTCCCACTAGTTTTCCACTTGGAAAACACCCATTTACGAATGTTCTCCATGTCTGGTCTCCCTCCAAAAAACTTGCCAACCAGAGTGAAAATCTCAAGCTCCATGTAGCTATCTATTAGGTCTTTGGGGATAACTAGGTCTATTCCACAAGGAAGCAGTTCCTGGGAGGTTTGCTTTGTTGATGATCCTAGCCTTAGGACCTGAGCGTAGGACCCTTTTTGGTTTAGGTTAAGCCTACCCTTTTGTCCCTCCTTGTCAAGAGGGTCTTTTCCACTCTTGTCCGACCTGTCCACTTGGGTCCCTGATGCATCAGCCTTTACCCCATCAACCATGTCATGAATGGTCCCTCCTGGACACTCACCTGACCATCCTACCTCCTTTATATCGTATCCTCCCTGTCACTCTCCATCCGCCACTCGATCGCTACCTTTCCCACTCTCCATCCTCTTCTCAAAATTTGGTTTTTCACTTTGACTTAAGTTTTCAATTTCACAAGCATATAGGATTTCCTTCAAATAAGAGGCTATTTATAAAAATTATAAAGCAAAGTTATCATCCATATCTCTAAGTCAATCATAATCATGCAACAATTTGCAAGCATATAGGATATTTACAAAATAAAAATCATTATAATTTTGTATCCTAGATTGAATTGTTAGTTGTTGATGAACTTGGTTCAACAACTCAAACATATCTACTTATCTTTCATTTAACAAAACAATCTCATTAGTGATGTGAGTAGAAATCCATTCTAGTTCTTCACTAACTTTCAATGGCATTTCATCATAAATAACATTCGAATCCAATAAATAATTATGCAAATTTTTACCTGATTCTTGAATGTTTAGACACAAAGGATGAGATTCTACCTTTTGTACACTTTCATTTACCATTACTTGGTGATCCATTGTAATATTTTATTTTTCTTCACTATCTCTATCATCATCATCATCTCATATCCCTTTACCTTCATCAATGACCTACTTTTCAAAAGCATCAAAATTAGGCATCCAATCAAGAATATGTCCATATTTTTCAAACCATAAATCTTGTTGATCAAACAAAGCAATAGTTTCTTTAGGATGAATAGAAAATTCTAATTCTTTGTTAGCCACACATGAAGTTTCTTCATTTAAATATTCAAGATAATCATGGGAATTTGCACTCAAATATTTAGTATTCGAGAATGAAAGAGAAGATTTTACCTCTTCCTCATCTAAAATAGATGAATCATAAGAAACTTTTACCATTTCTTCCCTTTCTATTGCAGCAATGTGTTCTACAAACTCATGTTCAAAATGATCAAATTTTGAAACTTTCTCTATTTTTGAAATTGGCACATCATTTTCTGATTGTACAGGAGTTGTAGGTTCTTCATGTAAGATAGCAATTTTAGTGTCCTGTTGCCCTACATATCAGATGTAGAATTTTTTTATCAGAAGGCGTAAAGAAACACATTCTTCATATCTTTCTAAACCATTATAATAATTATATTTTACAGCTAAAGGGTAAGGTTCAACCATATCTTCTATGCAATATTCAGATATATCTCTAGATTCATTTTCAAATTCACCTTCATCAATAAAAAAATCATCTTCAATTTCAAAAAAATTATCTTCCTTGAGTAATAAGCTTTTATGATCAATCATTTGAGCTATCATCATTGGGGTATTCTTTTCTTGCAGTTCATTGTAGTTTTTAATGAAATCATATCTAGGATCATTCAAATATGAAGCTTTACCTATTTGAAAATCATACTCATTATCTTCCTAAAATAAATGATGAAAATCTATCATTTCTTCTATGCACTCTTCAGATTCAAAAACATTTAAGCTATAATATTCTTCAGATTCATTTTCAACCACTTTTGGTGGGTCACTATTTGAAACACATTGACTTTCTTGATCATCTGCTTTAATTGTTTTATTCAACTCTATGAAAAGTCCTGACCTATCACATGTTTCCACACTAGTTAGATCTAGGATTCCTCCATCATTTGAAAACTCATGCATTTCTACATTTTGATGAACTTGATTACCACAATCCTCATAGGTGGATATTGGTGCCAAATTAGATGGTTGGCATTGGTTGGAATCCATAACTCCTGAAGAACATTTTAACATGAGAGAAAAATGTGTATCATAACACAGGTGGTATCTGATTCAAAACGTTAGGGTGAAGTAATAATAATTTATCCACATCAACCCTTTTTGAAATCCACCATTTTTATACAATTAATGTCTAATTGTAGTCTCTAGACAAGGATGGATTTCTAAGACGTTTCTCTAGGAGTACAAAAGTAAATGGGTCTAAAGTTTCCAAGTATACTTGAATGACTTCTTCTTTTGAAATGATGTAATGTATCTCCATTTTGGTATACAACCTATGGAACCTATCACTAAATTGATTCATGGATTCATTAGATTATTTATAGATAGAGGTAAATTGATCTGCTATCATATTCGTGTCAACCAATTTTCCAAAATGATCAAGAAACATTGCTTCTAGTTGATCCCAAGAAGTGGTAGAACCTGTAGGTAAATTTATAAACCAATCACAAGAAACCTCATCTAATATGTATGAAAATATTCTACAGATAACGTCTTCATGTATAATTTGAAAATGAACCATAATATTTTTGCATGCGTGAATATGTTCTTCTACCGTATTAATTACATCATGCTTATAATAGGGTAAATAATTTTTTTCCATTGAACTAATTTCAACATGCAAGGCTATGTATGAAAAATTCACAAAAATTGAATCATAACCAAATTTTTGAATTTATAGCAAAACAACATTAGTGCAACATAAAACGATTTTTTTTAAATAACAAATTTGAACAACTTCAAATGCTGAAAATTATAATTATTACCTTTTAGACCCTCATAGCGCCAATTCTGTTGAGTGGGAATTTTTCCCAATTGCAAAATCCCCATCACAGTTAGGATTTTCAAATGAAAACCCTCTCTTGTAAAGAAATAAATATTTCTCCAAGGTTCCTTTGATTAATACATGTTTTTATGTTATGAAAATGTGTCAAATAAGTGCTTAGAATACCTTAGTGATTTGCAAATAACTATTAACAAGGGGTCTGTATTGGTAATATTTTATTATGCTATGTTATTGATTGTTCATGAAACTTAATGAAATGATGAGTGAGTTGATTTTATGTTGCTTCTAAAAATGAAAGGAAAAGGGATCCAACTGATTAACTTTAAAATATAATAAACATTGAAAAAACTTATAAATTAAGCCCCACTTTGATGAAATTAATTTTCATAAATGGAAATTAATCTATATGCTTGAATACAATGGCCTTTTGAATTCCAAATAAATTACTTCCTTTAATAAAATTATTTTTAATAAAGAGAAGTAAATTTATTGCTCGAAAATGAAATCTAAAGCCTGAAACTTAAAACAAGTAAAACTTTTGAAATTACAACATTCCTTGAAAATGTGCATTTTATAAGCAATTTTATAATTTCAAACTTGCTTCAAAATTAAATCGAAGTTGCTTTAAATAATAATTTGAAGCTTATTCTTTGTCCGTGCCTCTCTCCTTTTAGATTTAATTTTTTTCATATTTTTATTTAATTTGCAAACATTAAAAAAATGAAAAGATAAGTTTAAAGAAATAAAATAAAACAAAATAAAATATAGTAACTCTAAAATTCCCACTAACCCTGCAAACATTAGTATCCTACATTAAACCCACATTAATGCAACCCGTATTAATGCAATCCAACATATAACGGGGTGCAATATTCTAAGGTAATGGTACAATAAATTAAAGAAATGACATATAAGTTAAACATTATGCATACAACTTATTACATTTCCAACATATTGCAAAGAAAATATTTTCAATAAACCTTAACATTAAATACAGAATACGAATATTCATAAAAATGACATCACATGGTGAGAAAATTTCATCCAGCAATGTGAAGGAGCAATTCTAGCCAGAACTAGTTCATTCTCCAACTTGTAATTTACCTCCAAAAGCTCAAACATCTATTTCTCGCACATAGTTTAAAATTTTCAATCAAGATTTGATCCCTGTTTTAGTCCTCTAATGATGTATTTATAATTCCCAATATTTATGGTTGTTCCACTCTTCCAATTCATTTGATTAGTTTGAAATCTTGTTTTGCAACAACTCTCCAAAACTGTTTTAGGTTTCATTTTTAACTTGTATATCAATCTTGTAAACAATATTACTAATATGTTACTTTATTTTCTAAAGTAATCTTCCATTGATAAATAATCCATGGATGCTTGACATATAATCAATATTTTTTATCCAAACATCTTCCTATGCATATATTTCACGCACTACGTCAATACATTTGATCCACTTATTTTATCTTTCTAATGTGATAATTAACTAATCATCACTTTAATATGTGGATGAATATTTTGTATTGTGCCCATATTTCATAACGCCTTGATGCCCATTAATTTTGTGTGCTATGTTTTCAGACACAAACCCCCCTCTTGTGCTAAGCAATGCTCAACACCCTGACAAAAACGATATCACTATGCTTTGCTGTGTTGTGAAGTGCCATGTTTGTTTTCCTAGTAACACCTAATCAAAACCAAGTTGCCACTTCATCATTTGTTGTATAAAACCATAATCATAGAGCAATCCAAAATAACATTTTTTGTAGATAATATATTGTATTTCCTCTTAAGAACGACTTTTGGATACATTGATTCCTTAACAAGCTGTCGTTGGGCTATCCTAAATTCGGATAGTAGCATAACTTTTAACCAAGGCATATTTTAGGCTAGAATTCATCCCACCCATCCATTTATGGTACTCTAACATAAAATCTATGCATTTACACTATCGTAATACTGGTGTGTTCCACTCACATTTAGAAGTTATGATGCACCTTGCTGGAGCCATAACTTTTGAACCGTACGCTCGTTTGCCTTGAAATTTAACATGTGGTTCTACGTGCGTGTTTTGCATCAGGCTAATCTATGATTCATTTGAACCTCCAAAAAATATACTTTCAGGACCTAAATCCTCCATATAGTGTCCCAAAATTAGCTTTTAGCATATGTTCCCGAGTTTTTTGGGTTTTTTTGAATGTTAAAATTTTATTATCTTTTGTTATACATTAAGTTGAGACCTGATATTTTAAAGTAAGGTTCATTATTGTAAGAGGGATGTGTGCACCGAATTTGGGCGCAATCCGACTCATTTCTAGAATTACTATTTTTAGCAGTTTTTAGAAAAAGATGTTTTTTAGGGTTTCTTTAGGGTTTATTTGGTTTTCGGTTGCTATATGATGAATTGTATTCTTTTGGAGAAGGGGTGTGAATTCAATAATGAGAAGAATATCAATTTGCAGTTTTATTATATTATATTGCATTTGTGTTATGTGATTGGAGTCCATTTTGTTGGTCTCTTATAGCTAAGTTTATACCAAGTTATAAACCCACTACTAGTCTATTGAAATAAAAACTAAAATGTGCCTCCCAAAATCTGTTCACTTATTCATGATGTCTTCACTACACATTTCCAAAAAATATTTTAGAACTTTCAAAACTATCATATGTTTTAACACCTGAGGAGGGACCTTCATTGTTCACTTTTCAAAATACATGAATTTCATTAGCAATATTACCCATTGGTTTTATTGCTATGGATATGCCTCTGCAATCATAATATTTATAATTATTTAAACCTACCTTCCAAATAATTAAGAATTTAACTAAAGCATAGTTTTCTCCCACCACACGTCTTCTGTATACATCATCATTTTGAGCGCATGATCGGGTCCATCCGTCCATGAGGTAGAAGATATCTTTTTGCCACATTACTTAGAATTTTTAGGCCATACTCCTAGTCACGATCCCACCAGGTAGACCTCTGTACATCTCTACACAATATTTCAACTATATTTTGTTCTTTGTGCCTTGGAATACTACTATCTACACCCGTTGTATCTGCTCCATTAATAATTCATTCTATTCTACAGTCTATATTGAAAACTTGCAAAACTAACACAATTTTTTTTTATAATAATGTACTTTAAATATTTTACTTAAAACATTTACAATACACTTTGAAATAAAAACATTCAAAATGAACTTTAAATATTTTAATTAAAATATTTACAATACAGTTTGAAATAAAAAAACATTCAAAATGAACTTTAAATATTTTAATTGAACTTTAAAATGAATGTTCTAAGACATTAAAATTATGTACTTTAAATATTTTAATTAAAACATTTACAATACACTTTGAAATAAAAAAATTCAAAATGAACTTTAAAATTTTTAACTAAACTTTTAAAATGAATGATTTAAAACATTAAAATTATACTCTAAAGTGTTTTATTTAATGATTTTAAATTATTTATTTTAAACATTAAAATTAAAAGTTTTTAAAATTAAAACATTTAAAATCACACTTATCAAGTCTTAAAATTTTCAAAAGAGGCCCAACAAAATATGAAATAAAGTAAAGAAAGGTTTGATTTTTAATCAAACAATCAAGATCATGGAAACCAAAATATCAAAATCTCAAAATTTTTAGTGGGTCCCCAATTTTGGGAAAGTTGTGAAGTGGTCACAACAATTCCCTTACCATTCATAGTTTCCTAGAAAAAATAGAAGATAGGGAAGTGAACCTAGAATATAGCAAGAGATATCATAGGGCACCTAGAGTAGTTTGCTTTAGAGAACTGTGTCAAGACTTGCATTATGAATTATAGTTTGAGAGCCCTAATCCAATTCTAAAATAGGATTTTATTGTCCAATTGATTACTCTGGTAACAAAATATTTTGGATTTAACGAAGAGCATTATATGACTCCTGAGCAACTCGATCCAATTAACGATATCCATAGGTTGTTCAAGGAAGATTAAAAAGGTAAAAATTTGTTGCAAGAACCAAAGAACTTGAAAATTTCATGAACAGACCTAGAGACTCGAAGGGAAGATTTATTAAAGTTAGTAAACCAGAAGCAGATTGCCAAAGAGACCTTAGTAAGAAATCTGAAACTTTTGAGTTAAAAGAAACTGAAACTGCAATCCAAACATCTACAGATTCTGCATCATCAAAGAAGATTGAATTTCTAGAACAAGATCCCAAAACATATCTACTACCCGAACCAAAATTTGACGATCATATAGATCCCTCAACACTCTTTTCTGAACCTATACCTGAGCCAATTCTTGAAATCTTATATTCAATCATGGTTGATCAGGCTAGTGAACATGGGGAAGTAAATGGAAACCAAAGGGAACATAGGCAAAGGACTAATGATCAAGGAGAAGTAGAAAACCAAAGGGGAGGTGGATAGAGAAAGACTTTTGCCTTCCCAATTCCTTCTTCTAAAGAAAGGCTAACAAGAGAACCAAAACCGGTCTCTATTGTTGTTTTTCCTACCTTTCATGGGAAACCACATGAGGATCCCGATGCCTTTCTCTTTGAATTTGAAGTGGTGTGCCAAGCTTACTTTTACACCACTGATGAGAAAAAATTAAGACTATTCCCCTCTACGCTTAAATAGGAGCCTTAAGATGGTTCATGGGTCTAGGAGAAAGCGTTTGCAACCGATGGGATGGAGAACATGGATTAAAAGACATATTCCTTGAGAGATACCAAGATTATTGTAGAGTTTGGGATAAGAAAGCCGAGTTGTTTCGCATGAATAAAAAATATGATGAATCCCTTGAGGATTATCTCGAGAGATTTCGGTTTGTGGGATCAAGGGTAAACATTGAGTTGGATGAGGAGGTTCAAAAAGAACTTTTTCTTAAAGGGCTAAAGGAAGACATCCTAGACATACTAAACCTTATGGCAAAGGGGGATATCCATCATATGGGATTAGGAGAAATTGTAAATCTCTACAAAAATTATTCAAGAAATAAGCCATTAAGAAGTAATAAGTACCCATCATCAGGAGGAGGAGTAACACGAGCTAAAATTGGAAACATGCTAGAGAGTCTTAAAACTGATTTATTGAGCACATTAACATCATCCCTCAACCTCATGGATAAGAAACCGAAGGATCAAAACATTGAAGAGATATATTGTCATAGATGTAGGAAGAAACACAACTTGAGAGAATGTCCTCTCAACATTACAAACATTTCCAACATCTCTACTTGTAAAATCTGTGACAAGAACCATAGTACCAAAAATTGTAAATATATTTCTGCTATCAAGACTGCTATAAAAGAACCTGAGGTCAAAGAAGTAGAAGATGTTTATTTCATAGCTCAAATAAGGAATGGTCCATTTAATGGTCCACCCAATTGGTCAAACTCTAACTATTCCAACCAACAAAGACCTAATTATTGGTCAAATGCTCCAAATTGGTCGAACTGGAATCAATCTAATCAAGATTGGAACATGCCTCCTTGGGCACAATTCATGTCCAATTCATATGGAAATTCACCTCCATGGATGGCAGGCCAAAATTAGAATGCATCTAATTGGAATACGAGTGGCCAATACAATCAAACAGGACCTAGCTGGTCTCAAGGGCAGCCCCAACAACAAAACTTTCAAAATCAATTTAGGGGGCAAGTACCTCAAAACCAGCCCCAAAATAGACTCCTTCCACCTTCGAATAATGTAAATAATCCTCCTAAGCAGCCACCTTTACCAGCTCAATCGATGCCTAACCCTAATAATAACAAAAATGCTCAATAGGTCTATGAAACAAATGAGACATGCTCAATATCTATGGTACCTTGCCAACAGATTCAATTAAGATCTAGAAAAATATTGGACAATACTAGAGCTACTCTCACAGAGATTGAAGAACCCCCAAAGACTCTGTCTGAAAAAGTAAATGAAGATGAAAATCCTGAAGAAGAGGTGGTAGCTTTACCAGAAAACATTCTAGAAAAACAAAAAGAGATCCAAATTCAAAGGAAAGAAGTGGAGATACCATTTCCTGAAAGGCTGGCAATACCAAAGGAACCATCTAAACCAACTTTCAATTTCCTTCAAGAGTTGGAAAATATCACCATTAAAATTCCTTTGTTACAAGCCATCAAGGACATTCCTATCTATTCCAAGTTAATCAAGAACATATGCACAAATTTTAGAAGGAAAAAGAAGAATGAAACTCAAACCATTCAAGTCATTGGATAGTTGTCTGAGATAATGACTGAAGGTAGGTTATTACCAAAATATACCGATCCTGGAATACCTATCCTTATAGTTCACATTGGTAAAATAGCCTTGCACAATGTTTTGGTCAATTTAGGAGCTGCTATTAATGTCATGACCAAGGAAACAATAGAATCCTTAGGAGTACGTAAATTACAACCAACTTCTATAGTACTCCAACTTGCAGATAGATCTACTGTTAGACCAGAAGGAAAATTGGAGGATGTTATAGTTTTCATAAGTTCATGGGAATACCCTATAGACTTTATAGTCTTACAACCCAAGAAAAAGTTAGGGGGACATCCCTTAATTTTAGGATACCCATGGCTTGCAACAATTGATGCCTACATCAATTGTAGATCCGAAAACATGACTATCTCCAATGGTAAGAACACTAAAGATCTTAGCCTATTTCCTGAATCAACGTTAGATAGAGATTTTTTGAAACAACTATGGTATGATTTCCCTCATGATTTGGATGATATCCAAACCTTATCGATCAATGTTCTGAGTGAACACCTACAACAAGAAGTTGAGGGACCCTTATCATTGTTACTAGGAGATCAACAGGAAGATCAAGGTCAAGATAATAGTTGTTTATCTGAATCTACTATGTTCATTAATGAGGCTAGCACAAGTCAAACTCAACAATTGATACCTTACGACTATCACCTAAATGTACTTAAACCTGAAATTATGGGAATAGATGTGAATACAAAAAATTGCAAACAGATAGATATTACATCGGGAAGAACTTTGAACATTAGTAATGAGCTTACGAGCATACAAGAATCACAACTGATTGATGTGCTTAAAAAGCATCGACTTGCATTTGCATGGAACTATGAGGACATGAAAGGAATACACCCAAACATTTGTACCCATCGCATATTTATTCAAGAAGGTTGCCACCCAGTAAGACAACCCCAAAGAAGATTGAATCCAGCTATGAAAGATGTAGTTCAGGAAGAAATCATTAAACTCTTGAATGCAGGATTTATATATCCGATTTTTGATAGTCAATGGGTATCACCATTAGTAATAGTCCCTAAAAAGAATGGTAAATGGAGGATTTGTGTGGATTACAGGGAACTGAATAAAGTGACAAAGAAGGACTATTTCCCCTTACCATTCATTGATCAAGTTCTTGATACCTTGGCTGGGAAGAAATACTTTTGTTTTTTGGATGGCTTTAGTGGGTATAATCAGGTTTCCATAGCTGAAGAAGATCAGGAAAAGATAACTTTCACATGTCCTGTAGGCACCTATGCTTATAAAGTCTTACCTTTTGGACTATGCAATGCACCAACCACTTTTCAAAGGGTTGTCTTAGCCATTTTTGCTGATTTGATTAATGAATGTGTAGAAGTCTATATGGACGACTTCACAGTCTATGGTAACACCTTTGAAGAAACTTTATCAAGCTTACAAAAGGTTTTGATTAGATGCCAAGAACAAAACCTCTCTCTGAGTCACGAGAAGTGTTTCATGATGATGAGAGGAGGCATTGTTTTAGGACATTACATATCAGAGGAAGGTGTTAAAGTAGACCCTACAAAAATTCAAGTTATCCAATCCCTCCAACCTTCGAAAACACAAACAGAGGTAAGAAGTTTCTTAGGACATGCAGGATACTACCGTAGATTCATTAAATATTTTAGAAAAATTGTTGCTCCTATGCTTAAGCTCCTAACCAAAGAAAGTGAATTTAGTTGGACTGAAGCATGTCAGGAAGCCTTCAAAATTATAAAGAATAAATTGATTACTGCTCCAATCCTGAGGGGACCAAATTGGGAATTACCCTTCCATATACATTGTGATGCTTCAGGATATGCAATAGGGGAAGTACTACAACAAATAGAAAACAAAATACCTTATGCTATCTATTATGTAAGTAAAAATTTGCATGGAGCTGAACTGAATTACATGGTTACTAAAAAAGAGTTCTTAGTTGTAGTCCATGCTATTAATAAATTCAAACATTACATAATAGGGTATGAAGTATTTGTTCACACTGATCACTCTGCCATAAGATACTTAATGAACAAAGCCACAGTAGGAGGTAGAGTGGTTAGATGGCTTCTCTTATTGCAAGAATTTAATGTCACAATTATAGACAAAGTAGGCAAGGATAATGTTATTGTAGATCATTTATCCCATATGCAAATATTTGATGATGACGAGTTAATTCCTGATAATTTCTTGGATGAACATTTGTTTGCTCTCTCTATTTTCACTCCTTGGTACATTGATATTGCAAATTACTTAGTAACAAGAAATATGCCTCAAAATTTTACACCTTATGAGCGAAAAAGGTTAGTACATCAGAGTGCCCCTTACATGTGGATTAATGGGATTTTATTCAAGTCTTGCCCAGACCATGTAGTTAGGAGATGTGTGCAGGAAGAAGATGTGTATGATATTATTAGAGCAGCACATGAAGAACCTTGTGGAGGTCATTATGCAGCCCAAAGAATGGTTAGTAAAATATTCCAAACTGGATACTTTTGGCCTACTATAAATAAGGATGTTCATCAATTTGTTGATAGATGTGATGCATGCCAAAGGGCTAGTAAACCAACCCCTACAATGGAGATGCCCTTGGTACCCCAAATTATGTTTGAACCATTTGAGAAATGGGGAATTGATTTTGTTGGACCAATAGATCCTCCAAGTGCAAATAATAAACATATACTTGTGTGCACAGATTATGTTACAAAATGGGTGGAAGTAGAAGCTTTGCCATGAGCACAAGCTGAACCCGTTGCTAATTTTCTCTATTCACACATTATGTTGCGCTTTGGAGCACCTAGAGAACTAGTTTCAGATCAAGGAACTCAATTTCTCTCTAAAGTAATAGAACATTTCACCACGATCTATCAAATAAAACATAGAAAAACTTCACCATATCATCCTCAAGCCAATGGACAAGTGGAAGTAACCAATAGAGAGCTTGAAAAGATAATAACCAAAACTATGGCCACTAGTAGAGTAGATTGGGTAGAAATATTAAAATAAGTTGTATGGGCTTATAACACAACCTAGAAGACTACCACTGGTTTAACACCTTATGAGATGGTTTATGGTAAGCAAGCTATCATGCCCATTGAGTTTGAAATAGAGACTCTTCGCACAACAGTACAACTTGATATGAATTTAGATCAAGCACAAAGAGCTAGGTTAGAGAAATTAAATATTCTTGATGAAAAGAGACTTGAGGCACTACATAGAACTGAATTAACACAACAACAAAGAAAGAAATGGCATGATAAACACATTGTACCTAGAATGTTTCAACCAGGAGACTGGGCTTTGCTATTTGACTCCCGCTACCAAGATTTTCAAGGGAAGTTAAGGACAAGATGGCTTGGGCCCTATGAAATTGAAGAGATATTTGGAAATGGTACATTGAAACTTAAGCCTATTGATGACTCAACCAGAAAATTACTAGTTAATGGACATAGGCTTAAACTATATAAAAATCCACTATCTAAAGAAGAATTCATACACCATCTCAAGCAACGAACTGATTTGCAGTGTATATCTAAACTGCAAATCACTACTATTGAATAAATACTTCTCTTTAACAAGCAACAAATACATTACCTATTAAATAAGTTGTTGCTTTATATATATATATATATATATATATATATATATATATATATATATATATATATATCACTTAAAAAAAAGATTATGCTTCTTTTGTTCCATAATGGAGTTCCAATATTTGTAATACTCTCATCTTATTCTTCATCAATTTTTAGTCTCAATATTATTTCAAAAAGATCCTAAAAAGACACTTCTTTTATTTGTAACAACTTGAGAACTTGTAGGAAAATTACTGCCACATCTTGCATAACACTTTGTTTGCTAAAACAAAATCTAGGTGTTTTCAATTACTCAGCCACCACTAGTGTTTTGAGAAAATCTTCATTGAAAATCAAACAATATTTGGGTGTTATAAGTTGCTCCTAGTCAATCAAGTTTCCTCTTGGACTATGCACATTATAACAAATAAAAATATTGTGAAGTTTGGAAAGAATAACTCATGAGTTACTATTGCCATAGAGTGAATGGTTTCCCCTACTTATCCAATTATGTGCATGGTCTAGAAAGCTAACGAATTGGCAAAAGGACAAGCTCCCCCTTCATCCTTGAAAAAAAAATCCCTTGCTCTCTCTCTAAACGAGCAAGTATCCCAAAAATTATCTTCTTGCTCCCCCTTAAAATGAGCAAGAATCCCAAAAAGCAATAAAAATCCCTTGCTCTCTCTCAAAATGAGCAAGTATCCCAAATAAAATTCAATAAAATAAGGGAGAAGAGCTTGAATCCCTAGAATTCTTAGTATTTCAAAAACCATGGGGTGATCCTCATTACAACAATGGGTTGAATGAAACCCGCCTGGCAATAAGGTATCCTTACGTAGTAGCGCTAAGTCTGGACAAGACCTATGGATGCTCATAGATAAGCTAACTTGTTGGCATAAGTGACCATTGGTTTACTCAATCCTTACTCATGATGAGAAATGAACATTCACTGCACACACAATTGGTCCTTGAGAGGCTTGAAAACACTAGGACAACCTTAGCATCATATCGATTTGTGAGATGAATAGATGAATTTGTTTAAGGTCACTAGGATGTTTGAGTCTTTGTGAAACAACTCTAGAATATCATAAGCAAGCAAAAGTCATGAGCAACTTTCTATTCCATATGTAGGTACTATAGTTCATCCCATCCTACAAAAATGTGGTTTGTATTTCCAAGAACCTTAATATTTACTTATTTATAGGGATAAAGCAGTAAGGATAGGGTTACAATTCCCATCAAGACTCTGATAGAGTGGTTGGGAATCCAATTCCCCAAAGCTTTGCACCCCTATAAGAACAACAACATGTATACTCCCAAAGGAAAGAAAGGCCATCAAGATGACATCAAAACAACTATCCTATTCTTCTATTCAAAACAAATGTTGAAATCATCCAAGCCTTTGATAAAGATCTATTTTATATATATTGATGACTGATATCAGATTTACATCCATTATTTTTCTCACATGGAACTCCTTATGAAATCAAAGGAAGAAAATCATTCAAAAAAATATTTATTTACCCCCATACCATTAAAATAAATAAAATAATATATATTTAAATTTCCTATAAATATAAGCATCTTTAAATAAAAATATTTCCCTCTATTTTTGTTTTGGCTATATAGCCAAAATTACAGTTTGGGGGGAGGTATAAGGCTAATACAATAAAGTCCATAATACAGTTTGGGGGGAGAAAATTTTTGCAATAAAATGAAACTTTCTTAAGTAATGTTTTGCATAGTTTTTAGTAGCATAGTTTCCAATAGAATTTTAGTAGCAAGCTTTTCTAGAATCTTTTCATAGACCCACACTTAAAAAAATCCTAAGTGTTTTGGTGGGAGAATCAAATTTGAGGTAAAGCACCATTTTGGCAAGAAATTTTAAATAGCCAAGCATGGACCCAACAAATAACTTTTAAATCCTACTTTAATGATAAGAGCATTTTAACTTCAAAGGACTTTTCTAATTCATTTATAAAATTTAACAAAATTAATAATTAAATTAAATTGTTTAATGACATTTTGAACTTCGATCACGAGCTAGCCTCAGATTTGATGTGTTAGACCGAGAGCAACACAAGTGTTATTCATCGATTGAGAAAGGAGGTACCACGATGCCATGAAAGCACCTAGGGAAAACACAGTGTGGTCACACAAATGCTTAAACACCATGTTAGGTAAATAAAGTGATGTGGCAAGGAAGTCAACTTTGGGCAATAACATGTGGACCTCCCATTGGCTAACACGATGGCAAATCAACCCATGTAGGAGGTGGCAAAGGATAAATACCTCGAACATCATCACCATACCCATGCACCCAATAAAAAGTAGAGCCACGGATCAAAGATCTTAGTCATCGATTAGAAAATAGATCAAGGGTCATGAATCCCTCAAGACTCGATGCAAGTGGATGACATAATCAGCACACATGAAATTTCAACCCAATATTTCCATCATTGATTGAAAATGATCCACGATGAGGATTTAATAGAAAATTAAAAGGTTAATTTAGGGAAAAAGCCCTAAGCTACCACCTCAAGCATAGTCTTCGATCGTAAATGATGTAATCTATTGGGAAGAAGTTGAACTATGAAAGGGTTGAAAAATTTGTTGCAGATGACATTAGAATCAGAGGGCAAGGTAAAATAGGAAGCAACCACCATTTTCAAGGTAAATTTCACCCAGCTACAATTTTTTTAGAGATTTTTTCAGACCAGGATCCAAAAATTTTTCTTTCTTCTGAGTAATTTTTAAAATATTAAGGGAATTTCCTTTAAAATTGTCTAAGAAATTATGTTTCGAAGCTGAATCCAGAGAAATTTGGGAACCCTTTTTAAAATTTGCAAGTAATTTCATTTTCTAAAAAGAATTCTAGAAACCCTCTAGAAAATCTATAGAATTATGTTTAAAAAAAATTAAAAAAAATTTTTTTTTTTTTTTTTTTATATTTTTTATAATAAAAATAAATAATATTTTTTTTTTATTTTTATTATTAAAATTAAAAATATTTTTTATTTTTTTTTTTTTTTTTTTTTTTTTTTTATCTAAAAATTGTGTTTCAAAAAAAAATCTAGAAAATTTGTTTTCTTTCTTAATTCTCAATAAAATTTTGGAGTCCTATTTTCTTCTACAAATATTATAAAAATATATTTTATGGAGTACTTCAAATATTTCATATTTGAAAAATTATTGGAAAATTCTCTATGTTTTTTTAGAAAATTAGACTACAAAATCTAGGGTAATTTTACGATTTTCTCTTGAAAAGAAAGTGCAAAAAGGTTTTATGTTTTTATGCATGCACTTATTATTTTTCTAATAATGCAGGGTTCCTTCTAAAACTATGTCCTTCTGCTAAACCCTACCATTCTCTAAAACTATCACCATGCCAAGGACCACATTTCATAAAAAGAGTGAACCCTCATCTATTGCAACCCAAAACCCGAGCGATGCAGTGAAGAAACTATTTCAAGAAGCCCGATGGTGGGATGCCTTGACAAAATATCAAGGCCATGATTGGGGTATCGTGAAACAGTTCATTCTGAACTGTAATCATGACACCATGATAATTCACGTCGGGGAAGTCAAAATTTAGATTACCTCCAATTTAATTTTAAAAGTTCTAAACCTACCAAAAGTTGGTCAGAGGTATTTTAAATCCATGTATAAGGGAGTGAGTCATATGGTTAGAAAATTTGGGAAAAATGCTCAGTTACCCAGGATAGAAATGGTTGGATAAAGGGAGTAGTCACCTCCTCGCTATCGATAAAATGGTAGGAGGTAGTTACGATCCTAATGAAATTCTTCACCCTTGAGGGTAGGTTGTCTAATTGTGGGGGATACCACTTAAAAATGCTTTTGAACCTAAAGTTTCCTAAGAGGGAAGATTGTATAATTAACCTACCCTATTTTCTATTTTGCTCTTTAAAAGCTAACATCACCCGTGTGCAGCCATTGAGTGCCCATGAAGATCCTAAATTGCATCTCATTTCCTATCATGGATTAATTAAGTTGATAGTTCTACACAAAGCTGCTGAGGTAAGAATCTCATGGAATACCATGGTTGAAGAGGCTAATGCTTCTATGAGTGAATCCAAACTAGTCCAAGAATCTGCATCTAAGGAAAGCTCTGACATAGAAAGCTCAGAAGAACTTCCCATTTGGAAATGCCCAACCACTTCCAAAACAACCAAAACCACTAAGTCTGCAAGAAAAACAAAGTATGAGAAGTTTATCCCGAGAAATCATAACAGAGAGTCATCCCCTATAGAAGAGTCATCTCGAGAAGAATATCTCAGAGAAGAAATACCTATAGAAGAAGAAGCACCTAGACCTACCTTAAACTCACCTATCGTAGGACAATATGATGCTATCAAATTCCTCAAAACGTAGCAAACCCTACTGCATATCAAATTTGATAAACTTACAAATCTGGTTGAAAATCATGTTATGATGATAACAAAATCCCTTTCTATTTAGAGTGATATCCTTAGAAAACTAGTGGAGAGAAAGGTGGTGAAACCAGATGACTCAATCATTAAACCTATGACTGTCAATCCATCTCCTCAGAAGAGTGCTACAGATGGCAAGAAACCATGGAAGTCGATCAACTTTGCCAAAGTCTTTGACTTCGCTAAAGTACTTGAGGAAGACAACTCAGCTCCACAATCCGAACTACCTCAACCAAATCATCCACCAAAACTGGGACCCTCCAAGGATATAGGGATACTACCAGAAGGTTTAGCACTTAAGGTAGGCATACCTCTCAACATCGATGAAATCTTTAACCGTGTTGTGGAAATAGTAGGTCCACCTCCAAACATGTAGGGAATGTAGAGTGAGTCTCATGACAGTGGATCCATGGATGTAGAGTATATAAAAACCATAGTAGTAGAGCTACCATTCGATCCAGAAGTAGGAAGGGCACAAGTATAGAAGGTAAAGAAAGAGAGAAATCTCCCAGCCAGGCCAAAGCCTACATGGGTTTCATCTCGTCTAAAGGCTAAAACTAGTCTGGACATCAATAGAATTGCATAGAGATGACAAAAATAGACTTTTTCTTTTATCTGGTTCATAGACTTTATTTATTATTATGACTTTCATAATGCATGTATATATATGTATGTATGTTGTAATATTTTTCAATTTACATGATTTATTTAATATGTTTTGATCACTACATAAATTTTTGTTTTTCTGAGATGCATATGATGAAACGAATAACAAAGTTCTGTAGCTCATTATCAGTATTCTGATTTTGCAAAAATTATTTCTTATTTTAAATAGGATACTGATCATTTCTAAAAAAAAGTAGTATCATTACTTCTTTTCATAGCAATTGTTATAAGTCAAAAACTATGAAACTTTTAGGAACAAATGTCTGATTGCATAACTGTTTAAAGATTATTGTAGAACTATTTTCATTATTAGCATTCAAAAAAAAAATTGTATCTTGTGAAATCAGTTATATATGGATTATCCATTCAGATGGACTATTACAATTTCAGATTGATTTATGTTTGTAAAATTGAGTAAATCAAGAAATATTGTATCAATTTTTGTGAAATTATATGCATGAGGACATGCATCACCTTCAGTTTGGGGGAATGATGAGTGTCAAAGTGTTACAATATATGGATATGGTTTACTTATATATTATTTACAAATGAATGGATATGAATGGTTTTTAATTATTGTTTCATCTTAATATCATTATTTATGCATCAAAATGATTAATTGTTATAAAAATGATTTATGCATATATTTTACACAAATTGTGTGCAAGATGTTGTGTTGTTAGGCAGATATGTGTATGAAGTTGGGTAGAGGTCATGGTTGATGAACCAAGTAGGTATATGTAGATTGGTTGAACGTATGGTACACTTGCAGGATCTATGGATAGGTGCTATAGAAAGGCACTACAAAAAGGTGCTACTAAAAGCATCTATCGAAAGGTGCTACGGAAAGAGTGAGTCAGAATTGATCGAACCATGTTGCCACATCATGTCCAGTAGGAGCATATTATACACAATCAACCATTTGACTATCAACGTTGGTAAATACATATTTGGCATTTTGATTATTATTAAATAAAAAGTTGTAAAGTTGTTATTAAAGTTGGAGAGGATCAAAGTTGTTAAATTATTCTACCAACTTATTTTATCTTTCCTTGAGAATAGGACAAATAGGTTATTATTGTTATTTCTTAAATTAAATAGTTGTTAAAGTGGTTGCCACTTGGGCTTGCATTGATTAGTCCAAAGTCCCATTTGTTGTGAAATTGTATTTGTTTAGAAAAGTTGTTAGTACGTAGGTTAGGATTTAGATTTGTTAGTTAGAAAGAGACAAAGAACATTACGTAAGACTTCATTGAGAATAATTGTATAAATTACAGTGAAGAGGCCTTTGAAAAGGTCCCTCAAAAAAGAAGTTGAAGAAGTCACTCCTAGAAAAAGTCTCTCATAGTATTCTGAGGAAGATTACAATTTCCAGCAGTGTACATGATTGAAGTTCAACAATAAAATAGTATTTTCTTTCCATATCTTTTGCAATGTTGTTTTGTCTTTCGCAATGATTTATTTTCTTCTGTAGAATCTTTATTTTTCCTGCATCAATGAATAGTTAAGATGTTAGAATAGGTTAAATGAAATAGTAGTTACTGAGATAAATTAGCGTAGAGGAGAAGAGAAATATATTATCCTTTTTGAAGGCAGGGCCCACTTCTACAAGACCAGTCCCTACTCTCTCGCTCCTACAATAGAATAGGATTAGTTAGTATAAAATAGAATTAATATAAATTAAATTGCATTATTTATTTCAAAAGTAAAATAGTCAAAATATCATTAGTTGCACGTGGATCCACATTCATTAGGATTAATTTCATATTAAAAATAATTACATTTAAAATATTTTATCTTTTCTTGTAACCTGATCTTAAGAAATTGAATTAAGTAAGCTGGTTAATGTCATGGAATATCTATACTGGATATTTGTTCTTTAAATCGATTAAGACCTGGATTGATAAATTAAATGATTAGTTGTTCAAGCTAGATACAATATTTGGGTATTGAATACATTCTTCAATGTGGATCTTCCTCCAGTGAATAGTATTTAGTTCTTCTGTGTTTGCTTCAGTCTTCAAATTATGCAAAAATAGGCTAAAGTTGCAGGTTCTTCTTTCAATTGACCTTGCACTGTATTCCTCCTTCTTTGAATTCAACTTATTCTTCTTCTTCTTGGTCTTCTATCTAGCCACCTTTGTTGAAGTATTCATGAATATCTTCATTTGGTTCAGATTGTTGATGACTGAGTAGAGCATGGTTCAATTGTCCTCTCATCTTCTTGATTTTTCTATGCTTACCCTTTTGGTGAATTGGTCCTTCATTTTCTTCAACCTATTCCTTTGAAAAAATGTTAGTATCATTTTGAAACATCATGATATCTTGTGAAATTTCCATTGAATCCAGGATATATGTATCTTCATGGATTGATCCAGTTGCCTTTATTTTACCTTGATTCATTATGAGACATGTATTGACTACATCCATGTATCCAAAGTTGATAATGTAGTTGTCTTCTACTAATTTTCTCTCAGAAATAAGATTGAAGGTTAAGCTTGGAATATATAATACTTTTTGTATTAGAAGATTTGGAAATGATCTGCTGGGTGTTACACATCCATAACCATGTATGGGATAAGTTTGACTATATGCAATTCTTAGCCTGTAGCCTTTAGCACTTTTAAGACAATCAAACCATTATATATTTTCGGTCATATGATGACTGGCTCCTAAGTCAATATACCACATGTTTTCATGTTTTTTATATTGGTTGAGGTAAGTTTCACATTCATTATATGGTAATATTGCTTCTATTGAACTAAGCACTTTTTCTCAATGTGTAGAGGTTTTAATGTTGGATTTATTTTATCCCTTTTGATGTGTTTGAGACAAGTATATATATAATTTTTCCAACCTTTAGCCTAAATATTTTTATAACCTCCTTTTTAAATATCCCTTATGTTTTGATTGAAGTGTATCTAATTTCCAATAATTTAATTTTAAGTAGTAACCCTTATAACTCCCAAATTTTGGAAAATTAGATCACAATAATATTTGCAAATATTTTAAATAAATTGTAGTAGAATTTCTTATTGCTCCTATGTTAATATTGCAAATATTTAATTTGATATGATATGGTATTCAACTTTTTGAATATTTTTTTCAATGTAGTTAAATTATTTTAATTTCAAACTTATAATTCCCAAATAAAAGAAAGCATACTATGGTGGAATAAAGATTACCTTATAGAATTCAATATTTGATGATGTATTTTTTGTGCATGCACTATGGAAATTTGATTCTATGGCTTTCCTTGCAATGATATGATTGGAACCTTGGTGGCAAATATACATTCCAAATGTGGCCCTTCCATCAAAAATTTGCTTGGAACCTTGGTGGTAAATAAACGTTCCAAATGTGGCCCTTCTATAAATGATATTCTTGGAACTTTGGACATTTCAAATGTGGCCCTTCTATCAATGATTTTCTTAGAAATTTGGATGTTCTAAATGTTCTGTTTCTTATGTTTTCTCTTGACCTTTAGTCTTCATATCATTGAAGGCTCTTCCACGCCTTGCTTCCATGCTACCACTACGCCCTATGATTATAGACTTGAAATGTAAATGTTGCTTTTCATTTTACTCTCTCTTCACTGCATTTAATGACGATCAATAATGAACAAGTGGCATCTACATTTCTTGAAATTGTTGCTACTTCTTTCTTGGAACACTGCTGCACCAAATGTTACTCCTTTGTAATGTATGTAAGCTTGCTTTGAGCACTTTGTAACTCCTCAACGTTAATCTCTTGAGTATTATGAAATATGATAGGTGTTAGGGAATATTATGCCAAGTGGCATATGGACTTCATGCATGTAGCTTTTGAAGTAACATCTTCAAGAAGGAGATTGTAACTCCTTCATTATTCTTCTCCTTAGCTTGCTATACTTTCTTGGTTAGCAAGCAATATGTTTTTCTCCACAAGTAATTTATGAGCCATCTTGGAGCTTTGAATGAGAATGGGATAGATATTTTTCTTTCCTCTATTGATGCTATTCCCAATGTAGCATCTATCCTTCTCTTGGTGCTTATGCCTTCAATGTGCTCCCTTTTCATATTGATAGAAGTGAAGCTTTGAGTCGCCTATTCACTGGATGTGCTCTATTTTTTTTATGTAAATAGATTCTTCCTTGTCCTTGCAAATGTCAATGATGAACTTGCTATGATTTACGTAAATTATTTTGATATAATTCCTTTATCTTACATAAATAACCTTGGTATGCTTGCTATAATTTACATAAAATATTACTTTGTCTTGCAAATCTATTCTTGGAGAGAGTGCCCTTTCATTGTTGGAGAACACTCAATAATTGGTCTTTATTTTGGCTGACTTTTTCCTATATCTGTTGTACCTATTGTGGCACATTTAAATCTGCTCCTTTCCCTATGTTTGATGTATTGTAGAAGTGAAATACCATGTAACCTTTACATATATATATAGAATCCATTTATTGCACCTTTTCTTGTACTCTTTTGTAGGTTTGAGTTTCTAATTTTTATAGTAGATTAGTGAGTGCAAATGAGGGTTTTGAGGATGTCTCTTTGTCTAGACTCCTTAAAATTTTTGCTTGGATGATTTATGATGAATCCAAGCCTTGTAAATTTTATAAAATGAAGCTTTATTTTAATTGCACTAACCCCTAAGTGCTTTGGATTTGAGATTCACCAAATCTCAACCTTTGAAGCTTATTTTGGTTAGTTTCCTTTTTGAATGTACTAACCAATTTTAGTGGCTTCTATTGGCCACTTAGAGTTGTAGATTTTGCACTTTCAAGAGTTTCTTAGACACGATATAAACTAGATTTTGTAGCCTTTTTCAAAGTACAAAAACTATTTTGAGAGTAATAGTGCAAATGAATTTTAACAAATTTTACTTTTCAATGCACTAACAAATTACACCTTATCACTCTAATTTACTCTCAAGAATTAATGCACTCAATCAATTTACTGCAACTAATCAAGAATAATATAGAATGAATCTTCAAGACTTATTCTACAATTTTGTTATAAGCAAAGGTAGTAGGAGTTAGTCTTCTTTTTGATTTCTAAAGTAGATGATAGGTAGTTGATAGATAGTTGAAATTCTAAATCTAATCAACTCCTAAAGTGCAAATGAACCTAAAAATAACCTTTCTATTTTTGCACTTTTGAAGACTTTAATTATATTCTCCTATTTTTAAATTCAATTCAAATTAAGGTGCTTGAATAAATTTGATAAGTAATCCAATCAATGAATCTACTTGCACCAATAGTTGCATAAATTTTTCCAAAAGCTCTTTTCCCACTTCTATAGAGGATGTAGATCTTGGTGTTTAGTATCACCAAGTTGCTGCATTGTATAGGATGTTGTAGCTCTTTGTAGAATGCGTTGAACAACTTCGTCTTCACCAAATGATGGTCTTGAACTTTCTTTCACAAGACTAGGATTTTTTGGTGGCTTGTTCTCCTCTTGTAGTCTCCTCCTTTTGTTGTATATTTGAAGAGATATTCATTTTTGAAGTAGTACCTTTTTATGTGAGAGATAATATTTAAATCTCTTGTATTTTACAAGCTTTTTCTATATAAATCTTCCTTATCAAATTTTAATTTCAAACAAGATCTTCTTCTCAATATTTTGAGTGTCTTGAGGTCTTCATTGGATTCTTCTTTTGGGATTTAGCACTCCTTACCAAATTATTCTCCTCTTGGGATTGTTTTCAGATGGTGATAATTGTCCCAAGTCCTTCACTATCAAGGGCTTCTCCTTGGTAGTGGATTTATACAATGAGTTATTCTTTGATGATTTATTCAGTAAGTATCTCCAAGCCTTTTACTGGATGTTGATTGAGACCTCTCCAAGATCTTTGAAATATTTTATAACCTTCTTATCATAGAAGTGTTTGCGGTGAGATATTCCCTTGGATATTCACTTTTGTTGCTTCTAGATTTGAGTAGGACTCTCCTAATCCTTCTTCTTCCAATATTGGAAGTTATTCTCTTGATTTATTTACCTCTAGGTGCTAGATTGATTCTAAAGAAGATGCTCTTCCTAGATTTCTTGTAGGAAGTTTTCCCGACTCACTAAATCTCCTTTCCTGCAACAAAGTATTAGTACTAAAATCTTAATCTCCTTCTATATTAGGTACTCTCTTTTAAAGTCTTTTTTAGTATCAAGGCTAGTATGGTCTAATTTTAGTATCAAGGCTCCTATGGCATTTTTCTTCTGGATTTAGGTTTCTATGGTCTTTTCTTCTTGATCAAGGCTCCTATAGAATTTTATTCTTGTGTGAAGTTTTCAATTAAGTAATGGAGATCTCATGTCTCCTAACTTCACCACAAATATTTTCCAAAAGTCTTCTTCCATAGTATCTTTTCTTGGACAATAAACTAACCTCTACAATATGAAGATACGTTGAACTTCAGGAAATGCAGTTGAAGTCTCCTAAATTTTTGTTGTAAGAGTAATGTCAATATTATGAAAATTATATTTATGCAACAAAAATAAACTATGGGTCAATAGTTAAGAAATTTTAAATATCCTGACTTCACTAGTTGATTTGTTAATCTAGTGGATTGAATGTTGAGTCCTAGTATTCATGATTTTTTTGCAACTCAGTGGAAAGACTCTAGCCAAAAATAATATTAGTATTTTTGAAAATGAGATTTCTTTCAGTCCTCACTTATGGTTGTCCCTGTTTCTATCACCTAGACTCTTCTAAATTTTTTTGATAGTGACTGGTCCAAAGGTGCATCAGGTTGACAAATAAACTTAGGCTCAATCATAGTATTGGATTTCTTATGGCTATATATACCATAGCCCTGGTACCACTATTAGCTTTTGATGCTATATGAATAGGAGATAACAATCACAAGATGCAAAAATAATTATATGAAAGAAATTAAATCTACGAGATGACTAAAAATATACTATAAATAGAAATGACAAAAATGAATACAATGTAGTTGTGGAGGAAATGAACACTCCATGAATAATTCTACTCGACTACATTACACCCATCTCCATATGGGAGACTTTATCTAATATTTACGACACCATGTTGTATGTGTTCTCTATGTCTATAAGCTATATCTATGACTATGACAATAAGGCCATTATATACGAAGATAGGTTCCTTGGACAACACTCTATCTAGATGTGCAAGGGACAACTTGCATATGTAAAGCTTGCACATTAACACTTGTGCATTTATTACATTGTATGAAGAAACTAAGTAACTTCCCCCTAAAGTAATCTAATTTCCTAAGTATGTATCTTGGTAGATACATTTACATGACCAATAATGTAATATGATCTATTTCTAATAGTTCTTGAGAACATTTTTGAAGTCCAAATATTTGAATTCATTTTGAGATATATCAATTCCACATTCATTTTAATTATTCCTAAGAGTGCAGGAGATAAGGAATTTAAAGAATTTATATTGATTAGCATTTGCAACACTACTTACAAAGTTATTTCAAAAGTATTGGCTAACATATTGAAATTTTCGCTCCCAATCATCATTGACCACAACCAGGGGGGTTTTGTTCTAGGAAGGCAAATCTTAGATGGAGTTATCAAAGTTCATAATTTGATTCATTTAGTGGACAAAAGTATCAAAGTAATAATGTTCCTCAAGCTAGACATGAGTAAAGCCTATGATAGTGTTTAGGGATTTCCTAGAAAAAGTCTTGGTTCACTTTGGATTTCACTCCATATGGATATCCCTCATTGAGGAATGCTTCTCAACCCTTTATTTTTTTTCATTATTAATGGGGAGGTTTTTGAGTATTTTAAAAGCACTAGAGGATTAAAGCTATTGTTGGCATTGAAGTTATTAAACCTACTCTTTATATTGACCCTATCTCTCATCAATAGTTTTCTAATTATACTCTTATATCTACCTTCACATTTATTCCCTAGACTAAAATAATTAGAAGAATCCTTCTAGACTATGAGAGGGTTGTTGGTCAATACATCAAATTTCTTAAGAGTAAACTCATTTTTCTCAAAACTCCTTATATCAAGCAAAGAGCTATTGCTAGAATTATTAGGTGCACTATTGCTAATATTTCCTCTACCTACTTAGGTTTATCTCTATTTAAGGGTAGAATTAAATAGGATCTTTGGAATCTAGTCCTAAAGAGGATATAAAAGAAATTAATAGGTTGGAAGGGCTGTCTTTTTAATTAGATTGAAAAATCACAACTATTTAAAGCTTCCCTTCAAAGCCTTTCGATGTACTTATTATCCTTTTTTAGAATTGTTGTGAAAATTTCCCAAAAGTTAGAACATTTTCAAAATGTTTTTCTCTTGTTAGGTTAAAAAAATAAAAAGAGATTCCATCTCGTTTCCTATGAGCAGGTTTGTGCAAAAAAATAATTAGGGGGGCTAGGGATGAAAAAAATGAATCTAATTAATAAATAGAATAATGGATGGACTCAAATTCTAAATGAAAAATATTTAAATAGGGGAATCAAATTCTTGAAAGAGCCGGTGCCACTTTATGGATTTTCCTTCTAGAATAGTGTTGTTAAATTAAAAAATATTGTCTTAAGAGGTATAAAGTGGAAACTTGGCAATGGGGAGAAAATTAAATTCTAGGATGAATCATGGCTTGAAGATGCTCCCATTTAATAAAATCCATCCTACACCCCCTGGAGACCTATAATCTCATAGATTTTTACCCAAGGGGAAGAAGAATACTTGAAAGATATGGACCTCAAATTGAGAAATTAGGTGATAAGGAATAT
The DNA here is from genome assembly GCA_028583015.1 of Wollemia nobilis. NCBI lineage: Eukaryota > Viridiplantae > Streptophyta > Pinopsida > Araucariales > Araucariaceae > Wollemia > Wollemia nobilis. Next base: position 6,043,925 of record JAQPPZ010002530.1, read on the forward strand.
TGGGTGTGAATACTCCCTAATTTGGAATCATGAAAATAAGGGAACCTTCTATGTGAAGTCTACTTATCACATTGTGGCTAATGATAATCTTAGCTAGTTTCCAAGGAAACTAATATGGCACTATAGAGGGGAAAATTGACCTATCGCATATGATTCTTTGCTAGATCTATTGGGATCTGAGGTGAACCATGCGGGTGTGTTACATTATATACACTTGAGAACATGAAAGGATGGATTCATCAAGAATGGGTTTAGGACTCATTCCAAGTCTAGGGTGGGAGTGTTAAATATGTCAATTAAGCATACACCTATTGTTTGGCCTTTCTAAACTAAGCTATGAAATGAAAGAACAATGCAAGGCACACAAGATGCAAGAAGATAAGAACTAGCTCTAGTATGATTCTATAATTCAATGATGTATAACCCTAGGATTTAAAAATAAATTCTTTGAGCAAGGGTCCAAGGGAAATGGACAAACAAGAATATAACCCTATATGCACACTATATGCTTTTATTCTTTCAAATACCTAGAAATTCAATAAAATGTTTTTCCTTTACTTATGAGAAGAAACAAATAAGAGAAAATACCAAATAGCCTAAATATCTATTAGGACACTTATCTAATATGATGGTTGATCCAAGATTTATCTTAAACATAGGATATCCAATAATTTTAAACTTGCAAAATAACTTCACAAAACCCTAGAAAATTTGATCAATGTTTGGGGGCTTTCTTAGGCCACTATTAGACTAAGCTTGGAGGCACATCAGTCAAGATTCCTTGGTCCTTTTAGCTGACCATTCAAAAGAAAAATTATCTTTGACCTTTGGAACATGTACAAATAGAGTAAAATAGATAGATGATAGTGAAATATAATGTAGACAAGATGGACATAGTAGAATACTAAAAATGCACAATGTAAATTAGGGTTTTGGGGTGTGAAAATTAACCCCAAGACCTAATTTACCAAATTATTTTCCTATAAATGGGTAGCATGAATATGGCTTACCAAATTCATTCCCTATATATATGGGGTACATTTTTGGTTCAGATACCCTTTTTGGGCCCCAAAAAAGTGAAAAACTAGGTGTAAAATAACAAAAAATAGATTTCCAAATCAACTTAAGTAAATACAAAATTTGAGGAGCTAATGGATAAATCAAGGAGTAATGAAGAGGTGGAAGAAGCAATCCAAGAAGGTTGATCTATCCAACTTTCAAGACTCCTCTGTTCAATCCGCAAGGGTAGAAATAACCAAAGCACAAAATAGCAAAACAACTTGTAGTAGAAGAGCACTTGATAGCATCATAAAATGAGTGAATTCATAGTTAAAATATCTTAAGAATTACTTTAGATAAGCTTAGAGAATACAAACACTTATTTATAATATGTTTGGAGGGAAAAATGGGTAGGAAAATGAAATTTCACCATAGGTAATATCTGACCCAAGACAGGCCAACAAGGGGGGCGTTAGTGAGAAAAATCCCTAGAATACCAAATTTGCACCCCATAATTATAGGACATGAATCTGGTAAGCCAAATTCACACCTCGTATAGACAGGATATGAATTTGGTAAAGCTATGGAAATAAGGTAAAGGATGAAGGCAAAAGAGTCTCAAATTTGCACTTAGTAAGTTTGGGTGGCTAGCTAAGGGTTTAAGGAAGAACTAACTAATTTTGATGGGTCAATTTTTGTGTCTATAGGTACAAATATTTTATCCCCAAGATTAATTTCTTCTTCTGGTTGGCCATCCAAAATAAAATTCTCTCCATATAGAATCTCAAAATTAGAGGTATGATTCTTCCAAATTGTTGCTATCTATATGGAAGGAATGAGGATATAACTTGTAGCACCCTAAAATTGGCGTAGTGAAATCTTAATAATTACATTTAATCTAGCAAATAATTCAAATTCAAATTTTAACCTCCCAAACCGCCTGTTAACCATCGCTTAATCCGTTTCCCCCTTTCCCATGCCATTTTTAGAGTCTGTTTTGACAGTTTGATGATATCGTCGCCGATCAGACGATATCGCCTCAGATCAGACAATTTCGTATGGGCTAGGACATCCAGAAGATCTTGTCCCTAAACTAATTTTTCATAATTAGCTTCTGTTCCAACGGGTATATAATCTAGGCAGAAGCATGTCTGCATCGTTAGAGACCCTCCCCGTTGGAGATCTCCCAAATAGGGATGATCTCCAACCTCCTAACCTCCCTCCTAAGCCTATTTAATCCTAAGCCCTCCCCTTAGCACCCCCCTGGCTGAAATTCCCTATAACTCGACTTCATACGCATTAAGACATCCCAAATTTCTATTTGCATTAGTTCTATACAATTTTTGTTGCAGGTACCTTAGTGTTTTTCAGTCGGAGCAAGCTTACATCGTCGTAGACGATCCTATTCAGATTGGAGGTGATCCTATCGAATCAGAGATGATTTCGTACCAATGGGAGACAATTTCAACTGCAGTCAACATTGAGGCAATCAGTGCCTAAAGTTTGCATTTCTTCATATTTCAATCTACTATTTTATGCTGTAATTAGCTAGTTTATTTGATATTTTATGCTATCTTGCATTTTGGAGTTCACCCATGTAGCTTTAAATGCACAATTAAGTCATCAATTGCCATTAAATCATCATAGTACACTCGTATTTTGTTCATTATTATCATGTTAATGTTATTGCTGTCATTTTACACTGTTTCCCTTTGTTAGCATTGTTGTATTTTCTATGTTTTGCACCTATTTCTCTATTTGCAGGTCTCTGATGAATTTTTCAGATCTCAGATGATCCTGTCAGATCTCAAATGATTCTGTCGAATTCTATACGATCCTGACTGCTTCAAGAATCAGAATCTTCATCAGACATCCGGATCAGGTATGTTCTTTTAATATTGCTTAATTTCTCTATTTTCTGTCTTAATTCTGTTCTCTGTATTCATTTAATCTGCATCTTCATATAGAGTAATTTAGATTCATTTGGCCAAACCTAGGATATGGATGTTTAAGGATAAAATTGAACACACAAAACACATTCCCAACCTAGGCGTGGAAACTGCCATTAAATGTTTCCTGGTGAACCCACCATCCGTCAAAAAATCACCATAATACACCTCCCTTGAGAGGCGGGACCTTCGCAAGGCCTCTCAGTCCGAGGTACCATGCCATCCTTTTCCCATCCTCCTTCCAAGCACGGATCCTATAGCCTAAAGGTAGGGATGTGAAAAATTTGGAGCGATACATAACTCATCATCTCTTCATGGACTGTGACATCTCTATGGGTATCCTAAATCACATCCTAACACCTTGATGGAAATGGTTGAGCAATGATATTTGTCCCTCTTCTCTAGTCCTAGATGGCACACCCTCTAAAAATTTAGAATTTTGTATTACCTTTGGGGAGTTTGGAAGGATAGGAATAATAGGGAAATAAAAAATTATTCTAGAGATCCATCTTCAGTAGGAGCTAGAATTTTGAATTTTCTTTCTTAAAAAATTCCAATATCCCATTTTCTATCGACATTGACACTCAAGAAGAAGTTTTGTTAGCTAATAAGTTGGGCCTCCCTAGGCTTGAGCAATGTCCTATTTAGGCTTACTCAAGAAGCCTACATGCCAAGTGGATCCCCTCGCTAGATGAATGAATTAAATTAAAATTTTATGGAGGATCAAAATAAAATCCAAGTCTAGCAAGAGCAGGAGGAATTATTAGAAACAAAAAAGGATATATTATTCTAGCTTATGATGAGAACCTTGGAATCCAATCTAGTCACTTTGCTAAGGCCAAATCCCTCTTCCAAGGTCTTATTTTATTGGAATACCTTAGTTTTAATAAGTTTATTGTAGATGGATATTCCCTAAACTTAATCAAATCCCTTAAAGGAATCCATAATCCCAACTAAAATATTGTAAATCTAATGGTTGAGTCAAATTGAATCCTAAGTACCTTTGAGAATAGTCAATGCCATCACATTTATAGGGAATCAAATATGACGACTAATTTCATGGCCAATTTAGGAGTTCATTAGGAAACTTTACTCATCTAGAGGGGAACCTTTTCTTAAAATCTTAATGTTAATGCGAGGAAAAAATTTGCTAGATTCATGAATGGCTCTTGATCTTGTGTGCAACTTGTGTATTGTGAATATGTCAACAATGTATGTGGAATATATTTCTAGGGTAATGCATTCCCTTAATAACTAGAGAAATTTTGATAGGGATATGTTGTACCTTGTTTAGGCCTACTGTTTAGTTTTCTAGAATTTCATTGGTTGTTTTTCTCTTTGGCTTTGTTAGTTTAGTTCTTCTCTTGTGGTTGGTGTTTTTGCCCTTGTTGTCTTGTTACCCAATTTTCTCTCCTAGTTCTTTTTGGCTAATGCTTGGTTTTCTACCTTTCTATTCCTTCTTGGTTGATTTATCTTAAATCTTGCTCGGTTTTTCCATTGTAATTATGTAAAAGGTTTAGGGACCCTTTCAAAACCCCCTATTTCCATCTAATAAAAAAAATAGTTTATAATTTAAACACACTGTCTTCCATATTTCAATTTTTGATATATTAACTTATTTATTAATTATCTAAATGTCCTTTATTTTAAGAAAATATATTTATTCTATTTATGCATAATAAATAATGTTAAAAATATTTTTAATCTTATCATTTTGATTAATGTGATAACTTTAATAGTTTATATACAAAGTGTATAAAAAGGGAATAAGATTGTGTACCAAACTTTGACAACCAAAATAATGGATTTTGAATAACCTTTAATATATAAATATATATTAGTGAAAAAAGTGATTATATTATATTGATCATCAAATTAGATTTCATCTTTGGCATTTATACATCAAATTTCTCCATCTCAACCATTGTACTAAGAGCTAAAATTCCTATCAATAAAAAGGTGTCACAAAACTTAATCTCTATATATTACCAAAAAATTTATCATCATTATATTGAATATGTCGAAGGTCTTCCCTTATTTCTTGTGCCCACCACTTAGGAGGATGCCCATAGAAAATGAGGTCTCCCTCATCCAAAGCTAGGTTTTCCATACCATCAACTACCTTATTTTGCTCTCTTGATATATGGGTGTATATCACCTCTACAAAATTGCTTTGTATTCATCTATTTTTCTCTACAATGATGCAAGAGCATCTAGTGGTGTAAGAGTAATCTTGCATCATCCAAAATTTGTAATATTTTCTTTTTATGCTCTAAGTTAGTTTGGTTATTAGGGGATGGAAAAATAGACCTAGTGGCAAAAGAATCATCCCAATATCCTGAGCGGTTTGGGAGATATGTAAATTTGAATGTCATATACCCTGTCAAAACTAGTGAAAATCTTGCTAGTAAAACTAGTAAAACTTGGAGGCCAATTTTGAAGGCCTTAGAGGCCTTTTTAAGGGCTGAAATATGGTGGTACTATATATAAACATAATACTAGGATTCCTACCCCTTTGAGAGATTTCCAAAAAGGTGCAATAATAGTCATTTTGAGCAACGAGCGAGGAGTTATGACCTCGGTAAGTTTACCCCCGAAATTCAAATTTCAAATGCACTGTTCTAGGCGGGAAAAGGGGAAAACAGGGTATTAGAGGGAAATTTCAAATTTGTAAAGGGGTCTATTTTGTATCCTCATTTTTATGAAGAAGAAATGAAAAGCTTTGGCTCAAATTTTGCATCTTTCATTGTTTTCAATAGATTACTTGTGTTTTATTAATGCAACTCTACTTCAAGTGGTATCAGAGTTGGAGTTCCTGAGTGTGTAGATAGATCACCAAATGTGAGGCAGTTTGCACCAGGATTTGTGGTAAGGGTTTATGAGGAACATGAGTAGAATGCCTCCATGAAGAAACCATGGTGGTGGGAGACAAGTTGTGGTGCTAGAAGAAGATTTTAGAGCTTTGTAGAGGTAAGTTCAAGCTCTACAAGAGGAGCTACGTAGAGGGTTTGAGCCAAGAAGAGAATATGGGAGTGAATATGAAGCTGAAGAATAAGAGGCCTAGTTCGAGGAAGAAGAAGAGGTGGTAGATCCTATGCAAGCTAGGTTATATAGAGCTATATCACATATTGGGAAGAGACCGAAGATGGAGGTTTCTACGTATTCTAGAAATATTAATCTAGAAGAGTTGATCGACTGGATCAATGACATGGAAGAATACTTTGAGTATGAGGAGGTTGAATATCCTGAGAGGGTCAAGTTTGCTAAGACCAAGTTGAAGGGTCATGCCAGTATTTGGTGGAAGGGAGTACAATTGGATAGAAATAGAAGAGGGAAAGAAAGGATAACAAGGTGGGAGTAGATGGTGGAGAAGTTGAAGAGAGTAGCTTATTCCAGCTGATTACGAGTTGGATCTGCTCAAGAAAATACAGGGTTTGAGGTAGTCAAGAAAGTCTATAAAGGAATACATAGAGGAGTTCTATAAAATTTTAATCAGAATAAGCCATTCTGAGGCCAACAAGGAGAAGGTAGCCCATTACATAAATGGGTTGAGAGCAAGTATTCAAGAGGAGTTGAGCCTGGTCAGGATGACCACCATAGAAGATGCTTACCAGTTTGCCTTGAAGGTAGAAGAGAAGCTGAATAGAATATTTGAGAGCAAGCAAAGAGGAAGAGGTCATGGTGGTAGAACTGGTGGGAGAACAAATGGAGGACAAAATGAGGACCAAAAGAAGACTGGAGAAGCAAGCAACAGTCAGGACCAGAAGGGGGAGAATGCTTACCACCCCCATGAGTAGAATAATAGCTACCAAAGAGGAAGAGGGAGGTCTAGATGAGGGCCTAGAAGAGGAGGATTTCGTGGAACCTGCTTCCAATGTGGAGAAGAAGGACATCGGGCATACAAGTGCCCATAGCACCAAGGGAGAACAAATAAGAGACCTAAAGGTAATGCTCGAGCTACTATTGTAGATGAAGGTGTAGAATCTAAGCACTCTAAAGAAGTAGAAAGAGGAGAAGTTCTGGTCACAAGGAGAGCCTTGCTGAATGAGGATAAGGATCCATATTAGAGGAAGAGCCTATTTCACATAAGGTGTAAATGTGTAGGTAAGGTGTGTAATGTTATCATTGATAATGGTAGCACTGATAACCTAGTTTTGAAAGGAATGGTTACCAAGTTACAGTTAGAGAGAAGGAGGCACCCACATCCATATCAGATTGCTTGGTTGTAGAAGGACCATAGGGCTTTGGTCAGTGAGCAATTTTTGGTAAAGTTCCATATTGGGAATTACCATGATGAGGTCCTGTGTGACATCCTGCCTATGGATGCTTACCATTTTCTATTGGGAAGGCCATGGTCAATTTTATCAGCATGCAATACATGATGGGTATGCCAAAACTTACTTCCTGAAAAAGTATGGAGTGCACCACAAGCTGAAGCCCTTGAAGGAGATGGATAAAAAGGTATGTAGCAATGCCAAAATCTATTTAGTTGAAGGTAGAAAGTTTTTGGATGGTTTGAAGCATGAGCATATGTGCTATGCATTAATTCCTAGAGTTAGGGAAGAAAATTGCAAAGATATCCCAATAGAAGTCTCAGGTCTATTAGAAGAATTCCCATATATTATATCAGATAATGTGCCTGAGGGTTTACCACCAGTGAGGAAGATCAGTCACCACATAGATTTGGTACCGAGAGCTAGTTTTCCTAATAAGGCAGCCCATAGAATGACTCCTATAGAAAGTGAGGAGCTAAATAGACAAGTCCATGAGTTACTAAAAAAGGGACTGATTCGGGAGAGCTTGAGTCCATGTGCAGTACCTATAGTACTAGCACCAAAGAAATATGGAGAGTGGAGAATGTGTACAAACTCCCGAGCTATTAACAAGATCACCATCAAATACAAATTTCCATTGCCAAGGATGGATGACATTATGGATTGTTTGAGTGGATCCAAGTACTTCACAAATATTGACCTAAAGAGTGGGTACCATCATATTCATATCAGAGAAGGGGATGAGTGGAAAACAACCTTCAAGACCAGAGAGGGTTTATACGAGTGGTTGGTCATGCCATTTGGGCTAACCAATGCACCAAGCACATTCATGCGACTTATGAATGAGGTATTGAAGGAGTTTTTGGGAAAATTTGTCATTGTCTATTTGGATGACATTTTAATTTTTAGCAAGACTTTGGAGGAGCACCTACTGCATATTCGATGAGTTCTTGAGAAGTTGAGGGAGGAGCAGTTGTTGATTAATTTGAAGAAGTGCATTTTTGTGAAGGAGTTGGTGTATCTAGGATTTTTCATCTCAGTTGAAGGTCTCAAAATGGACCCAGAAAAGGTGAGGGCTATCATTGAATGGCCTACTCCAAGGAGCATTATAGAGGTAAGATCATTCCATGGTCTAGCCAGTTTTTACAAAAAAATTATTAGGAATTTTAGTAGTATTTGTGCACCCCTAATGGAGACAATGAAAGGGGATAAGAAGGAGTTTAAGTGGACTATAGGAGCAAATAGGAGTTTTGATATGTTGAAGAAGAAAGTCATAGAGCAACCTATTTTGGCACTTCTATATTTTAATAAGGTATTTCAGGTAGATTGTGATGCTAGTGGTAGTGCCATAGGAGCTGTATTGAGTCAAGAAGGTAAACATGTTTCTTATTTTAGTGAGAAGATTAATGAGGCTAGGAAAAATTATTATATCTATGATCAGGAGTTTTATGCTATAGTTCAGGCTTTGAAGAAGTGGAGACACTATTTTTTGCCAAAAGATTTTGTTCTATATACTAATCATCAGGCCTTAAAATATATTAATAGCCAAGGGAAGCTAAATTAGAGGCACTTAAAATGGGTTGAGTTTTTATAGAGTTATACCTTTGTGTTGAAACATAGGAGTGGGAAGTCAAACAGAGTTGCATATGCCTTAAGTAGAAGGTAGAACTTGTTGACAGAAATGAAGGTGGAGGTTGTAGGGTTTGATGAACTTAAAATTTTATACCCTGAAGACCCAAATTTTGTAGAGGCTTGGAAAGCTTGCATGGCACCAGTTACTTTGGATAGAAGTAAATGGTTGGATTTTCTAATCCAATATGGAATGTTGTTTAAGAGAAACCAGTTGTGCATTCCAAGGAGTTCAATGAGAGAGAATCTAGTCAAGGAGAAGCATAGTGGAGGGTTGGATGGACACTTTGGTCGAGATAAGACCATTTCCCTCGTTAGTGAGAACTACTATTGGCCATAGTTACAACAATATGTGAAGATATTTGTACAAAGTTGCAGAGTATGCCAGAGGGCCAAGGGTGTGAGGCAAAACACTGGATTATATCAACCATTACATGTACCAGAGAAACCATGGGAAGACATCAGCATGGATTTTATTCTTGGTCTACCAAGGACAAAGAGGGGGAATGACTCCATATTTGTGGTGGTTGACAAGTTTTCGAATATGGCACATTTCATTCCCTACCAAAAAACTAATGATGTAGTTCATGTTGCAGGGTTATTTTTCAAAGAGGTGGTACGACTACATGGTCTACCAAAGAGCATCATTTTTGACAGAGATACCAAATTTGTTGGGTATTTCTGGAGGACCTTATGGAAGAAGTTGAAGATGAATTTGAAATTCAGTTCTGCATACCACCCATAGACTTATGGACAAACAGAGGTGGTGAATAGGAGTTTGGGTAACTTGCTGAGATGCTTGGTAGGAGATAAGCCCAAGGGATGGGATTTGGTTTTACCATAGGAAGAATTTGCTTACAATAATTCTATCAACAAGAGTACTAATAAATCCCCATTTCAAATTGTATATGGGAGTAGCCCAAGGAATGCTTCTGAGTTGAGGAATATGGACAGAGGGGAAAAGAGTAGTGTTGAGGCTGAGGACTTTGTAGAGCACCTGAAGAGATTGCATGAAGAAGTGAAGAAGCATATTACTAATATGAACACTCAGTACAAGATAAGGGCAGACCAAAAGTGGCGGTTTAAGGAATTCCAAGTGGGATATGAAGTTATGGTCCACCTGAGAAAAGAAAGGTTTCCTACTAAAACCTATAACAAGCTAAAAATGAAGAAGTTTGGACCATGCAGGATCATAGAGAAACGAGATTCAAGAAATGCATATGAAGTAGAACTACCAAGTGGACTTAACATATCACCTATGTTCAAAATTTCTTATTTGGCAGAATATCATGAAGGGGAAAATGATGATGGACCAGTAACAAAAATTTGGGATATTCCAGCATCTACTCCAGATAAGGAAGAGATAGAAGAAATCCTGGATACACACATCGATAAAAGTACCAAAAATAGGTAGTATGAAGAATATTTGGTTAAGTGGAAGGGTAGGCCTATTGAATATTCATCTTGGTTATCAAATATAGAGGTTGACCACTTGGGTTTTCCTCCAACACTAGAGAAGTGAAGGTCACTTCTCAATTTACCCTAGGTGTCTGATGTAGGAGCATCCAACGGTGTAAGAGTAATCTTGCATCATCCAAAATTTGTAATATTTTATTTTTATGCTCTAAGTTAGTTTGTTATTAGGGTATGGAAAAATAGACCTAGCGGTAAAATAATCATCCCAATATCCTGAGCGGTTTGGGAGATATGTAAATTTGAATGTCATATACCCTGTCAAAACTAGTGAAAATCCTGCTAGTAAAAACTAGTAAAACTTGGAGGCCAATTTTGAAGACCTTAGAGGCCTTTTTAAGGGCTGAAATATGGTGGTACTTTGTAATGACATAGTATAAGGCTTCCTACCCCTTCGAGAGCTTTCTGAAAAGGTGCAATAATAGCCGTTTCAAGCAACGAGCGAGGAGTTATGACCTCGGCAAGTTTACCCCCAAAATTCAAATTTTAAATGCATTGTTCTAGGTGGGAAAAGGGGAAAACAGGGTATTAGAGGGAAATTTCAAAATTGTAAAGGGGTCTATTTTGTATCCTCATTTTGATGAAGAAGAAATGAAAATCTTTGGCTCAGATTCTGCATCTTTCATTGTTTTCAATAGATTACTTGTGTTTTATTAATGCAACTCTACTTCATACAATATTCGAATTATCCAACTAGTATTTTTTATTTTCAATGGGTATTTAAGGTAGTTAATCAATAACTAAGATTTTTATTCCACTATCACTTTATTATATTCAAGCTTAAGATCCTTGCACATCCCTCTCAAGATTCTATGTCTATTAGCAATGTTGTTTGAAAGTGTACCTAAAAATGCTATAAATATGAATGTAAAGGTACTGTCTAGTAGTATACCTATTCCCTTACATTGACCCTACCTAGGTTATTCCTAGATGCCCCATCTACATTTACCTTTCCAAATACCAATGGTGGTTGCCATTTTCAAGTTCTATCCATTATTTTATCCCTTGGTTTGATTCTTCTAGATTTGTCCATCTAGGGACTAATATTGAGTTATGCCACTTTTCTCCCATTGATGATATTATTTTTATGGTTGCTTCAACATGAATTAGATAGTCTTAATTATACTAGATATGGTCTTCACCCACATACAATGGATACCTCTAGTCTCTTGTTTGAAGATCCTTCTATTTTGCTCATTTCAAATGTTCTAAGGTAAGATTGTCATCCATTTCCACACTATCTACCCCACATAAGTATATATAACTTATTGATTCTTCCACCCTCTCTAGATATCTTCTATAGACTAATTGTTGGTCCAAAGTAGACCTAGAAAATATGCCAAAATTTTCTATAGCTTATCATTATGGGGTATTCTATAAAAAGGTAGTCGAAAGTGTCATTATTATCCATACATAATGTACATATGAAATGTTGATAGACTCCCCTCTTCAATAATGTATCTCCTATGAGTACCCTTTTGTGGAGGAGTAACTAGTTGAAGAACCTAACCTTTGGCCATAACTTCTACATCCAAAGTTGTGTGATAGATCTTGATTTAGATGAGTGGTGATAGGTTATAATGGTTTATATCCTATGCTACTATATACACCTCATTAGTCCTACTATTTCATCCAAATTGATCCTCCTCATATGACAATGATATGATATCATTTGAATGATTCAGTCAATCTCCTTTGCTAGTCTCTCTAGAAGGTCGATTGGATATTATTTTTATGGAATCCAATATCTTCCAAATTTTAGTCCTCATGTTTGGTCCCTAGAATATTTTTATACTTGTATCCATTAATTTCTTGTAGTTACTCCATCACTAGGGTCCACTCTAGATATTGAGTCACCAAAGGTGGATGTCCATCCCATGATTCTAACCAAAAATTTATATATTTTCCATTATTAACTATCCAAAACAACCTTTATTTGATCATTTTATTTTATATTTTGAGTACAAATAAAATAAGGGAACCTCTATTAGACAATTAATATCAAAAAATCTCTGTTGAGGTCTTGTTATCTGCATAATTGTTTTTGTAAATTTCTATCCTAGAATGCATTGGGATAATTGATCATTCTTCAGTATAATTTTATAACCATTACCTTATTATTTTTTACAATAGATCTAAAACCTAACCCCCCTTCCTATTTCAGTAAACATAAATTTTCCTACTTTACCAAGGTTTATTTCATTTCCTCATTGACACCCTTCTAGAGGAATCTATGACTTATGTGATCAAGCTCTCAAAGCATTGCCTTCAGGATATCTTGAACCAATGACACATAGATGGGGGTATATTGTAATACTAATTTGATTAAGTTAATATGTCCTCTTGATGATAGCCACTTGTTTATCCATTTTCTAATTTTACCCTTGATTTTATCCATCAACCATGCTCAATCCTAATTTTATCTACTAGTTTTGATTGAGACCCCTAAGTAGATAATTGGGAGTAAGGTTTTCCAGAAACTAAGTCTATCCAATTCCAGGGTACCTTGTCAAGGTGAAAAATAAAGGAATATTACTTTATATTTATAATTATTAACCATATAACTTGTTGCCTTGGTAAAAAAATTTAGGATTTACTTTATTCTAACTACATTTTAAACTATTTCCTTTCCTAATAATGCAAAATCATCAATAAATTGTAGATGGGTGATTGGGTTAGCTCTATTAGCAACTAAAAATCCCTCGTCTCTTAGTATTATTGTTATTATATAATATTCTCTCTAGACATTCAACTAGAATAATGTAAAGGTATGAGGAGAGGGGATCCACTTGCAATACCTCTTGATGTTAGGAATAGCTTTGTGGGTATCCATTGGTGATAATTAAGTATGATATCAATGATGTGCAACCTTTGATCCAGTTTGTCCACTCCTTAGAGAATCCAAATTTCTTTATAACCACGATTAAGAAGTATCAATCCACTACATCATAGGCTTTAGATATGTCTAGTTGGATGAACATGGTAGGGGATTTTTGTGTTTCCATAGAATGCGTTGCTTCTTGGGTAAAAAATATCGCATTCACTATCTATATACCCTCTACAAATACACCTTGTTCGTGGAATATTATTTTGTGCATAAGTGGTTTTAGCCTCTTATCCATGACCTTGATTATAATATTTAATAAAATATTATATAATGCCATTGGTCAGTATCCACTTAGATTGTCTACATACCTTGTCTTTGGTATTAGTGTTATGTGAGTTTTTTTGATTTCCTTCAATATTTCCTTGGTTGTTCTTACTTATTCTACCACCTCCAAAAGGTCTTCTTGCACAATATCCTAAAATTATTGATATAATTCAATAGGAAATCCATTTAGTCTTAGAGTTTTCTCCTTTTGCATTTTGAACACTACCTCCTACAATTCTTGCATTTTTCTTTTAATATTTTATTACACAAAGTGAACAGTTACAAACCATACAAGGAATGGAAAAATTAAATTTGAGCCAACAAATATGATTTTATTGCCATAATATTTGATTGAGATTTTGTCACTCTATTAAAACTACATGTCTTCTTCATTTTCATTCAGGTTCAATAGGGTTTTTCCAAATATGCCATGTTCTAAGAGTCAATTTCACTCCAACATTAGCCATCTTATCTACTTCCCTATTATATTTTCTACACACATGATGCAATTCTATCTTGGAGAATTGTTTCAATAGAATCTTGATAATATTTTTCACATACAAGATGTTTATGGACTTACAATGACAAAATTTGATGGTATTTATAACGAGTTTCAAATCACCAAATATTTGAATCGAGTCACATCCCTTTTATTTTTCTAAAATAAATCCCAATTTTAGAGCATTAGCCTTCACATTGTTGTTTAAAGAGATGCCTAGTACAACAAAAATGTGCACACTAATTTTACCATTGAGAAATAAGATTTCTTTCATTGTTATTTTTGCACCTAGTTTATGATTTTATTCTCCTATAATGAGTGTGGGTATCTCCTATAGAATTTCATGTTGGTCTACTAGATCTAGGGTCTTGGCCATGAACATATTTTCAAAATAGTTCATTGTTATTGAGTTCATGTCCTCCCATGCATGAATCATATCCCCTTCATTTTTAATAGAAGAGATGAAGTTATATGTCATCTAGGCTAAAAGGGACTTATGAGAAATTCTTGTGTTTCTATCCCCTTCTCTTATCCACATTTTTTGGATTTTTGTTTTCACAATAGCTCCTCCCTTCTATTCCATTCCTCCTTTTGGTTTGTGAAATCTAGTTCTATTTTAGCCTTAGTTTCTATGAGCCCTCCTTTTTTATTTGATGATTTATATCCTCTGGTCGTTCAATAAATTCCTTTTTATTTTTTGTGACATCCCCAAATTCCTCCCAATTCTATCTCTTAATTTTATTTTTGATATATTGTAGTCATTTGTAAAAATAAAATATTTATGTGCCATGTCTCAGTTTTTGTTCTTTCCAATCTAGGGTTATGCATAAGGGGTTGGAATCAAAATGTACTTGTAAAAAAATGGTGAATCCTAATCGAAATCAAGGTGAATCCTAAGCAAATCAAATCAATCATCTTCACACCAAAATTTGGGGTATTTGAAGCCCTAAAAATTAAGGTCATGTTTGGGGAAATTTTTTACCTATTAAATCACCTTATAACTTCATAAAAAAACCACCATTAGATTAGGCTCGAAAAGGGTTTTTCAACGAGTACAAATATGTCTATGTTTAGAAATATATTGTGGTGAATTGACCCTATGAAAAAATTGATCCCACCTTTTGATTCATGTCCACCTTCATCTTTTTACTAGTTTCCTAGTTCATTACTGTAGCTTTTGATGCCTATGTATAGAGTACCAATGCATTATTGGTGGTTCCATACAATGAAGTACTTTTTCCATTTATTATATTTTCTTCTTTATTATTTCTCTAATAGTTTATTACCATTTGGTTTAGTTATTCCTTGTTACTACTTTTCTCCATCATTGTTTTCTTCATTGATCATTTGACTTCTTGCATATTTGTTTCTCCTCATACTTCCTGAAACTATATTTCCAAAATTTTTGTTTTGGCTCCATCTTCTTCCTTATCTAGGAGGTCATCCATGGCTAGGATTCTAAACATGTTTGTAGAAAGAACTTTCTTCCCCTTATAAGTTTTCTTTATGTATTTGTTCTTTGAATCCCTTTTATTTCTTTTCTTTCTTTTGCTCCTAAAATTTATGTGGGTAATCCCTAGCTAGATGGCCATATTAATGGTAAATTTTGCATCTAAAGAAACATTATCATAGTCCACTTGTTTTTCCCATGTATCCTTCCTAAATTAGAATGCGACCTTTTATAGGAAGGGGTTGTCAAAATATATAAACACACATATTCGAGCATAAATAAAATATTCAAACTTTTGAGTATTGTTGGCTATCATCATGAAAGTGCATAGGGTGTTACCAATTGTAGCTAGGACTTATGAGTTCCAAAATTCTATTGGGAGATCAAAAAGTCTGATCCAAATGGGTCCAATTGAGGGTATTTCCCCCTTTGCTTTAAATTTTGTATGTCAGAGCTTCATTAAGATCCTCAATCTGCCAAAGAACCATGACCCTCCTTGAAATATGTCTTCTCTATCCTCTTCTATAGAAAACATGACTAAAAAATATCCATTGGAATAATAAAAATTTTGAAATTAAGTTTTGGTTCTCCACTATTTGGTAGCCCATAATGAGGGTTATGCGTAAGGGGTTGGACCCAAAATGTACTTGTAAAAAAATGATGAATCATAATCAAAATCAAGGTGAATTCTAAGAAACTCAAATCAAACATCTTCACACCAAAATTTGGGGGTATTTGAAGCTCTAAAAATTAATTTCATATTTAAGGTAAATTTTGACCTATTAAATCACCTTATAACCTCATAAAAATACCACCATTAGATCAAGCTTGAAAATAGCTTTCCAACGAGTATAAATATGTCTATATTTGGATATATATTGTGGTAAATTGATCCTAAGAAAAAATTGGTCCTAAAAATTTTAGATGAATGGGCCGACGTCGAGGGTCCTCATTTTTGCCAATTTTCAATTTTAGAAATCCTAATGTTCACCCAGTTTGAATATTCGCCATTATGTATAACCCTACCCATAACTTGAATGTTGGTAGGATCAAACAAAAACCCATAAATTAACAAATTAGATCCCTTATTTTCATGGCATCTATGTCATCCTCGTATATTGTATGGTTCTAATTTTACTATTGGGGACCAATCTGATGCTCTCATGCATATCATTTCCATTTTCCTTGGATCCACCTTTGGCATGCTCAATATTGTTCTTGGTATTCTTGGATTTTTAATACCTCTTGCTTGGGCTTGGCCTTCTTGAAGGACATCTTTGAAGCTCATTTTCTAAGGTATCTCTCCATTGTCTTTCTCTATCATAGGTGTTACTATGACTAGTCCTTTTAAATTAACTTGGATATCAGGTTTGCAGAGCTTTGCTTCCATTTGGATTTTTTGTACAAACTCCATTTTCTTTTGATATGCTCCTTGGATTTAGGTCCTTGGTCTCTTTTTCTCTTGGGGCTATTTATTTGTTGGTTGGAACATAGGTGTTAGTATGACTAGTCCTTTTAAATTAACTTGGATATCAGGTTTGCAGAGCTTTGCTTCCATTTGGATTTTTTGTACAAACTCCATTTTCTTTTGATATGCTCCTTGGATCTAGGTCCTTGGTCTCTTTTGCTCTTGGGGCTATTTCTTTGTTGGTTTGAACTTTTCCCCACAATATTGTGTTGTAAACTAAAAATTATTGTGATCCTTTATGCATAAGTGGTCCTATTGGTTTGTAATCATTTTCCCTTATAGTTATTTTTTATTTTTTGACTATTGATTATGTTAGTTTTTATAAAGGGTCTCGTTCCCATCGTACTGAGTGGGGTTTGAACCTTGGACCTCCATAAAAAAAAGGACAAAACCCTTACCACTGCAGTAAACTTGCAGCTACAACCTTTAATATATATTAAATACACAATATTAAATAATATAATTTTTATAATATTAAAACTTGCCTAAACACTTCTTGTTTGCTTTTACTTTTAACAAAAAGTTAAAGTTTATAAAAATTCCTTGCTTAAAAGGATATTTAAACCTTTAATTCTTCGCAATGAATATTTTAAGTGGTAGCTCTATAAAAATCTTGTAGTCTAACCTAATAATCTGTATATACTCTTTTGACATTACCCAACATTTGTTTTCAACTTTCCTCGTTGGCTTGGCATTACCCAACATTTGTTTTCAAAATTCTTCATCGGCTGTAAAGAAACATCATAGATTTGTTGAATCTTTAGGGGGAAAGAAATGGATGAGAATAGTAGATAAACATTGGATGTAGGCTGATTAGGGTTTCCCATTTGACATTTCTGACTTTTGTAGGTGCAAAGTCTTAGCACTGGTCTTAGCATTGGTGATGTTCCAGTAAGGCGATGTTGATGGCCACCATTATTTAAATCTGTATTCACTAGTTGTTCAAAACAATCCATTAGTGGTTACTAGGACAACCCCACTTCTCAGACATCACATGTCGACCATATTCAGCATAAAGTTCAAATCTATCATATCTGTATTCCAACTTGCAAACAATTCAAGTCTTATGTTTCTCATCCAGTACTACATAGAAGCAACTAATTAAAAAGAACTGTCGTTGAAATGGACTTAAAGATGGAATATCAATATCTTGTCACGTAAACAAGATATCGCTTAAACAAACAAATTCCTCCAATATTCTCAACAACAAAGAAATTCATAGACATTGATTAAAATTATTAAAAAGAATTCAAATTATATATATCAACAAAGAAATTCATAGACATTGATTAAAATTATTAAAAAGAATTCAAATTATATATATATATGGTGATGTTATGCATATGGAACTTAAGACTAATATAGACACTGAAATATTAAAGAGACTGACTTAGTATTTATTTCTGACTAATTATAGATTTGTTTTTGATAAAGTCTTTATTATTTCAATCTTAGGATATTAAAAGTTAAAGCTTGTTTATATTATTTTTTTTTAACTTTTTATACAATATCAGATATCATATTTGTAGCTGAAACTAATAATAGAGAATCCATTTGCCAATGAAGAAATGTTAGTAAGAACAAATATATGTCATGGTGAAGAAAGCCACGGCTTCGGCAGGGTTAGAAATACTTAAGGTCCGATTTTTCGTTTGGCATGCTTTTCAAATAAATTCAAAGCTGTAAATTCTAGTGATTCCCTTTTATAATGAAATTTAGCTTCTAATTACCAATCACCGTTTAATACTAAGTTATTGGTAAAACTAAATTATTCAGTAGATTTTTTTTTTTAAATTTATAAGTGAAAAATGAAAGATGAAAAGAAGATCATTATAAGTGTCTCCACGTGATAGCCAAACAGCTCATTACCACTCCCTGTACTCAAATAGGAAGAAGTAGACTCTAGACTATTCTTATAGTAAATGGCCTCTGCCGGAACAGTCAGACAGGTATTTTTTTTAAATTTAAAATTTCAAAATTTTGATTTTAAGGCTATAGTTATTTTTAAAATTATAATCTTAAGTAAAAGAAAATTAAAATATGAAAATTTAAAAACTAAAAATTTTCATTATCAATGTTGTCTTGCACGTTCCATTTGATATGTTTAAACAATTTCAAGGATAAGTGATTATACATACCTAAAAATACCTAACGATTCGTTACAATTTTTGATAATCTAGCTTGATGGTATGTCTACACATAATGTAAAGTGATACTCTTAACATATATTCTTCCTCCTTGATCCCATTTGAAGGTGTTGCATTTTGATATGAACCTTTATTCTGGTTAATATAAATCACTTTATCGGTTACCAACCTTTGTTTTTATTTTAATAAAAAAAAAAAAAATTATTTACTATATAATAAAACAATAAAATATCCATCCACAAATAATTATCCTCAATAATCATTCATATAAGGAAGCATAGATATAGATAATACCTTTGACATAGAAAAACACTAATAATACTACAAATTTGCTCAACAAGCCAAGTTTGTTATAAAGAATATTTGATATGATTGTTTGATTACAATTATAATATTCCTTCTTTATATACTCATCTTCCTATAGCCTTATCCCACTCGTTATTATAATATAACCAACCTTCGGTTATGTGAGACCCATGCCAACTATGTATAATATCTATATATAATATCATATCCATATATTCTTATCCCTAAGTACCTAACATTTTACCCCCCTTACAATTATTTCATTTATGAAACATGAGAAGAGACTAAATAGTATGACTTGCTAAGCAATGTTACAAATTGGTGTCAATCTTAATCATCCCTCTATCTAAATGAAATCTTGTTTGGTGGTGGTCCATGATGATGCAAAGCTACTATTATGCCTCTTTATATGCTTTGTTGAATCCATGATTTTGCTACTCTACTTTGATATCTTCAATGATTAATCCTATTATTCCATGATGTTATTGCGCTCGTCTAAAATTTAGAATTGCTATGTTCTTTTTTTGGTAAACAATGTCATACTTGATGCATTTTTGACCCCATGTAGATCCATAATAATGTTGATGCACTAAACCCTACCTCCAAAATTGATACCACTTCTAGCGATGTGGGTGGTGATATGCTACAACCTTAACTTGATGTTCTATTAGCTTTGATTCTTCAATATTTTACTATTTTTATTTTTTTCAAGGATTACATTATTTTTTTTTGGTAAGTAAAGTTCTTCATTAATTACCGAGTTTTACAGGTTGACCCAAAACCTATTACAAAAGTCGACCTTATGCTGATGATGCAGATCCTATTCATGTTAAGGACTTTATGTCCTTTACTACTACTGACCTTCCTAAAACCCCTTACCCGACGGATGTAGCAAACATTAACAAAAACTTGAGATATTTCAAACACAGTTGGGCATATTCCTTGAAAACCTTGACAAAAAAGAGAAAAAAGGTATGAGCCAAGTGAATAGAAATTACAGAAACATATTCTAGAAATAATGCAGAAATAATAACTAAGGAAATAATGACACCATTCAATGCACATATAACACACAAGATTTACCCTGGTTCACCCAATTTGGGCTAGTCCAAACAAACAAGAGTCTATCCTCCTTGATATATTATTCTCTCTCACATCCCTAAAATGGGACATTACAATAATTATATAAGGAAACTCATACAACCCTAAACCACCAAGTGGTATTAGGGTACCGTGGATACAACACCATAGGCTAAACCACCCACACCCACTAACCACCCACCAACCATGGGAATCCCGGGGGTCGCTCCAAAAGTAGCGATAAAAGTAGGTGAAAAATAGCAATAAAAGTAGGTGAAAAAATCACAGCCGGCTTCGCCGGCTTCTCTCGATCGGCTTCGTCGGCATCTAACACTTTCACTATATCTGAGGGCGTCCCCCTACGCACCCCGAGCCATCACCTATTACGTAATCACATTTACCGTAGCCGGGGGTCCTTGGGGGCCTCCGGCCCCCTCGGACCCCCCTACCCGTAGTATTTTGCGTTGTAGTGCCTGTCGTACAATTATTTTTTAGCAAAGAATGAGACACATCCAACATTATCCCACTTGTTGAATACTTTTCCAGACCCATTTCAATTGAACATAATCTAAATTTTTCAGTGCTTACAGCCTTGGTTAAAGCATCTGCAACATTTTCCTTGGTGTCTACCTTTTCCAGCAACACTTTCCTCTATTCAAGCATGTCCCTGCAGAAATGGAACTTTGTATCAATGTGCTTCGTTCTTGAATGGTAAGCAGGGTTCTTTGCCAAAAATATGGCACTCTGACTGTCACAGTTTATCTTCACAACTCCTTAAAAGAACCCAATTTCAGCGCATAGTCTTTGTAGCCATACAACTTCCTTACTTGCATCAGTGGCTGCCATATACTCAGCTTCAGTAGTTGAAAGAGCAACAACATTCTGCCTCTTGCTCATCCAACTAATGGCCCCTCCGAACAAATTGAATACATAAGAACTAGTAGATATTCTCCTGTCCAGATCTCCAGCCCAATCTGCATCAACAAACCCTTCTATATCCAATTGTCTATTTTCTTTACCTGTACCCTCATAGCAGATTGTAAAATCAGAGGTGTCACGCAAATATCTGAACACCCTTTTCACAGCAGCCCAATGCTCTTTACCGAGGTTTAGACATATATCTACTCAAGACTCCCACTGCATGGGCAATGTCTACTCTAGTACAAACCATGGCATACATTAAACTACCTACAACATTTGCATAAGGAATATGTGACATTTCCTCTACCTCTTCTTCTATTTTTGGACATTGTTCAAGCAGACAATTTTTCACCTAAAGAAATAGGTACCTTCACCGGTTTGCAATCCCGCATATTGAACCTTTTCAACACTGTCTCAACATACTTTTTCTGATCCAACCACAACTTTTTGTTAGAGCGATCTCTTTTTATTTGCATACCCAATATAAAATTTGCAGGGCCAAGATCCTTCATGTCAAACTGTGATGCCAATCGAGACTTTACTTCCCGACCAGCTCTCTTGCTATTTCCAATTAGTAACATGTCATCAACATAAAGAACTATAATGACAATTACATTACCAATTTTCTTTGAATACACACGATGATCAGCATTGCTACGAACAAAACCAATTCCTAAAACATAAGTATCAAATTTTTGGTACCACATTCTAGGTGATTGTTTTAGTCCATACAATGATTTCTTTAACTTACATACCAGATCCTCATTTCCTGCAACAGTGAAACCTTCAGGCTGCCTCATATATATTTCTTCCTCCAAATCTCCATGAAGGAATGCAGTTTTCAAATCCATCTATTCTATTTCAAGATCAAATGCAGCAGCCACACAGGTTGACCCAAAACCTATCACAAAAGTTAGCCTTATGCTGATGATGCGGATCCTATTCATGTTAAGGACTTTATGTCCTTTACTACTGTTGACCTTCCTAAAACCCCTTACCCGACGGATGTAGCAAACATTAACAAAAACTTGAGATATTTCAAACACAGTTGGGCATATTCCTTGAAAACCTTGATAGAAAAGAGAAAAAAGGTATGAGCCAAGAAAGGATTGCATCCTTTGTACAATACGTAAACAAAAAAAAGAACCCCCCAAGGCCAAAGGATCCTAAGGCTTCATCTTCAGCGTTTTCCTCAAGCTCCTCATCCTTGTCATCCTCTTCATCCTCATCATCATCCTTGACTCCCACTTTCGGCATGTATCCCTCATTGAAGAAAACCTGAGTCAAATTTTCGTGGGCCTCTTGCATCTGATGAATTATGCCAGCGTAGGATTTTAGGATGAAACATTTGAGGACCATGATGGTTGGTCTCTCTTCTTCCATATTACTGGTACTTGTTTTGAAACTTTCTTGAATATTTTTATTCTTTAGCCTTAAGGAGGATCTCGTAGGGGGTTCCTCAATACTCAATCTCTTTTTTGTCGTCTCATCTCTGCTAACAGGTTCCCCCATGCACTTCTTCAATAGAGATACTATGACCAACTTGTTAGTACCCGGGATAGCTCTTGCTCCCGAACTTTCTCCATGGTGGTTGGGTGGGATCTCCTCAATGACTGGGGGATTAGGGTTCGAAGCCATAGCCAACACCCATTTGTAGATCACTTTAAAAAATCCTTGGTGCAATGGCATAACAGACCCCCTCTTGTTGTGATAAACAATGATAGTATAATTCATCGAGTTCATGAGGAACTGTGGGATACTTATCGGGTGACATCCCGAAAGAAGTTCATGAAAGCATAGTGAAATGTTAACAGTGTCTTGGTGGGTTCTTCTGCCATGATAAATTCCATCACATTCTTCATCACCCAATTCCATGGGGTGGGAAAGTCCATTCTTGTCAGCCCATTCTTAGCTTCCTTAAAAATTTTAGGGTTGTCATGGAATTCCTTCAATTCCACCTCCTAGTGGTGTTTTTGACGGTGGATGGACTATCCTCTTACAGTTTTACCTATCACCACAACAAGCAGGTTCACATCGATGATGAATTCTCTACCCCAAATCTCCACCTTCCTGTATTTCCAAGTTTCCATCATCGCCTGGGTGATATCCTCCTCTTACCAAGAGAAAAGGTCAAAGAATTGAGTGAACCTCCGCTTAGTAAGGATGGCCTGAGCAACAGGTTCCATAATTACCATACAGGGTTCCACGTACGTCATCTTATTACTTGCAATTCTCCTCCTCATAGATATCTCAAACTTGTTTTGTCTTGTACTCCGCAAAATTCCTCTATTGCTACAGCTAGGAAGGTGGTAGGATTTAAAATTTTCCTTGAATGTAATGAAACCTGTCTTAGTTGTCATACCAACTGTGGTAGTCCAGTCACTGTATCCACGAGGATCTTGTGCTAGCTTTCCTTAGAATTCCTCCAATTGGTGCTATTTTGCATCATCCTTGTTGCCCATGTATAAACACATGCCTAAGAAGGAGTGTCATACATTGGAAAAGACTAGCCATCTGCTTCCACCTATGATTTTTGCCCCTTCACATTATCTGTCAGCCTCATCAACATTCCAACCACCTTATTGTCATCATGATTCGGATCCTCCTTAAGTGAAGTTATTTCCCATATGTCAGCACCATCATAGACATGCATGCCTTGCGTGTGGGAAATCCAATCGTCAACCTCCACTTAGACCTCGTTTCGGGTTACCTTATTGATCAAACTTATTAGCCTTCTCTTAATATGCATATCCTTGTGATTTAAATCCTTTTTTTCATGGCATAGTTGCCAAGATTTGAATCTGTCATCATGGGAATCTGGGCGCTATTGACCTCCTCATTATCACCTAAAATTTGGATAATGGTTGTTGTCCTTTTGCTGCTGGCCCATCTATAGATATTAGTGTTTTGGCTTCCACTTCTCAAAATATTATCCTGACATTTCCCATAGTTAGTCTTTTCTGATGGATTTATCATCAATGTCCATAGGCTCACCCCCATCTGATTAGGATTTCTTGGCATGGAAGCCTCATGGTGGTATTGGGCCACGTGGGGCTTGACCACCCTCCCATTACCTGCTTTAGGTAATATATTGCCTATCATTGCAGAGTATGTCCTCAAATTCACATGACACTCCTTGAGTCCATGTTGTCAAACTACTAGCCTCAACTCCTATATTGGCTAGTTTGTTAGCTTTTCTGTTGGCTTCATGAAAGACATGGCATGCCCCCTTATCCTGTCTACCTTCAAAAAGGATCCTCACATCAAGGATGGTAGCTTCAATACTCTAGGGGGTTTTTTTTACCATTGGTTAGGAGGTTAATGATGATTTTAGAATCTCGTTCAACCATCAGATTGCCTTGGATCTCCTATGCCACCTGTAGAACCCTCCAAAGTGCTCTTGCTTTTGCCTCATTATTGGTTTTGGTTCCTAGTGGTTCTGCAAAGGCCATCATCAGAATTCCTTGATGATCCTTGATTACTCCTCCAGCTCCCACCCGCTCAGGATTATCCTTAGCTGCACCATTGAAATTCAGCATCAACCAGTCCCTAGGGGGAGGCTCCTAGGAGATCCCATCCCTAGGATTAGGCCTTGGAGCAGCAACTGTCAAATCAGGAGGGAAACTTAAGGAAAAGGTAATATGACTTTCCCCAAGAGGAATTGTTTGGTTATCCATAGATAGGATACTAAGATTTTATTTTGCAAAGGTAATAATTATGTTTAGGATGGTTTTAAGGTTTTTCTTAGAATCATTAAAGGCTCTATGGTTCCTTTCTAGACAAATTTTCCAAAGAAAGTGGTGCCAATAGATCCTCTAGAGGAACTTGAGTTTTGGGCTTACAAAAGGAAGGTGCCATTATTGGAAAACTTCTATGATTGAGGCTATTTTAATCGAGGAAATTCTAAAGGCTTGGAAAAGACCATTCAAGATATAAGTTACCACTGGAAACTCTAGAAAGAGGTGGATTGATTCCCAACCTGCCCTGCACAAGTAACAGCTATTAGAAATAATTATTCCTTTTTTCAACATATTTTCAATGGTGAGGATCCTTCCTTGAATCACTAGCCACAAGGATATTTTTGGGATCAAACCCTTAATCCATACCAGTTGCGACTAAAATTGGTGGTCATTAGGATTGAGGAGTAAATTGTAGGTAAATTTAACTATAAACTCTATACTCTCTATTTTTTCCCATGCCAAATGATCTTCAACATTCCCTATGGGTATGACATGTTACTCTAATATGAAATGAAGTTCTTTGAACTCAGCTTCAAACCCCTGGACCCTGATCAGCTGCCAAATGAGGATGTTCTTGTCCTTCCTTATGTAATTTTCCACTTTAAACCCTATGGATCATTCCAAGTGATATTTGATCCTAGCCAAAAGGGGGTTTCATGATAAGGCCTTGGAATTAGCCCACTTGTCTTCCCAGAAGTTAATTTTTTGTCCATTCCCTAACATCCATTTGAGCCCTTTCTTGACCAAATCTTTGCAGGTTAGGATTGCTTTCCAAAAGGCTAATCCCCTATTTAACAGATTTCCATTGATGAAGTCTATTTTTTGAAGGTATTTTCTCCTGACTATTGTTGTCCACTCATTCTCAACATTTTTCAACAGTCTCCAGACTGGTTTGGCTAGCAGCACCATGTTGAGAAGGGACACTCTCCTTAGGCCTAACCCTCCATTAGCTTTGGGTTTACATACCTTGCTCCATCCTACTAAATAGATCCTTTTTTTTTTTCTCTTCCATCCCTGACCAGAGGAATTTTTTTGAAATTGCACAATATTTTGGTATACTTTGTAAGGATCTCTAAACACAGATAAGAAATAAACTGGAATGCTCTGAAGTGAGGCCATAGTCAAGGAGGATTACATTATTTGATCCCATTGTAAATATTTAGATTAGGGTGTGAGTTTGATATTTATGTATATAGTATATGTCAAGTAAGTAGGTGAGAGCATGTGTCATGTAATTAAGTGTGTGAAGTGTTAGTTAGCAAGAGAGAGTTATGAGTGTCATATGTCAAGTTTAGAAGTAGATAATTATGTGTAATCATGAGAAACTATATTTATGTAATTGTTAGCTTTTGATGATATATATATATATATATATATATATATATATATATATATATATATATATATATATATAAAAGGAAATGCAACCACAAGATCTAAAATGAGCAATAAATGTTAACTATATGATAATGGTAATATAATATGTAGGAAAAATATATGAGAAAATTCTACAATAACTCAAAAAATAGCCATTAATGAAAGCTCATGAAAATAGTACAATGTAATGTAATGGAGGTCTCAAACACTCCAAAAATTCATGCAAGATCTACATTGTATCTACTTTCTCTTCTCATCACTATACTCTACTATTCTATATGTTTCTCTCTATCATCTCCCTATTTTCTTTACTCTATCAAGGATATATATATAGGGAGATATATCCCTTGGCCTTTCACCTACCCATGACTCTTCATCTTCCTATCCTATGACTCATGTACATGTGGACTACATGCACATTTACATCATTGCACATTCTAACACTTGTACATTTATTACATTGCATAAAGTAAATACTTAAACCTTAATCTAAGACAAACTCCTAATCTAAAAATGTACCCAAGGTGGTACATTGGCATGTACCAAATAATGTAATATATTCCAACACCCCCATGTATTATATTATTTGGGTATTGAAGATATTAGTCTTTAATATGAGTTTTCATCCTTTGAATGATCTTCATCTCGATCAGGTTTGGTCTTCATGTTGTATGTTCTTATCTTTTTTGTTCCACTACTTTCTTCATTTTGCTCCTTTGGTTCTCCTTCATTTACATTCAGCTTGAAAGTATCTTCATTCATCTTCATTTTTTCTTTTCTATCACGTTTCCTCTTTCTTCTTCTTCTTCTTATTCATTTCTACATTTTACTAGTGATATATCTTCTTCATGATGAGTTAGTATATCATCACAGTAGTATTGGTTAGGATTTAGTGTTTCATTGCTTATATATTCATTTTGTTGCATGTTTTGAGAAAATTCAAAAATAATTAATGATAGGTATATCATCAAACATTCTTTTGGTGTAAATATAACTATATTTTGAGTATTCCACCAAGCCTTGAAAAGTACTTCATGAAGATAACCAATTAAAGTCATAAACTTTCCTTCTTTTTCTTCCTTGAGAAACAAGGAAAATCTTTCTTTTTTATTGGTAGATAAATAGTTATATCCATTGAAAGTATCTATTAGGTTTTTTGAATAGAAGTTTAATTCATGAAATAGTTCTTCATTATTGAATGTATTTATCACTATTTCATCCAATCTTCTTCTAATTTAATCTTTGAAGTGAAATTCCTTATAAATCCTTAGTATTATGTATTTGATAGAATCTTTCAAAAACTTGTTGAGGTTGACTACCTTATGACTCCCTAGTGTTTTGAGTATATGATCAAATACTATCTTTCCAATTCTTCAACTTTGTATTATGCTTTGTAATTTCTTATTTGTAATCTTTCAAATCTCTAGGTAGTATTCCTTTTAGCTCCCTAGTATTTTGAGTATTTGATAGTACCTTTTCAATTCTTAAGTTTTGTAGAACCCCTTATATCTCCCAAGTGTTTTGAATGTACTTTGATAAAGTGCTTATATTTATTTAAATTTCCTTTGAGTTGAATCCCTAATGTTTTGATGATAATTTTAATATAATGTTCAACTTCTATATTTCACCTTATCTCTCCCTATTTGTAAATAGAAAGCTAAAGATAATTTTAATGCACTTTTCAATTGATGAAGTTTTTCTATCTTCAATACTCTATAGTTGGATTCCTTTTGTCCCTTTAATTTGTATAAGAGACTAGTATCAACAATAATTTCTAAATTTCAAGTAATTCTATGTTTTGCTTCCTATATTCTTTAATTCTCAAAGATATGGTTTCTAAATTTCAAGATATTTAATTTGGTATTGAACTCCTTATATCTTCCTAATTAGAAATTTAGAAAATGATAATATTTGCAAAATAATGCTTCAATTTCAAGGTAGAAAACCTTATATCTCCTAGTTTAATAATTTGCAAATATTTCAATACTTGAGTCTCAAATAATGCAATTTTGAAAAAACTCTTAAGGTTATAATATCCTTACTTTAATTTTCCTTTCTAATCCATCAATGAATTATCTAAGGTTGTAATTTCCTTATATCTCCATGCAATGATTAGTTAAACTTAACCTTAGGAATAATAGACCTTATATCTCCTTAAATTTGATGGAAATAAAATATTAATTTAATGGTAATATACCTTTGATGTGAGGTGCTACACTTTTAAACTATTTGCACATTGTATTATCCTTACGCTTTAAGGCATGGCAATACTCCATTAATTGCACCTCTTTCTATGGCACACTTTTAGACTATCCTCTTCTCCTCTTCAATGCTCTTTGACCTTGGAATCTTGATTTATGTGTGCTCCTCACTATCTCCCTTTGGATTATGTGCCACATGGCATTTGCATTGTCCTTGGATATTGTTCTTTCTTGTTAGGTGGGACAAAGATGTAATCTTTATATGGTGTTTATTTAGGTGGTGCGGACATTATTTCAACCTTTGGACATTGAAATAATGATGATTTATTCTATCCTTTCTTGTATGGGGCATTATTAAGGACTATTGATATTCGGTGGCACAAGTGCAGGTGTTATTTCAAACTTGAATGATATTTTCCCTCCTGAGGTGGTACTAATAATTCGTTGGCACTCTTATCCTTTATGCCAAATGGCATATGGTTCCTTTACTCTCTATGACAAGTGGTGGTTTTTTCTCTTGCATGTAACCTAGCACTCAACATTTTCTTCTCTTCCTTAACGTACTTGCCAACTCCTTGCAAGTTGTTTGGTCTTCTCTTGTAATAACAACGTGTTTCTTGATATCCAACATATGGTGATGGCTCCTCTCCAATGAAGGTGGCTCCTCCTTTTGTGGTATTTCATTGTTCCTTTCCTTGATGGTTGTTCAGCCATATTCTCTCCTCTTTTGTTTGGGTAACACATTTTTATTTATGTTATTTTCCTTGCTGTTCAGACTTTTATCCTTGCTTAGTCTTTGTCTCTTATTGCAGGTTTATTTTTACCATGGGTGCTACCTTCTTGCAATTATGGCACCCTAGTTGGTATATTTAGACACCTCAAATGAGATAACTTTGAGATCTTGGTCGAAAATTTCTCCTTCACTTCATAGCTTCATTAAACTTGAAAATGCTATGGATGAGTGTCATTATTGTCATCATTTAATTATCAATATTTGTCAAATCCAAGGCAGTTTCCAAGGCTATTTGTGATAGAAGGTTTTGGTAAGTTACAATTCAATCATTATTTCACAAGCTTTATTCGATAAAAAAAAGTTCATTTGGTCTTTTCAAGATCACACTAACTCCTAATTTGTAGAATTGAAACTAATTAACTTGCAAAAATTGAAATTACTTCTAAACTACAAAATTGACACTTAAACTAAATTTGAAAAATTGAAATTGCTGAAGAAATAACTAATTTACCCTTGCTAATTGAAGTAACATGAAATAAAAGTACTAAATTTAAACCAAGTTAACAATTTCTAAAATTAAAGTTGTTGAAATTAAAGTGCTAAAATAGGAAAAAATGCTGAAAATTGTAAAATCTACTAATAAACTGTCAAAAATTTGCTAAAGCTAAAATTATAGAAAATGCAAGTAAAAAATACACACAAAAATAGGGGTTGTCTAGCTGTAAATTCATACACACATATCACACTAAACACATAATAAAAATTTGTTGCAAATTCAAAGAGCGGGGAATTTACTGTTAAATATATGTATCTTCTTCTCCTTGATAATGAGGACATTTTTTTGCCTTTCAAAATCATCTAGATTAAATCCGTCATTCCCAAGGTGTATTTCTTCGCCTGGATCACTATCCAAGAAAGGATTATGACTATAGATAATTTGATCAAGAAAGACATTACCATCCCCAATAGATGTTCACTTTGCCTTACGGCTTGGGAATCCCCCTCTCACATTTTACTCCATTGCCCCTTCTCCTCATCCATCCTTGACTCCATATTCTAATACTTCCACATCCTTTGGGACAAACCTTGCTCCATCATTGACCTTTTTATCCATTGGCCCTCCCTCTTTTTTTATCCTCGCCTCAAATTATTTTGAAAAACTTACCTCCACTATTTCCTTTGGTAAGTTTGGCTTGAAATAAATTGTAGAGTCTTCTCTCAACACCAAAATATCCTAGAGCTATTCTCTAGAAAGATCCTAGTCAATGCCAAATAAAATGCTTCCCTCATACCCCCATCCTCCAAACCTGCATATAGGTTTGATATTGCTTTGGGAAGATCTCTTGGCCTATCCATAGAGGACTTTCATCCTCCTATCAACCAAATAATCAATTCCAAATGGATTCCTCCTTTGATGGGCTGGTTCAAATTGAATTTCGATGGAGCTGCAAAAGGAAACCCAGAGAAAGTAGGAGTAGGAAGCATACTCAGAAACCACTAAGGAGAAGTCATCCTCACCTTCACTAAGAGATTGGGTGACCAAACTAACCATGTTACTGAGGCAAAAAGTATGTTGAGGGGTCTTTCCCTTACCAATAAATTTTTGAACAAGCTATTTATTGAAGGAGACTCCCTCAATATCATAAGATACCTCAATAATAATAATATCATTCCATCTTGGAGAGTCATGGACTACATTCAAGGCATCAAGAATTTAATCCTTAACATGTAGGAAGTTATATTCCAACATGCTTACAGAGAAGAAAATAGAGCTACGGATAGGTTAGCCAACATCGAAGCCCACACGCCCAACATATTGACCTAGAATGATGGCATTCCTCATGAAATTCGTGCCATTGCTAACCAAGAAAAACCTCAAAGGAATAATTTCATTGGTCTTCCTCATGAGAACATGGTCCTCCAAGATCCTCATCCCATATCACATGCATAGTAACAGAAGGATAAGTTGGATGTCCACATGTACAGTGAATATTCCAACTAAGCACGGGAAACGTGAGCTCCTTAAAATCCATATGAGGAATGGGATCTAGTTGTCCACCCAAACCATCCACCGCCAAAAGGTCATGCTTTTCTAGGCCATTATATTTGGAATATACACTAACACTTTTTTCAATTTATGGTATTCCATTACAACCATGTGCAGGTACCTAAGTGGCATGTTGATTTCAAAAAATAGGACACTCCATGAAAGCATCTACCTTAATTACTCTAAGTTTCTGCTTTAGCATCAACATTATACCAATATAGAGCCAAGTAATATCCACTCCCATAATAGAAACACAGCCTGAGGAAAGAAGATTACCAACCACACCGTGAGTAGGACATGGCATCTTAGTAGGTAAGGTAATGATAACAACGGTCGAATTAAGATGGTGTCCTGGAACCTGGAGTACACTTTCTCAGAAGATCATGATGGCAGAGGCAAAATTTCTAGAAATACCATACCAGGATCCAAAACCAATCATGACCAATATCCAAATGTTATCATTCCAAACCTTAAATATCTCCTCAAGCAGCATCCTCATCCGAGCAATCATTCCCAATACAAGCTTGAGTCTTCCAATACCCAAGTGCCAAATACAAATTGCTCCATTGTGTTCATTAACGATAACCTCCAGTTTTTGTGGCATTCTCCTGAAGCCTCCATCCATAAATTCACCATTGTTCCTCCATGCAAAAACATCATCTCCATAGTTGTCTTCCTTTCTAACTAGCATAGTAAACCCTTCGACCCTCACATCCCTACTTTTCATCTTGGCTCTTTTACCAAACCCCATTGCCATTTCACCATGAGTTTCATTGAACATAGAAAATTCATCTATGATCCCCTTGGTGAGAGAATTATTAATGAGTACCACTTTTTTTTTCCTCCATTTGTTCTCTAGTGATGAGCTCAATATCACCATGGTATTTCTAGAGTCATGGGATAATGGCTCTATTACAGTTTGAGAGGGGAGCTTCTGCGTGGATCTCAACATTTTATTCATGATTACTAGGTAGAATCTGAAAGGATGTTCAATCTATAGATAGAAACACAATAAGGAGGTGGAACTCAAGGAGTTTAAGGATAACAAAAGGATTTATAAAGGTGCCAAGTAGGGAATCTATAGGAGTGACCTGAACACCCCCTAAAATGATGTGATGAAGCCAGTCATGGATTTCATCACTGTTGATGACCCCTAAAAAGTCCTTTGTACTTATCATTTGGTCTTTGTGAATCATTTTCATGATATCAATCCCCTCAACATTCCATAGTTTTTCCTCAATTCCATAAACATTCGATTATGTCTTGTAGGAACAAGAAATGCCATGACCTCCCTTTCCATAAAGGCATGTTCAAGGTAATTTACACCTATGTCCTTACTCATAGTCCTAAGGCCAACCCAAGTATCCCTAGCCTAGCCAAACCTGTAGGGCCCTCTGTCCACATTTCCCTTGAAGAAATAAAGAGGAAGTCCATTGAGGCTGTCATAGAGCTGAAGGTGAGGAAAAACATTAGTTTTAAAAGCACGAAAGGGCCCGTGAGGAAATATGTTCACCTCCAAAATCAGGCAACGAGAGGCATAAAAAATATTATTGACATAAAAACTAATGATGAAGAGGTGGATGATGAGGTGAGGAGGTTGAAGGAATTCATTATCTCCTCCATGATAGGTATGATGAATGCCATGGTCAATTCGATCATTGACATTAGGGAAGGCCTTCGAAAGATTTTCTTTGGAGGTCAGAGTGTCCAGGAGTTTGATGATGGGTCTCTAGCTGAGGAGGTGATTGTGGTCAAATAGGAGCCTAAGGAAATTGGTCAATGTGATACCAAGGATGAGGACATGATTTCTACCGAGGAATAATTTCCTCAATTCTTTATTTTTTTCTTCTATGGCTACCCTACGCGGAGCCTATTAATTTTTTCTTTGTTGTTTGTGTTTTGTTCCCGTGGTTGCCCTGCATGGAAAATTTTCATTTTTGCTTTACGGGATTATATTATTAGGTAGTGTCCTTTTTTCCTATTTTCTTAGGTCTGAGACTGCATCCTCTGGTTTGCTTTTCTTTGTTCTAGGCGAAGGGTATCATCCCTTGTTAATTCTTTTTGTTCATAACAAGTATGGATATTTTTGTATCAAGGTTTTGGGAACCTTAAAACCTGTAAAAGTAATGCAATCCTTTTAATTACAAAATAATAATAATAATAATAATCATCATATTAAAAACAAATAAAAATTTTATCTACAAGATTCAAGCAAGAAATTAGAAAAAACTATTGTAGTAAAAAACTATAAAAAAACTTGTAAAAATACTCCTTCCTCTAGCCCTAAGAGTGGGCCCTTGCTCCCTGGTCTAGAAGAAGGTTTATTCACACCAAAATTTAAATACTAAACACTCTCACACTCATGAATCAACACAATTGGATAAAAACTACACTTTATTAAAAATTATTATTAAAAAAGTGATTGCTACAATTTGTACGTTTTAACTTATGATCTCTATTATGACTCTTGGTGAGTAGAAATTCATGTCCCAAAAAACTTTCATTTCTCTTTCGTAGATTATCAATTCGGTAAGTCCGTAAACTTACGAGTGTCATGCATAGTATATGCCTGTAGTGTTGGGGAATAAATCTGACTGTACCTTATTTAGTTTTGTGGGGGAATTTTATGCATTTTGAGTTCAGCCAAACTAAATAAACTAAGTGTGGAGAATTTAAATAAATAAAATACAATGTTAAAAATAAAATGCTAGAAATAAAATGCTGAAAATAAAATATACTGGAAAATAAATACACACAACTAAATTAAATAAAGCAAGAAATAAAGCGATAAACTAATCTACAAAAATAAAAAAAAAATAAATAGGGGAGGACTACTGCAGGGAGTGGGCCCAAGCTCCTGCAGATAGTCCACCCAGCTAGCTGCGTAGAGCTTGCTCAAATAAGAGGAATTGCACTCTTAATAAATTTGACAAGAAATAAAATAGAATAATTTCTCCATAAAATTTCCTTTCTTCTCTCAGGGAAGACCTATGCATTTATACAATGCACAACCTTCCTCTATTACAAATTTAGGCAAGTCTATTTCAGACTTATAGCTACAATAGATATGCAATGAATATTACATCCGTTCAATTATAACAACCATATATTAATTAAAACAGTCACACACTAATTTTTCCCTCTTGCAGGATAAATCAGGCGTGTTCTGTTTTATCATAACAGAATATGTTTGGAAGAAAATAATGGATGTGTTATTCTATTTTAATAATATTGCATAAAATAGAATATCTCCCACATTGATCGCTGGAAAAATCATTGCTCTTGGTTCATCCGTGAGCGTGAAAGAATAATGCTCACATTACAAAGGTATCCAACCAATCAAATAATAGAAGTGTTCATTCTATTTTAATAATAGTAAATAAAATAAAATATCTCCTTTTTTTCTTCACGTGCAACCTCCTCCTTAGCCCATTGGTCAACCGATCAAAGTTGGCTTGGTAAATCTTGCAAAGTATGGAGGCGTGGAGGCGCCTTCTTCATGAGGAAGGTGCCTACTTTTGTTGGGTGCCTTCCTTATAAGGAAGGTGCCTACTCCTACTGGGCGCCTTCCTTGAAGAGGAAGGCACCTACTTCTATTGGGTACCTTCCTTGAGGAGGAAGGCACCTACTTCTGCTAGGTGCCTTCCTTGAAGAGGAAGGTGCCTACTTCTTCTTGGCGCCTTCCTTGAAGAGGAAGGTGCCTACTTCTGCTAGGAACCTTCCTTGAAGAGGAAGGCACCTGCTCTCATGCCTTAGTCTCTGAAAGTAGAAGTATGCCAGGTCCAAGTGGATGTAGACTGGAAAACACCATATTAGTAATAAAACTTGCATTTATACACATTTCCCACTAAAAACACCAATCAAGCATAATACCGGATTTTCTATCAATTATATGCATAAGTTATATAAAAATGCATCTCACATGCTAATTAAACCAATAATGATGCCCCTTAATAGTGTATAAAAATGTACATTTTTAGGACTCATCATCCCCCATGCCTAACATGTGCCACGCCCTCGTGGCACCAAAAGCTGAAATTATCCCTCTCGTAGGCTGACCATGCCTAAAGATTGTCATGTTCTCTTGACAACAACCCCCGGGATAGTAATATATATATATATATATATATATATATATATATATATTTTTGTGTGTGTATATATATATATATATATATATATATATCCTTTTTTTCTTTTTTCAATGGTCTTAAGCATCTTTATTTTTTTGCCGTTGAGCGCTACTATTTTTTTTTATTCAGCATTGCATTTTTTTTCATTGAGTGTTGCTATTTTTCATCCATAGAGTTTTGCGGCACCAAAAAAATTCAGAAACACATCCTGACTAATCATTGCGAACAAATAGTTAAATTGTGACCACACTGTTCAGGACAAATGACCACTGCACTTTTTTTTTTATATATAAATGCTAGCATTTTCCAATGTTGCACATTGGTCATATTTAGTGAGCCCAAATTGGTTTAAAATAAGTGCAGTCACCAACTGCTACTTTTACCCACATCTAAAACATATTTGACATCTCTAGAACCTCCTTTGTGGTATAGAGTAGCATCATTTATATGTGTTCACTCAAGTCGGTTGCCATTGTCATGAGGTGGCAATGAAAATGATGCCAAATTTATTCACGTAGATGCCATAGCCTTTTTTTTTCTTATATCCGAGGCATGTCATGGGAGATTTTAAAAAACTATTGGGGCATCGACTGGTATTAGCATAGAAATGATTTTAAAATAACTAAACACATAATTAACAATAAAATCAGTACATACCTGGGTGAATTTCGTAGAACCTGATGTATATGATGCAGGTGGTGTGAGACATATTTACGTTGGTGCTTTGAGAGATTTTATTTATTTATTTATTTATTATTATTTTTGGCTGCCTTCTTCCTCCACACCATTAATCGTTGTTGTTATTCCTTCTTCTATTGGTGTGAATTTAACAACTTCAACATCACAACCATTATTTACCATTTTTTATATTCTCCCCCACTTAAATTAGTGAGGCCCTTATCGCCAACAACAGGTCCCTCTATGCAATAGGTCTATAGCCCTTCAAACATCAGGTCCCACACTGAACAACAGGTACCCTCATCTAAGGGAGAAGAAAAATACTTATTGGTGCCTTCCTCCAGGTGGAAAAAGGCACTACTGTACTAGAATGATTGTAGGCACTCTCTTCCTGGTGGGAAGTAAGTGCCTTCTCCACTTTGCTGCTCTCCTAATTGTAGGGCACAAAATGTCACATATGTTAGGCCTAGTTTAAGTCGGCTCCACCTACAGATCATGCTCATGGTTGTGTCCTATGAAACTACACCTACAAAAATTGGAAAATAGGAATCATGGCCTATGCCTGAGGCCCTAGCTCTTAGGATACCTTCATATTGCACTCATTGGGCACGATTACCTACACACATGAAAGCAATAAAATAGGAGTCATGACTCCATGCCTGTTAGGCCCTGGCTCTCAGGATGCTTGCAACTTGCATTCGGTTCATGATTTCCTGCAAAGCAATAAGAAAGCAATTTTTATGCTAAGCAGGACATGTTCTATGCATTTTTTTTTTATCAAGGCACCTCTACTGTATGCCATCAAGGCACCTCATCACTTATTCCTCTCTTTTTTTTCTCCTTGTGCCATCGAACCACCCAGGTGCGGGAAATGGATCAAGGCACCCTAGATGTCAAGGTGCATGCTTGTTGTGGAAGGTGCCTGCTTGCTGTGGAAGGTGCCTTCAATTTATTGCGCCTTCTTCATGCGGAAGGCGCCTTCTTGATGATCAAGGCATATTTCACTTTATTTTTATTTTTTTCTCTCCCTTTTTCACGTATCCTCCTATTTTTTTTTTCTCCTATTTTTTTCCCTTTTTTTTTCTCTTTTCTTTCTCTCTCTTTTTTTTTTTTTTTAACGAATGATTGAACATTCGTCCAAGCTACTGGTATGGTATGGGGTCTCCCCCATGCTGATGTCTGATCCACTCTTGCAAATGTGAGGCGATTGTTAATGGAGCTCATTGACCGTTACTCAAACATTGTCTCGGCACTCTACTCTTGCACTTGGTGTAGCATCTCTAACTTTGTTTATCATCCAGGCTATAACAGTCACGCACTTTCCAACAAAATTTTCCCTCAAATTCCACAAGCACCTTGGGTTGGAAGCCTTTCACTTGATCATGGTTACTTAGCCTACCTTCAAGTGCCAATGTTTCCAAGGCAAAACTCTTCTAGCTTTCACTTGTTAGATTGGATGCTACACGATTAGGTACACGAGACAGTTTGTATAGTGCTATTACAAACTCCACGTATGAATCTCAATTCACGAGATCTTCACAGACACCTCCTTATTTTTCTACTTCGCACTTCAAATTGTCCTACAAAACATAAAAGAAAAATCTAAACTAAAGACATTAAAATAAAATTCTAAATATTTTTTATTTTTTTAAATTTTATTGTATTTTTTTTCATCTTCTGATTACTTCTAGGCTCCTCGCTTGCATTATTTAGCGACCGGTTGGAGATTTCTCATTTCCCTTCTGGACCAAACTGGTCCTAGGGAAAGAGGATACTTTCTTCCAACAAGTAACAAAAATAAATCTTCTATTTTTTTTATCTGTTGCTTTATTTAGCTACCGGTTGGGGATTTCTCATTTCCCTTCTTGACCAAGCTGGTCCTCGGGAAAGAGGATACTCTCTTCCAACAAGTAGCAAAATAAAACTCTATTTTGCTCTTAACTTGGAGCATTTTCAGTAGAATATATACTTTTATTTCTTTTTTTTTTTTTAGACAATGTTTATTGTGTTGTTGGTGGCAATGATGAAGGTGGGGTCTCCCCCATGCCTATATTTAAACTAGTCTTTCAAAAATCATCTGCTTCATTATCAACTAGTTTAATACGTCATAGCATGAGAAGAGCATTTTATCCCATGGCCTCAAAAACCAAACTTTCTCAACATAATGGTAAAATGCATAGGATAGAAAAATGACTATCTGCAAGTTAGCAACTTGGAAAAAATATGGCATAACAGTATTTAAAAAAGTACATGCTAGTTTCTAATTCACCAGGTTGCCTTAAGCGCAAGTGAAGAGCATACTTCATAACAAGATGTTCTTTAAAAATTTTGCTCTATCATTTTTCCTGCTATTAATTTCATCATTAAAAATATTTACCAATACATTGCAAAAATTTCAAGCCTATAAAATTTTTTATCGTTAAAACTAGGCATAATTTTCCAATGGTTTCTATGTAAAAACACTTCCCTAAATATTTTCAACTGTCAGACCTGGGTTGTGCTATTTCATTTATTTCTTGAAACCATTGAAAATATGAGTAAAATCCTTCAATGCCAAAATTTTCTAATTTTTTCAACAACATGGTTTATTCCTACTTCTACACTTAATTTGGTACATCAGGTTCATTCCCACGTTTACCTAAGAAGCTAAAAAATGTAAATAGTTGCCTATGGGATTTGGATCTGACTATTCTGACAACTATTTTTGGCCTTATAAAAAGGCCCTAAGTAGGCTCACACTTCTCAGGTAAAATATTTACAGGTATTTTTAAATGGACTTTCTAAACAACTTGTAAATATTAACACTAGAATTTTGACACTCCCCGACAACGACGCCAAAATGGTGAGCAAAAATTTATGTCCCGAAAAACATTCATTTCTCTTCCATAAATTATCAATCCGATAAGTCCATAAACTTACGAGTGTCACGCATAGTATATGCCTACAGTGTTGGGGAATAAATCTGATTGTACCTTATTTAGTTTGGTGGGGGAAGTTTATGCATTTTGATTTCAGCCAAACTAAATAAACTAAGTGCAGAGAATTTAAATAAATAAAATACAATGCTGAAAATAAAATGCTGAAAATAAAATATACAAGAAAATAAATACACACACCTAAATTAATTAAAGCAAGAAATAAAGCAATAAACTAATCTACATAAAATAAAGAACATAAATAAATAAGGGAGGACTACTGCAGGGAGTGGGCCCAAGATCCCGTAGATAGTCCGCCCAGCTAGCTGCGTAGAGCTTGCTCAGATAAGAGGAATTGCACTCTTAATAAATTTGAAAAGAAATAAAATAGAATAATTTCTCCATAAAAATTTTCCTTTCTTCTCTCAGGGAAGACCTGTGCATTTATACAATGCACAACCTTCCTCTATTACAAATTTAGGCAAGTCTATTTCAGACTTGTAGTTACAATAGATATGCAATGAATATTGCATCCGTTCAATTATAACAACCATATATTAATTAAAACAGTCACACACTAATTTTTCCCTCTTGTAGGATAAATCAGGTGTGTTCTATTTTATCATAACAGAATATGTCTTGTATAAAATAATGGATGCGTTATTCTATTTTAATAATATTGCATAAAATATAATATCTCCCACATTGATCGCTGGAAAAATTGTTGCTCTTGGTTCATCCATGAGCGTGAAAGAATAATGCTCACGTTATAAAGGTATCCAATTGTAGACACCAAAACAACACCAATCCGATTATGTGACCGCAAACACTGATCGCATTGACACACACAGCCCCTAGGGCAGCCCCCAGAGGTTAAACAGTGGTCCTAACCACTCACATAGCAATTTTGGAAGGTCAGAGATCAATTTGGCACCTTTCAGGCACTCTGCTCCTTATTCGTTCCACCCAGGGATGAATACGGACTTGTATTTCATGCTCGCTCCTGGGTGGGGCGAATACCAGGTTTGACCGACAAAAAGTCAAACCTCGACACATGACAACTCAGATCTGCCACTTAACTATCCCTTCATTGCATGGGAGTGCGAGTGAGTTTTTTTGAGCATGCAGAGGCAGTTATAGAGGCATGCACAGAGGCAGTTATGAAGCCCTTAATCAGGAAGAAGTCTTCTCTTCATTGAAAAAAGCATGAATGCTAAGTGGCACTTCCGCATGTTAATTCAAAGAGACCCCTTGGGTCTATAAAATGGTGAGTCTCCTCACCCAAAAGATATAGAGAGA
The DNA here is from genome assembly GCA_028583015.1 of Wollemia nobilis. Lineage (NCBI taxonomy): Eukaryota > Viridiplantae > Streptophyta > Pinopsida > Araucariales > Araucariaceae > Wollemia > Wollemia nobilis. The sequence continues at coordinate 6,084,394 of JAQPPZ010002530.1, forward strand.
AGGAGCATTTGAGCAATGAAGTGCTGCCATTTTACATCCCCCACCTTGTGATTTGTGCCTTTCACATCCATAATCTCTCATTCGAAAGGGAGGTTATTGGGTGACTATTGGAAGCACGAATCAAGACCCAAAACCCAATTTTTGGCCACAACATCCTACCAATTTGTCGACAATACATCACAACAGGTTTCGGACCCATCCCAAGTGGATTGGTGTCGAAACAAGGTCTCAACCGACGGGCGGCCTGCCTTCGGGCGCCCCTGCATTGTTGCAGGTTTAATCGTCTCACCCCAGAGCGAATACCATTTGTTGCAGGTTTACTCGTCCCACCCCGAAGCGAATACGAATCTGTAATGAATTTTTTGACTGTTCTTTTTGCAGTGTCTTCCCGATGATATTTTTATGCTTCTGTCAAGTTTTCAGTTCATTTGGATTTATTTTAATCATCGTTTTATTTATATTTTGCATGCACTAATGATAAGCTTTGGGAATCACGAGTTTCATTTTATATACAGGTGCTACTGACTCTCTTTTCTGTTTCTTTGAACGTAGGTCTTCAACATCAGAGGAGCATTGAGGAGTCAACACTCATCAACACAAGCGGCGGCGATGTTTTGGTCCGCCCATCTTATATGTGGGCACGCGGAAGAAGGAATTCCAATACAAGTTGTAAAGAATCAATGTTTAATGCTCCTAGCCCCTAAAAAGGGAGGAGACGTCTTGTAACACGAGTTTGAAAGCATATCAATAAAAAGGGCCATCTTCCATATCTGCTTTTATCTCGTTTTCATTCGTCTATGTTCCTTTCTTTTCATGCACTTTTCAATACATAGGATTTAGCGTTATCTTTAGTTTCATTTACATCGCATTTTGGTTTATCCTTTTTGTTTTCGTATCCTCGTGCTTTCAATGGTGATCACGGTGGGACCTCTGTCCTCTATTTTTTTAGGTTAAATTTTTGATCTGAAATTGCTTGTTTTTGCTTACAGGTACCTATTTTTCAAACACTGGACTGTTATTCGTTTCAGTCTGTGACGAGTACAGAATTGGGATTCGTCTCATCCAGGGGCGAATAGGAATTCGTCCTACCCTAGAACGAATATTGTTCTATTATTCATCTCACCCAGGGATGAATAGCGCTCTGTGCAGTTTTAGAACAACAAATCAGAGGCTTCCTTTTTGGGCAGAGAAGAGGTAGGGGTTCTGAACAAACTTCTGTTATTTTTTGTTCTCTGCTTATTTGTTTTTTAGTTCTTTGATTGCTTAGGGAAATTTTTCTTTTGGCTGCATGTTTCATTTCTTTGCAAAAATAAAAATAACCCCACACATCACGTGGTGATTTAAACCAAGGAGCTGGTCGTAAAACCCCAGCCCTTGAGCAAGACCAACGATGGATTTCATCACCACCTTGGCTTGAATATTTGCATCCATTACCCCGATCGCGACTATTGCTAGACGTAAATCCTGATGAAAGCTGACCAAGTGTAGCTAGGGTGATTCCTAGTGCATGAGGATAAGTCTTCTATGGTAGGTGTCATAAACAGGGTGATTCCCCTTCCGTACCACCTACGTACCATGTACCATCTACTCTCACGTACCAATAGTTTCCCTCACGTAAGGGCGGGTATATAGAGAGGTTGGTATATCGGCCTGGCAATGGTATATCGAAGGGGTGACCATTTATGGGAGTCATAAGAGCCATCATCTTGCATTTAAACGTTCTTTACAAAAGCTTTCAAAAACAAAATCAAAACACACTAAACCAGATTTAGGGCACACTTTTAATCTTTAAAAGAGATAATCATTGCTTGTGTGTGTGTGATCTTTTCTGTTTAGTGTAACATAAAAATCAAAAAAATCATAAAAAGATAAAAACCTACATAGCTCGTAGAGAGACATCACCATGGTATTCACTCGTAGCCAAGCCCAAGCATGGGCAGAAGCTGTAGAGAGGGTACAAGGGGGCACAAGTCACCTCCGATACAACCCCAAGGACTTGGTCATACCACCTTTTTGGCAAAACCCACTAGATAGTCCCCTTCACGCCGTGACGGAACGAGACTATAGAGGCACCCCTTCGAGGGGCACCCTCTTTGAGCACACACCCTTCCAAGAGGAGTACGTCCAAATGAAAACTCCCCTAGATGCTCGATATGAGTACCCACCGTGCAATGAAGTGCCAGAACAACCTAGGGTCCCCAAGGAGGAGCCATATGATTTCGTCATCCCTCCTCTAGCCCGCATCAATGTTAGAAATGACAAGCAACATCTAGAGCACAAGGCTCTTAAACCTGGGTGAGCCAACTCCGCCCTCCCCTTTCACATATATGAAGGGGAGTATGAGGAAGACCATTACATTCCTCAAGAGCAATACACAACATGGGAGCGATGTGCTTCCGCACCTACTTTTCATCAAGACCACCTATGGAGGCAAGAGCCTCAGGTGAATGCTGCCAACCTCGACAGAGGGAAGCAACATATAGAGATCTTGGATCATCGTGACCGAGATAAACATGTAGGTGAGGCATCTAGGCCTCCTAGACCCAACACAATAGAGCAAATTGATATAGCATTCGCCCGCCAAGCGCAAATCACGAAGCTTGAGAAAGATCAACAACAGCTAGAGCATCTATATCACCTTAATAAAGAGCGCATTCGATGCCAAACAGATGAGCTGCTCAACAACAATGTGCATGAGAGGGTCCCAACCCCTCGAATACAAAGGGCAGAGAGGCACGAGAGGCACGACCCCTTGGTGCAAAATAGAACATACCAAGTGTGGCCTCCGAGACCTCCTAGACTTGAACGGGAGGCCACTCCCAGAAACCATGATGGGCACCCTCCGTGGGCACCCACCTATGTTCATAGGCCTCACCCAAAAACTCCTCAAGAAGATTATGAGGAGTATGAACAAGAAGAAGAGCGGGCTGAAATGCCCTATCAAGGCAGAGGGGCTGCTATTCGGCCACCCCTCTATAGGCCTCAAGTTCCCTACAACCCGCAACGGGAGCCAATTAAAGAGGAAGAAATCAAGTCTTTCGATGCCTATAAAGCACTCTTAGAGCGCTTAGAGTCTATGGAGATCAAAACTTCTGGGCCCCAAAATCCCACCTTACGCCAACTCCGTAGTCACCCTATGCATCCGTCAGTACCGGCACCTCCTTACCCTGAACACTTTAAGCTGCCCCAGTTGGCACTCTTTAGAGGGGAGGAGGATGCCCAAGAACATGTGACTAGGTTCCTGAGCCAATGCTTCGGCATTCAGGATAATGATGCTTTGTTATTAAGAACATTCATAACCACGTTCGTAGGCCCTGCCTCGGATTGGTTCACCCAATTGCCAAAGCATAGCATTTGTAATTTAGATCAGTTAGTGGATGCATTCCTCGAACGCTTCACCTTCAACACCAAGAAGAAGGTGTCACTGAGTGACCTAGCCAGCCTCAGGCAATATGAGGAAGAAACTATGGCGGCCTATGGGAACCGATGGAGGACTTTGCTTTCAAAGCTGCCCTACCTCCCTCCTATGTCCGACCTTACACAAATGTTCTCAAAGAGCTGTTTGAGATCGATCTCTATGCTATTGCAGCTGCAGCAATATGCCACTTTAGAAGAAGCCCTGGCGCAAGCCAGAATCATTGAAGAGATCAAAATTCAGGATGGTGAAATTGCTAAGCCAAAAAAGAAAGAATGGTCTAAGAACAACAACAAGACAGGGACCACGCAACAGAAACCCGCCGTGGTCAATCAAGTTGCTATCAACATACCTACGCCTGCACAAGCAACACAGCCCCAAAAGGCTAACTATCAGGTGGTCCCTCCTAACAATTATGAACGAGAGAATAATCGACAAGAGTAGAATCAGCAGCATCACCCTCGATGACAATTCACACCTTACACGGAGTCCAGAGACTCCCTGTTTGACCGCTTGTCAATGGAAAATTTGATCAACCTACCCGAGATTCAACACATAGATCCCAATGCGCCAAAACCTAAAGGTTACAGGGAAGAATTGTATTGTAGGTTTCACAGACGGAGAGGGCATGATCTTAATGCCTGTTGGAAATTCAAAGGCTTGGTGCAAGACCTGATTGATAACAAGACATTAGCGGTGGACAATCCCGTAGCACCAGGCAACCAACAGATGGGAGTCTTCAAGGATCCCTTGCCCACCCATGATACGCAAACAAAGAATGTACAAGTCAACGAAGTGACACAGAACTGCCCTATGCAAGGGTATGTGGGAATGATCAGTATAGTGACTCGAAATAAGAGGCATCCGAGCATAGTTGCTCCCATGGTAGCTACAGGAGAGGTGCCAACAACATCACAACCCCAACAACACTCTCCTCCACCTAGACCAGTGGTCACGATTCGGACCAAGCTTACCCAAAGCTTGAGGACCACGTCGGCTAGGCTCTCCATTTATGAGCTTATACAACAATCGCCACCCCATCGGGAAGCTCTAATGGAGATATTAAAAGCCATCGAGTTGCAGCCCCACGAGGCAAATGCCTTCAACAATTTTGTGGGACACGTCAAAAGATGCACTGAGCCAGTCATCACCTTCAGAGAGGATGAAATAAAATCAGTGACTGGTGACATGGCGGATCCACCCCTGCACGTCATCGCGCGGGTCAACGGGATTCCATACAAGAGGGTGTTGGTAGACACTGGCTCGTCTAGTAACATCATTACAACAATGGCATTGAAGCACTTGAAGTTGCCCGCATCTCACATAGTGGCCTCCACCTATACACTTCGAGCATTTAATGATGCAATATGCTCGATAGTTGGCACAATTGTCCTACCCATCCAAGTGGGACAAAAGACAATTCCTACATTGTGCCACATCTTGGAGGGTGAGATGGCTTATAACATCTTGTTGGGCCGACCATGGATCAGGGACATGAAGTGTGTCCCTTCGATAGCTCACCAATGCCTCAAGTACACTTTCAAAGGGGAAGTGCACGTAGTTCCAGCAGACCTGGAACCCTTCAAGTACTGCAATTCGATGCAGTTAATGCCATAGTCGACCCTTCCATCAACGCATGTGGATTTTTAGTTGAATCCATCCAAACAGGGTCCGATTCTATAGGCATCCCCACTATCAAAGCCCTCAGATCCTCAGCCAGGTCCATCTTCATCGGCTGGTCCTTCATCAACAATGCCACCTATGGTGGCCACAACGAAGGACAAAGGGAAGAAACCCATGGAAGAAGTACCACCTTCGGTCTCAACCATCTCTACTGAAGAGATGCCTAGCAAGATGGAAGTTGAGATGCCTAGTCCACCCGACATGGAGTGGACTCAGGAAGGACTTCCGTTCTCTCCCCCTCAATCACCAACAATCACTATTGAAATGGCCAATACGGGCCTGGGGGAGTATTTAGTGTGGAACATTGTTGCAACGCCCACACTTGAGTCCATGCAGGACATGGGGAGACCTCGCCTTCCCATCGACAGTGTTGTTCCTCTAGGGTACCCGCCAAACCAGACAAACTTTGTGTATGGGGGCCTTGATTATGGTATTGAACCTTCCATGCAAGAAGAAGAAGATGAAGAGCCCTTTGCGGAAGATGTCAATTATTTGTCTAACCTAGACTTCGCTTTAAGATATCTTGGCCAATGCAATTGGCATGGATATGGGTTAGGCAGGTATGAGCAAGGAGTGCGTGTTCTTTGCCAGCCAAGATACCAGATGCCATATGACAAGTCGGGAGTAGGGTTCAACCACCCCCTACCCCTTGACATCTTGGTAGAGAACATGCAAGGCCTAGGGATAGGCAACAAGGATGGGTTGGCATTAGATCCATATGCCAATCCTAACATGACATATACATTGGGGGATTATCTCCCATTGTTGACAACCAACCTTGTTGACCTCAACAACCCTTTCCCTTCGCCCGAGAGAGGAGAAAGTTCAAGGACTCCCCTACAAGAGGGGTATAGACAAGGTCAGGAAGGATCCTCAGAGGATGAATCAGAATATGAAGTAGCACCATGGGACCCTTTCGAATCGGATAGCAATCACTCACAAGTGACTCCCATGGATGATTATCAAGAGAGCCTCTTAACAATGTTCCCCTTGGGTGCTCCGATCGAGCAAGTGCCACTCCAAGGAAATCAGGTCCCCCTGTAGAGAGCGGAACAACCCCGATGGGACCACATCAATTTGATCGAGCAAGATGAGCCTAACATGTCGCAGGACATTGTAGGAGCCAACGAAGGTTTGTTGATCTCCGACAGTGATTACGAAGATGAAATTGATATGGCCCATCTCAATCGCCTGCGACCACAACAACACCCTTTGGATATTGATGGCATATTTGAACAACTAAACATAGTGCCAGGGCATGAGTGGCACCTAAACCCCATGTAGTGGGACCAAGTGTTGAATCCGCCACATTGGGCATACAGAGAGCAACTTTCGCCTAGGGACCCTATCGAGTTACCAGTGCCAAGGGCAGACCCTGTCCTTTTATCCGCACATAGGGCCGATCCATTTGTGCCCATACCTCCAGAGCCAGATCCGGAGCACAAAGATCATCAAGGATGTCCGAGATACCACACCCACGGTAATGGAGACCAAAATCATTTCATCAACATGATCTCCATTGACTTAACCGCCCCCATCCGCAATCCAGCCGATCCAACACGGTCATTGTATCTAGACATAGATGCCATAGACTGGGATCACGTTAATTCACCACCATCCCCATCAGAGTACTGGCCCTTCGGTGAGATGCTTCATTACACCCCAGGACCAACTCAAGATATCTTCCATGCTGAAGAGGAACCCGAGGTTCCCAATGTAGATCTTAATTCAGCAAATGATATCAACTTGATCCCAACTCCACACCAGTTGGAGGATGGGTCCCACATGTTAATCGAGGAAACGACTGACATAGACATCGGCTCTGACCCAATAGCTCCATAGATCATCAAGTTGGGGGTAAGCTTATCCCCCAAAGAGCAAGCCGACTACATTGCCCTTCTCAAAGAGAAGAAGGAGGTTTTTGCATGGTCATACAAAGACATGCCGGGGCTAGATCCGTAGCTAGTCACGCATAATTTAATGCTTGATCCGACAGTCAAGCCAGTAAAGCAAAAACTACGTAAGATGCATCCAACGGTGGCCTTGATGGTCAAAGACGAGTTACAAAAGTTGTTGGATGCACAGTTTGTCATCTGCGTGGATTACCCACCATGGTTGTCCAACATGGTGCCCATCAAGAAGCCCGATGGGAGGATTCGCATATGCACTTATTTTTGAGATCTAAACAAAGCGAGTCCTAAGGATGATTTCCCCTTGCCTAGCATCGATGCATTGGTAGACGCTACAGCGGGCCACGAAATGCTTTCCCTTATGGATGGTTTCTTGGGATACAATCAAATTCGTATCAATCCCGAAGACCAACTAAAAACGGCGTTCACAATGCCTTGGGGGACATTTTGTTATAGGGTTATGCCCTTTGGCCTTAAAAATTCTGGCGCCACCTACCAACGTGCCATGACATACATCTTCCATGATCACATGCACAAAACTTTGGAGGATTACATGGATGATTTGTTGGCCAAGTCTCTCTTGCGCCCAGATCATCTCGGTGACTTAAGCACGATCCTCGATCGCCTCATTGAACACAAAGTCAGACTAAACCCCAAGAAGTGCGTATTTGGCATCACATCTGGAAAGCTCTTGGGTTTCATAGTCTCCAAACGAGGGATTGAGGTGGACCCAAACAAAGTCAAGGCAATCCTTGAAATGCCTCCCCCAACTACCATCAAGCAGCTCAGGAGTCTGCAGGGAAAGGTCGCGTCAATCAAGCGCTTCATAGCGCAGCTATCTGACAAGTGCCGACCCATGAATAAATTATTGCACAAGGGGGTAGCATTTCACTGGGATGACGAGTGCCAGTCAGCCTTCGACGACATCAAATAGTACTTGGCTTCGCCACTAGTATTGGCACCACCGAGACCAGGAGTGCCATTCTACTTATACATCTCAGCCACTGAGGTAGCTCCAGGTGCCATGCTAGCCTAGAAGAATGAACTTCACAAAGAATAGGCTACTTACTATCTTAGCTGCACCCTGGTCAGTTATGAACTTAACTATGCATACGTTGAGAAGCTCTGCTTGGCAGTGGTGTTTGCTACCAAAAAGCTATGCCATTACATGTTGAGCAACATGACGTATGTTGTGTCTAAGGAGAATCCATTGCGATACATGATGAGTCATACTTATCATAGTAGCCGCACGATGAAATGGATCATGTTGTTGATGGAGTTTGACATAGAATTCATTGGACAAAAATCTATCAAAGGTCAAGTCATCACCGATCAACTAGCAGAGGCTCCTCTTGAAGATGATCAGCCTCTAGTCATAGAGCTACCCGATGATGGGGTCTTCCATGTTTCAGAATCGCCAGATTCTGATGAGCCTGAGTCACAGGCTGACATAACCCTATTTTTTGATGGTTCTAAATGTGAGCAAGGAGGTGGCATGGGAATTGTATTCTTCACACCACAAGGGGCTCCGATACCCTTGTCATTTAAACTTGACTTCCCGTGCACCAATAACAACGTTGAATATGAAGCCTTGCTCATAGGTCTTCAAACAACTATCACCATGAACATCAAATGCCTGAACATCTTTGGTGATTCGTTGTTAATAGTCAACCAAGTGAAAGGGGTATTCCAATGCAAATGCCCAGTCCTGTAGGCCTACAAAGCCCTTGTGGACAAATTCCTAGCAAAGCTTGAATGGTACGATATCGAGGCACTCCCTCGATCATCAAATCATTTTGTGGATACTATGGCCTCCTTGGGGTCACTAATCCCGCAAGACATGACTGGTGATATGACAACCATTCAAGTCAAAACCCTATCGCAATCCACGATGGAGCGTGCAAGCTCTGACTTAATGCCAGGAATCCACTTGATCCAGATTGAACCATCCTCGGATAAGTTCTCTCGAATCCATGATTGTTTGAAACATGCCAACTGGGGGTCCTTGTTCTCCCCTACTCCCCTTAATAGCAACACAACGTTGTTCTTGCAGATTATTTCCCACTCAGATTTTTCTAGGGATGACTTGCAAGAGGGATTGGTTGTTCATACCATCGAGGTTTTCGATCAGCAAGATTGGTATACACCCATCAAAGACTACCTCAAGCTAGGTAGCCTCCCACTTGGATTGATGCATGCCGCAAAATGATCATTCAAACAGAGAGTGGCAAAGCATGTCTTGTTAGGAGACATTTTGTACCGTTGCAACTATGAGGGGATCCTCCTCCATTGTTTGGACTAGTAGGAGTCCACTTGGGTGATCGCCCAAGCACACGATGGTACCTACGATGGCCACTTTAGCGGTATGGCCATCGCAAAGCGCATTCTTTGCATGGGTTATTATTGGCCATCTTTAGAGCGAGATTGTTGTGCTTATGTCAAGAAGTGCGTGAAGTGTCAACACCATGCTAATTTGACACACGTACCTTCTCAGGCCTTGCAACCGATCCAATCGGCTTGGCCATTTTTGTAGTGGGGCTTTGATCTAATCGAAAAGATCTCCCCTGCATCATCCAGCCATCACACATTCATCATTACGGCCACAGAGTACTTTACCAAATGGGTGGAAGCAATTCCGCTTACCTCTACGACTGGAGCCCGCATTATGGAGTTCATTTTACATAACATCATATGTCATTTTGGTATTCCATCCAAGATCCTTTCGGATAATGGGACATCCTTCAAGAACAAATATGTGCGTGCTTTGACCACAAAGTACAAGATTCAGCACAACTTTTCAACACCCTACTATCCGTAGGCAAATGGGCAAGCAGAGGCGTCCAACAAAATGCTAGTTGCCATCCTCAAGAAGACGATCGTAGACAGTCATAAGGATTGGCACATTCAGATCCCACTTGCTCTTTGGGCTTATCGCACTAGCATTCGGACACCCACTGGGGCCACTCCATTTTCACTGGTGTATGGTTCTGAGGTAGTCATGCCTCTTGAGTTGGAAATTCCTTCCCTGTGCATATCAATGCAAGAATTCATAGATGATGACACCACGCGGCAGGCCCGATTAGATCAACTTACGTTGCTTGATGAACGACGCATCAATGCTCTCGAGCATTTGCGTATCTACCAAGAGTGACTTAAGAGAGCATACAACATGAAAGTTCACCTAAGGGACTTCCAGGTTGGAGACCTAGTCTTAAAAGAGAACCAACAAAATTCTAACTTGCCACCCCATCTAAGGGACAAGTTCACGGCAAACTGGTTAGGTCCCTACATCATTGATAGTAAGATAGGACCTGGAACATACCGGCTAGCCTCTCTTGATGGAATAAAGGAACTAGAACCCTTGAACATCAATCATTTGAGGCCATTCCATATCTAAAAGAGCCATAGCCCCAACCAAAAGCTCCAAGAATTTCCCTCATTGCTTGGTCAAACCAAAAGCTCCAAAGGTTCCCATAAACCCTTGGTCAAATCAAAAAGCTCCAAGGATTCCAATAATCGCTTGGTCAAACCAAAAGCTCCAAAGGTTCCCATAAACCCTTTGGTCAACCAAAAGCTCCAAGGATTCCAATAATCGCTTGGTCAAACAAAAAGCTCCAAAGGTGTCCATCCACCCTTTGGTCAAACCAAAAAGCTCCAAGAATTTCAATAATTGCTTGGTCAAACCAAAAGCTCCAAAGGTGTCCATAAACCCTTTGGTCAACCCAAAAGCTCCAAGGATTCCAATCATCGCTTGGTCAAACCAAAAGCTCCAAAGGTGTCCATAAACCCTTTGGTCAACCAAAAAGCTCCAAGAATTTCCCTCATTGCTTGGTCAAACCAAAAAGCTCCAAAGGTGCCCATAAACCCTTTGGTCAAACCCAAAATGCCCCAAAGGTACCCATAATCCCTTTGGTCAAAACTAAAAGCTCAAAGGATTCTCGCAATCACTTGGTCAACATCAAGAAAATTCAAAAAAATCTGCATCTCCCTTTCATGCATACTTCAAAAAATCAAAAATACAAAAAAAAATAGCTGCATTAAGCATCACATCCATACATTGCATATTTGTTGGTCATACGGCTCAAAGGCACCATAGACTGTCATTACTTGGCAAATCCATCATTTTTCACATTTTCCATTTTGTAAACAATACAGCAAAAATAAACGCAACCCATAGTTTCACCATATCATGCGTCAGTTGTCATCTAATGTATCTAGAGTTTTCGTCATTCAGTTGTCATTAGCTGTCTAGCCACCACTGTACAAAGTCAAATAGATTTTACAAAGGTAGAGTTCTACTTGGACAACATCTTGTTATGTAGCATCCCATCACAAGCTAAAAACACATAAAACAATTCCCAAGTTGTGTAAACGAAAGATGAAACCTGTAAAGCAATTCAGGATACCAAATAGTGAAAAGGTTATCTCGCTCATCCCCCTGTGCGAATGACCCCAAGAATGCTGAGAGTTGGAAAAAGGACAAGAATCTTCCCTACCCAATTCCCCAAGAATCCCAAGTTCTCAAAAATAAAAAAAATAAAAAACAAAAAACAAAGAAAATAAACAGTGATTTTTATCACTATAAAAGAGCAAGTATCCCAATACAAATGAAGAAAAGAAGGGAGTCAAACTTGAATCCCTAGAACTCTCAGCATTCCAAAGGTCATGAGGTGAACTTCAGTACCGGTTTGGTGGATAGCCTATCGGTCACTGGTGGCAAACCTCCCGCATGACGATATATCTGTCACATTTACTTGTGTGCAGATCAATGTTTGCATGTGGATGAGCTAGCTTATGGTATCCTAGATAGCAAAGCAGATTAATCTGACTAAATACAACAAAGGAGTTAGTGGAGCTAATTAGGTGATCCTCAGTACAGGTTTGGTTGATAGCCTATCTAGCACTGGCGGTATCCTGACAAATACCACATAAACGAACTCAATTGCACACACAAGGATGTGAAATAACTTGGTCAAAAACAAGTCCGATTCATACCTTGTTACAAAAGTCTTGTAAGATAAAAGTACAGTCTTGGCTAGTTAGTTAAACCATCTGAGTCTCAGAAAAACTTAACTACATTCTAAACCAACTGTTATATATATTCCATTCTTACATCACCATCCAAAAATACAAAACAAACACATATATACATACAACGTCATTTCATCAAGCCATTCACAAAATCAAAAAAAAAAAAACAAACACACCACTGTCACGTCAGTTCATAGAGCAGTTGCATACTCCAAAAAGCCATAAGTTCAAAACAGTCTATGGTGCCACCGCTAAAAATCAACAATTCATTTCATCCATTCCATATGCATATCATATAAACTAGCGACATGTGCATTCATCATAACACGTACATTCATCATCACATGTGCATCCATCAATGTAAATTAACATGCATACATCAACATCAATCATTGTGCATAAAATCAAAACACGACACATGTATCAACAAAAATAAAGTCATCTGTATATATATCATCACAAAAATGCCCATAGGCTACAATAACCGGTCCTCTGACCCCGCAATCATACAACCAAAACTCAAAAACCCCCATGCCTAGGGCGTCGGCCACCATGATCACGCAGGATCGGTGCATCGAGAACTACCCCCCATGGTGTGGGTCCTATGTGACCCCTTCGGGTGGCTACTGCTAGCCCTCGCATCACAGCCACTTGCCTCCCCACTCATCCTACCACCTTTGTCAAGAGGATGTTGTCTGCTCAGTATCGCTCCCTCTCGAGCGACGCGATGATCCACCTACAGAAACCATAGGGACCTACCCACCGAGGCGGATAATCTCCACCTCTAGCTCCACCCGACGTTGGTGCCACTCCACATCCCATTGATGATATGTAGCAAGATTCATGTCACGCTGCACTAGCTACGTCCATAAGAGATCCCTCTCTCACAGCGCATCCCCAAGCTCCTGATCCTCCTCCCCCCCCCCCCACCCCCCCCCCCCCCCCCCCCCCCCCCCCCCCCCCCCCCCCCCCCCCCCCCTCCCCCCCCCCCCCCCCCCCCCCCCCCCCCCCCCCCCCCCCCCCCCCCCCCCCCCCCCCCCCCCCCCCCCCCCCCCCCCCCCCCCCCCCCCCCCCCCCCCCCCCCCCCCCCCCCCCCCCCCCCCCCCCCCCCCCCCCCCCCCCCCCCCCCCCCCCCCCCCCCCCCCCCCCCCCCCCCCCCCCCCCCCCCCCCCCCCCCCCCCCCCCCCCCCCCCCCCCCCCCCCCCCCCCCCCCCCCCCCCCCCCCCCCCCCCCCCCCCCCCCCCCCCCCCCCCCCCCCCCCCCCCCCCCCCCCCCCCCCCCCCCCCCCCCCCCCCCCCCCCCCCCCCCCCCCCCCCCCCCCCCCCCCCCCCCCCCCCCCCCCCCCCCCCCCCCCCCCCCCCCCCCCCCCCCCCCCCCCCCCCCCCCCCCCCCCCCCCCCCCCCCTCTCACACCACATCCCCTAGAGAAAGTCATGCAAAAGTCTCCGTGTAGTGACCCACGTCACCCGCAAACTACCGACTATGCCCCCGCTCCTCCGACCTGTACCACAAGGCCGCATACCCAATATCCTTGTCAACCATGTCAGTCCGTGTCATCCAGGGTAGCCCAAGTGGCCGATCCACCGCTATATGCTGCTAGATCCAACTCTGCAACAGAAAGCTACAGCCAATCCCCTTTCTCCTTCGATAGCGGACATCATATAACTCATCATATAACTATGCCAAAAGTGTCTGACCCCATCTCATGATCTGGGGCTCTATAACAGGGCACTCCACCAACCGAAACACCACCTCCAGTAGGTTCCATGGGAACCTCACCCCCGAAGAGTCCGACAATAGCATGTTGGAAATGAGGCTCATAAGCAGTGCATGCCTCACTCCCAACACCCTCCTCTCATACCACCATCGCACCAAGATCCCACCAATCTGGAAATCATCCTCTGCCCTCTCCATCGGGCTCTCCACACCCAAGTCCTCCCCATGTCCAAAGTAGCGGGTCAGTACGACTGTCCTCTGGTCCCGTGGCATCGTCCTGATGGGGATCCCATCTATCGAAATCCGAAGAATCCGATAGACATCCTCTAATGTCACTGTCATCTCCCCTATCGGGAGATGGAAGGTGTTAGTCCGCACATCCCACAAGCTAATCAAGGCCATCAGATAGGCCCGATCCCCAACCACTGGCTCTAATCGCGTCACATGCTTGAGCCCTAGGGCATCAAGCCACTCCCAGTCCTCCACTGTCAATGCCTCTTGGGCATCAGAAAACACAGTTGGCACCCGGTACCGGCTCTTCACCACCTGCACATCACAGAAAACACAAAAACATCAAAAACATGAACAAAAAAAATCACATGTACAAAAATGCATAAATGTACAACAACACCATTCATTAAAATGTACATCCATTACAATTCAAAAAATATTAAAAACAAAAAAACAGTTACCCTAGGGTTTCTAATCCTAGTTTCAACTAACAAAAACAAATTTTTATTTTTCAAACATTAAAAACAAAAAAAAAGTTACCCTAGGGTTTCTAATCCTAGTTTCAACTGACAAAAACAAATTTTTATTTTTCAAACAGTAAAAACAAAAAAACAGTTACCCTAGGGTTTCTAATCCTAGTTTAAACTGACAAAAACAAATTTTTATTTTACAAACATAAAAAAAAAAAACATCAAAAACAAAAAAAATAAATACATTTCAGTTTTTCTTAACTAGGGTTTCATTTTTCAAACACCAAAAATACAATGGTTACACTAAAGTTTCGACTTAGGTTTAACCATCCACAAAAATTACAAAAAATTCATCCATTTTTAACCTAGGGTTTCATTTACCTTGAAAAACAAAAACATAAAAATGGTTTACACTACGGTTTCGATCTACGTTGAAGCCATACAAAAACACAATCAAGATTTTATTTTTAGCCTAGGGTTTCATTTAACTCGAAATACAAAAAAAAAAAAATCACATGGTTCCCCTAAAGTTTCGACCTAGGTTTAACCATCCACAAAATTACAAATAAATTCATTCATCTTTACCTAGGATTTTATTTCTTGAAAAACAAAAACAAAAAACTGAAATGGTTTACGTAAGGTTTTGATCTAAGTTTAACCATTCACAAAAATATAAATCAATTCATTTTTTAATTGGCGTTTCATTTACCTTGAAAAACAAAAAACTGCAATGGTTTACCTAAGGTTTCGATCTAAGTTTAACCATTCACAAAAATATAAACAAATTCATTTTTTAATTAAATTTTCATTTTAACTTGAGAAAAAAAACAACACAAAATTAAATAAACATGGTTTACCTAAGGTTTCGATCTAGGTTTCCCATACATAAAAAAAAATAAAACAAATCCTTTCATTTAACACTAGGGTTTCATTTTTTTTTTAAAACACACGCAATAAAAACAAATTGTGATTTTTAAATCCCAAAATAACTAAAGGAGGAAATGCACTCACTGGTCTCACTTTGGCTCTGTCGCTCAATGAACCGATACATGCACTCATGGTGGCTGGAAAAACCTGACAGCGCTTCGCTTCGGCAAATCGACCTCCTCCTCCTCAGAGCTCCAATTCGCAAGCAAAGTTACAGCACAAATGAACCCAACCCATCGTTTTTGCGCTTTTATAGTTTTTATTCGCTCGTATTCGTTCCTTCCTAGGATGAGCGCTTATCCCTGGGACAAGCACTCGTCCCACCCTAGGACGAGTACTAAAACTATGTTCGTCCCACCCCGAAATGAATTCCAAATTCAACAAAAATAAAAAACAACAAAAAAAATGCAACACAAAAAAGCAATAAAAATTGTCGGACACAAGTGCTCTTGCACTTAATATCTGGGCATAAAAAAAACTGATGTCGGGTTTTAAATTGTCATTATCTTACTCCATAAGAAGGCTACCATAGCCGGACCGCTCCACGGGAGGTCAGATTTTTGCCAATTTTAACCCCAAATGGCGTCAAAAAATGGGTTAACACCCACCAAAAATAGGTCCAAAAATTGGGAAACTGCTTAAGCATTCAATGGAAAACATCTGAAGGCACCCTCACCTAAGTCATCTTGGGTCAAGCGACTCGTCGCTTTTCTCATGTCGGTCATTCCCTCATCGATTCGTCGCTTGAGGGGGTAGTCACACTTAGTCACCAATCAACAAATACACACCCAATTAAGGCAATGGCATGCATTCAAAGAATCATTGACAAAGACAATCATGCTCCTGCTTGGAGCAGCAAACAAGCAATAATCACAAACTGATCAAGCACTTGGCATTCGTGAATCATGAACTCAAGGTTCCCACAGACAAAAGGTTGCGCCCTTTGCCTATTCATGACTGATCAATGTCCAAGCTCAAGTCACACCTCACCAAAACAAGTTAACACTTGAAATCAATTTCCTTAGCTCGTCAGAAGCAAGGATTCAAGAATGCATGCCCTTTCCATACTTGGGGCATCAAAATTTGGTTAGGTTACTGAGAAACCCTAATCATTAGTGCTTTGGTTATCTATTTTTGATCAGCTCTATGCCATGCACAGCGCATCCCTAAAAGGGGCATCTATAGACACCAAAACAACACTGATCGCATTAACACACACAGCCCCCAAGGCAGCCCCTAGAGGTTAAACAGTGGTCCTAGCCACTCATACAGCAGTTTTGGAAGGTCAGACATCATTTTGGCACCTTTCAGGCACTCTGCTCCTTATTCGTTCCACCCAGGGACGAATACGGACTTGTATTTCGTGCTCGCTCCTGGGTGGGGCGAATACCAGGTTTGACTAGAAAAAATTCAAACCTCGACACATGCAACTCAGATCTGCCACTTAACTATCCCTTCATTGCATGGGAGTGAGAGTGAGTTTTTTTGAGCATGCAGAGGCAAGCAGAGGTAGTTGCAGAAGCAGTTACAGGGGCAGTTATGAAGCCCTTAATCAAGAAGAAGTCTTCTCTTCACTAGAAAAAGCATGAATGCGAAGTGGCACTTCCGCATGTTAATTCAAAGAGACCCCTTGGGTCTATAAAATGGTGAGTCTCCTCACCCAAAAGATATACAGAGAAGGAGCATTCGAGCAACGAAGTGCTGCTAATTTACATCCCCAATTGCGATTTGTGCCTTTCACATCCATAATCTCTCATTCGAAAGGGAGGTTATTGGGTGACTATTGGAAGCACGAATCAAGACCCAAAACCCAAATTTTTTGGCCACAACATCCTACCAATTTGTCGACAATACATCACAATAGGTTTCGGACCCATCCCAAGTGGATTGGTGTCGAAACAAAGTCCCAAATGGTGGGTGGCCTGCCTTCGGGCACCCCCCACATTGTTGCAGGTTTAATCGTTTCACCCCGGAGTGAATACCAATTTGTTGCAGGTTTACTCATCCTACCCCAAAGTGAATACGAATCTGTAATGAATTTGTTGACTATTCTTTTTGCAGTGTCTTCCTTGTTATATTTTTATGCTTCTGTCAAGTTTTCAGTTTATTTGGATTCATTTCAGTCATCGTTCTATTTATCTTTTGCATGCACTAACAATAAGCTTTGGGAATCGTGAGTTTCATTTTTATATACAAGTGCTACTGACTCTTTTTCTATTTCTTTGAACGCAGGTCTTCAACATCAGAGGAGCAGCGAGGAGTCGAGACTCATCAACACAAGCGACGACGACGTTTTGGTCCGCCCATCTTATATGTGGGCACACGAAAGAAGGAATTCTGAAACAAGTTGTAAAGAATCAATATTTAACGCTCCTATCCCCTAAAAAGGAAGGAGACGTATTGTAACATGAATTTGAAAGCATATCAATAAAAAAGGTCGTCTTCCATATCTACTTTTATCTTGTTTTCATTCATGTTCCTTTCCTTTCATGCACTTTTTTAATACATAGGATTTAGCGTTATTTGTAGTTTCGTTTACATAGCATTTTGGTTTATCCTTTTTGTTTTCGTATCCTCGTGCTTTCACCAACCAATAAAATAATAGATGTGTTCATTCTATTTTAATAATAGTAAATAAAATAAAATATCTCCTTTTTGTCTTCATGTGCAACCTCCTCCTTAGCCCATTGGTCAACCGGTCAAAGTTGTCTTGGTCAATCTTGCAAAGTATGGAGGCATGGAGGTGTCTTCTTCATGAGGAAGGCACCTACTTTTGTTGGGCGCCTTCCTTATAAGGAAGGCACCTACTCCTATTGGGTGCCTTCCTTGAAGAGGAAGGTGCCTACTTCTATTGGGCGCCTTCCTTGAGGAGGAAGGCACCTACTTCTATTGGGTGCCTTCCTTGAAGAGGAAGGCGCCTACTTCTGCTGGGCACCTTCCTTGAAGAGGAAGGTGCCTACTTCTTCTAGTCACTTTCCTTGAAGAGGAAGGCACCTGCTCTATTCCTTAGTCTCTAAAAGGAAAAGTATGCCATGTCCAAGTGGATGTAGACTGGAAAACACCATATTAGTAATAAAACCTACATTTATACACATTTTCCACTAAAAACACCAATCAAGCATAATACCAGATTTTATATCAATTATATGCATAAGTTATATAAAAATGCATCTCACATGCTAATTAAACTAGTAATGATGCCCCTTAATAGTGTATAAAAATGTACATTTTTGGGACTCATAAACTCTAGTTCCTACTAATTCAACCAATGATGAGTGATCCTATTTATAATATTTTTTACATCAATATTTTCAACTACAAAATCGAATAATTTATTGTCCATGCATGATTTGCTATGTTTCTTACATCAATATTTGTTATGTTGTAGTAGACTTGGTCTATTTCAAGATAAAATTTGTTGCAGTAGTTATTTATGTGTCTTCAAATGATGGATAAAGGTCAATAATAGGTGAGATAAGGTTATTACACCTGTACTCATGCTATCCCCTATTATTCCCCATGAAATAAATACAAATTCTACCCTTTTCTGTTGAAATAGACTATTTTTTCCCTTCATTTCGAAGAGCTTCAGAATATAAAGTAAATTTTATGGAATATCCTATTGTCGATAGTCTAGACCACATGGGGATGCATACAAGTGTATTAGAGGTCTTATTTAGTCTCTATGAACACATTCCCATCAATTTTACTTACCCTTTTTGACTGCTTTAATGTTCTCCTTTAATGTGACACTTGGCTGGTTTTTATATGATGTGCATAGTCTGTTAATGCCCTGTTTTATAGAAGAGACTATTTTGGCACTAGATCACCATGAAAATTTGATTTTAAGGTAGTAAAACATTAAAAAATTATTTTTTAAATCATAAATCACAAAATGCATATTTACCCTTAATTTTTTATGCTATTTTACCAACAAAATCATGCAAAAATAGTCATAAAATATAGAAGAACGGTCAAAATAGGGGTAGAATATTCTTAAACATCAAATCATGCAAACATCAATAAATAACTTACTGTAATAAACTACTTGCAATTAAATTATATTAAATATTGATAAATAGTTGTTTTGTTATGTCAAAAATGAGTTATTTTTGGGCCTCATCAGCTACCATTAATTACTGTAATTTATGTGCCTCTTTGGTGTCTTAAGACACTTAACATTTTGTCTTCTTTTTGTTACCATAGAAAGACAAATATGGTGCTATTATAAACCAAATATAAATATATTTTAATCTGGGATAAAGTACTTTTATTGCAACAAAATGTTGAGACCTGTTTACTCTACTTTTGTAGCTTCATTTCTTCTCTTTAGTAGGGTAGCACCTTCTTTATTTCTTGGTGGTTGTAGTGCTCCTTTGGTGGATTATCTTCACCAATACTTGTTGTATCTTTACCTATGTTTAATGGTGTATTTTGAAACATTAACTCAACCTTGTTTTGTGCACTATTTTTACTTCTCTTAATATTAATGCGCTTTGATAACTCTTTGAGATAACTTGTATTAAGCATTATCTATGTCTTCTTATTGCTCATTTTAATCAACTTATAACACTAACTTGTATTGATATATTTTGTAGGTTTGAAGATGATAATGCTACCTCATTACTTAACTTGAAATACTTTAAAATCAAACTCCTTATTGCTACCTTTAATAACTTTAATATGGTGTTTTCAAGTAACTTAAATACAACTTGAAGAAAAAACTTTAATAACATCATTTATCAAATCTTATTTTGACTTCCTTGTAGCAATATTGCTTGGTTATTTTGTTCACCTATTTAATACCATATATTTGTAACCTTTTTAGCTTCAAATCCTTGATTTTTTCTATCCTAAGCTTACTATAAATGCATGAATCCTTCTCCTTTAGTTGTTGTTCTAGGACCCTAGAATTTGTGGCTATTAGTGATACCTAAATTGTTGCCCTTAGCTCTAAAATTTTTAGACTATAATGTAGATAATTTATTGTTTGATATGTTGTCCTTAATATCTATCTTACAATTTTCAATACTACCTATATTCCTTCAACATGTTGTTATGGGATCTTGGAATTTTTTGTTGTAAAGATCAACAATCGCGTTCTTCCACAAATCAACCTTCAAGCCTTCAATGGTAATCTTCAAATATCTCAAATTTGGTAGCTTCTTCTATGTCCTATTTCCTTCAACCTCCTTGTTGAATTCTATCTTCAATATTAGGATCTTTGTTGGCCTCCTTATCAAGAATCTGAATGTCTTGAGGTCTTCGTAAAATCTCTACCAAAATTTGGTAAACTTATTTCCAAACCTTTCTACCTTTTGGGCTTGTTGTCATATGGTGATAACTATCCCAAATTCTTATCTATTAGGAACTTCTCCTTTCTAGCAATATTATCACTTGAGTTCTCAAATATCCTCCAATGGACTTCTTTAAATTTTCCAATGAGGCTTTCCTAGCTTTCTTTTTTTTTTCTCCTTCTAAATTTTCTTGAGACCTCTCTTCTTGGATCTTTAATTTTTGTAGCTTATAAAATATTCAATAGGATTTTTCCTAGTCATTTATATTCAATATTGCAAATATAGAAGTTCATAAATGGGACCTTGCTCTTGGATATCCTCCTTTTAGGGTTGCTTTCTTCTTCTTTCACTCTACAATCTTTAGTCTTCAATATTCTATGGAAACCTTCTTCTTGGACCTCCTTTATCTCTAATATCTAATCTTATCAAGGACTCTTTTCCTAGAGTCTCTTCTTATTTAAATATTCAATAAGGTTCCTTTGGCCTTTTTATCTCTTCTCAATATTCAATCTGTAAATCCTGTAGTGGGATATTTTCCTTAGGACCTTCAAAATATTCAATATTCAACTTATTGCTTCAAGTACTGGATTGATTCTAAAGAAGATATTATTCCTAGATCTTGTAGGAAGCTTCTAAACTTTCTTTGAATCTCCTCTTATCTGCAACAAAGTATTAGAAAATGATAATAGATTTTTTTTTTAAATCTAGAGATAATCACTAGTTGATTTTTCAATCTAGTCGAATCAATTTTGCGTCCTAGTCTTCACAAGTTTTTTTGCAACTCTATGGAAAGACTCTAAACAAATGCAATTTCAAAAATTCTAAAAATTAAATTTCCTATATCCTTTAAATATATTTTGTAGCTCTCTCTATTTCCTATCAATCTACCTTGTGCTTTGATACCACCGTTATCTTTTGATGATATATATATATATATATATGTATATAATAAAATTCAACCACAAGATCTATAATGAGCAAGCAATATTAATTATATGATAATGGTAATATAACATGTAGAAAAAATATATGAGAAAATTATGCAATAACTCAAAAAATAGTCATTAATGAAATCTCACATAGTACAATGTAATGTCATGGAGGTCTCAAACACTCCAAAAATTCATGTAAGATCAATATTGTATCTACTTTCTCTTCTCATCACTATACTCTACTATTCTATATTATTCTCTCTACCATCTCCCCCTTTTATTTAACTCTGTAAAGGACATATGTATATAGGGAGATATATCCCTTGGCCTTTCACCTATACATGACTCTTCATATTCGTATTCTATGAATCGTGTACATGTGGACTACATACACGTTTACATCATTGCATATTCTAACACTTGTACATTTATTAAATTGCATAAAGTAAATACTCAAACCTTAATCTAAGATAAACTCTTAATATAAATATGTACCCAAGGTGATACATTGGTATGTACCAAATAATGTAATATATTCCAACAATAATATTTGAGATTTATTATGTCAAAAAAATACGAATGTGAAGATGTGGTTCTCTCATGAGTTTGAAAAGTGTAAAGGTCAAGAGTCATGGAATGTGAAGAGTCTTATGTATATTTATATTTAAGACAAATCCATGTAAAATGTAGCTTGAAGAAGCTTTACTTTATGCATTGCTTGAGTTTTTAAATAAATATTTTAGTGTGATTTATGTGAGATAATTGTTCATTTGATATATGCTTGATTATTGATGATCCCAAAATTAATTAACCTATGGAAAAAGCATTATTTTTCTAATGGTGGTATAAGAGCCACTATGAGTGAGCTTGGATTAATCCATAATGAGTAATATAATTGTAGGGTGAAATGTGAGAAATTATTGAAGAATATAAAGTAAGAAGATTTGGGGAGAGATTGGTGATTTTTCGAGGAAGGATTGCAAGCTTGGAGAAGGAAGGATAGTTGAAGGAGATAGAAGCAATAAGAATATGAATGATGATGTCAAAGCTAGAGGTAATCTAATCGATATAGTATGTAAGATAAGAGGATTAAATATTAGAGTGGATGTTTGAAGCTACAAATATTGTGAGAAGTGTTGATCACTTGGAAGCTATGAATATTGTGGATGAGCACTACAAACATGAAGGATAATTTAAAACCAGAGATAATAATGGATTATTGAGGAGTACTGAGCATTTTGAAGTTGTGATTCTACATTTAATATGAGTGTATATATTTGATATGTTAAATAAAACATTGAATCCCGATATCTAGGGATATTAGAAAATGAGAAGAAATAGAGATTTGTGTTGTATTATGCTACATTGGAAATTTTTGTAGAATGAAATATAGAAAGGTTTAACTCTTGAGTGTAGAAATGGTAGGTGATTAGATGTCACAATATAAGTAACACCCTAGAAGGATATATTATTAGAAACACCATTACAAAGACAAATAGTGAATGAAACATTGTAGAGAATATCACCATATATAAGATAAATTTAACCTTTGGATTATTTAATTTTCCAATACATAATTGAAGGAATTAATTTAGTTTGATTTGATTTAAAGTGGAGTGATAAGAAGATAAAACCTTAATTGAAATTTTAAATAATTGAAAGAGAGTTATAAGTAGAAGGAATTGATTAATTAATTAAAAAGAAAACTAAAAATTATTTGATTGGAGAATTAAACTAATGATTGAAGAAATTGATGGGAATATTTAGAGAGCAAAAGTTTTTCGTAGGATTTCCCAAAATGACAAACTTGTTTGAGCCATATTTAACTCATCTTGAATCAGATTGAGCTAAACTGTTTATGGTAGATGCTTGAAAAACCCTAGAATATCTCCAAAAAAATTAAGATCATTTGGAGAAACAAATATCCTAGCCCATCCCTATGTGTGAATGAGATTTTTGGTAAGTTATTGTGTGATGGTTTCATCTGGGCTGAGTGCAAGCATCTCTAGAGGTTGTTTTTCGAGGTCTTTGGGCCCTAGTGGAAAACATTTTTATGGTTTTTGCTCAATATTTTAGTAGGATATGTTGTAGGGGACCCAATATGGGTTAGAAATTTATCTTTCAATAGATCATGCGGTGAACTTGATTGACAATGGCTTCCAATTTACTGCATAAAACAAAAGTAAAAAGCATACCTTTCCTCGATGTCTAGGGCATGGATTAAAGAGATCACAAAACAAGTTTTAAGAAGATAATTAAAAATGGTTTAGATCTCAAGCGAATCTAGTGCCAAGGTGCACCCCCAAAATAAATCCACAATAGAAACCCCTTTCAAGGGCAAGGATTTCCAAGAATCAGCCCCAAAATAAATTTTAAGGATGTCCTCTAGGGTGGATAGCCTCAGCCTAATGCTAACATTATTCTTAGGGCTTCCTTTAAACCTCCAAGAATACCTACTATTGACCCAAGGAAAATTGAATCAGGATGTCTTAGAGTAGTTGATGGAACTCCTATTGTTAAGCTTGATATGGGTGACATTCAGACTAGCATTGAATATTTGGAAAAAGAGGACTAATTTGTTTTTGCTTGGGTTTTCATCCAAGCCTATCTGCTTTCAAAGGCAAGGATATAAAAATTTAGAAAACTAAGGGTGAGTTACAAATCTCAATTTATCCAAATGGTTATTTTCTTGTTTTATTTTCTAATAGTGAAGATAGAGAGAAAAAATTTCAAGGGGGTCCTTGGTTATTTGGAAAGGTAAGGCTTTTTATGAAGCCTTGGCATACTAAATTTAAATCTAAAGAAGAGATGCCTTCTACAGGTCCCATGTGGGTTAGACTGTTTGGACTCCCGATTGAATTTTAGAATTTGCCTATTTTTCCTTCAATTAGAAGCTCTTTGGGAACTTTTACGATGACTACTAATTGTAATAAAAAAATTGAACATATTATTTATTATTAGGTTTGTGTTTTAATTGATTTTGACAAACCCCTACCTAAAAATATCACATTACAATTTGGGAAGGACACTTGGGAGCAAGTAGTGGAATATGAGAACATTCCTTTTCATTGTAGAATTTGCCATGAATATGGTCATTTGGCTACTATTTTCCAAAATAAAATTCTATATCAAAAGAAAGAAGATACAAATTCAACATATTTCCAAATTCCTAAGAAGAACACTCAGAAAAAACTAGTTATAAAGTATCAATCAAAAGTTATCAGCTAATATGTTTAAAATTATTTCCACAAATGATGCCCTAGGTGAGGAAGAGGAAATAATGGAAACAAAAATATTAAAAACATAATTTAGAGATGAAAGGAATAACTCAGAGACAAACCAACAAATAAAAAGTTTTCAACAAAAAAAAGGAGAAAATATACACAATGAAAACAATATTTTAAATGTTGAGACTTCAAATAATACAGGTACTAATATAGACTATGTTGAGCCTTCCAATAACACTTTGGCTTTGTGCACACATTCTTAAAGGTTAGAAGACATCTCAAATTCAATTGGAGTAAGTCAAAAAACAAGGAAAAAAAATGAAAATGGATTCTAATCAAAAGATAGGTCATAATACCAATCAACATCATATGGTAAAAGAAGGTGAAAAGCTTGTAGAGGAAGGTAAGGTTAATTCCCTTACCAACTATTTTAGCCCTAGTATTAATGAAGATCATCACTTGGAATATTAGAGGAGTCAAAGGGAGTCTTTCAAAACAAAAAAAATTAGAAGAACAATTCAGATAAACCATCCACATCTTGTTTTCCTTCAATAAATGTAGATGTCAATAGAGAAAATGGATTCAATTGCTAGTAAAATATGGCCAACTGGAAAAGTTATTTCCATCAATTCCTAGGGGACTTCTAGTGGCATTGTTTATGTTTGGGACCCAAAAGAGGTATTTATTCACCTTATGGTTTGAAGCTAGGGTCTTTTGACTATAGCTATTTAAAGTAGACATTCCAACCAAATTATGCTTTGCATAGCTTTTTATGCTCTGAATTCTTTGGAGGAAAAGAGAAGAAAACGGAAGGATATAACTTATATTATCTCTCATTTTTCTAAAGCTTGTATCTTGATAGGAGGAGATTTCAATACCATCCTTTCTTTGGATAAGAAAATAGGGGTAAATAGAAATTTGGACAGGAGCACTGACCTCATGAATGAATATATTGCAAACCTTCATCTTGTGGACATCTAGATAGATAATGGCCTTATGACTTGGTCTAATATAAGGCAAGGCTTATCTTGTATCATGGAGATATTAGATAATTTATTGCTCTATGACCATTTATTAATCCATGGTCACATTTATAAAGTAAAAATGCTTAACAATTCTGGTTTAGATCACTGGCCAATCATGGTGGAAATTTGGAAAACCAATGCAAGTTTCTCTCCTTTTCAATTTTAGTTAATGTGGCTTAGATATAGTTCCTTTAGACCTCGAATGCAACAATTGTGGAAGGAAGGTAAAAAAATATATGGGACTAAGATGTTATATTTTTCAAAAATGTTGCAATATATTAAATCCAAAATCAAGACTTGGAACTAGAATGAGTTTGGGGATGTTCCACAAAAAACATGAAGTTATTTCTCAAATTGAAAATTTGAATAAGAAAATCCATTTAGATGGCCTCATAGAGATAAAAAGTACATATGATATTAGACTCACAACTCACTTAGAGGAATGGGAGAAAAGAGAAGAACTCTTATGGAAGCAAAAAACTAGAATTCAATGGATCAAAGAAGGATATCGAAACACAAATTTCTTTTAAAAATATATTCTAGATCAAATATCTTGCAACTTTATTTATTCCCTAAATACATATTTTGGAGATGTTGTCTACACTTGGGATGGCATGAACTCTATTGTTGTAAATTACTTTTCCAATATTTTTGCTACTACTTCTCTTAAATTGGCTTCTCAACAAAATGTTCTTCAAGTGATCCCTTCTCTTATCACTTTTGAGAAATTTATTTTGACTACTCTTATTACTATTAATGAGCTTTAACAAGTGGTTTTGAAAATGAAAAAAGAGAAAACCCTAGGTACTGATGGTTTTTCCATTAATTTCTACCAAGACTTTTGGGATATCCTTCATGCTGATTTATTAGAGGTGGTGGAAGAAGCCAGGAAAGCCAAACAAATTTTGAAGGTTATCAATAAAATTTATAGAACTCTTGTCCAAAAATCTCAAGTGGCTTATCATAGATCAGTTTTTAGACCTATTGCTTTATGTAATATTCTTCTCAAAATCATTACTAAGATCATGGTAGAAAGGTTGAAGCCTCTTTTGCATAAGATTATTTCCCTTGAACAAGGATGTTATATGGAAGGACATCAAATAGTGGATGAGATAGTTCTTGCTCAAGAAGCCATCCATTCCATGTAAATACAAAAATATCCTTCTATGTTCATTATTTTAGACTTATACAAATCTTATGATAGAGTGGATTGATACTTCCTTATCAAATTTTTGAGGTAATTTGGTTTCTCTCAGGATTGGATGGATTGGATTATGAAGAACACAAGCTTATACTGAGAGAGGGGGTGAAAAATATAAGATCATCTTTTACTTTTCTTTATCAAATAATGTTATCTAATATAATCAATGTCAATATAAATAGTAGTAATCAAAGCAATACACAAGTCATCACACACAATAGAAAAGCCAATTTAACATGGTTCACCCAATGTGGGCTACTCCACAGAGAAAATACTTCACTAAAATTTTCTCAACAAATATCTTGGAAATCACTTCCCTATTACAATGTTTTTGGACCTATGTCCAAAGGAGACACCAATCGCCTAATGCTATGATTTTTGGATCTCTCTCTATAGGATAAACATTTCCATTTTTCTCTGGTTCATGGAACTTGATCTAGGAGAACTATTTATCCTTAACTGGTTCATGGATATCTCTCCATAGAAGAACTCTATCTTCCTAGTTACTTCACAGATCACAAATCTTGATCAAATCACAATTCAACTCTGCTTAGATTTACCCCAAGTCTGAATACAAATCTTGAACAAATCAATCAATCAACTCTGCTCAAATTTTTCCCAAGCCTTAACACAAAGCTTGATCAAATAATTCACTCAAATTTACTCTCAAGTTTTTACCAAGACTTACCTCAAATTTGCCCTCAAATCCTCTCAAGCACTTTTACAATCTATTCTCAAGTCTTCATTAAGACTTACCTCAAATCTACCTACAAGTCCTCTCAAGAACTTGATCAATCTATTCTCAAGTCTTCACTAAGACTTACCTCAAATATGCCTACAAGTCCTCTCAAGAACTTGATCAATCTACTCTCAAGTATTCACTAAGAATTGCCTCAAATCTGCCTACAAGTCCTCTCAAGAATTTGCTCAATCTGCTCTCTAGTCTTCACAAAGACTTGTCTCAAATTTACCTACTAGTATTCACCAAGACTTACCCAAATCTTCCTACAAGCTTTCACAAAAGCTTTCTTAAACCTGTCCTTAAGCTTTCACAAAAGCTTACTCAAACTTGTCCTTAATAT
Source organism: Wollemia nobilis (assembly GCA_028583015.1). Lineage (NCBI taxonomy): Eukaryota > Viridiplantae > Streptophyta > Pinopsida > Araucariales > Araucariaceae > Wollemia > Wollemia nobilis. Next base: position 6,112,540 of record JAQPPZ010002530.1, read on the forward strand.
TTAACAAAAGCTTACTCAAATATGTCCTTAAGCTTTAACAAAATCTTACTCAAACCTATCCTTAAGCTTTAACAAAATCTTACTCAAATATGTCCTTAAGCTTTAATAAAATCTTACTAAAATTTGCTCAAACACATGCTCAATACAGATAATAAGATATGCTTAATCAAACTCAAATCATGCACACAATGTTATCAATTTATTTGTCTAATCTTCAAAGTAATTCTTTTAAATTGAAGCAGTTTAGACATATTCTATTCAGAATTTATTTAACCTTTGGAACATATAGAGAATTATGTACTCTATAAAAAACTCAATATGTTCTACTCAATCATTAAATCGGTCACTTCCACAAATATGATTTCTAATGTTCGCACATTCACTTTTAATAGCACTCAAAACCAATGCTCAAGAATTTTCAGTCAATGATTCATTCAAAGAAACACAACTTTCTCACAAACCCTACACAAGTATTTTCATACTTCTTCAAACAAAGAGTACAATGTGGGTCTCAAAACCTAACTCAAATAATATTCAATCTCTATCTCAAATATTTTTTAAACATTCACCAATAATGCATATGAAAACTCACTGAAACATTTCCAACAATGCTTATCAAACAATCCTTTTCACTCCACCTTATATTTCACAACATTCAATCTAACAACACTTTAATCAAAGGATGATGTGCCCATACCTTTTTTTTTTTTTATGGAGATATATATTCAAAACCTATTTAATTTGCAACCAAATATTTTTGCCAACTCTAAGTTACATAACAATAGTCTATCTTAAAATATTCACAAGAATTTTACATCGAAAAATACCTCACCATACAAGAGTACAGTAGAATGTCAAAACACAAATACACCTTATTACTCCTTCCTTAAAAATAAATCTTCAATCAATAGATCATTCACTCACTCAATCAAAATGACAATATCCCTATAACTCCTTTTAACTCCAACTCAACATAGAATATTTCAATCCAAATTTCAACCTTCCAAATACTTTAATATTCTAACTCAAAATAAATTTCAAATTACAATAATAAATTCCTTTGAATACACCTTATACTATCCAATTATTAACCCACCATGCATACCATATAACACCAAAAAAAATCCTTGCATACACCTTATAATCTCCAACATATGGCAAAAAATAAAAATTTTAAATCATACCTTGGCCACTCTAATCAAAATTATTTTGTGCGCCATAAACACCACCATGCACTCCATGTGAATCGAACTCGCGTTCACCACCTTCCTAGCACCTTAGCCATGGCTAGGATACCACTTGGACTGTGCACCCACACAACCACCACAAAGTGCTCACCATCATTTATATCCTTCGTAGGTGCCAAAAATGTTCAAAAAAAAACTTTTCCTTCTGCTGCCACCGTTAATTGAAAACATGATCTCTATTTCGCCTAAGCATTATGCTGCTAAGCCTTGCCACTAAGCCACCCAATCGGATGGTAATATGGATGCACACTCTTCTCCATTTATCCATCAACAGTCCACCTTAGCTTTTAAAAATAAAATCTTCGTCTATGCCTTGTGATGAGGCCAAATATTGCCTCATTTTTTATTATTTTTGGACATCCTTAATAGACCTTTTTGATACGTTTTAATGTTAATTTTGCTGATGAAATGCAATATTTACTACTATTTACATGTTTGACTGTTTAGAAGCATAATATTCTATTTTTACTAATTTTCTGTATTTTCTGCATAAGTTTTGTTGATAAATAATGATTTATTGTGAAATGTGTTAAGTGCAATCACGTGTGGAATATATATCATTCATATCATGCTCTATGAAGTTGTCAAATGCAGAAAATAGCACTAAAAATAGGTCAAAACTGCAAAGTTGTGCAAAGCTATTTTATTTGTTTTGACTTGGACAAATTCCGGCCAGATTTGCAAGGCTTGGGATTTGGTCAAATTCAACTTAGGAAAGCGTGTGACCAGGTTATTGAAAGACTTATAAGTCTGGTCCACCCAATGCTCGGCCAAAGAACCGCAAACGAGTGTTGAAAACGAGTCATTACAGCGCTTGCTCCGGAAAAAATAGGGATTACGCTCCGGAATAACGGGATCTGCTCGGAATAACAGGAAATGCACAGTTTTGACCGAAACAGCTCAGGAAAGACAACAAATTGCAGGAGAATGATAGGGATAGCTATGTAAATCTGTTATGCATCTTTTTCAACGCAGAAGACCTCTAGCAAGTGTGCAATGAATAGATTTCATATGTAACCATATTCTGCATTTTAGGAATGCAGTTTTAACGACATTCCTAAAATGCCTGAATTTGAATCATTCCACATCTGATTTAGCTATTTTTAATATAAATAACTGGCTCCCATATGGGTTGAGCTATGTAGGAAGAATTAGGATTGCAATTAGTGTAATTCTGAATATTGTGAAATCAGATTTTTGTAGCAATAATATGCAGAATTTTTCTGCATGTTTTTAAATCAATAAAAAGTGCAGTTTTTATCAATTTTATTTTATGATTGAAGGAGTGATTAGGTAGAACACCAGAGCTACTTCTTCACCTTCTTATGAACCGGGGAGCAAGGGCCACTCCCAGGAGCAAGAAGAAGGTTCATATCGAGTTTTCTTGTTTAATTCATGTCGCGACGAGAATAGCAGGAAACCTGTCATTTTTTCTGCATTTTCTTATTTTGCTGAATTTATTTCCAGTTTTAGAATTTGTAGTTACATTTTCATTTATGAGTTTATTTCTAGATCTGTTCTTTTATTTTGCAAGATAGTTAAGTTTATTTTCTGCAATTCTAATTTCAGCAACTTTCATTTCAGCAATTTTACTTCAGTTTTTGAGTGCATTTTCAGATTCAGCAAGAGTAAATAGGTTTCTTTCACTGTCATTTCATTTCTGCAGTTTTATTTCAGCAAGCATAATTTAGTTTCCTTTCAAGTTATAGGGTTTAGAGTGACAGAAGAACCCCCAGCAAACACTAACTGTTCTACCAATAAAGCCATTTTCTGAATGGAGTGTCTTACACCTGCCTGAATTGACTATCGTAAACAGCCTTAGGACACCTACCCGGATTGATAAATAATGATCAAATGATGAATTAAACGACACTCATCATTTTTGGCGCCGTTTCCGGGGATCATGGTGTTGTTAGTCAAATCTAAGTAGGTCAAGAACTGTAGGCTGGATACAGAAAATAGTTCTTGTAAATTCTACAGTCTGTTTAGTAAATGTGTATGAATGCATAGGCTGAGAGACGAAAGAGGGAGGTTTATCCGAAGTGGCTCTGAGCCACCAAAGAGACCTACTCGGTCTGATGAAGAATTGCCTTCATTTGACATCACTGAGGAAAAGCCAGACATACCTTCTTCATCAGAAGAATTGTTGGAAAAATTAGAAAAGGAGCTTTTTGAAGCACTAGCTGCTAAACACTCCCCTCTGACTAAACTATTTCCAGCATCCTTTAGAAAGAAGACAACTATGGCTGCAGCAGCAGCAGCAGGTGGATATGTTGATCCTGATGATGCTCCTAAAACTTTTGAATATCCTATTCGGTTGGATCCACTTCTAGATGCCCCCATGAAAACAATCTCCCCATCTATATTGCCAATCTTTAGGGGAACTGTTGCAGAAGATCCTGATCAATTTTTGTTTGAATTCAAAGTGTTATGTCAGACTTATGACTACATAAATGATAATCAGAAATTGAAGTTGTTTCCTTCTACACTTAAGGATGCTGCTCTCCGATGGTTCATGAGCAATCTTGAACCTAACTCAATTACTACCTGGAATGAGATGGAGACTGCATTCTTAAATAAATATCAGGATTATTGTAGAGTAAGAAACAGGAAAGATGAGTTGTTTAGGATCAAGCAAGAAGAGGATGAGAGTTTAGAAGATTATCTTGATCGCTTTGCCTTTGTCCAAAAGAGGTGTGGTGTTGTAGAGCCTGATTTCTTAAAGCCTATTCTCTTAAGAGGATTACAGGATGAATCTAGGGAAGTGTTAGATTTAATGGGAAAAGGAGACATAGATCAACTTGACCTTGATGAGATTGTGGAGTTATGCAAAAATTATTCCCGTACTCACCAACGAAGAAAGAAAAAGAATTTTGGCAATAATGGTATGAAAGAGTTGATGGAGGAAATGGCCAATTTAAAAACTGATATCCTTGTTCAACTTAATACTGCATTAGGTGAGAAAAACACAAGAAATAATTCTACACCACCTTTAGCAATTTATTGCCCAAGGTGTAGGAGTAAGCATGCCTTGCAGGATTGCCCCCTAAACAAAACTTCTATTTGTGGAATTTGTTCCAAGGAACATTCAACAAGATAAATGCCCTTTGTTGCCTCATCTAAAATCTGTTTTGGGCACCCAAGCAGAAGAACTCAATGCTATTGGGCAAAGACCTGGTGGTGGTTATGCACAATATCCCAATGCTCCTAGATTTCCAAACTGGGGACAATCTCCTTGGAATATGAATATGCCATGGGGACGAGCGAGAAGCTTCTGCACAACCTTGGAACCAACCTTGGACAGCTCCTCCAGATTGGTCACAATCTGGATGGATGAACCCACCTTGGCATACCATGCCTCCACAATGGACACAACAAGGACAAATATGGGGACAACAATATCAAGGACAACCATTTCCACCACAACAATATCAACCTTATCAAGGCCAGCAATATCAGTCCCATCAAGGACAGCAAAGGTATCAAGGCCAAACTCAAAATTTGCTGCCAGCTCCTAATCCAAATTTTTAGGGAAGAACACAACATCAACAAGCACAACCAGTAAGACAACCTCCACTCCCAGCTCAGCCTGTGACTAACCCCAATAATGTCAGACAAGCAGCCCCTGTTTATGAGGCTGAGTCTGAAGATACTGCTGCAGTTCATGTACTTGACTGTGGTAACATCCAATTACGCTCAGGGAAGGTCTTACCTGACCATGCTCCACCTACAGTTGAAGAAATTCCAGAAATTTCAAGTCCAGAAAAAATACAATCAGAGCAAAGGAATGCAGAAAACTTACAAAGAAAATGCGAACGTGTCACATCAGATTTACCATTTCCTGAAAGGTTTGATCATCCCATCACTACCCCTGAATCAGAGTTAATCACAGAATTAAAGAAAATGTCAATCTCACTTCCTCTGTTGCAGGCAATCAAGGATGTACCATTGATTAAGAAAACCATTCAGGATTTATGCATAAGGAAACCTGGCAAGAAGAAGAAAGCCTTTCCACAAACTGTACAAGTGGATGGAAAGTTGGCTGATCTTCTCTCTGGGAAATTAGTACCTCCCAAATATGGTGATCCAGGAAGTCCAGTAATCACCATTACTGTAGGATTGGTTCAAATTCCCAATGTACTTATTGATTTAGGAGCTGCAATTAATGTCATGACCAAAGATATTATGCAGAAATTGCAGCTCAACGATTTGAGTCCTACGACTACGGTTTTGGAAATGGCGAGATAGGTCAGTTGCCAAACCAGAAGGACTTTTGGAGGATGTTCCCATTGAAGTATCTTCTTGGGAATACCCTGTAGATTTCCTAGTATTACAACCTAGGAGTACAACTAATGGCTATCCTATCATCCTGGGACGACCATGGCTTGCTACTGCAACCGCTTTCATAGGTCGTAGATCGGGAGAAATGACTATTTCAAATGGAGTAGATCTTAAGAAAATTTCTTTGTATCCACCTGCTAAACCATCATCTAAATTTTCTGGACAGTTATGGTATCCTGAGTCCGATGAAGAACAGGAGCCTCTTGTTACCCTTGCCACCATTGTAGTACGGGGAACACATTGAAGAATTGAATTCACCAGAGAGAGAAATTTTTGAACATGAAACGGTCTTGGTGAATACATTGCATGAAGAAGGCCTCGGGGATGATCAAGTTCTGGTCAATCGCCTATTATGGAAAGATGATGAACAAGTTGCTTAACATTTACCATCTATTCCACTTCATGAAATTTCCTTTACATTGCCACATGGGTGGCATCATCATCTTTTGACTTCTTTCACCTGTCCTATGCCAATGCTTCCATCAGGTATTGCATTTAACTCGGAATCAAGAATATTTCATGATCTACAACCACATCATTGTCCTTTAAATGCTTTGATCAGCAAATATGAACATGTTAACTCTGTTTATCCCGGAGTCAAGCAAATTGAAATTCAACCAGGAAAACACTGTAAATGTTAACAGTTGGTTGATTGACGATCAAGAAGCCAAACTATTTGCTGTTTTGCAGAAACATGTTCAAGCTTTTGCTTGGAATTATACGGATATGGTTGGAATCCACCCTGATGTATGCACACATAGGATATACACTGAGGATGTCAAACCAGTTAGACAACCGCAGAGACGTCTGAATCCTGCTTTAAAAGACATTGTTAAAGAAGAAATTGAAAAATTGTTGGAAGTAGGATTCATTTATCCAATTTCAGACAGTCAATGGGTTTCTCCATTAGTTATTGTGCCTAAGAAGAATGGAAAGATGCGAGTGTGTGTGGATTACAGGGAATTAAACAAAGTCACACACAAGGACCACTTTCCATTACCCTTTATAGACCAAGTCTTTGGACACTCTTCTTTGGTAAGAAATATTTCTATTTTACGGATGGTTTTAGTGGGTATAACCAGGATCCAAGTGGCACCGGAAGACCGAGGAAAAAACAACTTTCACATGTCCTTGGGGGACATTTGCCTATAGAGTATTACCCTTTGGATTATGTAATGCACCAGCAACATTTCAACGAGTTTTCTTGGCCATTTTTTCTGATTTAACCAATGAGAGTGTAGAGATTTACATGGATGATTTCACGGTGTTTGGTGACACATTTGAGTATACATTAGAGCAACTTGAAAAGGTTCTAATACGCTGTGAAGCATATCATTTATCTCTTAATCCTGAAAAATGTTTCTTGATGATGGAGGAAGGAATTGTTTTAGGACATCATATCTCTGCTCACGGTATTAAGGTTGATCCTAAGAAAGTAGAGGTCATCAAGAGTCTTCCTCCTCCGAAATCTCAAAGCGATGTCCGTAGTTTCTTAGGACATATTGGCTTTTATCGCAGATTCATTACGATTTCGAGTACCATTGCTAATCCAATGTTTGCATTATTAATGAAAGATTCTGAATTTGTATGGTGCGATGATTGCCACAAGTCCTTTGAAGCTTTGAAAGAAAAGCTAACCGGTCCGCCGAGTACTAAGAGGACCCTAGCTGGGGCTGCCCTTTCATATTCGGTGATGCCTCCAATACTGCTATTGGAGCCGCACTAGGGCAGATTGAAAATGGACAACACTATGCCATTTATTATATTAGCAAAAACTTGACAGGAGCTGAAAAGAATTACACTACAAATGAAAAAGAATTCTTAGCTATAGTATATGCCATTAACAAGTTTCGACACTATATCACGGGATACCCTGTATTCATCCATACGAGATCATCTTTGCTATCAAATATTTGATGAATAAGCCTTTGGTTAGTGCACGAATTATTCGTCTGGTTGATTTCTATTGCAGGAATTTGATATTACTATAGTAAATAGACCGAGGAAAGGCTAATGTAGTGGCAGATTTCTTGTCAAGATTGCCAAATGCGAAGCGAAGAACTAGTTGAAGACGCATTCCCTGATGAAAAATTGTTTCCTGTCTCTGTTCAAACTCCATGGTTTGCGGATATAGCTAATTATTTAGCTACAGGGAAGATTCCACTTCATTTTACCTCAAAACAAAAAAAACAGTTAATCAAGCAAAGCTCTTCTTTTGAATGGATAAAAGGAATATTGTTTAAATGCAGTCCTGATCATGTTTTACGCAGGTGTGTTCGTAAGGATGAGATATATGACATTTTGAGAGCTTGTCATGATGAACCTTCAGGAGGGCATTATTCAGTAAAACATACCATTCGAAAGATTTTGGGTACTGGTTACTACTGGCCATCATTGCATAAAGATGTAAAAAGGTATATTAGAAATTGTGATGCATGTCAAAGAATGGGTAAGCCTACTTTCAAAAATGAAATGCCTTTACAACCTCAATTAGGTGTAGAACCGTTTGAGAGGTGGGGGTTAGATTTTGTAGGACCTATTGATCCACCCTCCCAAGGGAAGGTGCACATCCTAGTATGTGTTGATTATGTAACCAAATGGGCAGAAGCCCCTGCCTTTAAGCATGCCCGAGAAGACAAAGTGGCTGATTTTACGTATTCACAGATTTTTCTGCGATTTGGAGCCCCACGAGTCTATTACTTCGATCAAGGACCTCGGTTTATTTCAAAGGTTGTTGAAGCCTTTGTAAAATTATATGAAATCAAGCACGGGAAGTCCTCTCCTTATCATCCACAGGCCAATGGTCAAGTTGAAGTGACAAATAGGGAATTAGAGAAAATATTGACCAAAGCGTAGCGAGTTCATAGAAGGAATTGGGTAGAAAGGTTACATGAAGCAATTTGGGCTTATAACACTACTTGGAAATCCACTACGGGATTTACCCCTTTTGAATTGGTTTATGGTAAAAAACCCCTTTTGCCCATTGAATTTGAATTACTAACTCTTCGAACTGCTTTGGAAGTTGGTATTGATTTGTCACAGGCACAAAAGGACCGGATCCTGCAACTCAATGCATTGGATGAAATACGAAGAGACGCTTTGCATCAGAACGAGATGATTCAAGCACAACGTAAAATCTGGCATGATAAGCATATCCAAGAACGAAAATTCCAGCAAGGGGATTGGGCATTACTGTTTGACTCCCGTTATGAAGATTTTCCTGGGAAGTTGCAAACAAGGTGGCTTGGACCATACCACAGTTGAAGAGGTTTTCTCGAATGGAGCGGTTCGTCTCTCACCAATTGATGATTCACGAAGGAAGTTAGTGGTTAATGGACATCGTCTCCGGATTTACCATAAGCCACTAACTAAAAATGAATTTTTAAAACAAATAGAGCACTTGGATGTGCATTTAATGGAAGAATTCCCTTCTTCCACTAAAGCAGCAGTAGTATAGTTTTTGTCGAAAAAAAAAAAAAAAACATTTAGTTTACATGAAAACCAGTTATACGGCATGTTTACTAAGTCCCATTCCATCACCATCCATTTCATCACTATCCATTCCATCGCCATTCATTCCATCACCATACATTTTCCGCCATTGTCATTCACCACTGTTGTCATTGCCATCACCCATTTTGTTTGTGTTTTTCGGGATTACAGTACTGCACTTGTCGACGAGACAAACAACAAAGCTAATCAATTGTATGAAATGTAGAAAGGTAGTCAAGACAGGTATGTGTTTCTTTACATTTTAAATATTGTAAATAGTTAAAGTATATAGTGTATAGATTCACTTGATTAGCATTCAAAGCATTCATAAGGTTTAAATTGGGGATGTCTAAATTAGTCAATGAAAAGGGGGGAATGACATATGCTCCGGAATGACATATGCTTCAGAATGAAGTTTGCTTCCGAATAACCACTGCTTCGGAACAGCAAAAGCTCCGTAATAGTTGTGCTCTGGAATGGGTAATGACAGTTGTGCTCCGGAATGAGAATTGACAGATATGCTCCGGAACGACAAAATAACGACATGTGCGCAGTGCATCGGAATAAGTTGACGTTTCTTAAAAAAATTCATGCAGGGACACGTGGCAAACGATTGTGGAACACGTGATTTTCGAAATTTATGATATTTAGATATCATAATTTCGTGATACGCGTAATCATGGCACACGCCTCAAAGCACACCGAAAACAGATTTTGTTTGCCTTGAAAAATTCACATCAAATTCATGGATGCCAACTCAGCAAACCGTAATCGTGAAATCTGCATTGGCATTAATTTTTTCCGCGTTGTCAGCATATTCCACCGGTTTTAAAAATAATGAATCAACAAGTCGGTTTTACATGCTCTGTTCCGGCGCACGAACTATTATTCCAATGCATGTACGATAGAACTGTCATTCCAGTGCATGTCTGCTAAGACTGTCATTCCAGCGCTTCTGAAACATATTCGCGAACAGAGCAAGGAAAAATGGGCGGCAGGAAGAACAGGAGTGAACCAGAAAATGCCACCTTCATACTGGAAAATCCTACGCTGCTGCAAATTTTCACCGATGTTGGTTTGATGCCGTTTCTGCAGAAATTTGATGGGAACTCCGAAGGGTTGGCTGCAGAATTTGCACGAACCTTCAGAAACAACAGGATCAACATCAATGGCATGACAATCCAGGTAACTCCAGACATTTTGAGCCAAATTACTGAATTTCCTTTGCAAGGAATTAATCTTGGGAAAATAGCTAGAAATACCTTAAGTGAATTGGCCAACCAGTTTAGGGCAGAAAACGATAAACCGATTGAATATGTCATGAGCAAAAATGTTTGTAAAGGAGTTAAAAGGGAAAGTCTGGAATCTCCTTGGGATGAAGTAGCTGAATGGATGATTAGATTTATCACTTGTGAAGGTCAGTCTGCTGTTTTATCAGGGCATCATATGAAGATTTTAATTTATTTGAGATATGGCCACACAAACCCTGAATTCCAAGTTAATTTTCCCCTGTATTTTTATGAAGATTTAAAAACTATGGCCAAGAAATATCAGGAAGGAAAAGGAACCCCTAGGCATCATGGTTTGATCAAAATAATTTGTAAACATCACTTTTGGGGTAATTTGCAGAGCTTTGACAGATTCTTTGCTCCATGGGACGAAACTAGAAGCCCTGCATTTGCAGATGAAGCAGAAGAAGTTGAAAGCCCTAAGTCTGCAGAACAAGTTGAAAGCCCTAGGTCTGAGCCAGTGGTTGAAACAGAGTCTATCCAAGAAGCAGGTTCATCCTCTCCATAGGGACCTCCCTCTTCTAGAACTAGAAGGCAAAGAGAAAAGCATGCTAAAATAGACTCTGCTAAAAAACGTAGAAAAGTATCATTTTCAGCAGATGTAACTGTGTTGCAGTCCAATAGCTCTGATGATGCAGAACCAGAAGAAGCTGTTCAGAAAATGCCCAAAACAGGAAAAAGAAAATCTCCTGTTCAAACCTTACGAAGGTCTGCAAGACTTCAAAAGGATACAACATCATTTGACCAAGGAGGTCAAGAGGCAGTAGCAGCAGAGCCAGAACCTGCAGAATCACCAGAACCTGTAGAATCAACAGAACCTAAATCCAGCCCTGCAGTGATCTTGGTGGATTATTCAGATTCCGATTCTCAGGAAGAGGCAGAGGCAGAAGAAGAGTCAGAGACAGGAGAAAAGTCAGAAACAGAAGAAGAATCGAGAGGAAGAAGAAGATATCCAACTACAGCTATTTGCAGCAAGAAGTGTGGTAAAAACACAAACGGGTTGGATAGAGAAGTGTCAAGCTTCTATTTCAGAAAAAGATCAAATGATTGCAATGTTGCAGAAGGAAGTGGCAGGTTTAAAAGCAAAAATTGCATCTTTAGAGCCACAACCTGATGAAGGTATACATGACACTCAAATGGCTGACATCTTGTTGGAATTAGCAGCAGCTGCACATATAGTAGAATCACCCATCAGGGAAGAACCTATAATGGATATTGAAGGAGAACAAGGGGACAGGAACAACTTCGATCTCCTCAATTCCTGCTTGCAGATATAGAACTATATGAACCTCTCATAGTCACACGGGACATGGGAATTCAAAGCTGAATTACCTATGGCAGAAATAGAAGAAAAGGAAACACAAACAGATTCTATCAGGGTTGACATGACTGATAAAGAAGTACAGGTTCATATTGTTCCTCAAATGCAGCAGCCTGTTCGCAATCCCCTTATGGTTCCACTTGAGGAATATAATGCAGATTTATCAAAGTGGATGATGAAATGCCAAAGGTTGGAAGAAAAGGTTTTAGCTTTGAAACCTTTGGAGGAAAAATGTGAGGCTAAAGAGGCAAGAAATAACCAAATTGAAAAACCAAGTGCGGGATCTCCGTCGGAATGCGAGTGTTTAGTCCAGTGCAGAAGACCCGCAAGGTTTTACACCTTAATCCTTAGGGAAAGATTTATCCGTTGGCAAATTATGAGAATCCACTCTAATTTGCCATACAAAATGGAAAATCTTGAAGAATTTGTGGATACCTACCTGCATTAGCCAGAACGAGAAAAATCTGCTTGTGTGAGTTATTCCTACATAATTTCTTTATGCACGAGGATGACACATTCCTACCTCACATTTTTACAGGGGATATTCAGTTAAGAGCTTTCCTGTCCACTCTGCCAAAATCAGGAATATTGGGAACAGCAGAAGCAGATGATTAAGGATAATGAGGCAAATGCAGCACTGTATCTGAGGCCAATGCATGGTGATTACAGGGGTGCAGCCAATCAACATTTCACTATGATGAGAGAAGAAAAGGTGAGAAAACTTTATGAAACAAATCTTCAGAGATGTTTAGTTGATGTTCAGAATTTTATTCACCAGCATTTTAATAGTGCCTTAGCAGCCTGTAGAAATCGTTGGGGTGAGTTACCTCTTTCCTTGCAGAAGAAAGAACCTATCTCCCCCAATAACTTGCAGTGGTCAAAAAGAAGAGCTGAAGGTATCATGCAAGTTATTCAGCAGCTGCAACATCAGTGGATAGGATTAAGATACAGATTGCCTATTGTAATCACCCCTGTTCCATGGTTTTTTGATGAAGACCCCCAGCCAGACGATCAGTTTCAGGCATGGCTCAAGCAGATAAAAGAAATCAGAGGGTTTTACAAGATTCCTGGTCCAAAGTTCAGCTACCAAGAAAGAGTTATGGACAAGGATCTCTGTTCTATTGTAGCCTCACAGAATGCATGAGGACATGCATCAGAATAAGTTGGGGGGGATGATGAGGCCAAATATTGCCTCATTTTTTATTATTTTTGGACATCCTTAGTAGACCTTTTTGATATGTTTTAATGTTAATTTTGCTGATGAAATGCAATATTTACTACTATTTACATATTTGACTGTTTAGAAGCATAATATTCTATTTTTACTAATTTTTTGTATTTTCTGCATAAGTTTTGTTGATAAATAATGATTTATTGTGAAATGTGTTAAGTGCAATCACGTGTGGAATATATATCATTCATATCATGCTCTCTGAAGTTGTCAAATGCAGAAAATAGCACTAAAAACAGGTCAAAACTGCAAGCTGTGCAAAACTGTTTTTGACTGTTTTGACTTGGACAAATTCCAGCCAGATTTGCAAGGCTTGGGATTTGGTCAAATTCAACTTAGGAAAGCGTGTGACCAGGTTATTGAAAGACTTATAAGTCTGGTCCACCCAATGCTCGGCCAAAGAACCGCAAACAGTGTTGAAAACAGTCATTCTGGCGCTGCTCTGGAAAAAATAGGGATTCTGCTCCGGAATAACAGGACTGCTCCGGAATAACCGGAAATGCACAGTTTTGACCAGAACAGCTCAGGAAAGACAGCAAATTGCAGGAGAATGATAGGGATAGCTATGTAAATCTGTTATGCATCTTTTTCAATGCAGAAGACCTCTAGCAAGTGTGCAATGAATAGATTTCATATGTAACCATATTATGCATTTTAGGAATGCAGTTTTAACGACATTCCTAAAATGCCTGAATTTGAATCATTCCACATCTGATTTAGCTATTTTTAATATAAATAACTGGCTCCCATCTGGGTTGAGCTATGTAGGAAGAATTAGGATTGCAATTAGTGTAATTCTGAATATTGTGAAATCAGATTTCTGTAGCAATAATATGCAGAATTTTTTTGCATGTTTTTAAATCAATAAAAAGTGCAGTTTTTATCAATTTTATTTTATGATTGAAGGAGTGATTAGGTAGAACACCAGAGCTACTTCTTCACCTTCTTCTGAACCAGGGAGCAAGGGCCACTCCCAGGAGCAGAAGAAGGTTCATATCAGGTTTTCTTGTTTAATTTTGTCTGCAGCAGAATAGCAGGAAACCTGTCATTTTTCTGCATTTTCTTATTTTGCTGAATTTATTTCCAGTTTTAGAATTTGTAGTTACATTTTCATTTCTGAGTTTATTTCTAGATCTGTTCTTTTATTTTGCAAGATAGTTAAGTTTATTTTCTGCAATTCTAATTTCAGCAACTTTCATTTCAGCAATTTTACTTCAGTTTTTGAGTGCATTTTCAGATTCAGCAAGAGTAAATAGGTTTCTTTCACTGTCATTTCATTTCTGTAGTTTTATTTCAGCAAGCATAATTTAGTTTCCTTTCAAGTTATAGGGTTTAGAGTGACAGAAGAACCCCCAGCAAACACTAACTGTTCTACCAATAAAGCCATTTTTTGAATGGAGTGTCTTACACCTGCCTGAATTGACTATCGTAAACAGCCTTAGGACACCTGCCCGGATTGATAAATAATGATCAAATGATGAATTAAACGACACTCATCACCTTGCTCATGAAAATCACATCAAATTATTTCCTCAACGTTTGACATGCGCAAATTAGAGAATTACCTTATGCCATTAAACATTATGGTATAAATACCATATCCCTTCCTTGCTTCGATGTCGGCAGGCATAAATATTTAATTTTAATATTTTGTGCCCAACCCTTACTCAGGGTTTAAAATTAATTTATATTATAAATTATTTATAATATAAATATCATAATTAATTTATGAGTAACCTTAGTCTTTTTTTTAACCCTTAATATTATAATAATAAATATTATACTATTATTTCCTTTGGGCCTAGGTGTTTTTCCTTTTTAACCTTAGGCCTTATATTAACACCTTTAATATTATAATAATAAATATTATAATATTATTTTATTTAGGCCTAGGTATCTCCTTATTTTAGGGAATTTAGCCAACCTTTTGACCAATCATATGAAGCTTCAAACCAAATCTCTTGGGCTTAAAATATAAATATTTTAACCCCCCTTTTGTCAATATTTTGCACTGACTTTTGACATCACTGATACTGACTCTTGACATCAATGACAACACTACTAACAATTTCGAACAATCTCCCCCTTTGTCATTGATGACAACAATTTTTACTTAACCATTCTTTTTTTCCTTTTTCTAATTCTGTTCCCCCTGACTGAATTCTCTCCCCCTAACTCAAATCTCTCCCCCTTTGATATCAATGAAAAAGGGACACCCTTGGAACTAAATATAAGACTCTTAGCTCATCCCCCTCCCCACATCCTCTCCTTGGGGTGGTTATTTTTGGGGTGGGAGTATCTTTATTCCTAGCATACAATGCTCTTTTTATTTTTCCACATTCTTCCTCAATTGATCCTTTTGATTCTTTGAGTAATCATATTCCTGTTTGTCTCTAGAAATTATGTTCTACACCACTTAGTCGTATGCCCAACATTATTGCACTTATAACACTTAATGTTGTGATTCCTTGAAGGTGCAAATATCTTGAAGTTCCTCCTGGTGAAGCCATATCCATTCCTATCATGAACCCTGCAATGAATCACTTTATGACCAAACTAATTACAAGAGTGACAATACCCTTGAAAGAGATGTCCATTTCTAAAAACATTCCTAGTGAAACCATGTTCCTTCTTTTCATGTGTCATGCACTGTATATCCTTGTGATCAAACCTATGGCATGAGAAGCAATGTCCATTGAAGAAGTTTTGCCTTGATCCCATTGGTATCTTAGTCATTTCTTCCCTATGATGTTTCATGTTCCATATATTTCTTATTTGTGAATTGTTTCCTTCCTTGGTGAACCTTCAGTTTTCCAACTTATCCTCATAAGTCTCATTTTCTTCTTCACTCTTTTCTTCTGAAGCTTCTTCTTCTTTGGATCTTGAACTTGACTCCTATCATTGATTTCTTTGTCCTTCTTTAAAACCAAGTCCTGTCTTGTTTGATGAAGATATTTGTACCTTAATAATATTATCCAAGGTCTTTGAGCTTCTCCCAAACCTATGTAGCTTATCTTTACATTATTTAACTTCCTTCCTTAGTGAGGCTACCTCATGCTCTAATATTTCACATTCTAATACTTTTACCTCTAAATTTTCTTTAAATATCCTTGTCTTAGATATTGAGTTTGTTAGATCTTGTATAAGCTTTCCTTTCTCTTCATCACATTCTTGAAATTGAACCTTGAGTCTTGAATTCTGTTTTCTAGCTTTTCTTAATTCCTTAAGAGCAGGAAAAAGTTTTGCTTCTATATCAACTGTGTCTTCATTATCTGACTCTTTCTCTAGATACTCAAGAGAAGATTCATATTCCTTTTCATTGTCACTAAACCAAATCCTTGTACAATGATCTTAAAAATGACGAAAGTTACCACAATTAAAACATTTGAGTATTTTTGGTTCCCTTTTAGATTCTTTTTCAACATTTTATTTTTCTTATACCATAAATAGAATTTCTTACTCTTTATCTGAGGATATTTAATCACTATCACTTAAAATATTGCCTATCTTATTTGCATAAAAACTCTTCTTATGCCTCTGGAAAACTTATTTTCATGCTTGTTTTGTCCATACCTATTTTTATTTTGATACCTAGATTTTTCTGCTTCCCTGTTCTTATGATCCTATTTCTCCTCACCACTGCTACATCCAAATTCTATAAATTTAGGTGCATAGTGACAATATTTACCATAGTTAAAACACTTATCTATTTTTGTATCTTTATGCTTTCTTGAGTCCTTGTTCCTTCTACCATAGTTTGCTTCTTCATCACTAGATGACTCATCACTTGAATCTAACTTCTTATTCTTTGTATTATTTGCTAATTTGAAGGCTACATATTTCTTTGGAATAGAATCCTTTCCTATTACCATCTCAGAAGTTGTGAGAGTTCCATGTAACTCATCCCTAGTCAAAGTTTCAATATCTCTTGTTTCTTCTATGGTTGAAACCTTTTCACTATACCTCATAGGAAGTGACCATAAAACCTTTTGAAAAAAATCTAATTATTCAAATTTAATCCCAAGTCCTTGCATGGAGTTAACAACCTCATCCACATGAAGTAAGTATGTAGCAATGTATTCCTCATCCTTCATATTCAAGTCTTGATGCAGCTCAACCCCGAAAGTTCCACAAGAACTATGCAAGGTTGCAACCAAAGATCTCCTATAGAATTAAAATTTAAGATGCACAATAACAAATAACAGCAAACACAATATTTTATTGCCTTCAATCTGATTACAACACTTCTGGAAATAATAATAAGACTGATTGGAAAGGGAAAGAGTCCAAAAATTGAAATTACAACACTTCAACACCTCTCCACACATTCAAGGTTGCATATATAAATTGAAATACATTTGAGGAATTATCAAAATCAGTCTAAACACACAAAACAAGTTGATAAAATGTTCAAAATATAATCTAAGAACCTCTTGTGAGCACAAATCTCAATTGGGTGCCTCCTAGCTTTCACCTACAATCAGCCCTATAACATGAAATTTCACAATCTGCCCTTTTGTGCTTGTATTCTCAACAATAAAAAATGGTGATATTCAAGTGTATTCCCAGCCAATAATATCTTCTCCCAAGCTAGGTTGTAGCTTTTTCTGTCTCCCTTTTTTTACCCCAAAATTGCCCATAAAATCTAGCTTAATATTTTTCCCTTCCACCAATGAAATGTGGAATTTTTAAAATTCCACTACCAGGCTGTACTCCACTCCTTCATGCATCTGTAACAACAAAATAAACCACTCCAAAAACCAATTAAAATATTGGTTAATTCTCTTTATTCTAGGTGTGGAGATTTAGAAGGTGGTCAAAATCCCGAAAAAGCAGAAAAAAGCACCCCGTGCTTTATTTTCGCCCTCAACCAAAATTGGCCAAGAAAAAAAAATACAAGTCATTAAATATTGGCCACATGAATTTAATTAATAAAATAGGCCTTGAAAACCAAAAATCAAAAGCAAACAAAGCACCAAACCAAAAATTTAAAGCAACTAAACTTGGGAAAAGCAGGATTGCTTTATTCCCGGAGATGCTCCTGCATCAAACACCCCGGGTAGAAGAATGTTTCATGAGAATGAACTCATGAACATTCAAATGGTGGTCTAAAACCATGCTTGAGAAGCTCATGAGAAGCCACCCAAGTTGCCTCTTCCATCCCTTTTCCTTTCCATCGGACCAAGTATTCTTTGTACTCCTTCCCACGAGTCTTTTTCACCACCAAAGTGTCAATCAAACCATCAATTTACTCTTTCTTTGTAGCTGGTAGTTGTTGTTCCAATGGAGTAGGGGCTTGCAAATCTGAAGCTTTATCTCCTCCTACACTTTTCTCATCCTCATGGTACTTATAAAGATCAACCACATTAAATATAGGTGAAATTTCAACTCCATTGGGTAGTTCAAGCTCATATGCATTAGCTGAAAACTTGCGGATGATCTTGCATGGTCCTATCTTCTTGTATTTCAGTTTGTTGTAGGTTCCTTGAGGAAACATTTCTCTTCTTAGATATGCCATGACTAAGTCTCCAACCCCAAACTCTTGCTCTCTTATTTTCAAATCTGCATATTGTTTGTATCTTTGATTGCTTGCCTCTAACTTATTGTGGATTTCTTGATGCAACTCTTGTAAATAATTGGAGAAATATTCAGCTACAACACTTTTTTTTCTCATATCTGCACTATCCCTCAGCTCATGAATCCCCTTAGGACTGAAACCATACACAATCTGAAAAGGACTCTTACCAGTGCTTCGATTGATAGAGTTGTTATAGGTAAACTCAACTTGTGCAAGCACTATGTCCCATTGTTTTGGCCTCCCATCAACTAAACACCTTAACAAGTTACCAAGGCTCCTATTCACCACCTCCGTTTGGCCATCCGTTTGTGGATGGTAAGCTGAACTAAAATTCAAAGTAGTTCCCAACCTCCTCCATAATGTCCTCCAAAAGTGGCCCACAAACTTTGTGTCTCTATCTAAAACTATGCTTCTAGGCAAGCCATGTAGCCTTACTATCTCCTTGAAAAACAAGTTTGCAACATGTGTAGCATCATTTTATTTCTTACAAGGAATAAAATGTGCCATTTTGGAAAATATATCAACAACTACATAAATAGAGTCATAACCTTTTTGATTTTTGGGCAGCCCAAGAATAAAATCCATACTCACCTCTTCCCATGGTCTTTGTGGTGTAGGTAGTGGCTGATATAACCCTGTGTTTTGACTGTTACCCTTGGCATATTGACATATCTGACATATTTGAACCATTTTCTGCACATCCCTACCCATGCTTGGCCAATAATAAGATTCCTTTAGCTTCCCCAATGTTTTATCCACTCCAAAATGACCTCCTAGCCCACCACCATGCTTCTCCCTCATCAAATTGTCTCTCATGGATCCTCTTGGAATACATAGTTGCTGCCCTTTAAACAATAGACCTTCTTGGATGAAATAATCCAACCACTTGGTCCTATATCCTTCAATGGGGGACTTACAAGCTGCCCATGCCTCCTTAAAGTCCAAATATTCCTCATACATACTCTTCATGTTCTCAAATCCAACAACACTAAACTCTATCTTACTCAATAGAAAGCACCTCCTACTTAGAGCATCCGCCACTCTATTACTCTTTCCACTCCTATGCTTGAGGACAAATGAATAACTTTGAATAAACTCAATCCATTTCATGTGCCTTTGATTTAGCTTACCTTGGCTGTTCACATATTGAAGGGCATGATGATCGGTATAAAGAATGAACTCCTTAGGTAGAAGATAATGCCTCCACTTCTTGAGAGCTTGAACAATGGCATAAAACTCTTGATCATAGACTGAGTATTTCTTCTTAGCATCATTTAACTTCTCACTAAAGTATGCTATTGGTATTCCCTCTTGACTTAAAACACCTCCTATTGCTGCTCCACTTGCATCACAATCAACTTGAAATACTTTATCAAAATTGGGTAAAGCAAGAATGGGTTGTTCGGTTACCTTTGCCTTCAAAATTTTAAAACTTTTCTCTGCTGTTGTTGTCCACTTGAATGCTTTGCATTCTCCCTTCATGGTTTCAGTTATTGGGGCACATATGCTACTAAAATTTTTGATAAAATTTTGGTAGAAACTTGCTAAGCCATGGAAACTTCGTGCTTCAAACATACTCTTGGGTGTAGGCCAATCAATGATTGCTTGTACCTTGGTTGGATCCATTTGTAAGCCCTCCTTTGAGATCACAAATCCTAAGTAAACTAGATCCTCCTTCATAAATTCACACTTCTTAAGATTAACCAACAACTTTTCTTCCCTCAACCTTTGGAGGACAGTCCTAACATGCTCCAAATGTTCATCCTTTTCCTTGCTAAAAACCAATATGTCATCCAAGTAAATAATAACAAACTTACCTAGGAAGGGTTTGAACACTTCATTCATCAATATCATAAATGTACTTGGGGCATTTGTGAGTCCAAAGGGCATGACAAGCCATTCATATAACCCCTCCTTTGTTTTGAATGTGGTTTTCCACTCATCTCCTTCTCTAATCTTGATTTTATGGTAGCCACTCTTCAAATCATTTTTTGTAAAATATTTAGCTCCACTTAGACAATCCATTAGATCATCCATTCATGGTAGAGGAAACCTATATTTTATGGTAATCTTATTTATGGCCCTAGAATCAGTACACATATGCCACTCCCCATCCTTCTTTGGTGCCAACACTGCTGGAATAGCACATGGGCTAAGGCTCTCATGAATTAACCCCTTGTCCAATAGCTCTTGTACTTGCTTATTCAACTCCTCATTTTCTTTAGGACTCATCCTATATGCTACCTTTTTGGGTAAACTTGCTCCAGGTATCAAATCAATGCAATGGCTAATGCTTCTCAATGGTGGAAGACCATCCGGTAACTCCTTCATCATAATGTCACCATATTCTTGCAATATCTCCTTGATTTCTATGGGTAGTTCTTCTTCTTCTTTCGTTTTCCCACTTGTTGATATTTTCCCACCAATGCATAACACAACTCTTCTTCTTGTATCTCCTTTAGAAATTGCTTTCCGGTGAGAACACACACTTGAGCATTGCTGCCCTCTTTTTCCCTTTGCTCTTTCATTGGTTTCATAACAAATTTTCTGCCATATTTGGTGATAGTATAGGTATTGGCAACCCCATCATGAAGAGCTCTTCTATCAAATTGCCATGGCCTTCCCAAAAAAATATGACAAGCATCCATAGGCATAACATCACAAGTTATTTCATCATGATAATTTCCAATCTGAAAATTAACTTTGCATTGCTTACCAACCAAAAGTTGATGCCCTTTTTGTAGCCAAGTGACCTTGTAGGGGTTTGGATGATCGGTTGTCTCCAATTTCAGCTTCTCTACCATTTCTTGGGACACTAAATTATTAGTGCTACCACTATCCACAATTACATTGCAACACTTTCCATGTGACTTGCATACAGTCCTAAATAGACTTCTCCTTTGTGTGTCTTCTATCGGTTCTTTCTCTAGCTTGAGGAGCACTCTCTTCAACATAAGAGATTCTCCATACTCTACTTCCACTTCCTCTTGTCCATCATCTTTAGCCTCTATGGCCAAAGCTTTCCCTGTATTTGTTCTTCTTGTTTCCTATTGAATGAGAGGACATTCATAGGCTCTATGTCCTTGCTCTCTGTAATTATAACAAGTACCCAAAAATCCTCTTCCCCTTCCATAATCTCCTCTTCCTCTTGCTGTTTCACCTCTTCCCCTTGAGCTATCTCCTCTCCCTCTACTATTCCAATTTAAATTATTTTGTGACTAGCTTGTCTCTTCATCCTTTGATGGATGCCCTCTTCCTGTACTCACAAATCCTCTACCCCTAGATGGTTTGCCCCTTCCTCTTAGACTTTATTCTTGTCTTCTTGGTAATTTTTCTTTTGCCTTGAGGGCATATTGATAAGCCTCTTCCACTATATTCAATCGAATTAGACTAAGCTCATCTTGAATGGTGACTTTCAGCCCATTGATATATCTAGCCACCTTCTCCTCATCTTCATGAACACATCCTGCTCTTATGGATAATCTGTAGAATTCTTCTGTGTAATCAGCCACACTCATGTCCTTTTGTTTTAAGTTTTTCAAGGTCTTTAACAAGTTCAAATGATAATCTGAGGGCATGAATTTACTCTTCAACTTGATGACCATTTTATCCCAAGATTTTATCTTTTCTTTGCCTTTACTTTACCTCTCCATCTACAGTTACTCCCACCATAAGGAAGCATGTACTTTGAGCTTTGTGCAAGCATATTTAACCTTATTTTTATCTTCTATGGATTCAAGGTCAAAGTACTTATCCATATTTGTTATCCAATCTATAAGTTCCTCTGGATTCAAGCTCCCACTACAATTAGGGATATCCTTCATGATGATTTATTAGAGGTGGTGGAAGAAGCCAGGAAAGCCAAATTTTTTTTGAAGGTTATCAATAAAATTTATAGAACTCTTTTCCAAAAATCTCAAGTGGCTTATCATAGATCAGTTTTTAGACCTATTGCTTTATGTAATATTCTTCTCAAAATCATTACTAAGATCATGGTAGAAAGGTTGAAGCGTCTTTTGCATAATATTATTTTCCTTGAACAAGGAGGTTATATGGAAGGACATCAAATAGTGGATGAGATAGTTCTTGCTCAAGAAGCCATCTATTCCATGTAAATACAAAAATATCCTTCTATGTTCATTATTTTAGACTTATCCAAATCTTATGATAGAGTTGATTGATACTTCCTTATCAAATATTTGAGGTAATTTGGTTTCTCTCAGGATTGGATGGATTGGATTATGAAGAACACAAGCTTATACTAAGAGGGGGGGTGAACAGTATAAGATCATATTTTACTTTACTTTATCAAATAATTTTATCTAATATAATCAATGTCAATATCAATAGTAGTAATCAAAGCAATACACAAGTCATCACACACAATAGAGATGCCAATTTAACATGGTTCACCCAATGTGGGCTACTCCACAGAGAAAATACTCAACTAAAATTTTCTCAACAAATATCTTGGAAATTACTTCCCTATTACAATGTTTTTGGACCTATGTCCAAAGGAGACACCAATCGCCTAATGCTATGATTTGTAGATCTCTCTCTATAGGATAAACATTTCCCTTTTTCTCTGGTTCATGGAACTTGATCTAGGAGAATTATTTCTCCTTAACTGGTTCGTGGGTATCTCTCCATAGAAGAACTCTATCTTCCCAGTTACTTCACAGATCACAAAGCTTAATCAAATCACAATTCAACTCTACTTAGATTTGCCCCAAGTCTTAATACAAATCTTGAACAAATCAATCAATCAACTCTGCTCAAATTTTTCCCAAGCCTTAACACAAAGCTTGATAAAATAATTCACTCAAATCTACTCTCAAGTTTTTACCAAGACTTACCTCAAATCTGCCCTCAAATCCTCTCAAGCACTTTTACAATCTGTTCTCAAGAATTCATTAAGACTTACCTCAAATCTACCTACAAGTCCTCTCAAGAACTTGATCAATCTATTCTCAAGTATTCACTAAGACTTACCTCAAATATGCCTACAAGTCCTCTCAAGAACTTGATCAATCTACTCTCAAGTATTCACTAAGAATTTCCTCAAATCTGCTTACAAGTCCTCTCAAGAATTTGCTCAATCTGCTCTCTAGTCTTCACAAAGACTTGTCTCAAATTTACCTACAAGTATTCACCAAGACTTACCCAAATATGCCTACAAGCTTTCACAAAAGCTTTCTCAAACCTATCCTTAAGCTTTCACAAAATCTTACTCAAACTTGTCCTTAATATTTAACAAAAGCTTACTCAAATATGTCCTTAAGATTTAACAAAATATTACTCAAACCTATCCTTAAGATTTAACAAAATCTTACTCAAATATGTCCTTAAGCTTTAATAAAAGCTTACTAAAATTTTCTCAAACACATGCTCAATACAGATAATAAGATATGCTCAATCAAACTCAAATCTTGCACACAATGCTATCAATTTATTTGTCTAATCTTCAAAGTAATTCCTTTAAATTGAAGCAGTTTAGACATATTCTATTTAGAATTCATTTAACCTCTGGAACATATAGAGAATTATGTACTCTATCAAAAACTCAATATGTTCTTCTCAATCATTAAATTGGTCACTTCCACAAATATGATTTCTAATGTTCGCACATTCACTTTTAATAGCACTCAAAACCAATGCTCAAGAAGTTTCACTCAATGATTCATTCAAAGAAACACAACTTTCTCACAAAACCTACACAAGTAGTTTCATACTTCTTCAAACAAAGAGTACAATGTGGGTCTCAAAACCTAACTCAAATAATCTTCAATCTTTATCTCAAATATTTTCTAAACATTCACCAATAATGCATATGAAAAATCACTCAAACATTTCCAACAATGCTTATCAAACAATCCTTTTCACTCCACCTTATATTTCACAACGTTCAATCCAACAACACTTTAATCAAAGGATGTTGTGCCCATACATTTTTTTTTTTATGGAGATATATCTTCAAAACCTGTTTAATTCGCAACCAAATACTTTTGCCAACTCTAAGTTAGATAGCAATAGTCTATCTCAAAATCTCCACAAGAATTTTACCTCAACAAATATCTCACCATACAAGAGTACAATAGAATGTCAAAACACAAATACACCTTATTACTCCTTAAAAATAAATCTTCAATTAATAGATCATTCACTCACTCAATCAAAATGACAATATCCCTATAACTCCTTTTAACTCCAACTCAACATAGAATATTTCAA
Source organism: Wollemia nobilis (assembly GCA_028583015.1). Taxonomy (NCBI): domain Eukaryota; kingdom Viridiplantae; phylum Streptophyta; class Pinopsida; order Araucariales; family Araucariaceae; genus Wollemia; species Wollemia nobilis. Next base: position 6,137,270 of record JAQPPZ010002530.1, read on the forward strand.
TCCAAATTTCAACCTTCCAAATACTTTAATATTCTAACTCAAAATAAATTTCAAATTACAATAATAAAGTCCTTTGAATACACCTTATACTCTCCAATTATTAACCCACCATGCATACCATATCACACCAAAAAAACTCCTTGCACACACCTTATAATCTCCAACATATGGCAAAAAACAAAAATTTTAAATCATACCTTAGCCACTTTAATCAAAATTATTTCGTGCACCATAAAAACCACCATGCACTCCACGTGAATCAAAATCGCATTCACCACCTTCCTAGAACCTTAGCCATGGCTAGGATACCACTTGGACTATGCACCCACACAACCACCACAAAGTGCTCACCATAATTTATATTCTCCGTAGGTGCCAAAAATGTTCAAACAAAAACTCTTCCTTATGCTACCACCGTGAATCGAACACACGTCCTCTATTTCGCCTAAGCCTTACGTTGCTAAGCCTTGCCACTAAGCCACTCAATCAGATGGTAATAGGGATACACACTCTTCTCCCTTTATTTGTCAACAATCCACCTTAGATTTTAAAAATAAAATCTTCTTCTATGCCTTGCTCAAGAAAATCACATCAAATTATGTCCTCAACCTTTAGCATGCGCAAATCAGAGAATTACCTTATGCCATTAAACATTATGGTATAAATACCATATCCCTTCCTTGCTTCGATGTCGGCGGGCATAAATATTTAATTTTAATATTTTGCGCCCAACCCTTACTTAGGGTTTATAATTAATTTATATTATAAATTATTTATAATATAAATATTATAATTAATTTATGAGTAACCTTAGGCTTTTCTTTTAACCCTTAATATTATAATAATAAATATTATACTATTATTTCCTTTGGGCCTAAGCATTTTTCCTTTTTAACCTTAGGCCTTATATTAAAACCTTTAATATTATAATAATAAATATTATAATATTATTTTCTTTAGGCCTAGGTATCTCTTTATTTTAAGGAATTTAGCCAACCTTTTGACCAATCATATGAAGCTTCAAACCAAATCTTTTGGGCTTAAAATATAAATATTTTAACCCCCATTTTGTCAATATTTTGCACTGAATTTTGACATCACTGATACCGAATCTTGTCATCAATGACAACACAACCACTAAAAATTTCCAACAATCTCCCCCTTTGTCATTGATGACAATCATTTTTCCTTAATCATTCTTTTTTTCTTTTTCTAATTCTGCTCCCCCTGACTGAATTCTCTCCCCCTAACTCAAATATCTCCCCCTTTGATATCAATGAAAAAGGGACACCTTTGGGACTAAATATAAGACTCTTAGCTCATTCCCATCCCCACATCCTCTCCTTGGGGTGGTTAATTTTGGGGTGGGAGTATCTTTATTCCTAGCATACAGTGTTCTTTTTATTTTTCCACCTTCTTCCTCAATTTATCCTTTTGATTCTTTTGAGTATTCATATTCTTTTTTGTCTCTGGAAATTATGTTCTACACCACTTAGTCGTATGCCCAACATTATTGCACTTATAACACCTAATGGTGTGATTCCTTGAAGGTGCAAATATCTTGAAGTTCCTCCTGGTGAAGCCATATCCATTCCTGTGATGAACCCTGAAATGAATCACTTTATGACCAAACTGATTACAAGAGTGACAATACCCTTGAAAGAGATGTCCATTTCTAAAAAATTTCTTGGTGAAACCATGTTCCTTATTTTCATGTGTCATGCACTGTATAGCCTTGTGACCAAACCTATGACATGAGAAGCAATGTCCATTGAAGAAGTTTTGCCTTGATCTCATTGGTCTCTTAGTAATTTTTTCCCTATGATGTTCCATGTTCCATATATTTCTTATTTGTGCATTGTTTCCTTCCTTGGTGAACCTTCTATTTTCCAACTTATCCTCATAAGTCTCACTTTCTTCTTCACTCTCTTCTTCTGAAGCTTCTTCTTCTTTGGATCTTGAACTTGACTTCTATCCTTGTTTTCTTTGTCCTTTTTTAAAACCAAGTCCTGTCTTGTTTGACGAAGATTTTTGTACCTTAATAATCTTATCCAAGGTATTTGAGCTTCTCCCAAACCTATGTAGCTTATCTTTACATTATTTAACTTCCTTCCTTAGTGAGGCTACCTCATGATCTAATATTTCACATTATAATACTTTTACCTCTAAATTTTCTTTAAATATCTTTGTCTTAGATATCAAGTTTGTCAGATCTTGTATAAGTTTTCCTTTATCTTCATCACATTCTTGAAATTGAACCTTGAGTCTTGAATTTTGTTTTCTAACTTTTCTCAATTCCTTAAGAGCATGAACAAGTTCTGCTTCTATAACAACCGTGTCTTCATTCTCTGATTCTTTCTCTAGATACTCAAGAGAACTTTCATATTCCTTTTTGTTGTCACTAAACCAAATCCTTGTACAATGATCTTAAAAATGACCAAAGTTACCACAATTAAAACATTTGAGTATTTTTGGTTCCCTTTTAAATCCTTTTTCAACATTTTATTTTTCTACTACCATAAATAGAATTTCTCCTTATTTATTTGAGGATATTTCATCACTATCACTTAAAATCTTGCCTATCTTATCTGCATAAAAAATCTTCTTATGCCTTTGGAAAAACTTCTTTTCATGCTTGTTTTGTCCATACCTATTTTTATTTTGATACCTAGATTTTCCTGCTTCCCTGTTCTTATGATCCTATTTCTCCTCACCACTGCTACATCCAGCTTCTAGAAAGTTATGTGCATAGTGACCATATTTACCATAATTAAAACACTTAACTATTTTCGTATCTTTGTGCTTTCTTGAGTCCTTGTTCCTTCTACCATAGTTTGCTTCTTCATCACTGGATGACTCATCACTTGAATATGACTTCTTATTCTTTGTATTCTTTGCTACTTTGAAGGCTACATATTTCTTTGGAATAGAATCCTTTCCTATTCTCATATCAAAAGTTGTGAGAGGTCCATGTAACTCATCCCTAGTCAAAGTTTCAATATCTCTTGTTTCTTCTATGGTTGAAACCTTTTCACTATCCCTCATAGGGAGTGACCATAAAACCTTTTGACAAACATCTAATTATTCAAATTTAAAACCAAGTCCTTGCATGGAGTTAACAACCTCATCCACATGAAGTAAGTATGTAGCAATGTATTCCTCATCCTTCATATTCAATTCTTGATGCAGCTCAACCCCGAAAGTTCCATAATAACTATGCAAGGTTGCAGCCAAAGATCTCCTATATAATTAAAATTTAAGATGCACAATAACAAATAACAACAAAAAAATATTTTATTGCCTTCAATATAATTACAACACTTTTGGAAATAATAATAAGACTGATTGGGAAGGGAAAGAGTCAAAAAATTGAAATTACAACACTTCAACACCTCTCCACACATTCAAGGTTGCATATATAAATTTAAATACAATTTAGGAATTATAAAAATTAGTCTAAACACACAAAAAAAGCTGATAAATTGTTCAAAATATAATCTAAGAACCTCTTGTGAGCACAAATCTCAACTGGATGCCTCCTAGATTTCACCTACAATCAACCCTGTAACATGAAATTTCACTATCTGCCCTTGTATGCTTGTATTCTCAGCAATAAACAAATGGTGATATTCAAGTGTATTCCTAGCCAATAATGTCTTCTCCCAAACCAGGGTTTTCTATCTCCTTCTTTTTACCCCAAAAATGAGATTATTATTATCCTTAAGTGTACTAAGTTAAAGATATTAATGGTATTAAGGATTTATTACACTATTTTAGCTATTCTTAACTACTTTAAACTTATTACTCTTAAAGGATTGTTATGTGCATTGGTTGTTAAGTTAAGGTAACAAACCAAAGTGCACATATCAATGTAATACCAATGTGTCTAGAGACACTATTGTGCATATGAAACTTGTAGCATATTATGGTAAGCTGAAGCCACCAAAAGAGCAAAAAAACATCTATAGATTGGAGAAGGAAAAATTGCCCACCATAGAATCTAGAAAGCTTCAAAAAGGAGACCATAGAAGTCTCAAATTTTAGTGCATTTTAAGGTAGTGTTACTCATATTATTGCACTTTAATCTATGTATCAAATCTAGTTTATGAAAAAAAGTGTTTAAGGACACTATTACAGTGGGTATATTACAGTTAATCAAGGGAAGATTCATCAATATAAGAGCAATATAAAATAAATTATATTACCCTCAAAGTAGATGGTTTACACAATTCAAATAAGGAGCTCTAGAAACATAAGGTAGAGTCATTCAAATGATCAATACTCATGCTTTGGAGGTTTCCAACGACACCCAACTCAGCACCAACACAACCCAAATCAATACCTACGTAGCGCTCAGGAATAAATCCACATTGGTTTAAGATAACCTACATAAAAATTCTCCATTACAATAAGTACAAACAAGAAAGAAGATAGCACAAAGTTTACATGTAAATCAAGGAGAAAGGTTACCATCTATCATTTTTCAAGTTTGTAAGAAGTATATTCATTGAAACTCACCATTATCCAATGTAGCAAGCTCCACCATTTCCAAGTAAGCTCCACCATTACCAAGCAAGCACCACCATTGAAGAGGAAGAAGCACCTCACAAGAGCAAGTTGGACACACATGAAATACACTTGAAATAACTAACATAGATAAGTGAAAGGGCTAAAAGAAAATAAATATGTATGATAGCTTGGAGTGCATGTAAAGGAGTGCAAAAACTTATCCCAAAGGAGCAAGGCATCTTGTACCACTTGGCACAAAAGAAGTAAGAGGCACCAATAAGTTTTAACATTCACAAGATATCAACAAGCACGTAAGGAAAATACCCCCTTCATAATTGCACCGACACTCATGTAAGAATATTATTTCAACATCCACAATCAAATTCTAATACCTACAATACTTGATATATCAATTTCAGTGCTAATATTAGGGTAGCACCTTCTAAGGGAAGGGAATTAAGTGTTAAATAAACTAGAAGTGATACTTGTCATTTGGACCAAGAACATATCCATATTAATAGCTGCCAAAAGAGACTAAATAGAGAGGAGAGTAAATTGAAGCTATTTATAGCAAAGTCTAGAGTGCACCACTCAAAGAGGAGCAAGAGACATCCTTGAAGAGCACCATGTGGAGGAAGAGCATTAAATGCTCATATCATAAAAGACTATGTAGAGATTCCAGCCCTCACAATCAACTCCAAGGATCAAAACCAATTAGCATGAGTTCAGAAGTATATTTACACTTAATACTTGCTTTCATTAAAGTTTAATATAAGGGAACATATATTTCTAAGTTTAAATTAATATTGCATTTGATTATATAATCTTAGATAAAGCAATCAAATAAAAAATACATATATTAAGGTTTAATTCAAGGAGCATTATATTTACAAATAATTAAGTAGGAGAAATAAGGGTTTCTACTTTAGACAATTAAAAATTATTTTGTAAATATTATTAATTTCTAATATTCCAAAACTAGGGAGTTATAAGGTATACTACATCAAACATAGATTATTGGAATTTAGAAATATTAAACTATTGGATATTAAGGATAAAAATGAGTTCATTATTTACTTAAAGGAGTTGGAATTATTTACTTACACTTGTTTCATACTCATACTAAAGGGAAAAAATAAATCCAACCATAGATAACTTCAAATTGATAAGTGCATAGTTCATTAGGAGAGATAAGGTGAAATAGGAGTTGATTATTATCATTTACAAAATATTACCAAATCAACCCAAAAGGTGAACTATTACTTGCTAAGAATTTTATAAATTTTATAGCACATTCTAATCACTATGGAGACATAAGGATCCTACAAAATCTATGTCTTAGAAAGGTTTTATCAAATTAGTTCACATACTCTACACTAGGGAGTCATAAGGTAGTCCACTACAAAGGATCTATCAAAATTATTCTTAAAATACTAAAGAGCTAAATCAAAGATCTAAATCAAGAGGGATATTTCATCACAATGCACACTACAAGAGGACTCAAGATCAAAATACACCCAATATACCATATCAAAGATGCAAAATCACTTCAAACTCAAACAAATTTACAAGTCAAAATGAAAAGGACATTTGGTATATTGATTTTGGTGCAAGTCATCACATTACAAGAAATCAACAATGGTTTGATTGTCTTGAAGTCACTAACAATTACAGGTTAGAAATTACAGATGGAAAATTCTATCACATATATGGATATGGGTATGTAACACCTAGTAAATCATTTCCAAATTTCTACTATATAATGTAATGTATATCCTTGGATTATCATCTAATATTATTTCCATAGAAAATATAGTAGAGAGCAAAAGGATAATTAATTTTAGACACATAAATGGAGTTAATATATGTCAAATTATAAATCAAAATGAGATTGAAGCCACTATATCAATCCATATAAATATATATGTTTTAGATTCTATCAAAACTTCACAAGATATTGTTGTATTTTAAAATAGTGCTAATGCATTTCTTGAAGAATAGATTGGTGAGAATGAGGAACCTATATATCATAAAAGCAGAAGAAGAAATATAAGTTTAAAAATAATAAAAATGAGAGGACAAAACAAAATATGCACTACTTGGACATCTACAAACTAAACAAGAAGAAGATGAACCAAAACAAGATACAATGAAGGAAGCAAGAAAGAGGAGCTCAAGTTCTAGAACCAAGATGAATATTCATATTGAAGACTAAAGTCTTCAATACCCAAATAATGTAATACATGGGGGTGTTAGATAATATATTACATTATTGGGTACATATCAATGTACCACATTTGGTACATTACTAGAGTAGGAGTTTACTTTAGAGTAAATTTAAGTAGTTACTTCAACATGTAATAAATGCACAAGTGTTATAATGTGCAATTATGTAAATGTGCATGTAGTCCACATGTACATAAGTCATAGGATAGAGTCAAAGGTAGAGTAAGGACCAAGGAACCCATATTCCTATATAAAGGCTTTATAGTGAGTGCAATAGAGAGGAGAGAATATATAGAGTTTGTTTTATAGATTGATATTGTGGTACAATATAATTCCTTTAAAATAGGATTGTTCATGTCCTCCATTATACTGCATTGTACTATTTTTGTGAGCTTTCATTAATGGTATATTTTTGAGTTATTGTAGAAATTTATATCTTAGTTTTCCTTCATATTATAGTGTCATTATCATATAGATGTCATTGCTTGCTTATCTTGCATCTTGTGGTTGCAGTTCCTATATCATATAGTCATCAAAAGCTAACATAAATTCCTATATGAAACAACTAAACATTGAAAGAAATTTAAATAAAAAACATAAAGCAATTAATTTTCATATTGATGAATACAATGTCAAATGTTATAATGCTAAAGTATTATCTAAAATAGAAGGTTATGAGAAGGCCCTCAAAGTATTTTTAAATGGCATGAGGATAAAATGGAAATTTTGCAAATTGAAACGTTGTCTAAAATATTAAACTCTATTGTTATAATATAGATAAAAGAAGCAGAAAATCAATATTCAATGTGATCTACCTATTCCATGCCATGAAAAACCAATGGATATGATTTTGGAAAAATTAATTAGTCCTAGTATGAATTTAATTGAAAAATAGGATATAAAGGTGGAAGATATGAAAAAAGTAATATAGATGTCATTAAACCTATTATCCCATGTTATCATTTATAAATAAGGGTATTGGTTTTTCAAATTAGAGTGTTGGTTGTAAGTTTTTGGGTTACACTTAATTAAAATTTTCTAAATATGTTAATGCCCCCATAATAGAATATAAGTTATATTTTGAGAAAGAACAAGTTAAAGGAGAAACCCAAATAAAGACATCTTTAGGTAATTATGCTATCAAAGTTTTACAATTTAAAAAGTTTTGTTTAAAAAAGGAAATATCTGAATTGTTCATTGTTGTTAACAATGTCCCACAATTAATATGAAAAACAATGTCACAAGCATCCAAATCCATTTTCTTATTGAGATGAAAATTAAAACATATTGGGTTTTAAAATTACCTTTAATTTCTCTAGTGTGAAAAAGTTAGTAACCTTCTTTAAAAATTCTTTTCTTTTGTAGATGGGTAAAAGTACTTAATGTTTTAATAGTAGTTTCTTCTAATGCTTAAGGTATATTTAGTTATCATGCTTAATTTAACTAACTTAATCTATGTGATATGAATCAATTATAACATGATTATTATTTACCATCATAATAATTCATCTATGATTACTATTATTATTATTATTATGCTTATAAGTCTTTCTATTTATTTATCAAATATTTATTTACATAAAAAAATTGTTTATATCAATTATTAAAAGATAATATTATGATCTACATTGTAATCACCAATGTATCATTGAAAAACCCTTAATTCATAATTAATCTCATCATTCGTTATTATTCTATTTTTAACTATGTATTTTTTGAATTTAGTGAAAAAAGGCACCCGACCCTAACCGCACTAGCATTATCAAATGGATTTTGGGTATCCAATGTGCGTTTGGTAGGGTGGATATTTGAACCAAGGACCTTCCTTAGAGGATTTCCCTACCCTCTCCAACTCACCTACAACATGTGGGTCTATCTATGTATTTATTCATTATACTTGAACTTCAATTTTTATATTTATAGTCTTTGATATGATATATTATGATATTTTTTATTATCATGGATAAAATATATTTCATTATTTAATTCTTATTTTCATTATTTAATTATTATTTTCATTATTTAATTCTTATTTTCCATCCTCATTTATTTTAAATACAAATTATAATTTTTTTTTTAAGCGAAAAACCTCTTGTGGAGCTGCCTTGGTCTAAGAGACCACAAACAGGGGGTACTACACCGTCAAAGTCACCCGGGGGTCGCACCCGACCCCTGCCGCACCAACATTATCAATTGGATTTTAGATACCCAATTCAACTTTTTGGTAGGGTGGATATTTGAACCTAGGACCTCCCTTGGAATATTGCCCTCTCCTCTCCAACTCACCTACAACACCTAGGTAAAAAGTAATTTATAGTTGAAAACACCCCTTTTGAGGTGCCACTTTCAACAGGTTAGGCATAGGAGGAATGGACTCTTGTCGGCCTCTACTAGCACATAGGACATTCTTAACTATATCATATATTTGTAGGATGGAGACAAAGGGAATGGAACCTGGGTCGGCCTCTACCAGCACCCCAAGACATTTACCACTGCACCGCAACAAGCAGATTACAAATTATAATTTTGAGTCCTACCTTATTGCCATGATTTGATTTTGATTTTTTGATAATAGTATGGTATGTGATTTATTTAAAGTTTTTTATTTTATTTTATACATATCCATTAGTATTTATTATTCTTAAGTTATTGCATGTATATATTTCTTTAGTATTTTTTGCTTCATAATAAATTGACCCATATAAAAGTATGTTATGATTTTCTATGCTTCTTATAGACCTTTATAAAGATACCATCAATTATAAATTTTCTTATGATTGTGTGAAGCACTAAAAATTTCAATTGTAATGTAATATTATAAACCTTTATTTTATTAATTACCTCGGTTTAATGAAATTGAGCATTTTTGGTGACACTTATATTTAATTTTAAATATTTTTTATAATATTTCTTGAAATAAAATCAAATATTTGTATCAATAGAATTTAGATGTAAATATTAATTTTAAATTATCATCTATTATTTTAATGATAATAATGAATTTGAAAAAGATAAATTGACATAGTTCTAAAATGTATCTTTCTTTATAAAATTTAAAATGACAAATTTATTACTAGAATACTTTATAGCTTTTTCTAAAGTATAATTCTTGCTCTTAATAGTTTAATTTGAACATATTTTATTTTTTTATTATAATAGAGCTTTAGGGAAAATATATAAAAACATGAAAAAATTTAAGTTTTTATTCTTCTATTATATGTTTATTTAATAGGAAGTACCTTACTAATTTTTATGGATAATATTTGCTCATTATAGTGCATAAGAAATGATATCCATAATTTTTTTTTTATTGATGTAAAGGGGTTTTTGAAAGGTCCCCAAATATTTTATAGTCATTACAAAAAGGGGAAACCCAGGATGGGATCCCGTAAAGAGACTAAAATATAGAAGTAAAAAAAGAACAGGGACTGAAACTGCAGTCCTAGATAACAAGCCGATATAGAAAGAGAGGAAAACCCTACCAAAAAAGAAAGGCTTACAAAATATGGAGTCCAGTAGGATCAAATATTGGCCTCATGAATAGTATTCTTACCAGCATCAATACCTTGGGAAAATGGAACAAGATGAGAGGAAGTCTCGGCTATCGATCAGGATGAGCTGTCTGGCTAACATCACCCAAAACATCAACCAGGGTAAGACCAAACTCCCATGGAAATGCATGGATGGAAATAATCCATAGTTATACATCCACATGATCCTCCTAACCAATACAAGAATCCACCTGGGATTGGAAAAATACGGATTTCTATGACTCCCTTTAAGAAATAAATTACTGTATTGAAACATCATGATGAAGATAAAACTTAATGATTTCTCTAGAGAAATCTCTATCCTAAAATCGGAGGCCTATCTAGTTTAAGCCTATGTTTACTATGATATCATCCACTCCATTGCCTTATCTATAGACATGTTGAACTAAATAATGGTCAAGGTGATTGATAATCCTTTTTGAATCTGAAATAGCATCAACAATAGACCAAGCAGGAGGAGAGGAACCCTTGACAAAGTTGATGGTGTTCACTGAATCCCCTTCAATAATATTATGGAATTGTTTGCTAGCAGCTAAGGAGATACCCTAGAACATAGTTTGAGATTCAAAAATATTGTTGGAATGAACACCAATGGATTTAGCAAAGGCAAGAAGAATTTTGCCTTGGTTGTCTCTGATGAGGTCTCCTACACCAACTTTACCAGGTTTTCCCTTATCAACTCTGTTAAAGTTGATTTTGAGCCAACCCTAGGGAGACGGGATCCACTGGATAGAATATCTATCAACTTTGGGGAATTGAGCCTTGGAAGGGCTAGCAAGGAGATTGAATGAATAAATGAGATGGGTTTCAATACCATGGCCATGACTCTTAGGATAAGGAACAATACTAGAATTCTTCCTCATTAGGGTGAGAATTCTAGAAAGAATAGAGGTAGGAGAATTGGGAAAATAATTGAAGGAATTGTTGTTTCTCTCGAGCCACACTTGCCATAAAAAATGTAGGAGGCAGAAATACCACAAGGAATGGATGTAGATGTGGTGGAAGGGGTTGGGCCACTAGTAGCAGAGGTCCATGATGGAGTAAGGAGGGGCCCAGGAAAAACTAAAATCAGACATGAGGGATGACAGAATAGAAAAGGTAAAAGGACAACCCAAAAAAAGGTGGGTAATTGATTCCTAATTAGACTGGCACATGTAGCATCTATTAGAAATAATAAACCCTCTATAATATAAGTTATCTAGAGTTAACACTTAGTTCTACACAACTAGCTAAAAGAAAAAGGTAAATTTAGGAATGAGATGATGAAGCCAAATGAGATCAACTGGAAACTAGTTTTGCAACAGTTCTTATTGGATGAAAAAGTAGATTTGAAATTAAAAATACCTTTTTCGTGGCTCCCCAAAATATGGAATCATGAGACTGACTGGAAGGGAAAATAGTGGTTCTAAGTAAATCAGAGAGAGCCTTAGCATTTTTGACTAAACCAAGGATGTTATCAGAGGAAGGGATGGGCTTCCATAAACGATGCTAGTTCCTATAAAAGGTAATAAAATTGGAAACAAAATTCCCCATAGAATGATCAAGAAGGGGCTTTAGAAGATAGAGCTCAGGGAAGTTGATAAGAGGCTGATCTGAGATCCATAGGTCTTCCAAAAACCAAATGAGTTTGCCATTCTCTAATCACCATCAAAGACATTTTCCAAGGATTCTTTTGGTGTGGGACACAACATTCCAAAATATCGATCCATTAGGACAAACATAATCAATTAAGAAAGAGCAGTGATAGAGGTATTTTATCTTGACTATGTCTACCTATAGGGCTTTGGAATTATATACAATTTGCCATCCCTGCTTACAAATTAAATCCATGTTCATTCTGAACACTTTTCAAAATCCAAGGCCCTCATGAGCCTTTTTGGTGCAGACTTTATCCCATACAACCAAATGGAATCTACACTTGTTTTCCTTAACTCATCAAAAAACTATTTCTGAATTTGCTCGATCTACCTGTAAACTTCTTTGGAAACTTTGAAAACTGACATGAAGAAAACTAGAATACTCTGGAGGCAAGATTGGACTAAATTTGGTTTGGCTGCCTAGCTAAGGAAAGTGCTTTTCCACCCCACCAACTTTTTTATGATACGTTGAATGACTTCATTCCACATAGCCTTCGTGGGTCTGTCGTGGAAAAGAGGAATACCAAGGTATATTATTGGTAGGTTTGTAATATTTCAACCTAAAATTTGAGCAATTATGAGCTATCTATCTTGAGGAGTATTGATAAAATACAAATTTCTCTTAGTAAAATTAATTCTTTGACCTGTTTCCTCTTCATAGTTATTGATAATGCTCTTGATGACGTGAGATTTAGGGATAGAAGAATGGTTAGCCAAGATGGTATCATCCACAAATTGCTTATGGGATAGCGGAGAAAGAGTAGAAGATGCTCTAACATCAGAAATGGACCAATTAGTATAAAACACCTTGAGATCTCGCCCTAAGGATTTGACAAGAATGATAAATAGAAACAGGGACATGGGATACCCTTGCCTCAATCCCCTATGGCTTTTGAAGTATTTTACCAAAGAACCATTAACAAGGATAGAAAACCATGTTGATCTAATGCATTCTTTGATAAGTCTAATCCAATCTTCGTGAAATCCAAACTTGGAGAGGATAGCCAAAATAAAATACTAGGAGACTCGATCGAAGGCTTTATTCATGTCCAATTTGAGAAAATAAATTGGCTTTTGACTTTTAATTGTGGAGTGTATTAGCTCATGATTTTTTGAATAATGATAATACCATCAGTATTCAACCACCCTTGAACAAAGCTACCTTGGCATTAGTCTATGATAAGAGGAATAATTTCCTTTAGGTGGTTGACCATAATCTTGGTGAGAATTTTTTATAGGACATTGCAAAGACTAATGGGTTAGTAGTCAGAGAGAGAGTGGCATTCCTGGGACTTGGGTATGAGGGCCAAGAAAGTAGAGGTGACATCTTTAGGGAGAGATTTGGTACTTTGGATTTCTTGGATAGCAACAATTATGTCAGGTCCTAAAATATCCCAAAAGGTCTGAAACAACCTTGGGGAAACCTATCTGAGCCAGGGGTATTATTAGAGGATAGATAACAGAGCATATTTGATTTCATCCTAGGAAAAGGGCCTGATGAGATTTGCATTAAAATATGGGAGAACTAGGTTTAGGATATGGCAAAGAAGGAAATCTGAAATAGAATGAGGGCATTTATGGGAGGACCTGATAAGATCCTGGAAATGCTCTACGACTTCAGCCCTGATCTTCAAAATGTCAGTGGTAATGTTACCATTCCTTTTGTGAAGATAGAGGAGACCTCTAGAAGAATCACGAGCAATCTTGACAATAAAATTAGAGTCTTTCTAGAGAGTACTAGCAATTTTTTAGTTGTTATTTGAGTCAATATTCATCTCTTGTAGAAGGATGATACTAGGTCTATAATCAATTCTTAAGGAATAAATTATCCACCGCTTATTGGGCCCATTGAGACCTCTCATATTCCATGAGAGGACCTTCATTTTAAATATTTGCAAGTTGTCCTGTGCTCCCCTCTCCCAAGAGGCTGGGATTTGAATCATTTTTCTTCTTTGGATAAATGAGCTTCAATCATGTTTGGGTTGTAAGACACTAGTGTGGCATGTGAGCCTCTAGCCATGTCATATTCAATATCATTTCTCCTTTTATCCTGAGTTAATGGGTGACCTCTCTTCTTCTTAGAGCTAAATTCAACCTTCCTACAACAAGCAAGATTGACCTTGAATAGAGAAATGAAGGTCCTTGGAAGGGGATATTAAGGAGCTCAAAGGAGGACTAGATTGACCAGACCTAGAAGGAGAATGAGGAGCTGAAACAAGACTAGACAGGGGGACCTCATTTCTATATAGGGAAGAGGGAGGGTTAGGAGCCACAATGTGTTGCATAGTAGGGGACTTAGGGTTTTGGATGATAGAGAACATAGTAGGAGCAGTCCCTAACAACACACTCTCAATTTCTTCTGCTAAGATGTTAAAAAAAATTAAATCAACAAAACACAAACATACTTTATCAAAGTTTGGAATAGCTTCATGACTCGAGAAAGGTATCATTTATTTGTCATTTGCAACAGGAACATGGACTGGATTTGGATTGGACTCCTTCAAAGGAGGAGAGAAGAGGTTGTTGCTACTTGGAGTGGTTGTAGCAAGAGGTCCTAACCTGCCCGTAGTGGAAGGAGCCTTTTGAAGATTTTTTGATTGGTCACGGTCCTTTCTAGAGTCCAATTTCAGAGTCAAAAAATGGGATCGAAGGTGGCTTTACTTCTTGCAATGGATGTAGAAGGTAGGCTTGTTTTCGTATTTAAAATATTGCTTTCACCTAGAAGCACCCATGACCAGATCGATTAAGGTGGGAAGTTCAGAGTCGATATTGGTGTTAACACAGAAGTAGGTATAGTTCATCCAAGATTGAGCTTTGGAAGCTGGTTCAATGGCAACAAGGTCTCTGAATGACTCTACAATACTTCTTAGAATCTCTTATTTCAATAACTAAATAAGAAGACCTGATAATCTAACCCAAATGGGTGCAAAATTGATTAGGGTTGAACTCAAGGTCTCATCTCATGAGAAAAAGACTCCGACGATCAAAGAACCAAGATCCTCCAGTGAGGATGTGACTAGTATCACCAAGGTTGTTCAACATGATGAGAAATAAATCCCTAGTAAGAGCGATGAGGTCCATGTGTCCGTTGGGTCACCATTTTGCAAAGGTCCACTTACGAATGGATTCCATATCTAGCCTTGACCCCATGAATTTTCCAACCAAGGAGAGGGAATTTATGGAATATATTGGTGCTATCTCCTCCAAAGGAATGAACAACTCTCATCAATTTGGGAAAAGGGTTCCTATTATTGAAATTGGAAGGTTTGAAGGAAACCCAATGCCAAATTTTATTGCTTCTAAAAAGGACAATTTTGGTCATAAAGGGGCCCTCCATTCCCACAATTGTCAATAGGTGGAGGATGCTCCTGGTCTAGACCCATGCCTGTCACATCCAATCCATTTCTAGGGTCTTCTTACTACTCAGGAACTGTACCGAGGCTAATGCACGAGATATATGCATGGCCAAAAAACCAAGGGTTTGGATTTTTGTTCCCATTCTTTCTTCTTGAAGAATGGGATGTATCGCTCTCTACAAACTTACTGCTCTCTGCAAAATTACCGCTCTTTGTACACTTACTTCTTTTTGCACACTTACCGCTCTGCATCGCTCTCAACTTTTTTCCTTTATAAATTATCATTCCTACTTTAACATCTACTTTAAAATCCTACTTCTCTATTTTTCCTTTCTATAGAGAATCAATGATATCCATAATTTTTACTATCACATGAAATATTATTATTCTTCTGTGAGACATCTATTGTAGGTGACTCTATGAACTTCTACAAGAGGGATTTGAATTTGGTAAGATATATATGAACTAAATTCATTCTATAGTAAAGAGTAGAGAATATAAACTTTTTAATCCTTTCTCATTAACACATTTGAATTTTCCTTGCATTGTATGACTTTAGAGGTTCTTGTCCCTATTTTCTACTTTCAATGTTTTCTCCATTTTTATCCAAGGATAATTTATATCGAACTTTCTTGATATAGAAATTATCTTGAGTTATCATTAAGAGGAAATGTGAAGTAATAAAACCTATTCCTTATTTTACAAGTCTCCACCTCAAATTTATATTAAGGGGTATTCTTATTTTAACCATGATCATATGTATTGTAGCATGGAGTCATTTAAATATTCATGAATATCCCTCAAATATAGATTAAGGAAGAGTGTTATGGGTTAATATTTATTTGTGTTATCATAAAATAGTTTTGAATAAAAAATATGATTTTAATTCATGAGAATTAAAGTTATAGGAGGAATATTTTTCCTAAACCCTCTATCTGAGGTGTAACTTATTTATACTCTTATAATATTTACGTAAATAACATATTTGAATGTTATATCATAAACTAGGTGTCATGTGAATTGGATTAAGAGTGACATATCTTATATAAATCCAAGTTATATATCACTTAAGAATTCCTTGTATGATAAATATTATTACACATTATCACACACAATGGAAAAGGATATCACTTAAGAATTCCTTGTATAATAAATATTATTACACCTCATCACACACAATGGAAAAGGTATAAGTCATGATAATAATCTTCAAACTCCTTTATTCCTCATTTGCATGTTAAATAGGTGTAGTATACAAGATATCTCTATGACACAAGCCTATATGCAATTTTTGTAAAGCATTTTTTAAAAGAATTATTGTATTGTGTTGTGATAACCTTGCATAGCAAGAATTTGAGCATGTTTATTGCATAATGATTAATGATGTTATTATCTTTTTTTGTTCTTTTTTGACATGTAGTTGTATCCTTAAATAATCTTCTCATAGTTTTTTGTGATTTTTTTCTTGTGTGTGCAATATTATAATATAATGTGAATTTAGTTTTTTTACATAACCATAACTCTCACAATTGGTCTTCTAATTGTTGCTTATAATCTAAGTACATGCAATTTTAGTACCCTCATTGATCACATTGTGCTTCACATCATTAGAATCATTGGTTTCTTTTGTCTTATCATCATCACCCTAATTTGATTTACAATTTTATCATTTTTATTTAATAAACTAGTACATTGAATACAGTTTTATAATTGGTAAAATGTGTTGAAGGTGTGTGGAACATACAACTAGACTATTTTTAATTTTTCTAAATAAACTAAAGAAAAATGGAATATAGCAAGAATAAAAAAATTCATATGTATCCGCTCATGTAGAGGAGTTGGAGAGCAAGCGAGTAGTTAAAAATCTCTAGTTATTGAGAGGCCTAGGTTCAAATCTCATGTTGTATATAAAAGGTTCCTCATCAAAAAAAAAAATTCATATGTTAAACATTTATTTATTTTGATCTTGTCATTAATCATGATGTCATCATTATACTAGATCTCAATTTTTCTTCTAGTTTTCCTCAACAACTTTTTCTATAGATATTTATAAATTCAACACTTCCTAACTCATATCCATAAAGAATATTCTAATATTTCCATAAATATTCTATATGGTAATGAATTTAAGAAATATTCTATAAATAAAAAATTATTTATATTATTAACTGATTTGTTAGCTTATTTTCCATTAATTTCTAACCATTTATGTTTAAAACTTGACTTTTATCGTAGTCTATATGCTTTGTGTTTACCTATTTTTTTTTTCCAAAAGGCAAAGAACATGTCATTATTTTTAAATGCAATATCTTTCACTATAATGTTGTAGTTCTACTTCATCATATAAAGGTTTTAATATGTCATAGAGCTGAGCAAAATTTCTTTTGTGGTAACTATTGTAATATTTTTTTTATAAAGTTATTGTTACTTTTCCTTTATTATTTAAACTATGCTCTCTTTAACATTTTCCTTTATCATGCATAATTATTTTCCAATGTATCCTAAACATTATAGGTATCCTATAAGAAATTAGTACATTAACCTCTTTAAAATACCTTCATTATCAAATAACATTAATTTGTATACAGTTTCTTAAAGATTATAATAACTCCTTATTTAATGTCATTTTTTCCCTTTTCTAATATTTGCTCATTTTAGTTCTTGTCATATTTTAAATGAAGATTAAAAAATAAAAAATAAAATATATTTTTTATTTGTGTTACTATATTACTTTGCTTAGTACTATCAATTTTATTTTACAATTTGCAAAAATAATATTTAAATGTATGCATATAATGTAAATTATGTTTAAAATACATCTACAATGATATATATAATTTGATAGGAGAGTTGGTTACAATTATACAATTTTAGTTCAAACAACATGCGCATCCACCAAACCTATTCAACTTCATTGTTTTATAGCCCGCGTAAAATGGACAACTAATTTTTATATATTACCTCTTAAATAATATATAAATCATAATTATTCCACTTTCTCATCACAATCTCCTATTTAAACAATTAAATATCATATAAGAATATTTTCAAATAATCTAGATATAATTTGTAAATGTATATTGCATGTTTCAAATTTATAAATTTCATTTGATTCACTAATTAATGAATTTTGCATTCTATTTACTGTTTATAAAATAATCATTGATTATTACATAATTTTAAATCAAATTACAAAAATATTCCCACCTACTTTTAGACCTAAATCTTCTTAAATTTTTTATTAATTATTTTATATAATAATATAAAAAATCTGAAGTATAATAACGATTCCAAGACTTTCCGTCAATCTTAAGGTTTTTATCATTTATGATCCTTCAAAATTCCAAATTGATTAATATCGATGCCTTGAATGAAAATAAAAAGGACAGAGAATATCTTATTTAAACATACCTAATATGTTTAGGTCGTTTGCTCACGACGTCACTTCTTTCAACGTTAATTTCAGGTAGTTGCTATGTACAATTCTAACCACGCCAAACGTTTAATATTTTTTTGAAACTTTTTCACCGTTTGTGGAGAAACGTCGTAGATTTATTAAACGTTAGGGCTGAAATTTTTTGGCTGAGAATAGATAAAAACAGTGGGCGTAGGTGGATTAAGGTTTCCTATTTGACATTTCTAACTTGTTTCGCTGCAAAGTCGTAGTACTGGTCATGTTCCAATATTACCTGTTAGAAAAAAAATCTTCACGCTGAAGACTGCATTACGCACCTACACAGAATCCAATCTATTTGTGTATTTAGCTTGGGGTTATATGCCTTGAAGTCTTCATAGTTCACCATCGTGCAAATGAGTTAACTTAGTACTATTTTTTTTTTGAAGACTGCATTACGCACCTACACAGAATCCAATCTGTGTATTTAGCTTGGGGTTATATGCCTTAATTCTTCATAGTTCACAATCGTTTTAAATGAGTTAACTTAGTATTTTTTTAAAAAAGAGGGTCAAAATTTATTAACTCAACAAAACATCTAAGATATAAAAAAGAAGAAGTTATTATCAGCTTTCAATATAGAAGAGAGATTGAGAGCACTCAAAGACCAATTCTGAACATTTCAACCATCCCGAATCTCGGAAGCCCATTTAGTTAACAAATCCATTACCCCATTCCACTCTCGGAAAATATGCACAAATGAAATGAACTCCAAGTGAGCAGAGATAAGAATTTACTCATCAATCCAACTCAACCACCAACTCCCATGATAACTATCCCCAAAATTCAACAAATTTATAACAAATCATATTACGAACAATCCTACGCCAATCCAAAGCATACCCTTGCTCCAAAACATATAAAATAAAATCGCAAGGACTTCAATTACCAGCTCTTACCAGCTCTTAGCATCCATGTAGAGGAGACATTAGGACCATTAACCAACTATTTACTTATGTTATTTAGTATAAATGATTGGATACATGAATAAATAATATTATTTATATAATAATAATAATGTAATATAAGCGAACCCATTTCAATTTTATATAATTAATTGAAAATATATATTATTTCAAAAACTACATTTAAATTTTTTAATTAATTTAAATAATTATTTGAAAATTTGTTTAAAATATTTAATAAAAGTTATTACTTATTACTCTACCAAAACTTATAGAAAAATTAAATAAATACTTAAACAACTATAAAAGTGTTGTTTAACTGTTACAAATGTTAACTTCATCTGACCTCATAATTTTTATGTCAAACGTTAATAATTTTTCAGAGAATTTATATTTTATGACGGTAATCCTACGAACATAACAGACAAGTTAAACAGTCAAAAACTTGATAGAATAGAGGTACAACCATACAAACACATCGAATAATTTCCTTTTAAAAATAAACAAGTAGATTAATATAAGACAGCTACTACCTGTTTGACTAGTAGATATTCTAACAAGCCCTATCTCCGTTGGATTAGACATGCTAGAAGAAGGCCCTTGCCTAATGGTAGTTAGTCACTCATTTAATTAGGTGTAGGAGGTTCTATAGTAATACTTTAATTGATAATAGTAAAAATTAAAGCGGAAAAAAAAAAAAAAAACTGATAAGATAGTCGAAAAATTCATGACTGCGAAGTTACAGTCAAGCAGGAGAGACAATGTGTTTCAGGCTATACTGTCTCATTCATAGGATTGTCTATCCCGTGGATTTCTTGCCACCTTTCGTAGAATTTGGAGAGAACTGTAGCATTGTTCATTCAAATGTATGATATAAAATGTGACCACAAATTTTTATTTGACTTATGGGTGCTGGGATAACCCCACTTCTGACCCGTCAAACATCAACCATATTCAACATAAAGTCCAAATCTATGATATCTGCATTCCCATCCGAAAACAATTCAAGTCTAATGTTTCATAGCTCACCTCACTCTAATGGCATTCCTGGTAAGCAATTATAAGATTCATGGCAACTCCTTTTGAAAAACCATTACTTCAAAAAAGAAACAATAATGATGTCGTGAACATACAAAGGGAATATCTTGTACTTGAAGTATAAAGACTGGATCCCCTAAAGCAAACTCAGTCCTGCAATATTCTCATGAAGAAATGCATAGGATTTTATTTGATCAAAAACATTAAAAAAATGGTTCCTTATGTTATAAGTACTAGATTATAATTTTATATGTTACTGGTTGCCGATCAGTCAAAATTTACTGGATGATAGAGAACACAGTAGGAGCAGTCCCTAACAACACACTCTTAGTTTCCTCTGCTAAGATGTTAAAAAAATTAAATAAAAAAACACAAACATACTTTATCAGGGTTTGGAATAGCTTCATGACTCGAGGAAGGTATCATTTATTTGTCATTTGCAACAGGAACATGGACTGGATTTGGATTGGACTCCTTCAAATGAGGATAGAAGGGGTTGTTGCTACTTGGAGTGGTTGTAGCAAGAGGTCCTGACCTGCCCGTAGTGGAAGGAGCCTTTTGAAGATTTTTTTATTGGTCACGGTCCTTTTTAGAGTCTTATTTCAGAGTCAAAAAATGGGATCGAAGGTGGACTTACTTCTTGCAATGGATGTAGAAGGTAGGCTTGTTTTCGTATTCAAAATCTTGCTTTCACCTAGAAGCACCCATGACACAATCGATGAAGGTGGGAAGTTCAGAGTCGAAATTGGTGTTAACACAGAAGTGGGTATAGTTCATCCGAGATTGAGCTTTGGAAGCTGGGTCAATGGCAACAAGGTCTCTTAATGACTCTAAAATGCTTCTTAGAATCCCTTCCTTGAAGAACTGAACAAGAAGGCCCAATAATCTAACCCAAATGGGTGCAAAATTGATTAGGGTTGAACTCAAGGTCTCATCTCATGAGAAAAAGACTCCAAGAACAAATATCCTCCAGTGAGGATGTGGCTAGTATCACCAGGGTTGTTCAACCTAATGAGAAATAAATCCCTGGTAAGAGCCACGAGGTCCATCCATGTGTCCGCTGGGTCACCATTTTGCAAAGGTCTAGTTACGACTGGATTCCATATCTGGCCTTGACCCCATGAATTTGCCAACTAGGGAGAGGTAATTTATGAAATAGATTGGTGTTATCTCCTCCAAAGGAATGAACAACTCTCACCTATTTGGGAAAAAGGTTCCTATTCTTGAAATTGGAAGGTTTGAAGGAAACCCAATGCCAACTTTTAGAGCTTTCACAATGTAGACACCAAAATAGCACCAATCCGATTATGTGACAACAAACACTGATCACACTAACACACACAGCCCCCAGGGAAGCCCCAGAGGTTAAAATAGTGGTCTAACCACTCACACAGCAGTTTTGCAAGTCAAAAATCAATTTGGCATCTTTTAGACACTCAGCTGTTTATTCATCCCACCTAGGGACGAGTGCGGATTTGTACTCGTCCTACCCAGGGACTTGTGCGGATTGATACTCGTCTCACCCAGAGACGATTACTAGCGCTCGCTTCAGGGTGGGACGAACGTCAGGTTTGACCGACAAAAAGTCAGATCTCGACGCATAACAACTCAAAACTGCCACTTAGCTTTTCTTGCATGACATAGGAGTGCGAGTGAGTTCTTTTGACAACTCATATCTGCCAATTGACGTTCCCTTCACTGCATGGGAATGAGAGTGAGCTTTTTAAGACAACTCAGATTTGCCACTTAGCTATCCCTTCATTGCATGGGAGTGCAAGTGAGCTTTTCTAAAACATACAAAGACATGCACAGAAGCAGTTAAGAAGCCCTTGATCAAGAAGAAGTCTTCTCTTCACACAAAAAGCATTCATGCAAAGAAACACTTTTGCATGTTAATTCAAAGAGACCCCTTGGGTCTATAAAATGGTGAGTTTCCTCACCCAAAAGATATCGAGAGAGGAGCATTTTGAGCGACGAAGTGTCTGCTAATTCATTTACTTGCGATTTGTGTTTTCAACATCCATAATCTCTTAATCGAAAGAGAGGTTATTGGGTGACTTTTGAAAGCACGAATCAAGAACAAACATCGATTTTCTGACCACAATATTCTACCAATTTTCCGACAACACATCACATCAGGTATTGGACCCATCCTAAGCGGATTGGTGTCGAAGCAAAGTTTCACCCGTGGGTGGTTTGCCTTTGGGCACCCCCTGCTTTATTTCTTTTATAGTATTTAGCTAGTTTCATGTTTATGCTTTTGTCAAGTTTTCATTTCATTTAGATTCATTTTAACCATCATTAGATTTATCTTTTATTTTTCATACACAGGTGCTACCGATTCTTTGTTTGTTTCTTTGAACACAGATTTGCAGCATTAGAGGAGTAGCGAGGAATCTACCTTTACCAACGTAAGCGGCGACGATGTTTTGGTTCGCCCATCTTATATGTGGGCACGCGGAAGAAGGAATTATGAAACAAGTTGTAAAAGAGCAACACTTAACGCTCCTATCCCCTAAAAAGGAAGGAGACGCATTGTAACACGAATTTGTAAAGCATATCAATAAAAGGGCTGATTTTTATATTGCTTTAATATCTTGTGTTCATGTTCTTCCTTTTTACGCATTTTCAATAACATAGGGTTTAAGCGTTATTTTGGTTTCATTTACATTGCAATTTTAGTTTATCCTTTTTGTTTCCGGAATCTCGTGTTTTCAATGGCGATCACGGTGGGACCTCTATCCTTTGTTTTTTTTTTTAGGTTAAATTACTGATCTAAAATTGCTTGTTTTTTATAGGTACCTATTTTTCAACATCAGACTGTTATTCGTCTCTGCAAGTGACGATTACAGAATTGGTATTCGTTCCACCCCGGGACGAATAAACTATTCATTTCACCCTGTGACGATTACGGTTCTGATATTTGCCTCACCCAGGGATGAGTATAATTCTGTGCAATTTTCAGAGCAAATCAGAAACATCCGATTAGGCAGAGAAGAGGTAGGAGTTTTTATAGCTTCTGTCAAATTTCTATTTTTCTATTTTTTGGTTTTTAGTTTGTATGGCTTAGGGAAATATTTCTTTTCTTTTGCCTGTTTCAATTTTGCAAAATTAAAACAAACCCCACACATCACGTGGTATTTTAAACCAAGGCGTTGGTCGTAAAACCCCAACCCTTGAGCAAGACCAAAGGTGGATTCCATTATCACTTTGGCTTGAGATATTGCATCCATTACCTCGATCGCGACTGTTGCTAGACGTAAATCCTGATGAAAGCCTGACCGAGTGTAGCTTGGGGTGATTCCCTAGTGCACGAGGATAAGTCTTCTATGGTAGGTGTCATAAACAGAGTGATTCCCCTTCCGTACCGCCTATGTTCCATGTATCATCTGCTCTCATGTACCTATAGTCTCCCTCACGTAAGGGCGGGTATATAGAGAGGTTGGTATATCGGTCCGACAATGGTATATTGAAGGGGCGACCATTTTGGGAGTCATAAGAGCCTTCATAATTGCATTTAAATGTTTCACAAAATTTTCAAAAACAAAAAACAAACAACAAAAACACACTAAACCAGATTTAGGGCACACTATTAATCTTTAAAAGAGATAATCATTGCTTGTGTGTGTATGCTATTTTCTGTTTAGACAAAAAAAATCATAAAAAGAATTTTTGCATTTTTAGGTTAGCATTACCATGGTGAATACTCGTAGCCAAGCCCAATCACGGGCAGAAGCTGCAAAAAATGCACCAAGAGAGACAAATCGTCTTCGATATAGCCTTGAAGACTTAGCCATCCCGCCTCGATGACGGGGTACACCAGTTAGTTCACACCATGCAGAACATGGCTCTAGAGGCCCCTCCTTGAGGGGCACTCCAACCCATACAGTCATAGAACATGGTTCTAGAGGCCCCTCCTTGAGGGGCTCTCCAAGTCAGGCCATCAATAGACGAGAATTTAGAACCCCCTCCCTAAGGGAAACTCATGAGCAACAAGAATATTTTCAAGAAAATAACATATATATACCACCTGGTCTAAGCACGAGGCCTCCTTTGGAAGTTCATTATGGGTGGCCTAGTGATGAAGCATTGTGTACTGCTATGGAACAACAAAGGGTCCAAAAGGAAGAACCATATGATTTTGTTGTTCCTAATTTACCCCCGATTAATGTCGGACACAGTAGACCATATCAAGAACATCAGGTTCTCCCGACAGGGCAAGACAATTCTGCCCGCACTTTTTATGCATATCATAGAGAGAGTGAGGAGGATCACTACATTCCTCAAGAATAGTATCCAGTGCAGAAACGATGCACGTCTGCACCCACTTTATATCCAGATCGCTCATTGAGACCAGAGTTTCAAGTTAATGCGGCCAACCTCGACAGAGGGAAGCAACATATAGGGGTCTCAGAGCACCATGATCGAAATAGATATGTAGGAGAGACATCTAGGCCTATTAAACAAGAGACAATAGAACAAAATGACTTGGCATTTGCACAACTAGCCACCCGCCAAGCACAAATCATGCGGCTTAGGCAAGAACAACAGGAATTAGAACATTTGTGTCGCCTTGATCAAGAGCGCATTCAACGTCAGACAACTGAATTGCTTCACAACCATGCACCTGAGAAGGCCCTAGTCCCTCGTGCACAGCAATATGAGATGTATGTGAGGCACAACCCCTTAGTGCGAGATAGGTCTCCGCGACTTCAGCAAGCATTGCCTCCAAGACCTCTTAGACCTGAGCGGGAGGCCATTCCCCGCAACCATGATGGGCATCCTCTGTGGGCACCCATCCATGTTTACAGGCCTAGGCCAAACACTCCTCAAGAAGATTATGAGGATTATGACCAAGAAGAAGAGTGGGCTGAAATGCCCTATCAAGGCAGAAGGGAGGCTACCCATTTATCCATTCAAAGGCCTCAAGTTCCCCGCAACCCACAGTGGGAACAAACCAAGGAGGAGGATATTACGTCCTCCGATGCATACAAAGTGTTGTTAGAACGCTTAGAGACTATGGAACTCAAGACTGTTGGGCCCCAAAAGCCTACCTTATGCCAACTCCGTAGTCATCCGGTGCATCCATCAGTGCCAACACCTCCATACCCCAAACATTTCAAGCTGCCCCAGTTGGCACTCTTTAAAGGGGATGAGGATGCTCAAGAGCATGTGACATGATTTTTGAGCCAATGCTTTGGTATACAAGACAATGATGCATTGCTATTGAGAACATTCATAACCACATTCGCAGGATCTGCCTCGGATTGGTTTACCCATCTACCGAAGCATAGCATCTACAACTTGGATCAACTAGTGGATGCGTTCCTAGAACGTTTTGCTTTCAATACAAAGAAAAAGGCGTCACTCAGTGATCTAGCTAGCCTCAAACAGTATGAGGAGGAGTCTATGGTAGCATATGGGAATCGATGGAGGACGGTGCTTTCAAAGTTGTCCTACCTCCCTCCTATGTCCGACCTAACTCAAATGTTCGCAAAGAGCTGTTTGCGATCGATCTCTGTGCTATTGTAGCTGCAGCAATACGCCACTTTAGAAGAAGCTCTGGCGCAAGCTAGACGTATCGAAGAGATCAAGATACAGGATGGCAAAATTTCCAAGCCTAAGAAAAAAGAGTGGAACAAGAGCACCAAAATAGGGAATACGCAACAAAAACCCGTCGTGGTCAATCAAGTTGCTATTAATGCCCCTACGCCTGCCCAAGCAACACAACCTCCAAAGGCTAATTATCAAGCGGTGCCTCACAATAATTATGAGAAAGATAACAAAAAGCAGGATCAAAATCAGCAGCGTCGCCCCAAGCGACAATTTACACCATACACTGAGTCTAGGGACTCCTTGTTTGACCGTTTGTCAATGGCAAACTTGATTAATCTACCAGATATTCCAACAATTGATCCTAATGCGCCAAAGCCTAAGGGCTACAGAGAGGATCTTTTCTGTAGATTCCACAGAAGGAAAGGGCATGACCTTAATGTCTGTTGGACGTTTAAAGGTTTAGTGCAAGATCTCATTGATAATCACACATTGGTAGTGGATAACCCCATCGCACCCAACAACCAAAAAATGGGTGTTTTCAAAGATCCTTTACCCACACATGATGCACAAACAAAACCTCTGCATGTCAATGAAGTGCAACAGAGTTGCCCCATGGAGGGGTATGTTGGAATGATTAGCATTGTGACAAGAAACAAGAGACACCCAGGAGTTGTCCCCGCGATAGCCACTAGGGAAGTTCCATCCACGTCACAACATCAACCGAATCCTACATAGTTGCCCCCGCCTAGACCAGTGGCCACGATTCGAACTAGACTTACTCAAAGTCTACGGACCACATCGGCTAGGCTCTCCATTTATGAGCTTATTCAACAATCGGTGCCCCATCGGGAAGCTCTTATGGAGATATTAAAGGCAATTGAATTGCAACCCCATGAAGCGGATTCGTTCAACAATTTTGTGGGGCATGTCAAACAGTGTACTGAACCAGTCATTACCTTCAGGGAAGATGAGCTAAAAATGGTGACTGGAGATGTAGCGGATCCACCCCTGCACGTTATTGCATGGGTCAACGGGACTCCGTACAAGCGGGTGTTGGTAGACACTGGTTCGTCTAGTAACATTATTACAATCACTTGCATTGAAACATTTGAAACTACCAGCCTCTCACATTGCACCTTCCACTTATACCCTTCGAGCATTTAATGATGCGATATGCTCGACAGTTGACACAATTGTCCTCGCCCATACAAGTGGGACAAAAGACCATTCATACGTTGTGCCACATTTTAGAAGGTGAGATGGCTTACAATATCTTGCTTGGGCGGCCTTGGATCTAGGATATGAAGTGTGTCCCTTCAATTGCTCATCAATGTTTGAAGTATACATTTGAAGGACAAGTGCACGTGGTCCCCACAGATTTGGAACCTTTTAAATATTGCAACTCAGTGCAAATCATGCCGCAATCGACCCTTCCTTCAACGCATGTGGATTTCCAGTTAAATCCATCTAAACGGGGTCCGACTAAGCAAGAATCTCCATCACCAAATCAATCAAATTCTTAGGCGGGATCATCTTCTTCATCCAGTCCTCCCATAATGACGCCACCTACGGTGGCCACTCCAACGGACAAAGGAAAGAAGCCCCTGGAAGCGGAACCACCTTTAGTCTCCAACATCTCTACAGAAGAGATGCCTAATAGAATGGAAGTTGAGATGCCTAGTTCACCCCACATGGAGTGGACTCAAGGAGAACTCCCATTCGCTTCCCCTCAATCGCCAACGATTACTGTTGAGATGTCTAACACGGGCATGGGGGAGTACATAGTGCGCAATGTTGTTGCAACGCCCACACTTCAGTCTATGCAAGACATGGGAAGACCTCGACTCCCCATAGGCTCCGTGGTTCCTTTAGGCTACCCACCTAATCAGACAAACTTTATTTTTGGGGGCCTGGATCATGGCGTTGAACCTTCCCAAAAAGAAGAGGAAGATGAAGATCCCTTTGTGGAAGATGTCAACTATCTGGCTAACCCAGACTTCGCATTACGATATCTTAGCCAATGCAATTGGCATGGATACGGGTTAGGCCGGTATGAACAAGGAATGCGTGTTTTGTGCCAACCAAGATACCAAATGCCTTATGATAAGTCAGGAGTAGGGTTTAATCACCCTTTGCCCCTCGACATCTTGGTCAAAAACATGCAAAGCCTAGGGATAGGCAACAAGGATGGGTTGGCATCAGATCCATATGCCAATCCAAATACAACTTATACATTGGGGGATTATTTCCCATTACAAACAAATAACCTTGTTGACCTCAACAACCCTTTCCCTATGGCCGAACAAGGAGAAACCTCATGGACTCACCCACAAGGGGAAGATGGACAAGACCACGAAGGGTCTTCGAAAGATGAGTCGGAGTACGATCATTCGCATGAATATCCACTGAATGACGATCGGAGGACTTCCTGATGATGTTCCCATTGAATGATCCCAGTGAGCATAGGCTACCTCAACAACAACAAAATCCTTTGGACATAGATGACATGTTTGAACACTTACACATAGGTCCAAGACATAGGCGGCATTTCAACCTGGCGTAGTTATAGCAATTACTGCACCCGCCACTCCAGGCATATCGAGAGCATTTTCCACTTGGAGACCCTATCAAACCATCAATGCCTAGGGCAGACCCTATTTGTCGGTCCACGCATAGGGCTGATCCCTTTGTGCCAATGCCTACAGAGCCAGATCCAAAGCACCAAGAACATCCAGAATGTCAGAGTTGTCACATTTGCGGTAATGGAGATTACAATCATTTCATCAACATGGTCTCCATTGACTTGACCGCCCCCATCCATGATCCAGCCAATCCAACATGATTATTGCATCTAGACATAGAAGCTATCGATTGGGATTGCGTCGACACACCACCATCTCCATCAAAGTATTGGCCTTGCGGTGGGATGTTTCATTTTACTCCAAGACAGACTCGGGATGTCTTCCATCTTCGAAGAGGAACTTGACGTTCCTAATGATGATCTTAATTCAGCAAACTGATATCCATCTGATCCCAATTCCACACCAGTTGGAAGACGGATCCCATATGTCGATTGAAGCAACGACTGATGTAGACATCGGCACAGATCCAATGAATCCATGGATTCTCAAGCTGGGGGTAAGTCTTTCCCCTGAAGAGCGAGCCGATTATGTTGCCCTTCTTAAGGAAAAGAAGGAGGTTTTTGCATGGTCATACAAGGATATGCCGGGACTAGACCCACAGCTAGTCACGCACAATTTAACGCTTGATCCGACAATCAAGCCAATCAAGCAAAAACTACGCAAGATGCATCCAACAAGTGGCCTTAATGGTAAAATATGAGTTACAAAAGTTGTTGGATGCCCAGTTTGTCATCTGTGTGGATTATCCGCCATGGTTGTCTAACATGGTTCCTGTCAAGAAGCCCGACGGGAGGATTCGCATATGCACTAATTTTTGAGATCTTAACAAAGCGAGTCCTAAGGATGATTTTCCCTTGCCAAGCATCGACGCGTTGGTAGATGCTATAGTGGGCCACGAAATGCTTTCCCTTATGGATGGTTTCTCAGGATACAATCAGATTCGTATCAATCCTGAAGACCAACTAAAAATGGCATTCACAACGCCTTGGGGGACATTTTGCTATAAGGTCATGCCTTTTGGCCTTAAAAATGCTGGAGCCACCTACCAACGTGCCATGACGTACATCTTTCATGATTACATGCACAAAACTTTGGAAGATTACATGGATGATTTGTTGGCCAAATCTCTTTTGCGCCCAGATCACATCGGTGACTTGAGTAAGGTCCTTGATCGCCTCATTGAGCATAAAGTCAGACTAAACCCCAAGAAGTGCATCTTTGGTGTCACCTCTAGAAAGCTCTTGGGTTTCATAGTCTCCAAACGAGGAATTGAGGTTGATCCAAACAAAGTCAAGGCAATCCTTGAAATGCGTCCCCCAACCACCATCAAGTAGCTCAAGAGTCTGCAGGGAAAGGTTGCGTCGATCAAGCGCTTCATAGCGCAGTTATCTGACAAATGCCGACCCATGAATAAATTATTGCATAAGGGGGTCACATTTCATTGGGATGACGAGTTCCAGTCAGCCTTTGACGACATTAAACAGTACTTGGCTTTGTCGCCAGTATTGGCACCACCTAGACCAGGAGTGTCATTCTATTTATACATCTCAGCCATCGAGGTGGCACTGGGTGCCATGCTTGTCCTAGAAAAATGAACTTCACAAAGAACAGGCTACATACTATCTTAGCCGCACCCTGGTCAGTTATGAACTTAACTATGCATATGTTGAAAAACTCTGCTTGGCAGTGGTGTTTGCTACCAAAAAGCTACGCCACTACATGCTTAGTAATAAGACGTATGTTGTGTCTAAGGAGAATCCATTGCGATACATGATGAGTCATACTTATCATAGTAGCCGCACGGTGAAATGGATCATGTTGTTGACGGAGTTTGACATAGAGTTCATTGGACAGAAATCTATAAAAGGTCAAGTCATCGCCGATCAACTAGCTGAGGCTCCTCTTGAAGATGATCAACCTCTGACTTTTGAACTACCTGATGATGGGGTCTTCCATGTTTTAGAGTCACCAGATTTTGATGAGCCTGAGTCATAGGCTGACATAACCCTATTCTTTGATGGTTCTAAATGTGAGCAAGGGGGTGGTGCGGGAATTGTATTCTTCACTCCACAAGGTGCTCCAATGCCCTTGTCATTTAAATTAGACTTCCCATGCACCAACAACAATGCAGAATACGAAGCCTTGCTCATAGGTCTTCAGACAACAATCACCATGAACATTAAATGATTGAACATCTTTGGTGATTCGCTATTAATTGTCAATCAAGTAAAGGGGATATTCCAATGTAAATGTCCAGTTTTGCGGGCCTATAAAGCCCTTGTGGACAAATTCCTGGCACAACTTGAATGGTATGACATCGAGGCACTCCCTCGATCATCAAATCATTTTGCGGATACTATGGCCTCCTTGGGGTCACTCATCCCGTAAGACCCTTCTGGTGAAATGACAACCATTTAGGTTAAAACATTATCGCAATCTGTGATGGAGCGTGCAAGCTTCGATCTGACGCCAAGAATCCACATGATCCAGATTGAACCATCTCCGGATAAGTTCTCTCGAATTCGAGATTGTTTGATTCAAGCCAACTGGGGGTCCTTGTTCTCCCCGACCCCTCTTACTAGCAACACCACGTTGTTTTTACAAGTTCTTTCCTGCTCAGCTTTTGTTTGGGATAGACTTCAAGAGGGATTGGTCGTTCATACTATCAAGGTTTCTGATCAGCAAGATTGGTACACACCCATTCGGGATTACCTCAAGCTAGGTAATCTCCCACTTGGATTGACACAAGCTACAAAAATATCATTCAAACAGAAAGCGGCAAAGCATGTCTTGTTAGGAGACATTTTGTATCGTCAAAATTATGAAGGAATCCTCCTTCATTGTTTGGACCAGCAAGAGTCCGCTTGGGCGATCACCCAAGCTCACGATGGTACATGTGGTGGCCACTTCAGTGGTATGGCCATCGCAAAGCGCATTCTTCGCATGGGTTATTATTGGCCATCTTTAGAGCGAGATTGTTGCGCATATGTGAAGAAGTGCGTGAAGTGTCGACACCATGCTAATTTGACACACGTACCTTCTCGGGCCTTGCGGCCGATCCAATCGATTTGGCCTTTTTGCGAGTGGGGCTTTGATCTAATTGGAAAGATCTCCCCTGCGTCGTCTGGTCGTCACACGTTTATTTTAACGACCACAGAGTACTTTACCAAATGGGTGGAAGCAATTCCATTGACCACTACGACTGGAGCCCGCATTGCGGAGTTTATTTTACATAACATCATATGTCATTTTGGTATTCCATCCAAGATCTGTCAGATAATGGGACACCATTCAAGAATAAAGATGTGCGTGCTTTGACCACAAAGTACAAGATTCAAGCATAGCTTTTCAACACCCTATTATTCGCAGGCAAATGGGCAAGCAGAGGCGTCAAACAAAATGCTAGTTCGCCATTCTCAAAAAGATAGTTGCAGACAATCATAAAGACTGGCACATTCAGATCTCGCTTGCCCTATGGGCTTATCGCACCAGCATTCGAACGCCCACTAGGGCAACTCCATTTTCGCTGGTGTATGGCTCTGAGGCAGTCATGCCTTTTGAGTTGGAAATTCCTTCCCTGCGCATTTCAATGCAAGAGTTCATCGATGATGACACTGCGCAGCAAGCCCGGTTAGATCAACTGACGTTGCTCGATGAACGATGCGTTAATGCTCTCGAGCATTTGCGTATCTATCAAGAGCGACTTAAGAAAGCATACAACATGAAAGTCCACCTTAGGGAATTTTAGGTTGGTGACTTGGTCTTAAAAGAGAACCAACAGAATTCTAATTTGCCGTCCCATCTGTGGGACAAGTTCACGGCAAACTGGTTAGGTCCTTACATCATTGAAAGTAAAATAGGACCCGGAACATACCGGCTTGCCTCTCTTGAAGGAATCAAGGAAACAGAACCCTTGAACATCATTCATTTGAGGCCATTCCACATCTAGAGAGCCATAGTCCAACAAAAAGCTCCAAGGATTACCACAATCGCTTGGTCAACCCAAAAAGCTCCAAGGATTATCATAATCGCTTGGTCAACCCAAAAGCTCCAAGGATTATCTAAAAAAGCCAAGGTTACCACAATCGCTTGGTCAACCCCAAAAGCTCCAAGGATTATCATAATCGCTTGGTCAACCCAAAAGCTCCAAGGATTATCATAATCGCTTGGTCATCCCTAAATGCCCCAAAGGTATCTATAAACCCTTTGGTCAACACCAAAAGCTCCAAGCATTACCATAACTGCTTGGTCAACATAAATATTCAAAAATCAACAAAAACAACACAAAAATCAAAATCACAAAAACAATTGCATTTCAATTCCATGCATACTCAAAAAAAACAAAAAAAACAAAAAAAACAAAAAAAACAAAAAAAATAATAATAATAATAATAATAAAAAAATAAAAATCACAAAAACAATTGCATTCCAATTCCATGCATTCTCATAAAAATCAAAATACAAAAATATAGGTTGCATTAAGCATTGCATCCATACATTGCATATTTCGATAGGTCATACAAGTCAAAAGCACCATAGACAGTCATTACTTGGCAATTCCATCCTTTTCCACATCAGATCCATTTTCATAAATGCATACATCTAGAATAGCACCATCTATATTTTTAGCATAGTCAATTGTCTCCTAATGTATATAGGGTTTTCGTCATTCAGATGTCTTTAAATTTCTAGCCAAAAACTGTACACAGTTAAGCAGATTTTACAAGGGAAAGTTTTACTTGGATCCCACCTTGTTATCGTAGCATCCCAACACAAATTAACACACATAAAAATTCCTAAGTTGTGTGAACGAAAGATGAAACCTGCACAGTAATCCAGGTCACCATAAGCGAAATGACTATCTTGCTTATCCCCCTGTGCGAATGACCCTAGGAATGTTGAGAGTTGGCAAAAGGACAAGCATCCTCCCTACCCAATTCCCCATGAATCCCAAGTTCTCAAAAGTTGCAAAACATCAAAAATTTGCAAAATGTCAAAACACTAAAATTTGACATCCTACAGTGCACACATCAAAAGGCACAAACAATAGTGATTCTCGTCACTCCATATTCAAATCCCTTGCTCAAAAAAAAAAAAAAACAAATAAAACAAAAATAAACAGTGATTTTATCACTACAAAGGAGCAAGTATCCCAATACAATTGAAGAAAAGAAGGGAGTCGAACTTGAATCCCTGGAACTCTCAGCATTTCGACAGGTCATGAGGCAAGCTTCAATGCCGGTTTGGTTGATAGCCTATCGGTCACTGGCGGTAAACCTCCCGCATGACGATATATCTGTCACATTAACTTGTGTATAGATCAATGTTTGCATGTGGATGAGCTAGCTTATGGTATCCTAGATAGCATCGCAGATTAATCGACTAAATACAATAAAGGAGTTAGTGGAGCTAATTAGGTGATCCTCAGTACAAGTTCGGTTGAAAGCCCATCTGGCACTGGCGGTATCCTGATGAATACCACATAAACGAACTCAATTGCACACACAGGGATGTGAAATAACTTGGTTAAATTCAAGTCGAATTTAGACCTTGTTCAAAAGTCTTGCGAGATAAATGTACAGTCTTGGCTAGTTAGTTAAAACATTTGAATCTCAGAAACACTTAGCTACATTCTACGCCAACCATTGCATATAATCCATCCCTATACAACATATATACACAAAATCAAATTTTCCACATGCACAGTCATCCCATTAGTATCGCAAAGCCATCAAGTCCTGTACAGTCTATGGTGCATGGACAGTTCATCAACAACTCATTTCATTCATTCCATAGCTACCTATCATATACATCAGCAACATTCACATTTATCATACCATATGCATACATCAATATAAATAAGCATGCATCCATCAGCATCAATCATTGTGCATAACATGAAATTATGACATATACACAAAGCAATAAAATCAAAACAACAAAAACAACAAATATCCACAAACAAACAACAATAAGAATTTTCGGACACAAGTGCTCTTGCACTTAACCTCTTGGCATAAGAAAATCGATGTCGGGGTTCACCTTGTCGCTATCCTACTTCCCCAAGAAGGCTACCATAGCCGGACCGCT
The DNA here is from genome assembly GCA_028583015.1 of Wollemia nobilis. Taxonomy (NCBI): domain Eukaryota; kingdom Viridiplantae; phylum Streptophyta; class Pinopsida; order Araucariales; family Araucariaceae; genus Wollemia; species Wollemia nobilis. Next base: position 6,172,234 of record JAQPPZ010002530.1, read on the forward strand.
CCATGGGAAGACGGATTTTTGCCAATTTCACCCCAAATGGCATCACCAAAATGGGTTTTTACCCACCAAAAATAGGTTTAGAAATCGAGAAACTGCTCGAGTATTAAACGGAAAACATCTGAAGGCACCCTCACTTAAGTCATCTTGGGTCAAGCGACTCGTCGCTTTTCTCATGGCAGTCATTCCTTCATCGATTCGTCGCTTGAGGGGGTAGTCACACTTAAGTCACCAATCAACAAAAACACACCCAATCAAGGCAATGGCATGCATTCAAAGAATCATTGACAAAGACAATCACGCTCCTCGCTTGGGGCAGCAAACAAGCAATAATCACAAAATTGATCAAACACTTGGCATTCGTGAATCATGAACACAAGGTTCCCCCGTGGACAAAAGGTTGCGCCCTTTGCCTATTCATGACTGATCAATGTCCAAGCTCAAGTCACACCTCACCAAAATAGGTTAATACTTGAAATCAAGTTCCTTAGCTCGTCAGAAGCAAGGATTCAAGAATGCATGCCCTTTCCATACTTGGGGCATCAAGAGTTGGTTAGGTTACTGAGAAACCCTAATCATTAGTGCTTTGGTTATCTATTTTTGCTCAGCACTGCACCATGTGCAGCGCTTTCCAAAAAGGGGCATCTGTAGACACCAAAACAGCACCAATCCGATTATGTGACAACAAGCACTGATCACACTAACACACACAGCCCCAGGGCAGCCCCTAGAGGTTAAAACAATGGTTCTAACCACTCACACAGTAGTTTTGCAAGTCAGGGATCAATTTGGCACCTTTTAGACACTTTATTGCTTATTCGTCCCACCCAGGGACGAGTGCGGATTTGTACTCGTCCTACCCAGGGACGAGTGTGGATTAATACTCGTCTCACCCAGAGACGATTACCAGCGCTCGCTTCGGGGTGGGACGAACGCTAGGTTTGACCGACAAAAAGTCAGATCTCGACGCATGACAACTCAGAACTGCCACTTAGCTTTTCCTGCATGGCATAGGAGTGCGAGTGAGTTCTTTTGACAACTCATATCTGCCAATTGACTTTCCCTTCACTGCATGGGAATGAGAGTGAGCTTTTAAGACAACTCAGATTTGCCACTTAGCTATCCCTTCATTGCATGGGAGTGCAAGTGAGCTTTTCTAAAACATACAAAGACATGCACAGAGGCAGTTAAGAAGCCCTTGATCAAGAAGAATTCTTCTCTTCACACAAAAAGCATTCATGCAAAGAAACACTTTTGCATGTTAATTCAAAGAGACCCCTTGGGTCTATAAAATGGTGAGTTTCCTCACCCAAAAGATATCGAGAAGGAGCATTTTGAGCGACGAAGTGCTGCTAATTCATTTACTTGCGATTTGTGTTTTCAACATCCATAATCTCTTAATCGAAAGAGAGGTTATTGGGTGACTTTTGAAGGCACGAATCAAGAACCAACATCGATTTTTTGACCACAATATCCTACCAATTTGTCGACAACACATCACATCAGGTTTCGGACCCATCCTAAGCGGATTGGTGTCGAAGCAAAGTTTCACCCGTGGGTGGTTTGCCTTCGGGCACCCCCCGCTTTATTTCTTTTGTAGTATTTAGCTAGTTTCATGTTTATGCTTTTGTCAAGTTTTCATTTCATTTAGATTCATTTTAACCATCGTTAGATTCATCTTTTATTTTTCATACACAGGTGCTACTGATTCTTTGTTTGTTTCTTTGAACGCAGATTTGCAACATTAGAGGAGCAGCGAGGAATCTACCTTTACCAACGCAAGCGACGACAACGTTTTGGTTCGCCCATCTTATATGTGGGCACGCGGAAGAAGGAATTCTGAAACAAGTTGTAAAAGACCAACATTTAACGCTCCTATCCCCTAAAAAGGAAGGAGACGCATTGTAACACAAATTTGAAAAGCATATCAATAAAAGGGCCGATTTTTATATTGCTTTAATATCTTGTGTTCATGTTCTTCCTTTTTACGCATTTTTCAATAACATAGGATTTAAGCGTTATTTTAGTTTCATTTACATTGCATTTTTAGTTTATCCTTTTTGTTTCCGGAATCTCGTGTTTTCACACAAAGGACGATTTTGGTCATAAATGGGCCCTCCATTTCCACCATTGTCAATGGGTGGAGGATTGTCTTGGTCTGGACCCATGCCTATCACCTCCAATCCATTCCCTAGGTCTTCTTACTACTCAAGCACTATACCGAGGCTAATGCATGGGATAAATGCATGGCCAAAAAATGAAGGGTTTGGGTTTTCATTCCCATTTTTGCTTCTTTAAGAATGGGATGTATCGCTTTCTACAAACTTACCGCCCTTTGCAAACTTACCACTCTTTGCACACTTACTGCTTTCTGCACACTTATCGCTTTGCGTCACTCTCCACTTTTTTTTCTTTATAAATTATCATTCCTACTTTAACATCTATTTTTAAATCCTACTTCTCTATTTTTCCTTTCTATAGAGAATCAATGATATCCATAATTTTTACTATCACATGAAATCACTATTATTCTTCTGTGATACGTCTATTGTAGATGACTTTATGAACTTCTAAAAGAGGGATTTGAATTTGGTAAGAGATATATGAACTAAATTCATTCTGTAGTAAAGAGTAGAGAATATAAACTTTTTAATCCTTTCTCATTAACACATTTGATTTTACCTTGCATTGTATAACTTTAGAGGTGCTTGTCCCCATTTTCTTCTTTCAATGTTTTCTCCATTTTTATGCAAGGATAATTTATATTGAACTTTCTTGATATAGAAATTATCTTGAGTTATCATTAAGAGGAAATGTGAAGTAATAAAACCTATTCCTTATTTTACAAGTCTCCACCTCAAATGTATATTAAGGGATATTCTTATTTTAACCATGATCATATGTATTATAGCATGAATTCATTTAAATATTCATGAATATCCCTCAAATATAGAATAAGGAAGAGTGTTATGGGTTAATCTTTGTTTGTGTTATCATAATATAGTTTTGAATAAAAAATATGATTTTAATTCATGAGAATTAAAGTTATAGGAGGAATATTTTTCCTAAAACCTCTATTTTTGAGGTGTAACTTATTTATACTCTTATAATATTTGCGTAAATAACATATTTGAATGTTATATCATAAGCTAGGTGTCATGTGAATTGGATTAAGAGTGACATATCTTATATAAATCCAAGTTACATATCACTTAAGAATTCCTTGTATAATAAATATTATAACACCTTATCACACACAATGGAAAAGGTATCCAGACCTTATTACAGCTTATCAAATTCCTTTATTCCTCATTTGCATGTTAAATAGGAGTAGTATACAAGATATCTCTATGACACAAGCCTATATGCAATTTTTATAAAGTATTTTTTGAAATTTAAAAGAATTATTGTATTGTGTTGTGATAACCTTGCATAGCAAGAATTTGAGCATGTTTTATTCCTAATGATTAATGATGTTATTCTTTTTTTTTTTTTCTTTTTTTACATGTAGTTGTATCCTTAAATAATCCTCTCATAGTGTTTTGTGATTTTTTTCTTGTGTGTGCAATATAATAATATAATGTGAATTTAGTTTTTTTACATAACCATAACTCTCACAATTGGTCTTCTAATTGTTGTTTATAATCTAGTACATGCAATTTTAGTATCCTCATTGATCACATTGTGCTTCACATCATTAGAATCATTGGTTTATTTTGTCTTATCATCATCATCCTAATTTGATTTAGAATTTTATCATTTTTATTTAATAAACTAGTACATTGAATATAATTTTATAATTGGTTAAAATGTGTTGAAGGTGTGTGGAACATACAACTAGACTATTTTTATTTTTTATAAATAAACTAAAGAAAATTTGAATATAGCAAGAATAAAAAAATTAATATGTTAAAAATTATTTATTTTGGTCTTGCCATTAATCATGATCTCGTCATTATACTAGATCTCAGTTTTTCTTCAAAAACTTTTTCTATAAATATTTATAAATTCAACACTTCCTAACTCATATCCATAAAGAATATTCTAATATTTCCATAAATATTCTATATGGTAATGACTTTAAGAAATATCTTATAAATAATTTTTTTTTATATGTTATTAACTGATTTGTTAACTTATTTTCCATCAATTTCTAGTCATTTATGTTTAAAACTTGACTTTTATCGTAGTCTATATGCTTTGAGTTTACCTAATTTTTTTATTTTTCCAAAGGCAAAGAACATGTCATTGTATTTAAATGCAATATCCTTAACTATAATGTTATAGATCTACTTCATCATATAAAGGTTTTAATATGTTATAGAGTTGAGCACAATTTCTTTTGTGGTAACTATTGTAATATTTTTTTATGAAGATATTGTTACTTTTCCTTTATTATTTAAACTATGCTCTCTTTGACATTTTCCTTTATCATGTATAATTATTTTCCAATGTATCCTAAACATTATAGGTATCCTATAAGAAATTAGTACAGTAACCTATTTAAAGGTACCTTCATTATCAAATAACATTAATTTGAATACAGTTTCTTAAATATTATAATAACTCCTTATTTAATGTCACTTTTTTCCTTTTCTAATATTTGCTCATTTTAGTTGTCTTCTTTTAAATGAAGATTAAAAAATAAAAAATAAAATGTTTTTTTATTTGTGTTACCATATTATTTTGCTTAGTACTATCAATTTTATTTTACAATTTGCAAAAATAATATTTAAGTGTATGCATATAATGTAAATTATGTTTAAAATACATCTACAAATATAAATATATATATATAATTTGATAGGAGAGTTGGTTACAATCACATAACCTATTGAACCTCATTGTTTTATAGACCGCTTAAAATGAACAACTAATTTTTATATATTACCTCTTAAATAATTTATAAATCATAATTATTCCTCTTTCTCATTGCAATCTCCTATTCAAACAATTAAATATCTAGATATAATTTTGTAAGTTTATATTACATGTTTCAACCAATGTGTAGTAGGTGAGTTGGAGAGGAGAGGGCAATCCTCAAGGGATGTCCCAGGTTCAATGGGTATTCAAAATCCAATTGATAATATTGGTGCCGGCAGGGTCGGGTGCGACCCCGCGACTTTGACGGTGGTGCGACTCCGGTCCTTTGACGGTGTAGAACCCCTGTTCCTTGTCTCTCAGACCAAAATATATATATATATATATATATATATATATATATATATATATATATTTTGCATGTTTCAAATTTATAAATTTCATTTGATCCACTAATTATTGAATTTTGCATTCTTTTTACTATTTATAAAATAATCATTGATTATTACATAATTTTAAATGAAATTAAAAAAATATTCCCACCTAATTACGATTCCAAGACTTTCCATCATCTTAAGGTTTTTAAGATTTATGATTAAGATCGATGGCTTCGTTGATTGAAAATAAAAAGGACTGAGAATATCTTATCTAAACATACCTAATATGTTCAGGTCGTTTGCCCACGACGTCACTTCTTTCAACGTTAATTTCATGTAGTTTCTATTTACAATTCTAACAGACTCTTTCACCGTTTGTGGAAAAACGTCATAGATTTTTTCACCGTTTTATGGCTGAAAAACATTTGGCTGAGAATAGATAAAAACAGTGGGCGTAGGTGGATTAAGGTTTCCTATTTGACATTTCTAACTTGTTTCGCTGCAAAGTCGTAGTACTGGTCATGTTTCAATAGAAAAAAATCTTCTCGCTGAAGACTGCAATACGCACCTACACAGAATCCAATTTATTTCTGTATTTAGCTTGGGGTTATATGACTTGAAGTCGTCAAAGTTCACCATCGTGCAAATGAGTTAACTTAGTGCTAACTTAGTGCTATAAAAGATTCAATTAAGATTTAAATTTTATTATAATATTATTTATGTCATGATAATGTAATATAGTAGAATACAGTGGAACCATTTCAATCTTATATATAATTAATTAAAAACAAATTATTATTTCAAAACATTTAATTTTTTTTTTTTTATTAATATTAATAATTATTTGAAAATTAGGTTACAGGTGTAGACCAATTGGTTCATCCAAACCCCATCAGGGCCGAGGTCCAAGGTTCAAAAACGCTTGTCCCTTTCCTGATGCTTTCAGCGTAGTAAAAGGTTCAAAATGATTGTGACATGGTGGTTATAGGGGTGGACTGTGAAGATCTGTGTGGGGGCTTCTGAAGCGGACAGTGCAGAATACTCTGGCGGCCATAAAAGCTGGACAGCCTCCTATCGTGGCGGCTACATGTAAATTAAAAAAATAATAATAATTATTTGAAAATTTGGTAAAAAAAGACCACACTTATTACTCTACCAGAAAAATAAATAAATACTCAAACAACTGTAAAAGCGTTGTTTAACTGTTCCAAATGTTAACTTCATCCTCAAAGATCTATTAATATTAAAATATATATAACATGGTTGGAAGTGATGAGTATTTTCCAAACTAAAATTTAAGAAGGGTATTTAATTGACCTCATAATTTTTATGTCAAAAGTTAATAATTTTTCAGAGAATTTACATTTTATGACGGTAATCCTACGAACATAACAGACAAGTAAAACAGTCAAAAACATGGTAGAATAGAGGTACAACCATACAAACACATCGAATAATTTCCTTTTAAAAATAAACAAGTACATTAATATAAGACAGCTAACTACCTGTTTGACTAGTAGATATTCTAACAAGCCCTATCTCCTATAGATTAGACATGCTGGAAGAAGGCGCTTGCCTAATGGTAGTTAATCCCTCATTTAACTAGGTGTAGGAGGTTCTATGGTAATATTTCAATGGATAATAGTAAAAATTATAGGAAAAATAGCTTGGTTAAAAAAAAAAACTGATAAGATAGTCGAAAAACTCATGATTGCGAAGTTACAATCAAGCAGTAGAGACAATGTGTTTCAGGCTATACTGTCTCATTCATAGGATTGTCTATCCCGTGGATTTCTTGCCACCCTTCGTAGAATTTGGAGAGAACTGTAGCATTGTTCATTCAAATGTATGATATAAAATGTGACCACAAATTTTTACTTGACCTATGGGTGCTGGGATAACCCCACTTCTGACCCATCAAACATCAACCATATTCAACATAAAGTCCAAATCTATGATATCTGCATTCCCATCCGAAAACAATTCAAGTCAAATGTTTCATAGCTCACCTCACTCTTAATGGCATTCCTGGTAAGTAATGATAAGATCCATGGCAACTCCATTTGAAAAACCATTACTTCAAAAAAGAAACAATAATGATGTCGTTGAAATGAACATACAAACGGAATATCTTGTACTTGAAGTATACAGACTGGATCGCCTAAAGCAAACTCACTCCTGCAATATTCTCATCAAGAAATGCATAGGATTTGATTTGATCAAAAACATTAAAAAATGTTTTCTTATGTTACCAAGTACTAGCTTATAATTTTATATGTTACTGGTTGCCGATCAGTCAAAATTTGCTTGGGTAGCCGTATGATTATTATTCCAATGTTATAATGACGTTTGATGAAGATATATTATGGTTTCTTCGAACCTTTGCTATAGACAGTACCGAACTTCAGTAGGTAAGATATCTATAGGTATATTTTAATTGCTTATAATCATAGCGAAATCATTTTGCCAAAGAAAAGTTTTAATTCAGATAAATGACAGGTCATGATTAAGGAAGCCACAGCTTTGGCAAGGTTGGTAACGCTTAAAGGTTACGTTTTTATTATTTAAGAGGAATTCGGACACTTTTAAAAAAATTCCAACCCTTAAATTCATTATAAAGAATGCCCTTCACTTTAGATCTATCTTTTGCCAGGTGTGCCTTTTATCGAAACCTTGAGTCCTATGTTAGTCTGAACTTTAGACTTGTCTGTTTTTAGTTAGTTGTTCTTTGTTTTAATTATTTTAATCTAACATTGTTTTTTAAGTTGTTAATGAAACTGGAACCATGGTACAGAAGTATTCAGTTATAATAAACCAAGGTTTTGCTGCTTAGATTTTCCCAAAAGTAATAAATAAAGCACACTACAATAACCAACATCATTGATTGATTGCTAGGAAGTGCTGTCTTTTCAAATTTGATCTGGAAACTGTATTGTTTTAATAGTAAAAACTACAACAAAATACTGGGGTTGAACAAGCTAACCACAAACTCTAGATTTTCAGCAAGCTATGATGGAAGGATCTAGTTAGATCTAGTTGAATACATTTTCTTTTTTTGGTGGATGTAAATTATGTTAGTCAGTATGGAGTTGTACTGATTAACAATAAAAAGATTCAACAGTATATTTTACGTTTTCTTTTTAATTATAGGTTAATTGTAATTACTAACAATAAAAAGATTTAACAGTATATTTTGCATTTAGTTTTTATTATGTCAAATATTCAAGTACGTTTGGTTTGGTATCGGAATGAAAATTTAACATGGTATCGGAAAGAGCCTCTAATAGCTTGATTCAAGTGGATGCATTAAAAACTAAGCAGTAAGAAAGCTCACTGATCAATCTCAATATAGGTAAGTCTATTAAGAGTATAGAAAATTGATATTACAAGTTTAAAAGAAAATGAATCAATTATACAAAAAGTTTTGGAAGATTTATATTATGTGAAAGGCTTCTACACACGAGAGTAGAAAGATGAAAGATGAAGATGTAAAGCAAAAATAATAGAGTTCTTTCTTACACCTAAAATATGGAGAGAGTTTTGATCCATGAACTTCTATCAGATATTGTGTTTGAACAATTGAAAATTTGTACAATAAATTTAATTTTATATGCAAATGAATTCATTAAAAACTTCGGTAAATTAATGCTTAATGAACATAATATTTTAGGAAAGTTATTATTAATGAGGAAAAAATAAAACATAGAAATATTTAGAAACAAATACCTCTATGCAAAAAATACTTTAAATAAAAAAGACATACATTTTAAAAAATAAAGATGAAATATTAACTTAAATTTTATTATTAATATTTTATTGTAATGGTTTTGTATACTATTGTTATTGATTATATTTTTGAAAATAAACATGTCTATGTAAGGAATAATTTAAATAAAGAAAAGATGGCAATCTCTGAGAATAGAAATTACATAAAACATATAAATCAATTATTTGTATTGTAATGATTTTTTATATATTAATTGTATGATTTGCGTCTGTTCCACCATTGGATCATCTAAAGATTAATGTGTAATTGGATTTAATTGTACCAAACTATAATACAACGATGTATACTTTAACTAATCGATAAAACAATTTAATTGAGCATTTTGCATCAATTAACTCTATGGACTATTTAATATGGTAGTCAAGATAATTAAAACTTAGAACATAAATAATATTCATTGGCATATTCTAGTAATGCAAACAGATGATGGTGAAGTGGAGTGCATGGTAATGAATGCATTATGAATGACACAGTATATATATACATGTATTATTTATATATAGAAGGAGATGATACAATAAAATATCCTGAAGTGTAAATGTTATATAGTTTATACTATTAGTAATTTTTGGTGTTTTACCTTTAGATTTAAAATATAATTACTATATCCTTTACTTGGTTGATTTTCTTAAAATTAAGTATTTGTAAATATTGAAAAATTAACACAAAATATTTATTAGATATACATTTCAAAGGTAAAGGATAAAATAATTTTAATGTTTGTGAGGTTCTAGTTCATACAAGACAATTTTTATGGAAGATGTTGTTTTACCCAGTATATGGTTATCATACAAAACCCTAATTCTTGCAAAATTTGAACCTTAAACCTCAAATTCCAAATTTTCAAATATTAAACCTTTATAAACATAATTTTTTTATGTTTGTTTTTGTGTATGCAAAGCTAATATGTTAGTGGATTTTAATAGTTTCCCTGTATATTCTAATCATGGTTGAATTTTTTTTTCCTATTTATTTATTTTTTAATGTAAAATTGTAATAAGCACATGATATTAATTGATGTGAAGTTACAACCATGTTTTTATATAATAAATAATAAACTAAAATTGAAAAGTATTTTATTTTATATATATTTTTCTATTTTATTTATAAATTTAAATTATATTTATATAATATTTTGTAATAAATATTTTGATATCTATGATAATGTTGTTTACATCAAGCAGGAACTTAATATGGAAAAACATGTTTTATTTTTTAGACTATAGTTTGTTAAACTATTTCGAATAAAAATCAATTCCTTGTGACTTCGATTTGATTGTATATCTATAAATAATATATGTTTTTAATAAATAACAAAATACTTTATGTATAGTATATATGTTTTTAATAAATAAAAAAATATTTTATGTATAAAATATATAATAAGTCTTTTTAAAGACAGTTGGTACTTTTAATTCATATTTTGTAATAAACTACACTAGTACATTTGAATCCTAATTAGTTTGAGTTTATATTTTGTCTTCTATATTTCGATAGAGGATATATTGCATAACAGAAACAAGGATGTTGATAAATGTTCACCCTAAAATAAATATTCTCATTTTAGCTCATTGTTTGGATGAGCAGGCTCATTTTATGATATACAAAAAGCATATTATTTCTTTCATTTTCTATTTTATTATATATATAAATATATATATATATATATATATATATATATATATATATATATATATATATATATATATATTTGTAAAAAAATATTGAATCAATAAAACCATACAAGAAACAAAGAATCCAAAAATAATAACTTTTATAAGGGTTAGAAGAAAGAGATCCCTAAAACCACTGAGCACCTGACCAAAAGACACCCAAAAAACAACAACCTCAACCAGGCATATTCACAACAAGCAAATTAGTAAGATGATAAGAACAATCCAATGGGAGTTGATCCCATTCCCTAACATTCCAGTCTTGTTGAAACTCAAAAGCCCATTTTTCTAAGCAATTAGCCACACTATTCTATTCCTTGGGAATATGACCAAATGAAATAAAATCAAGATGACATAAAATTTGAATGATCTATCAAGCCAGATCTATCGAGCCACTAACACCAACTACCAATGAACATTATAAATATTATGAATCTTCAACAAATTAATAATAATTTGAGAGTTTGACTCACAAATTATCTTCTACCATCGTAGAGAATAACCTTTTTACAAAGAAAATGAATAGCAAGGGCCTCCATATAATTATTAGTTTGCTTCCCCTTATAAAAAGAGAAAATGAAAAGAGTTGCACCACTACTATCTCTCCCAACACCACCAATACCTGCATACCCAAGATTTTCTCTAGAAGATTCATCCATATTAATCTTAAAAACCCCCCGAGGCAGAGGATACCATCTGCCATCTCTCTACACTTTTTTATTGAGGTGTCTCCTCCTGAATGATAAATAAGGATGAGGGCCATTAGCTACTAAAACCAGGTCCTGCATCATCAAAATCTCATACTACTCCAAAGGAATATAGATCTAACAATTAGAAGAAACAGTTTCTTGGATCATACCAATAATCCTTTGCCAAATCTGATAAACAATTAACTTTCTACCTTGAAAAAATATTCAATTTATTTCAAGCCAAATATACCATATAATACATGAGGGCCCAATACTCCATGCAAATTAAATAAAAAAATCCTTATTAGGAGGTCTTCCTAAACTCCTCCAAAACTCAATAAGAGAATAGGTATGAGAACAAGACTGTTTTCACAACCTCCACCAAATATTCTAAATTTCTCACGCAAACAAACGTTGTAAGATCAAATTCCCTAAATATCCATCACTATTCTCACAAAGGAAAAAAATGAAGGGCCCTAAAAACCTCTCTTTTGGATATTATCCTAGGTAAGACATATATTCCTAGTAGCCAACCACAAATGGAAATTGCATTTGAGCTAAGAAATTTTATTCCAAACTTGTTTCCGCCAAGGAAACTCCTCATCCCCAAAATATTGCCTATCTAAAACACGATAACCATAAGCCACCGAGAAAACCCCTCTAGGATCCGGACTCCAAGCCAAAACATCATCATACTATAAATAAGAGCACTCCCTAGTAGCCAAAATATGAACCAACTCTTCTCTATCCTAAACAAGACCACATGTTGTCCAATCTCTAGGATATTTCCACTAAACTACCTCTACCTGCCCAACTATTTTTGCAACTTTATAACCCATCACCCTATACCAACAAATAACCAAGAAATAATTACATAGCTTCTAAAAATGAGGAAACATAGATAAAATTGTAGGGAAACCATCCCAAGAATCATGATAGAAAATAACCTTCAAGCCTTTGAGACAAATCCAGAACGATCCTTGCTAAGCTCCCTTCTTAAGGATGTTCTAGATCAAAGAGCCTCTACTAGACAAACTATATCTAGGTATCTCATAGCCCGCAACCCCATGCAACCCCATTAAGATACTTAAAGGAAGTAATTTTAGCCTAAACATAAAATTATAAATAATAGTTTTTATTTAAGTTAGTTAATATAGATTAATTTTCTTTTCATCTTATCAAATTAGAAGTTATTATATTATGAAATATTAATTTAAACCCTTAATCAATAATCTAACTTAAATTACATTTATTCTATTATAGAGTTACCTTTATGGTTGCATAGAATTCCCAAATGTTAAATATTCACATTCTCATATTAACTATTAATTTATGTTATATATTAGTTTATGGAATTAGAGGGGAGTTACAAAAATATCAAATGGTTTGTAATCCTTGTTTTAAGGACAATATAAGTTTTAAGGTTGAGATGTAATTTTCAGTAATCACTTGTATGAATTTTATTTTTATTTTATTTAATTTTTATGTTTTCTATACTTTTATTTGTGCTTCTAATAAGGATTAATTTAATTTAAATGTATGAATAATAATAAATAAATGATAAAGTGAGGTATTTCATGAGGGTATGAGCCTCACCATGGTAGAGAGGGACTGAGCCTCACCATGGAAGAGAGGGCTTGAGCCTTACCATGGAAGAGAGGACTTGTGAGGGTTTCCTCCATGAAAGTGAGGTATTTCGTGAGGGTATGAGCCTCACCATGGTAGAGAGGGCCTGAGCCTCACCATGGAAGAGAGGGCCTGAGCCTCACCATGGAAGAGAGGTCCTGAGCCTCACTATGGCAGAGAGGGATTGTGAGGGTTTCCTCCATGAGGACTTTCTTTACAAGGGTTTCACTCCCACTCTAGCTTTGACACTTTGAAACCCTTTGAGTAGGATGTCTCCTTTATCCTATTTTGGATTTGGTTGCTAGTAATTCTTAGTTTCTCTATTGTGGTTTATGACCAGGGTGTTTTGCTTGCTAGGGGTCCTGCTGGTATGTTCTATTGTCTTATGGGTTTGGCATTATTACTCTTATCTAGGGCAGAGAGCCGAATGTTGATCCAAACCTATAAGGGTGATCCTGGGTCATTATAATATAGTGGAATTTTTTTATTGTTGACCCTTTGGCTATCTCTTACTCTAGTTGGTGGGTGTGTTGGATGGCTGCATTTTTTACATTGTTTTCTAGCTTTGGGGACTTGGTTGGATTATGCAATATTTCTTCTAAATTGGGTAGTTTCATATTTTTTTTGGCTTTCCATGGAGAGGAAAGGGCTATCTACTGATCCAAACCTATTGGGGTAAGCTTGGTAAGGTTTTTGACTATGAAAATATGATGGTGTTCCCTTGGATGGCTTCAAATCTGATGGCTTGGTTGCTTTTGTTGGATTGTGCTTGAATGGATCTCTTGCTAGGGTTCTCTACCAATAGTGGGTCTATGGCTGATTTGTGCCACTTTCTTCTAGGTTCAATAAATTCTTATTGTATATGATTGTTCTATGGAGACAGGTCCAAATACCAATGCAAACCATTTGGGGTGAAAGTGGGTTGTTATACTGTGGTGGTATTTTACATTTGGTCTCATGTATCTGGTGGATTTTTTATATTTGCTGGTCTACACATATCTCTTTCTCCATTTCCAAAAATGGTGGTGTTGGACATTTTGAGTCCCTAAGTCAAAGTTGTCATTGATGTCACCAGATGAAGTCATCATTAATACCAAAGATTTTAGTAGGAAACAATGGGTTAAAATATTTTATTTTACACCCAAAAAGATTGGGTCAGAAAGAGGTTTTTTCCATGGAAGCAATTCATCCGAAGCATTGGAAGGTTAAAAATATTATAATTGTTATTATAATACTTACCAAAGTGGTAAAAATCTAATTAAATATTATAATTTTTAATTATAATATAATTAGATTTTAAAGGATAAAGTTCATTTGATTAAAACCCTAAGGTTGGGTTTTAGAAAATTAAAATATATTCGAGCGCAAAGTTTTTAGAGATTAAAAACCCAAAGGTTGGGTTTTACTAAGGCTTTCGAAGCCTTAGAGCACCGACGTGATGCATTCAAATCAAAGCACCGACATCCTAGACAAAGGAGGAGGGCAATATAAATATATGCCCAAAGTTGTTCATTAATTATCCTTGCTCGAATGAAATTTGTGTGGCATATGCGAAAATGAGCTCGTGTGGTTTAAAACGTTTGGCAAAGGAAGCAGAGGATAACACGGAGAGAGACCACCCCCCAATTCGCATTGGGTAGTGTGGCCTAGTGGCAGCTTGGAGAGCATGAAGGCGTTGAGAGCACGGAGGTCGTGCGTTCGATTCTCGTGAAGTGGTTTTTGGTGGCAGTGTTGTGGAAGCGCCCAAGGTGCACATTTTTGTTAAACGTGGGCAAGGAGAAGCGCAAAGAGGAAGCACGTGGTGCTTTCCCCTTTGCGAACGAGCGTGTAGCTCATGTGGCAACCTTAGCCATGGCTAAGGCGCTCACGGTGAGGGCAAGTCGTGGGATCGAAACCCCTTGAGGCAGGTACAATTTTTTAATTAAAATTTTATGATTTATGCCCTAAGGTTGGAGTGATAAGGTTGTTCTAAAGTTTATTAATTTTTAATAAACTTTATTAAATAAAGGTTGTGGTGATTGATTTTTGAAGGTGAAGTGTTGATGATTATTTGAGTTCTATAATTTGGAAATTGTTGTTTTGAGAGTTATGTTTTAGGAGGTATAAGGAGTTATAATAAAGGCTTAATTGAGATTTATTTTAAGACTTGTTGGCTATTATTTTTTATAAGGGTTTCTTCTAAAAGGACTTTGGTGGATGTTAAAATTAAGTTGGAGTAATAAGGTGTATTTAAAGTTATATTTTGCATTGTGATTTTTATTGAAGTCTTCTAACCCTTATTGAGATTGGAAAAGAGAAATTTGTGAGTGTGGCAGATTTGTGAGATCAACTCCTTGTCAAAAAAAAAAGGTATGGGAAAATTCTCCTTTGGTTGAGTTGGTTGTTTGGCTTTATTGAAAATTAAGTTTGGAGTGAAAAGGACTTGATTAGGGTTTCCTTTTCAAAAGTGGTTGAGTTATTGCTTCAAGGTTTTCTGATTTGAGAGTTGAGATTAAAACCTTGTTTTATTAGCATTGTTGTTGAGATCATTGGTTGAGTGAAGTGTTTGAGTTAATGCTTCAAGGTTTTCTGAAATTGAGAGTTGTGATTAAAATATTGTTTGATGAGCATGGTTGTTGAAGTGAGTTGTTATGCAAAGAACTTGAACTAGGGTTTGAAAAGATCATGAGTATCATTGTTATGTGAGATTTGTTGTTGAGCATTGTTGGAAACATTTTGAGTTGGATGATACATGCTTGGACTAGGGTTTGTGAGCAAGTGTTGTTTCTTGAAGTGATTGGTTGAGTAGAGTTGATTGAGCCTAGTCAAGTGGATGTATGAAGTGATTGTTCAAGTTCCATAAAATAAACTATTCTATATTATGAGTTGAGAAAGTGATTGAGTTTTTGAGAATAGAACATATTGAGTCTCTAACAATTCTCTTTATGCTTCTATGAGATTGAGTTGAGAAAGAGATTGAGTTTTGAGAATAGAACATATTGAGTCTCTAACAATTCTCTTTATGTTTCTATGATATTGGACAAGTTCTATGTGAGCTTGTTGAGATTTGGATAGGTTCTGAGTGGACCTGTTGAGAAGATTTGAGTAGTATGACCTATTGAAGATTTGAGCAAGTTCTGAGTGGACCTATTGAGCAGATTTGAGTAGGTTCTGAGTGGACCTATTGAGCAGATTTGAGAAGGTTATGGACCTATTGAGAAGATTTGAGCAGGTTCTATGTGGACCTATTGAGAATATTTGAGCAAGTTCTAGAGAGGACTTGTGGATAGTTTAGTGTGAGCTTTTGAGGAAGCTTGCAAGGCAGATTTGAGATAAGTCTTTGAGAAGACTTGAGAGCAGAGTTGATTGATTTGTTCAAACCTTGAGTTAAGGTTTGGGGCAGATCCAGTAGAGTTGAGTCAAGCCTTGAGTTAGGGCTTGAGAATAGATATTGAAGATAGATTTGTGCTAGACCGACTAGACTATGTTTAGTATAGATTTGAGTGAGCTTATTGAGCAGAGTTGTGCTAGACCGAATGAACTATGTTTAGTGCAAGATATTGAGCAAGAGTTGTGCTAGACCGAATGAACTGTGTTTAGTACAAGAGATTGAGTAGAGTTGTGCTAGACCAAATGAACTATGTTTAGTGCAAGAGATTGAGCAGAGTTGTGCTAGACCGACTAGACTATGTTTAGTGCAAGAGTTGAGAAGAACTATGCTAGACCGACTAGACTATGTTTAGTACAGAATTGAGACAAAGCTTTGGAGGTGATAGAGCAGAGAGGATAGAGTCTCTAGTGGATAGAGATCCATCAGCCAGGACATTGAGGATAGGTCTTCTGAGTGAGGACAAGAGTCTTCAAGTGGAGAGAGATCCACCAATCAGTGCAGTGGAGGTAGTATCTTCTAGAGGATCACTAGCCAGAGCAGAGGAGAAAGAGTTCTCCTATGGATAGAGATCCACAAACTAGATTTAGGGGATCAACATCTCCTTTGGACAGAGGTCCATAAACATTGTAATTGGGAAGGATTCCCAAGATATTGATTGAGAAAATTTAGTGAAATATTTTCTCTGTGGAAGTAGCCATCTTTGGGTGAACCACGTAAATTGTTGTGTCTCTATTGTGTGTGGTGTTGTGTACATTGCTTTGATTACTGTTATTGATATTACTATATTTACATTGCATATATTGGTTTGAGAGAAAAAGTAAAAAGTGCTCTTATACTATTCACCCCCTCTCAGTATAAGCTTGTGTTCTTCAATTGGTATTAGAGCGGGTTCCTTCAGAAGAGTTTGACAACTTGAAGGAAAAGTGGTCAAGAACATAATGGATCAAAAGGATCAAAGGGATGGGTCCATCAATAATACAGTACCAGTATTT
Source organism: Wollemia nobilis (assembly GCA_028583015.1). Lineage (NCBI taxonomy): Eukaryota > Viridiplantae > Streptophyta > Pinopsida > Araucariales > Araucariaceae > Wollemia > Wollemia nobilis. The sequence goes on from JAQPPZ010002530.1 coordinate 6,189,566, forward strand.
GATGGAAGTGACTTCTTGTATTGGTGTATGTTGATGAGGTTTCACTTGATGGCACTTGGCAATGAAGTTTGGGATGTAGTGGAACTTGGATATGATTCAAAAGTCAATCCTCCTACAGATAAGGAAGGTAAGCTTCTAATGCATGCAAATTCAAGAGCTATGAATGCAATTATAAAAGGGTTGCGTAGATCATAATCTATGAAGGTTATGGATTGTAAAACAACAAAAGAAATGTGGGAACTACTACATGACATATATGAAGGAGATAAAGGTGTTAGGAAAGCTAAGATCAAAAATATCAAAGGAGAATTTGAAAATCTAAGAATGCAAGATGATGAAAACATTCATGACTATCTTAGTAAGATTGATGAACTTGTACATGAGATGAGAGGTCTTGGAATGAAGGTCGATGAATCTGATGCTTGTGATAAGATCTTGAGAACTCTTCCAAAAAGGTACAGTGAAAAGGTCTCTGCTATAGAAACATCAATTGATAGTGATAGTCTGACAAGAAATTATTTACTTGGCATGCTTACAACTTTTGAGATAAGAACAAAAGATCCTATCCCTCCGAAAGAGGCTACTTTCAAAGCGAACAAGAAGATAAAGGGTAAGAAGTCAGAATCAAGTAGTGAGTCATCCAATGATGAAGAAGCAAATTATGGTAGAAGAGATAAAGGTTCCAGAAGACCCATAGATCTAAGATCTGTTAAGTGTTTCAATTGTGGAAAGTATGGACATTTTGCAACAGATTGTAAAGAGCCAAAGAACAACAATGGTGAAGAAAAATAGGATCACAGGTACAGGGAATCGGAAAGACATAGGCACCAAAAGAAAAGCAAATATGGACAAAGCAGACAAGGAAGGAAGTTCTTCCAAAGACAAAAGAGGAGCTACTATGCGGATAATGCAAGTAAGTACTCAAATGATAGTGATGCTAGTTCTTCAGATAATGATAGAGATGAAGTCCTATTTATGATTGAAGAAAAAGAACCAGTTAAGAAAAGGACTCCAGTTATTCTCAAGTGTTTTAGATGTGGTAAATTTGGACATCTTGAAGATGATTGTACAAGGGATGGTTATAGTTTTAGTGATGATGAATATGAGAATGCACTTGAAGGACCAGATGAAAATCTTCTAATGGCTTTAGAAGAAGAAGTAAGTGATCCTATAGAAGACAAGCCAAAAGAAAGTAATGATGTGGACAAAGGTAAACAAATAGAGGATTATTCAACAGAGAATGGTTATGATCTCAAGGGAGAACTTATCTATGCCCTTGACATGGTAAAGAAGGTAAGAAAGCAACACTCTAAACTTGAAATTCAGTTTCAAGAATGTGATGAAGAGAGAAGATTGCTCATAGAGGATTTAGAAAAATCAAAGGCTAAGGCAAAAAGGTTCAAAGATAAGTTAGAAGCAAAGATCTTGGAATGTGAGAAGTTAGCACAAGAAGTGGCACTACTAAAAGAAGATTTAGAGGACTCCAAGATCAAGATGAAAGGATTCAAGAATAGCTCAAATATTATGGATAAGATAGTCAAGGCACAAAGAAGGTCAACAAACAAAATAGGTCTTGGTTTTGAACAAACTCAAAAGAAATAGGAAGGAGAGTTAACTTCAAGTTCTGAAGAGGAAACTTCAGATGAAGATACTTCAGAAGAAGATAGTGTAAGAGAAATTCAGACATCAGAGGAAGAGTTGGACAATAGAGAGTTCAAAAAATATAGGAATAATGCACAGAGAAGATACAGATGGAACAACAATCAGAACAAGAGACCGATGAGGTCAAAACAAGGAAGCTTCAATGGAAGATGTTTTTCATATCACAGGTTTGGGCACATGGCTTCACAATGCAGGACACATGAAAGATAAGAATATGGGAATGGATAGTTTTTCCATGGGTATTGCTACTCATGTAATCAGTTTGGTCACAAGGCAATGAATTGCAGGGTTCATGAAAGAAGAGGATATGACTTCACTAGGAGAAATCCTAAGATATTTGCACCTCCAAGGAATAATATCATTAAGTGTTATAAGTGCAATAATGATGGTCACACAACAAAGTGGTGTAGAGCAGACATTCCAAAAATAGGTATGAATAGGAACATGAACAGAACATGAATAGGAACATGAACAGGAATAAGAACATGAACAAGAACATGAATAGGAATAGGAACAGGAACATGGATGAGAACATGAACAGGAACAAGAATAGGAATAGGAACATGGATGAGAATAGGAACAGGAACAGGAATGATGATAGGAACAGGGATGATGACTTGGATAGAAATAGTCAGAGGATTCAAAAAACTCAAAAAAGAAGGGAAAAGGATAAAGGTAAAGAGCAGTGCTTTCGAGGAGTAGAAATACTCCCACCCTAGAATTAACCACCTCATGAGGAGGTGGGGGAGGGGCTAAGCTAAGAGGCTCATTCTTAGCCTCAAGCCCCAAAGGTGACCCTTTGCCATTGATGTCAAAGGGGGAGAGATTTGTGTATTGGGGAGAGATTTGATATGGGGAGAGATTTGATATTTGAGAGAGCATTGAGCCAGGGGGAGCAATGTCCCAGGGGGAGCAGAAGGAAAAAGAAAGGTCAGGTTTCAGTAAGAAGAGTATGGGTTGCCATCAATGACAAAGGGGGAGATTGTTGGACATTTTGAGTCCCTAAGTCAAAGTTGTCATTGATGTCACCAGATGAAGTCATCATTAATACCAAATATTTTAGCAGGAAACAATGGGTTAAAATATTTTATTTTACACCCAAAAATATTGGGTCAGAAAGAGGTTTTTTCCATGGAAGCAATTCATCCAAAGCATTGGAAGGTTAAAAATATTATAATTGTTATTATAATACTTACCAAAGTGGTAAAAATCTAATTAAATATTATAATTTTTAATTATAATATAATTAGATTTTAAAGGATAAAGTTCATTTGATTAAAACCCTAAGGTTGGGTTTTAGAAAATTAAAATATATTCGAGCGCAAAGTTTTTAGAGATTAAAAACCCAAAGGTTGGGTTTTACTAAGGCTTTCGAAGCCTTAGAGCACCGACGTGATGCATTCAAATCAAAGCACCGACGTCCTAGACAAAGGAGGAGGGCAATATAAATATATGCCCAAAGTTGTTCATTAATTATCCTTGCTCGAATGAAATTTGTGTGGCATATGCGAAAATGAGCTCGTGTGGTTTAAAACATTTGGCAAAGGAAGCAGAGGATAACATGGAGAGAGACCACCCCCCAATTCGCATTGGGTAGTGTGGCCTAGTGGCAGCTTGGAGAGCGTGAAGGCATTGAGAGCACGGAGGTCGTGTGTTCGATTCTCGTGAAGTGGTTTTTGGTGGCAGTGTTGTGGAAGCGCCCAAGGCGCACATTTTTGTTAAACATGGGCAAGGAGAAGCGCAAAGAGGAAGCACATGGTGCTTTCCCCTTTGCGAATGAGTGTGTAGCTCATGTGGCAACCTTAGCCATGGCTAAGGCGCTCACGGTGAGGGCAAGTCGTGGGATCGAAACCCCTTGAGGCAGGTACGATTTTTTAATTAAAATTTTATGATTTATGCCCTAAGGTTGGAGTGATAAGGTTGTTCTAAAGTTTATTAATTTTTAATAAACTTTATTAAATAAAGGTTGTGGTGATTGATTTTTGAAGGTGAAGTGTTGATGATTATTTGAGTTCTATAATTTGGAAATTGTTGTTTTGAGAGTTATGTTTTAGGAGGTATAAGGAGTTATAATAAAGGCTTAATTGAGATTTATTTTAAGACTTGTTGGCTATTATTTTTTATAAGGGTTTCTTCTAAAAGGACTTTGGTGGATGTTAAAATTAAGTTGGAGTAATAAGGTGTATTTAAAGTTATATTTTGCATTGTGATTTTTATTGAAGTCTTCTAACCCTTATTGAGATTGGAAAAGAGAAATTTGTGAGTGTGGCAGATTTGTGAGATCAACTCCTTGTCAAACAAAAAGGTATGGGCAAATTCTCCTTTGGTTGAGTTGGTTGTTTGGCTTTATTGAAAATTAAGTTTGGAGTGAAAAGGACTTGATTAGGGTTTCCTTTTTGAAAGTGGTTGAGTTATTGCTTCAAGGTTTTCTGATTTGAGAGTTGAGATTAAAACCTTGTTTTATTAGCATTGTTGTTGAGATCATTGGTTGAGTGAAGTGTTTGAGTTAATGCTTCAAGGTTTTCTGAAATTGAGAGTTGTGATTAAAACATTGTTTGATGAGCATGGTTGTTGAAGTGAGTTGTTATGCAAAGAACTTGAACTAGGGTTTGAAAAGATCATGAGTATCATTGTTATGTGAGATTTGTTGTTGAGCATTGTTGGAAACATTTTGAGTTGGATGATACATGTTGACAATTTTGTCACATTGCATAGACGGGTAGAAAAAAAATCAAAATTTTATTTTTTTTAAGTTTTTCTTTTGTTATTTGTAAGTGTTGCAGCAATTTTGGCTTTCAATGCCACCCCATTGTATATAGAATGAAGAAGAAAAAGCTTTGCTGCCAAACAGGCCAAAGAAGATAGCTTCGCCGCAAGAAAGAAAAAGTTTCATGATATCGCGACATGTTGCATTTTCATGGCCAAAAACAAGGAAAGTGTCGCGATATCATGACATGTTGCATTTTCATGGCTGAGAGCGACAAAAGGGAGCAAGAAAGAAAAAGTGTCACGATATTGTGACATGTTGCATTTTCATGACCGACAGCAAGGAGAAAGCGCAAGAAGGAAAATTGTCGCGATATCGCGACATGTTGCATTTTTGCGACCGAAAATAAGGAAAGTGTCGCGATATCACGACATGTTGCATTTTTGCGATCAAAAATAAGGAAAGTGTCGTGATATCATGACATGTTGCATTTTCACGGCCGAAAGCAAGGAGAAAGTGCAAGAAAGAAAAAGTGTCATGATATCGCGACATGTCGCATTTTCGTGGCCGAAAGCAAGGAGAAAGCACAAGAAGAGGAAAAGTGTCACGATATCGTGACATGTTGCATTTTTGCGGTTGAAAGCAACAAAAGAGGACAAAGACATAGAAATGTCATGATTTAATGACATGTCATATTTTCACGATGCAAGAAGAAGAACCAAGCTAAAGACATAGAAATGTCATGATATCACGACATGTTGCTTTCTCGTGACTCTGGGGCACACACTCCATGCCGAGTATTTTCTTGAGACTATCAAGTGCCTCATAAATGAATTTTTACTTGCCCGATAAGCTCGTTGCTCATTTTTGGCAATTGGAAGCGAAGTATAAATCCCTGAAGGAGAGCCCGACAAGCATGGTGGCCACTTGAGCATTACACCAAAAAACCAAGGACACTTAGACAGCTCAATGCATGTTGCAGTGGTTGACTCGGTCACATTTGCCAGTTCTAGTAATGGATTTGAGAGCTTCGTCACGAGGGCCGTGAGGAGCCAACTTCACAAATCTCAAGAATATACTTCATCATTCTGTGTAATTATGACTTAGAGGGTCAGGTCCTCTACAAAAACCCAGGCATTATAATATAAGAAATGGGGGGAACTTTCTGCTAGAAATCTACTATAACTTGATGTCTTGCGATTAATACTAAAGAGCTTTGGGCTCAATTTCTCTCTTTTATGCTACCTTTTGTGTTTATTTCTTTTGTCTTTCTTCATTTGCATATTGTTACTCTAAATCTTGAATTCGATGTGCGATTGGGGACTGTACCCTAAAATTCACCCGAAGGATACATAGGAGAGGAAAAACACTATATTGGTTTTCTTTTATGCTGCCTAGTGGGTTGTGGTTTCCGTTACATTCACTTGTCCTAATCGTCTTTAATCTGAACCCTAAATTTCAATGAAAGGGAGGAGAATCCCTAGAGCTCGCCTAGAGGATACATAGGAAGGTTAATGTGGTGTTTATTTTGTTTATTCTTGGTGTTCTTTGCTGCTATTCAAGTTTCTAGTGAGTGATCATGCTTCCTATTCTCTCCCACTTTAAATTACCGATCTCTCTTCCCTTACCCATTTTTATTTCTTTCTCTAAACCTTACTATTTTTATCTCTTTCCTGCACCCTTATCTCCAAACACCAAATTAGTTTAGCATAGGAGTCGGCCTTTCTCCGGATATTGGCATGAGGGGCATCTCTTCCCTTTGGCCTTTTAATGTTGGTCCAGGTCTAGGGCGCATACACTCACCCAAATCCTTTCCTAGGTAGATTTGATGACCAACAGTTTTGGCACACCCGATGGGACCAAGGTCCCATATTTTAAGAATGTGAATCTCAAACCCGTCTCCATCGAGGCCAATAGTTCTAACCAGTTCTCGGTGTGACCCGATCAGTCTCACCTGACTAGTGGTAATGAGAACCGATGCTCTCATTACCAAAAGACTCTTAGCATCTAGAAACCATGTTTACTTGAGAATATTTAAGTCGTAAAGACCAGTACCAAAGTTTGTGCCTTCATGCCAAAAGTCCCCATATTTTAAAGGAAGCCCGAGTTTGGTGAATCTCTGGCTTACCTCCATCTGGAAAAATCACCTAGTGACTCTGACTGAGCTGAAGATCTATATTTCTTGATCGTAGGCACATTTTAAAGCTGAAATAAGACACCCCGGAGGAATCAAGGTTTGGTGAGTAGCCTTGACCTCACAAGCGGAGAAAAGAATTTTCACCTAGTGACTCCAAATTAGTGGCGAGAACCATGATCTCTACAAGCCACTGCTATAATGGAGAGGGTATGCTATCCCAACTGGGATGATTGTGGCCCTCTGAATCTCCCAAGTTACCATGAAATTCTTGAAAGTGCCTTGAAGACATTGACGAAATACAATGGCACTAAGGGAATGGCCCAAGAGCACCTTGAATATGTTGCTGCTCTAGCAACCCTACATGACATAACCCACAAATATGTCATGATCAAACTTTTGGTTCTATCTTTGGAAGGAAGGGCGATGTAGTGTTATATACTGCTCAGGTGTAAAAGCATCTACACATGGGATGACTTATTAGGAGTGCTAATCAGAACATTTGATGGCTCTCAAGACCCCTTCCAGCTTTTGATGCACCTCTCCACAATCATGAGAGCACCTCTGGAGAGTGTCACGGACTTCAATGTCCGATTTTGTAGAAGTTGGAAGAGAATTCCAAGAGAGATCCAACCGATGCCCGCCCAAGCCCACCTCTTCTATGTTCGGGCCTTTCACCCGGACATGAGCCTCCTCTTACTGTAATCAGGTGAACAAATATTTCCTCAAATATTTGAGGAAGTAGTACAAGCAGAGCAGCTCCTGATCCTATCTAGAAAGTGGCAGTGGGGGGAAACTCCATCACTTTCTCCAATATTTGTTGCTCCTGTCTATCCTACACAGTATTCACCATGGAAGATTCCTCATACTGAGAAGAGACCTGAGATGCAGTCATTTGGAGCTCAAGAGGTAAATTTCATCCAAGGCCAATGATGGGAATATGCAAGATTTGTGCCAGCAATGAACAATATGGTTGCTTGCAGTCTCCATCAAGAGATGGGCCAAGGAGAGAAACAGACTCAAGTGGTAGAACCTGAGAAAAAAGAGGGCACATTTTTGCACCCTTTTTGTATCCCAGTGGATGGCACGCAAGTATTCAGCCAGAGCCCATTAAGCATGCCTCATCAAGAGGCTGAGCCCAAGGAGATCCTAAAAATAGAATTATCATGGGAAAAGCCCTATGGTCACAACAAGAAGTTATAGGAGCTTGTATTCAAGAGTCCACAGTCGGTGGACTCTCTAAAATGGTGGTATTGGTTCCAACCATCACCACAACTGATACCTACAAAATACCCCATGCGGTGAACTTTTTTAACACATCATTCATCACCAGTATGGGTACTGGTAGGAGTGACAACCTGCCACACTGCACTCTGTTTGCAACATGAACAACTTCGGGAAGAGGTTATCCAAACTTCAAGGATCAACTAAAGTTCAATCAGATCTGGTCCGGACATTGCAGGTTCATCGGATAGGCACCCGAAGCTGGGTTTATGGTAGCGACATGCCAATCATGTCATAAAATTTTGTGTAAATACTGTAAATAGCTTGGCTAGTAAATAAGAGCCGAAAGCACTAAGTGTTGCTTAGGAGCTTAGGCACAAACAAAAAAAAAATGTTGTCAGTGGATAGTCAAAGAAGAGGACAATGGGAATGACTCTGTTTCCCAATGGATAAAGTCCTGGGATCTCTACATTCATACAAGCTAAATGCCCCATGAGCCACCAAGAATGTTGACAATTTTGTCACATTGCACAAGGGGTAGAAAAAAAAAAAATCAAAATTTTCTTTTTATAAAGTGTTTCTTTTGTTATTTGTAAGTGTTGCAGTAATTTTCGCTTTCAATGCCACCCCCTTGTACATAGAATGAAGAAGAAAAATCTTCACTGCCAAATAGGCCAAAGAAGATGGCTTCGTCGCAAGAAAGAAAAAGTGTCGCGATATTGTGACATGTTGCATTTTCGTGGCCGAAAACAAGGAAAGTGTCGCGATATCGCAACATGTTGCATTTTCACGGATGAGAGCGACAAGAGGGAGCAAGAAAGAAAAAGTGTCACGATATCATGAGATGTTGCATTTTCATGACCAACAGCAAGGAGAAAGCGCAAGAAGGAAAAAGTGTCATGATATCACGACATGTTGCATTTTTGCGGCCGAAAACAAGGAGAAAGTGTCGCGATATCGCGACATGTTGCATTTTCATGGCCGAAAGCAAGGAGAAAGTGGAAGAAATAAAAAGTGTCACGATATCATGACATGTCGCATTTTCGCAACCGAAAGAAAGGAGAAATTGCAAGAAGGGAAAAGTGTCACGATATCATGACATGTTGCATTTTCACGGCCGAAAGCAACAATAGAGGACAAAGACATAGAAATGTCATGATTTCGTGACATGTCATATTTTCGTGATGCGAGAAGAAGAACCAAGCTGAAGACTGAAATTTTGTGATATCACGACATGTTGCTTTATCGTGACTCTAGGGCACACACTCCAAGTCGGGTATTTTCTTGAGACCATCAAGTGCCTCATAAATGTATTTTTACTTTCCTGATAAGCTCGCTGCTCATTTTTGGCAATTGGAAGCGAAGTATCAGTCCCTGAAGGAGAGCCCGACAAGCATGGCGGCCACTCGAGCATTGCACCTAGAAACCAAGGAAACTCAGACGGTTCAATGCATGTTTCGGTGATTAACTCGGTCATAGTTGCCAATTTTGGTAATGGATTTGAGAGCTTAGTCATGAGGGCCGCGAGGAGCCGAATTCACAGATATCAAGAGTATACTTCACCATTCTGTGTAATTATGACTTAGAGGGTTGGGTCCTCTATAAAAACCCAGGCATTGTAATATAAGAAAGGGGGGAAATTTCTGCTAGCAATTTGTTGTAACTTGATGTCCTACGATTAATACTAAAGAGCTTTGGGCTAAATTTCTCTCTTTTATGCTGCCTTCTATGTTTATTTCTTTTGTCTTTCTTCATTTGCATACTATGACTCTGAATCCTGAATCCGGTGTGCGATTGGGAACTGTACCCTAAAATTCACTCGAAGGATACATAGGAGAGGAAAAATGCTATATTTGTTTTCTTTTATGCTACCTGGTGGGTTGTGGTTTCTGTTACATTCACTTGTCCTAATCGTATTTACTTTGAAACCTAAATTTTGATGAAAGGGAGAACGAGAATCCTTGGAGCTCACCCAGAGGATACATAGGAAGGTTAATGTGGTGTTTCTTTTGTTTATTCTTGGTGTTCTTTGCTGCTATTCAAGTTGCTAGTGAGTGATCATGCGTCCTATTCTCTCCCACTTTAAACTACCGATCTCTCTTCCCTTACCCCTTTTTATTTATTTCTCTAACCCTTACTCTTTTATCTCTTTCTTGCACCCTTATCTCCAAACACCAAAGTAGTTTAGCATAGGAGCCGGCCTTTCTCTAGAGATTGGCACGAGGGGCATCTCTTCCCTTTAGCCTTTCAATGTTGGTCCAGGTCTAGGGTGCATACACTCACCCAAATCCTTTCCTAGGCAAATTTTATGACCAACAGATACATGCTTGGACTAGGGTTTGTGCGCAAGTATTTTTTCTTGAAGTGATTGGTTGAGTAGATTTGATTGAGCCTAGTCAAGTGGATGTATGAAGTGATTTTTCAAGTCCCATAAAATAAACTATTCTATATTCTAAGTTGACAAAGTGATTGATATTTTGAGAATAAAACATATTGAGTCTCTAACAATTCTCTTTATGCTTCTATGAGATTGAGTTGAGAAATAGATTGAGTTTTGAGAATAGAACATATTGAGTCTCTAATAATTCTCTTTATGTTTCTATGAGATTGGACAAGTTTTGTGTGAGCTTTTTGAGCATATTTGGACCGGTTATGAGTGGACTTGTTGAGTAGATTTGAGCAAGTTTTGAGTGGACCTATTGAGAATATTTGAGTAGGTTCTGAGTGGACCTATTGAGTATATTTGAGAAGGTTATGAGTGGACCTATTGAGAAGATTTGAGTAGGTTCTAAGTGGACCTATTGAGCAGATTTAAGCAGGTTCTAAGTGGACCTATTGAGAAAATTCGAGCAGGTTGTGTGGACCTATTGAGAAGATTTGGACAAGTTATAGAGAAGACTTGTGGAAAGATTAGTGTGAGCTTTTGTGGAAGCTTACAAGGCAGATTTGAGATAGGTATTTGAGAAGACTTGAGAGTAGAGTTTATTGATTTGTTCAAACCTTAAGTTAAGGTTTGGGGCAGATCCAACAGAGTTGAGTCAAGCCTTGAGTTAGGGCTTGAGAATAGAGATTGAAGATAAATTTATGCTAGACTGACTGGACTATGTTTAGTAGAGATTTGAGTGAGCTTATTGAACAGAGTTGTGCTATACCAAATAAACTATGTTTAGTGCAAGATATTGAGCAAGAGTTGTGCTAGAACAAATGAACTATGTTTAGTACAAGATATTGAGCAGAGTTGTGCTAGACTGAATGAACTATTTTTAGTGCAATATATTGAGTAGAGTTGTGCTAGACCGACTGGACTGTGTTTAGTGTAAGAGTTGAGAAGAAATGTGCTAGACCAACTGGACTATGTTTAGTACAAAATTGAGATAATGCTTTGGAGGTGACAAAGTAGAGTGAACAGAGTCTCTATTGGATATATATCCATCAACCAGGACATTGAGGATAGGTCTTCTGAGTAAGGACAAGTCTTCAAGTGGAGAGAGATCCACCAGTCAGTGTAGTGGAGGTAGTGTCTTCTAGAGGATCACCGACCAGAGCAGAGGAGAAAGAGTTCTCCTACGGATAGATATCCATAAACCAAATTTAGGGGATCAACATCTCCTTTGAACAAATATCCATAAACATTGTAATTGGGAACGATTCCCAAGAGATTTATTGAGAAAATTTAGTGAAATATTTTATCCGTGGAAGTAGCCATCTAAGGGTGAACCACATAAATTATTGTTTCTCTATTGTGTGTGGTGTTGTGTACATTGCTTTGATTACTACTGTTGATATTGCTATCTTTACATTGCATATATTGGTTTGAGAGAAAAAGTAAAAAGTTCTCTTATACTATTCACCCCCTCTTAGTATAAGCTTGTGTTCTTTGAGTGGTGTGTTTGATCCCAAGGTTCTAAGGCTTATTTTTTTGGGATCTTACCCTTCCCCCTCTCAGGTGTGGTACCGAATGTTACTGCAAAATGCTACTATCTCATTTTTCTTGCACCCGAGAGTATTTGTTGTTATTTTGCTACTCTTGCTTCAATTTAGGTAGCTCATAATTTTTTACTTTCTATTTTGAATCGTTGCAAGTGCAAGCCTCATATCCTTCGTTGGGTGGAGTGTTAAATTTTGAGTGGGATATTTTAGTTTTGTCCCATTAGACAAGTGTGGTGTTGTTTCCCATATGGGGCATTCAGTTCATATCCTCTAAGACTTTATTTTTGTACTTTACGTAGGAGGGTTGGTGGCTAGTTTTTTTGACCGTTGTTCTTCGTTGGTGGGTTACCCTTTTGGATTTAAAATGTATTTCTCCTTTTGTAGCTTATTATTGGGTAACTCTTTTGGAGCTTGTTGTAATGGTTGTGGGATCCTCTAAAAAACCTCATCTTAGGATGTGGGTCCCTCTCAAATCCTTAGGTTTTGGGATCCTTAAAACCTCTTATTTACCTAATCATAAAAAAAAATAAGAAAAAAATGATATGTTGCTTCCCTTTCTAGAAACATAGAAAATTTGAATTTAAGGGATAGCTACCAAATCCAAATTATGGACAACATGTATGTCTTGGTGAGAAGCTACCTTCCTTTAATATGATAGAGGAAATGAGTATCTTTAATAAATTTATTTTTAATTATATTTCGTAAGGTTATGTCTCAACAAGATATATCTATGTCAATTTAATTTCATGGGGCCATCAATGAAGATATGAATGTATTCTGACATGATATGTAAGAATTAGGATTATTATTTAAATATGCAAACTATGAGGCTAACTTTAGTTATCTTGTAAGATATGTTATAATGATAATTTACGAGGATAAGATTTAATTGTCTTCAACAACATGTTAAGAAACAATAAAATTTAAATAAATATCAATATAGGAATGAGGGTATGCGTAAGATTTTTTGGTTTCTTATTACTAATAACAAGATTGTTATTTTTAAAATCACATTACAGAATACAAATGCCAATGTCATATATAAAATATGTAGTTTGGATTCAAAATATACAAAGATGATTTCATAAGAAAATTTCTAGTGAGTGACTATCCATAAGACTTGTACTTGATGAGATATTAGAGCATTTATCAATTAATATTTAAGAAATCCATTTAAAAAATCCTTGAATGTTTAGTATATCAATATTAACAACTTTTAAGTTTCTAAATGTAGCTATAAGATCTAATAAGGTCATATTAAACATATTCTTAAATAAATTTACGACGATATTATAACCTAATTGGATGTATAATTTATCATTTCTAAGAAAATAGAAAACCTGAAAAGTTTGATAAGATCATATATGTATAATTATATTATTACCTTATGAATCTCCAATGAACATAAATCAACTCCATAGTATTTCTAAAGAAAAAAATTAAAATAATTTTTTTATTCCTAGTGAAGTTGAGAATTCTTATACAAGGAATTTTCAAGTAAATAGGGTGAGTAGATTATATTAATAATAACGTGACTCAACTTCAAATCCCATCGATATTATTTTAAGACATGATTCAAGGCATTGCATGTTTATGAAAAATAAGGTGCATTCATAATATTGGGTACATATCATTATATTGTACAAGAATGTTGTATGCCATAGTTGCATACTAATTAATTGACATGAAAATAATTCTAAATGAGTGATGGGAATCATATAGCATTAGAAACATTATGTCCAATATCCCTACTAATACATTTGTCATAATCATAAATTCAAAGTCTGTGATTTGTTGATCCTATTATTATGAAGAGGGCCAAAGGATGAATGAGACTACAAAAATGATATTATCATTGTATGTGATCCAAATAATACTATTTAAGTCATAAATATTGCATCCTTTTAAGATTTGGTGATCTAATATATTTTATTTATTTTAACAAAAATCTATATTTGGATATTGATTCCATGACTTAAGAGATGAAGTCTCTGCTACTAATATTTTGATGGCGATATACTAACATTAACATACTTCATATAGATGAAAGTTATGTTACACTATAATTTCAATGTGTAAGGGATTATTTCAAACCATGTGGGGCATAGATCTAGTTGATGGTTGTTCATATACCTAAGATGCTACTATAGACCATGTTGTGTCTACGTAAGATAGTATACAATATCAAGGCCTATATAGAAATTTATCTCTATGGTAATTTGTGAAATTGTATAAAGCATTATATTTGTTGTAGATTAAATTACCTTCAAAAATTTAAAAATTTCCAAGGTTAATATATATACCACAATTAACTAAATTATCTACTACTTGGTTTTTGTCTCCCTATATATGCTCACATTTCTAAGACACTACCTTCAACAATAATTGATGAACATAAATAATAATAGTATTATTTTTTAATATTCATTCCATGTTTATTGATAGTAGTTATAATAATTTATGAATCCCCATTAATTAAAATATTTTTCAATTATAATTTTGATTCCCATAATAATTCCACTATACTTAGCATAATTGTTATAAATAGTTGAGGTTACAAGTGCTTACTTTGAAAAACACCACGTCCAACTATTTTTCTATATTTAATTTGAAAGTACCATCAAAATTAATTTTGATAAACCTAATTCATGGGCACTTTTAACTCATAATGGATCAAACATGATTCTTTATTGGCATAAACAAACCTTCCACATACATTCAAATATTGTAAGTATGATGCTAACATATATTTTTCATATTTGATGATCCTTATGATGAGTAACATGTTTTTAAACATTCCACATGAGGTAATAATATAGTTCTAAAAGTGCACATAGTTTTAAAATTTATTTTCAAAAAATCTATTACTCTTTTCAAGGCATAAATTCTAAAATATATTAATAGGCCAAATCCTTTATAAAATGTATAATGATTTAGATTTAGATTTAAAAAAATTAGTTTAATATTTTATTAACTCTTTGAATGTTAATGGAGCTACTCAATAAATTCTCATATTATTGTAAAAGCACCCCCAAATGAGTTGTACAAAGTAGGGATTGCTCATACTTCCTTAAGGCCCAATGTCAACATTACTCCAAGGTATAGACCTTGGGACTTATCTATATTCCTCCCCATATAGGTTGGTTCTAGCTCTAAATCCATTTCTAAGACTATGCTAGTGCCAAAATTCCACTTTGATGTTAAAATTACACCAGTACCAACCACCTTTAATGTCATAACTACCTTGGCACCAAAATTTTGATACCAAATTATTAGTACCCATGTAGAAATAATATAATTAATTTTATACTTGTGTAAGTAAAATAGATGATCAACAACGCTATAGCATATTACCATAAAAATACCCTTGTAATCATTTTAAAATATTTCATCCATTTGTGTTTTTCATGAAGTTGCACTAGTCTAGGGTACAAGAAATAAATTCTTGGTTATTTTTTGATACCACAAAGATATACTATAATTTGAAGTGTTTCAACTTCTATTTTCTTTATCATACTGTATATTATTGGTATAAGTGTAGCTTAGAACTTCCTCTTTGCCCTCTTCTTCTTTTTCTTCTTATAAACCAAGAAACCAAGCACCCAAGACTTATTGTTTCCTTATATTTTATTTATTCTTCTTATATTACACCTCTATAGAATATAACACCCCATATCTTAAACACAAATTATATTTAGCTTGTGTAATATCATCTCATGATTAATATAAGAGTTTTACAGAGAATTGAATAAAGTGTCAAAGAAAGATTATTTTCCTTTACCTTTTATTGATCAATTTCTTAATACTTGGCTGGAAAGTATAGACACCTAAAACACGTCATGTCGAGGGTGAATACTCATATGGACATGCTACAAGACCATATGGAATATCTTGGATAGACTCCAAGATAGAGCAATGGTTCTAACCACTCAATTTGGGCTCCTTGGTCTAATCATTCTGAACCATAGCCCAGACCTACGGTTTACAACTGAGCCATGACTGACACCTATGGTTTGTAGTCTAGACCGTAGCTATGACCTGCGGTATTAACTGAAGTTCAATTGACATTCAATCTGAGCCAAATCAGTTGGAAAGACCATTGGATATAGAATAAGGTTGTTAATGTATGGAATATTCTAGAGGCTTCCTTTCCAACTATCCTAACCACCTCTTCTTGATCTTGGATTCTCTAGGAATCCACCCCCAGTCCTAGAGCATCCTATAAATACCCCCTCCAAATGGGGAGAAGATATATATTATTTTTATAGTGAAGCACTAATAAATTATCAAGTGAGTGTGAATTGATCAAGCAAGAAGCGAAACCCTGTCAGATTGCATATTGAATTCATGCATTCAAAGGCTAATTTGCTATTCATTCAACGATCAGTTTGCAATGGAAGTTCTAGGAGCCTATGAGGATCAAGAAACACAAATCCAGGTAAATGAAGGCCCATCATAGTGATTCAACCACTAAACCTATCAAAAGGACACCGAAGGAAACCCTTGAATATCATTTGGACAAGGAGGTCAAGCCCACTACCCTTGGAATTGAGGGTAAGCCTATCAAAGTGCTAACTATGGCTGTCAATCACGGTTTACAATGTATACTATGCAACAAAAATATGATTTGCAGTAGAGAGAATAGTTTCAAAGGAGAACCAACCATCAAGTTCCTTCCCCATCATGAAGAAGAGGGCATCTCCACCCTAGAGCAGTTCATGCCATTTTGAAAGGCATTTGGAAATCACACCTACCCTTAAGAGGGAAAACAATTGTGCACTCCTATTGTAATATTGTATCAAAATGAATATCCCTAAGAGGTATGTACTTGTAATTGGATTTTTACTTTGAATACAATGGAATAAAGCATTTTTCTTATTGTTTCATTTGTTGTCAATTTCATTTTCTTGTATGCACACTATATCTTTATCATATATCACAATAGGATACAACATCAAGTGTGACCCTTTCTGGTGGTTACTAATGAGAACAGTGTTGCCCCAATGGACATCTGAATACTAGTCTTGTAAGCCCGTAGCGTAAGGGGTAGCTAGATGTGCCAATATTTGTGGTTTTCTTGTACCATATTTTTCAATATGGCCACCACTATCTTATTTGAAGCTTCAGCCTACCTGTTTGCTTGTGGATAGTATGGAGTCATAAAATTGTGTTTGATTCTATATTTAGATGTCAAATATCTCACAATTTTGTTCTTGAAAGACATTCCATTATTCGATATTATTTTGGATGGAATCCCAAAATGACTTATGATATACTCCAGTATAAAATTTTCTATATGAGCTCCATTTGTCGTTGTTAAGGGTATTGCTTCCACCCACTTTGTAAAATACTCAGTATCTGTGATTATGAATGTATACCAGCCCGATGATGGAGGAGAGATCTTGCCTATAAGATCTAATACCCACTGAGAAAATGGCCAAACATCTTGGATGGGTTGTAAGTCCTGTGATGGCAAGTGCATAAGATTAGTGTGATGTTGATATTTAATGCATTTATTGATATACGCATTGCACTCCTTCTCTGTAGTGGGCCAATAATAACCCATTTGAAGGATGTACTTGACGATGGCCATGCCACTAAAATGGCCACTTCACGTACCATCATGGGATTGCAAAATTACCTATGATGCCTCTTGGGGCTCTAAGAAATAAAGGAAAACTCCATCATAGCTTCTTCAGTACAATATGTCTCTTATTAAGACATATATGACCATTTTCTATTTAAATGTGCACTTCATGGCATGTGGTGATCCCTCTAGGATTATACTAAGCTTTAGGAAGTCTTTAATTTGTGACATCCAATTTTGATAAATTTCATCTTTGACTGCCAAGATGACTTGCTCCCCCTACGCATTTACTTATTCAAATGTAGACTCAAAAACAACCCTATGGTGAATGGTAGCACCACTCCCCATGGGACTCTGAGAGGTTAGTGAGCCCTAGGGTGCCTTCTTAAGAAAGTCTTCATCTCTATATAACCATTCATATTGTGGTTCTATAATGATCATGTTGACTGATTCTCTGTTATCATAGGTTACACGCTCTATTGCTGGATACGAGAGCGTCTTGACATGGATGGTAATGAAATCAGTAGATGGATTCTGAGGGATTAAATATCCCAAAGAATCCATGGTATCTGTAAACCTATTTGATGATCGAGGGATTGCCTCAATGTCATACCATTCCAATTTGGCCAAATATGTGTCAACTAGATCTTTATAGGCTTTCATTACGGGACACCGACACTGAAAAATCCCCTTGACTTGATTTACTATACGCAAGGAATTGCCAAAGATGTTCAATCTCTTAATATTCATAGTGACAGTTGTGTGGAGGCCTAGTAGTAGGTCTTTGTACTCAACATTATTGTTGGTGTACGAAAAATTCAACTTGAATGACAAGGGTATTAGAGCTCCTTATGTTGTGAATAACACTATTATGAAACCACCCCCTTGTTCACACTTCAAATCGTCAAATAATAGAGTCATGTCAGCATTGTTCTCAAGCTCTTCGAGTTTGGGAGCTTCAAATATGACAAAGACTGCATCATTTGGAAGCTCAATTATTAGAGGCCTACTGTTTGACAGTGGCACCTCAGCTAATTAATCTGTTATGACCTATCCCTTAATGAACTTCTAGCTTATGAATTCTAGATCGAATTCCATCAAAACATGATCCACTTCATAGTACATGTATTGTGATAAGTCTTACTCATCATGTACTACAAAGGATTCTTTTTGGATATAACATACATCGTATGAATTAACATATAATGTCACAATTTATTTGTAGTGAACACTACTGCTAAACATAATTTTTCCACATATGCATACCCTATCTCATAGCTCACCAAAGTTTGACTAATGTAATATACGGCCTATTATTTGCCTTGCACATTCTTTTGGGCCAACATGGTTCCCAGTGCAAAGTTAGTTGTCGATATATATAGTATAAAAGGCACCTCTGGCCTTGGAGGAGCTAGCACTGGTGTCATCACCAGGTATTACTTTATCTCAATAAAGGCTACCTTGCAGTCTTCGTCCCATTTGAATGGGACCCCCTTATGTAGCAGTCGATTCATGGGTCGATATTTATATGATAGTTGGACGATAATTCATTTTATTGAAGCTACCTTATCCTGAAGGATCCTTAATTCCTTAATATTTGTGCGATTACGCATTTCCAAAATGGACTTGACTTTCACTAGGTCTACTTCGATGCCTCTCTTGGAGACGATGAACCCTAATAATTTTCTATAAGTTATGCAAAATACACACTTCTTAGGATTCAACCTAACATTGTGTTCTATCAGGAGATCAAAGACTTTTCTTAAGACCTCGGCATGCTCTTCTCATAGCAATGACTTGGCTAACAAGTCATCGATATAATCTTTAATAATTTTGTGCATATAGTCATGAAAAATGTATGTCATGACCTGCTGATATGTGGCACCAACATTTTTGAGGCCAAATGACATAACTTTATAGCAAAATGTTCCCCATGGTGTTATAAACATGGTTTTGTGTTAGTCTTTGGGTTTAATCTAAATTTAATTGTAACCAAAAAAATCATCCATTAAGGAGAGCATTTCATGACCTATAGTTGCATCTACAAGAGCATCAATATTTGGCAACAAAAATGAATCTTTGGGTGTTGCCTTATTTAGGTCTCTAAAATTTGTGCAAATATAGATTCTTCCATAATGTTTCCCCATAGATACCATATTGGACACCCATTCTGGATAATCGATGGAAATCACAAATTCCACATCCAACAGCTTTTGTAGCTCATATTTCACCATTAAGGCTACTGTTGGGTGTATTTTCCTAATATTTTTCTTGATCGGTTTCTTCATCAAATATAGCAAAAGGTTATGAGTAACCAATTTTTGGTCTAGAATGGCATATCCTTATACAACAAATCAAACAAATTTGGTCTCTCTTTCAGTAGAGGTATGAGTGTGGCCCACTCATCTAGAGTGAGACTCTCTCTAAATTTAACCTTCTTTGCACTAGTAGTATCATCACTGATATCTACCTCAAAGGTTTACTCTACCAATATATGTGATCCCTCCTCAAGCTAGTGAGGTGTAGGAATCAAATGAATTGCATGATTCGGGTTGAGTGGTTCCATGTTGAAAGAATTATCAACATGATAAACATCATATGCACAGCCTGGTGCAAAATAGAAAGATTACAACATTTCTTCATTGGGGAAGAAATCCTCAGACTCAATGGGTGAATCAGCACGATCCTATTCGATAGCATATTTGTTAAGATTCAATGGTTTAGACAGATCTATTGGATTGCAGAGTGGAGTGGTCAAATAAATGGATACCATGTTTATGGAATGGAATTTTTCTCCAGGGCCACATAGACTGACCTATACAAAATCTGCATAGTCCTCATACCCACGATCTAGCTCTAATGGCATAGACACAAAAGGGTCTTCCTTGTGAGGACTATGAATAACTAGATCCTCCCTATGCACTGAATGCAAAATAGGATCATTTAGATCATGGAGCTACATGTAGGTCAATGGAAGGGGATTAACCAACTGATGGATTTGATCCAAGTTTAACTGTCTTGCTCTTAGACGTAGACCAACATGTAGCTGCCTATAAACCTCATCGATGTTAATGGGCTGATGATGATGATGCAAATGAGGACCAAGGTAGGCCCTCTCTATCTCATTTTCTTCATCGCTATCATAATAGAATCATTAATTTGCCCCCACTCGTGGAGGACACTCCTCTAAATGAGGCCCTGTGAACCTCACTTCTTGCATGTTGTCGTTGATATCCATAAAAACCAAATAATTATACCTCATGTATGATGCTACTGAGAAAATTGGCTTGGTTTCTTACCCTAAATGATCAACATTTTGAAGGTTCTCTTTGGTATCCTATATCGATTCCATAGGCAATAGATGATGTGCATACAAAGGACTTACATAATTACCTTTGACTTCATCCCCAGATCCATCATCGTTTGAGGAATCCTCATTTGCATCATAGTCTGGTTCACTCATATCGGAGGTGGAATCTGCTCCATCTTCATTACAAATATCTCCTAACTCAATATCACTTGCAACAATGGGGTTGTGCCCTTGCATGTTTATGTTGTCGATTAGATCATAAGTTTGGTGTCCCAGTTGATCTTTGGGGTTCATTTATGCCTTAGTATGCTCAAGGAGCCCTTCACGATGATATTCAAGTGGCTTAATGGTGATGATTGATATCATATGGGGATTCCTCCAGAATTTAGAAGGATACAATAGATGATATGGATTAAAATCCACATCGTCTGCCATGCTGAGGTATAGAAGATCTAGGGATGTTGTAAGCAAATTATCCTGCCCACGTATTTGTAACCCTAGACCAAATATATCAGTGACTAACTGATAATGAGGTTCCAACGAAGTCCTTTGTCCTTGTTCAAAGAGACCAAGGTCGTATCCATGCCAGTGATATAACTCAAAAATACACATGGCATACTCTAGATTAGACAAATAACAAACATTTACCACAAAAGGTTCCTTGTCATCTTCATCCATGGGCTCTCACATTGGAAGTTGATCTAGCCCTACATAGATGTGGTTAGTCTTGTTAGGTAGCTCTCCTAATGGAACCACTGATCCAATTGGATAATGATGAGCAGATGGTCTGCCCATCTCTTGCATAATCTTCAGAATTGGTTTGAAGCTCACATTTTGCACAAGGTACTTGCCTGATCCGGTATTAGCAAGATGTACCATCACCCATGGTGCGGATGACCTTGCTAAAGATGCAGGTAAGGCAAGTTGAGGTGCATCCTTATATTTTTCTTGGGGTTCCTCAACTTCCATGGGAATGGGAACATCCTTGGTGTCTGGATCGAGCTCACACTCTTTCTCTTTCTCACCCATCTTCGCCTTCAATTTCCTGTCATCCCAACACATGACTGATACCAAAATTTTCAAGGAAGTGGTAGTGGTATGCTTTGATATGTATGACACATATGGCATTGGTTGAGCCTTCATTGATGGTTTACCTCTTGGTTTCCTTATTTGTGATGATGACCGAATATCTAGGTGCATTTATGGGAGTATGAAACCCCCAGGTAAACCTCCTAGGTTCACAAACTAAATTGCTCCTCATCTGATGCTACTACATGAACCAGTCCCTCATGAATATATTTCATGTATTGATGTAGTATCGAGGGGACAGAATGTATTTCATGAATCCATGGTCTATCGAGTAAAATGTTGTACTGCATGGCCTCTTCTATCACATGGCATATTACTAAAATGGTCTTTAGACCTACCTATACGGGTAGGATAATTGTGCTGGCAGTCGAACATAGTGCATTGTTAAATTCTCTCAATGTAAATGTAGTTGTCACAATGTGTGATTTAGGTAGCTTCAAATTACTCAGTGCCTTGGTCATTATTATGTTGATCAATGAGCCAGTATCGATCAAGACCCTTTTTAATGGTATGTGATTCACACACATGATTATGTGTAATGGAAGGTCATTCATAGTTGTAGAAATTTTCCTTATCTCATGATCGTAAAATTGGATCATCGATTCCTGAAATTGTTGTACATGTCCCACAAAATTTGTAAATGCCTATGCATCCTTGGCCTATACTTTAATGGACCTCAAAATTTCCATAAGAGTCTCCATGCACCTCGAGGACTACTAAATTAATTCATATATTGAAAACTTCACAGGAGTTATCTACAGGTTTTCGACCACTGATGCGTAGTCGTTATACCATCATTAATTCTCAATGAATCTGTCAATCCAGGGCAGTGTACAAGGCTATCTATGGAAGAAGAAGTGAAACAGCTATAACTTAGGTCAATCTAGAGCAACAGGTCTTATTGGTGGAACCGGTTGTGTGGGGGGTTTTGGAACATTCCTATCTCTAAATTGCATGAATTAAATCTTAATCTAAGTTGCAGTATTGGAAACTAATCATTAACTACAGAAATGAAGTCCTAATTACAATTGCAGAATGAGACCTAATTATATTGCAGAAATAACAGTTGCAGAATTGAAAGTCTGATCCTAATTGCAGAAAGGAAATCTAATTACTTTTGCAGCAATGAAAGTCTAATCTTAACATGGAAATGAAAACTGTCAAGGTTCTGTAATAGAAGGTTGTCAATCTTCTATGCAGGATTTGACAGCAAAACATAAAATGCAGGAAATTACAGAAAAATAGCAAATTCTGGAAATAACAGTCTGAAATAAAATGGAAGCTTTGCTGAAAGTAAATATTACAGCTAAAACACTAAGCACAAGATTAATCTAAGCATAAATAAACTAAGACTGCAAATATTGTCAACTGTTTACAAGCAATTGAAATAACAAGTTCTACAACTCATTCTGCTGTAGCAAAATCAGAATAAAACCTGCTGTTAGTCCTCCTCCTAGGTCTGGAAGTGGCCAGCCTCCTTGTCCAGAAGAAGGTATAAGTCTCTCTCTTTCTCTAAATCTTAGTCACACTCATTTACAAGCAATATGAAATAGAACTGGTGCACTTTATTGATTAAAAGACATGATTACAATAATTCTGCTGAAAAACTGTTACAGGACTGTAACAGTCAATTTCTATCTATTTTCTGCTTCTTCCTCTACTTCCTGCTGCTACTACTTCTACCTCTCTCTACTACTACTAGGCTCAACCTGAATGGGAGCAATATTTATAGATGTCCTAAGGTCTGATTACAAACAAAGAATATCTCAAAAGATCTAATCCTACAATGCTGCAACAAATTCTGGTTTTATCCTAGAAGAAGATTAAAACTTGATCTTTCCCTTAATGATGGCTTTGGTCAGCAATGACGGCAAAGACAGATGGAAGATCTTTTCCTTTACTTTTTCCAACCTTTATTTCCCTTTTTTGGCTTCAAAAATCGGTCAACAAGTCAAAAAACACACTCTGTTTTCATTCCGAAGATAAGTGGCTTCATTCCGAAGACAATGCAATTCTCATTTCGAAGATCGCTCATTCCGAAGATACTGCAGTCTCATTCCAAAGATCACTCATTCCGAAGATACTGCATTCTTCATTCCGAAGATCCGCTCATTTCGAAGATACTGCATTCTTCATTCCGAAGATCCGCTCATTCCGAAGACGTCGTGTTCTCTCATTTCGAAGATATCTGTTCATTTCGAAGATACTTCGTAATGAACAAATGTATGCTTTTCCAGTGATTTCTTCTGCATCTCTCAGGTGGGTTATCTCCTAAGATCAAATTCCAATGGTCTTCATCCCTTTCCTCATGTGAATTCCATGCCTTGCTATTTATGGACAACTGGCTGGAATTTACATGGGAAAGACCAGTTTTTGTTGCACAACAACAGTTTGCTTGCACTATTGCCAGATTTAGGTGAAATAAATGCTTGAGACAAATCAAAACATGATTAGTGAAATGCTGCTATTATTCTAAGCATATCCCATTTTAGCAAATCATAGCAAAAAGAACACAAAACTATGCAAAAAGTTGTAAAATCAGCATATAATATTTCAAATACATTGATCATGCAAAATGGTTAATATACAAGCATATTGAATCAACTTAACTAACATATCGGATAAAACATAAGAGTTTATAGGCAATTTTAGTGTTCAAAACATGTTATGATTGAGGCATTTCTAGGCCTCATCATTTTCCCCCCAACTTATATTAATGCATGCCCTCATGCATTCTGTTGGGCTATGGAATCACATATGTCCATGTTTAGATTCCATGACCTGTAGAATAATTTCTTGCCTATGTAATACCCCCTATTTTCTTGAATGTTTCTGAGCCAATCTTCAAATTGTTCATCAGGCTGGGCATCTTCCTCAAAGTAGAATGGAACTGGAGTAATGATGGTCGGAGGCCTGAACCTGAGACCTATCCAGTTATGTTGCATGATCTGAATCAGCTGGATTACACCTTCTGCTCTTCTTCTGGACCATTCTAAGTTGATGGGGGAGATAGGTTCTCTTTTCCTCAAAGACATGGAAAGTTCAGCCCATCTGTCTCTGCATACTGATAATGCTGGGAAGAAATTGTGATCACAGAAATTGTTAAATCTGGCCACATAGTCCCTTAAGTTGTTCAAGTACATTCTCTTTATATCATCCCTGTTCATCATTGAGAAGTGTTGCCTGGTGATAACTAGGTGATTTGGCTGGATTGCTCTGACTAACAACTCAGCCCTTGTTTCAATCACTTTATTCTCGCTTTTTCTCTTGATCCCAGTAAAGCTGATTCTGCAAAGTAGACATAAATGCTCTCAACTGAACATCTCCAATGTAGATTTGAGGATGAGAGTCAACTTCCTCTGGAATGAAGAAACTGTGTAAAAACAGTTCACACAGGAGATTTTTCTGCTCAAAAGGACTGTCAAAATATGCCTCCAAAAAATCTGCAATAGTGTCCAATTTATATGGGAGGTTTGAAGTAATCCTCATGACCTGCCATCTGAGGTATTTTTCCTTCAAAATAAGGTTGTAAAATCTGGTTGGTCGTCTAAATTGGACTAAAAATTCAGCAATTTGGCATAAGTCAGACACCTTTTCTTTCAATGCCTGAATTTTTGTGTCCTTGGCTTCTAGCTGTTTTGCTTCCAATTTGAACTTTTTAGTTTTAGTGGCAAGCTGCTCATATCTAATCATCCAGCTAGCTATGTCTGCATTGTACTGCTCTAGAGACACAGTATTAGGTGGTCTTACTACAGGGGGGATCCTAGGCAGCAAATTTATCTGAACTCCTTTTTCTGCCACTTCTACTGGCTGTTCATCTGTCAATAACTCTACTTGCACCCCCTTATTTGCTATTTCTATGGGGTTGTCATCAGATAGTATTTCTACTTGTACCCCCTTATCTGCTGTTTCTACTGAAAGTGTAACAAGTTGAAATGCAGGGACCTCAATAGGAGTACTTACTTGAACATTTTCTTGCTACTGGGACTGTTCCTGTGTTGGTGGCTCATCTTCAACATCCTCTGCTATGCTCTTTATCATTTCTGAAGCATCTTCAGAACAAGAAGGCAATGCTTCAGAATAAGATGGTGCTGCTTCAGAATGAACAGGCACTTCTTCAGAATGAAGGAGTGCTATTTCAGGATGAACTCCTATGTCTGCCTCAACAGAGTCATCTGCCCTTGATAGACCCAGAAGCAATTGAGCCAAATTGTCTTCATCATTGGATATAGCTGGCTGTTTTTCAGATTGTGACAACAGTTTTCTCAATTCTGCCACTTCCTACTGAAGCTCTGCAATTTTTCTTTCTTGCATCTCAATGATGCTTTCTTTCTCTGAAATCCATCTGGTCTATGTTTTGACAACACTCCTTGCTGCCCTCAACTGCTCTGTGATGTCTTCCACTTCTGTTTCTGCTTCAGAAGCTGATGCAGACAAATCAACTGTAGTTGGCTGCTCAACTAATAATTCCTCTTCTGCAACAATTTGTTCTTGTTCAGGAGGCTCTATAAAACTGTCTATGAGGGTATCTACCATATCTGTAGCCTGTTGAACTGTAGCTTCCTCCAAACCATCCTGCTCAGTTTTTGCCTCAGCTATCTGTTCAAGGAATTCTGGAAAGTTTTCAGAGGCTGGTTGTATCTCTGTGACATCTGGGCTGCTTGGTCTATCTTCTTCCTCCATAACCTGTTCTGCTGTTTCTTTCAAATGGATTCTTGTAGACCTCCTAGTTCCAGATGCAAACTTCTTCTTTTTGCTCTATTTTCTAGTGACAGCAGGGGTCATGGGGTCAGTTTCAGATGCCTCTGTTTCTCTTGTTGTTTCTGCCTCTGTTTGGTTAAGTGCTTCACTTCTCTGTTCTGTCAAATTAGTGGTCACTCCAGAAAAATGAACTTTCTTTTGTTTCTCTGCTCTGCTGCTAGTTCCAGATCCTCTTCTCTTTTGTTTCTTGGCTCATGAAGTTGAGGGTTCAGGAGCAAGGTTTTCTGCTACTGTTGTGGGGTGTAGTTCTGTAACAGCTTTAGGGGCACCTTCTGCAGTTTCTTCTACAACATCTTCTGCAACATTTTCTACAGTAGCTGTTTCCTCTTCTATAGCAACATCAGCAGCATTTGGTTCTTCTTCTTCCTCACTTTCATCCCCAAAAATGACATCATTTAGGGTAGAGTAAAACCTATCAAAACTCCTAGGGTTTCCTCTAAAATGGTGTTGGCAAACTAGTTTGATAAGACCATGGTGGCGAAGACTTCCTTTACCCTCCTGATATCTCTTTGCCATGTTCTTTAATTCTTGATACAGATACAGGGGAAGATTTACCCTAACTTCTGGTTGTTGCCCACCATGTCTGAGATGGTTCAAAATTCGTAGATGATGCCCTGACAACAGCACATACTGCCCTTCATAGGTTAGGAATTTAATTACCCAGGTGGCTACTTCATCCCAGGGTTCCTATAGGCTGGCCCTTTTTAACCCTTTGCATGTGTTGTTATGGGTTAAATACTCTGGTTCTCTATCATTTTCTTCTACAAACTGATTAACTACATTTGCCAATGTGTTCTTGCCAGATCTAGAAATTGAAATCCCTTCTAATGGCAGCTCAGTAATTTGACTTAAAATTTTAGGGCTTACCTCAATAGTCATGCCATTAACATGTGCTCGGTTGTTTCTGAATGTATGGGTGAACATGCCAGCCAAATCTTTAGAAGACCCATTAAATTTATCCAGAAATGGCATAAACCCTCCGTCTTCAAAAATCTGCACAACTGTCAGGTTTTCTCGGAGGTAGGTGGTATCTGCAGGTTCCGTTCTGATCTTTCGCCCCATATTTTTTGTTTAAAAACACTCATTGCTGCTATTTCTCTATTGGATCTCTGGCTATTTTATGTTGCAGATTTGCAGAGTTTTAGTTTGAAACCTTCGTTGCCTTGTTTCTCGTCTTCTTCTTCGGAATGAACCGTAACCTGTGCACTGTACTTCACAAACACGTCTTCGAAAAGAAAGGTGGCACACATTTCTACTATTGCACCGAACACCTGTCCGTCAATGATTGCATGGATGTCCTTGCCATCAGATCCACCTCATTTGGTTTTAATTTTTTTGTTCAGTTCGTAGATTCTCACGTGCATGTTTATTGGCATTAAAAATTGGTGGCATATGGTTGGTCACGTCCTCCGTATTTCCAATGGGTGCAAAAACAAACCATGTGCTGACTGACACGTGTTCCTTCATCGCATGCAACTAAAAGAGTTTGATTTTGTCGTACCTTGTCTTCTTGGATGCCACGTGGAAATGCTCTTTTCGAAGATTATAACTTATTGCGTAGACAAAATTTCATTTCGAAGATTATGACTTCATTCCGAAGACGAGTCTTCATTCCGAAGACAAATCCTCATTTCGAAGATTATAACTTCATTCCGAAGATAGGTCTTCATTTCGAAGACAAATCCTCTTTGCAAAATTTTCATTCCAAAGATTAATCCTCATTTCGAAGATCAATCCTCATTCCGAAGATCAAGTTGTATTGTGAAGGTAAATCGTCATTCCAAAGACAGAACCTCATTTCGAAGATAGATCCTCATTCAAGAATCTTCATTTCCTCATTCTCTTATCTTCACAGATCCTCATTTCGAAGACAGATCTTCATTCCGAAGATGATGCAGCAAGTCGTCATTCCGAAGACCAAGTTTCATTCTGAAGACAAATTGTCATTCCAAGACAAAGTTTCTTTCTCGAAGACAAAGTGCAACATTCATTTTGTTGTCATTCTGAAGACAATTTCAATCCGAAGATAATACAAGCAGGCACTATTTTTGGCATTCTTGTTCTGAAGATTAGGCAGAAATCAATATTTTCATTTTCAAAACATGTTTTAAGTATGCCAACTCTTATGAATACCTTTTATGCTAATGGTTAATTTTCATATACTATACACCAATCATTTTATAATGAAGAAATGTAAGAAATATATACCTGATAAAAATAGTTAATGCCAGTTTTGAAGAATGACTGCCTTTGTTGATATTCTGATGAGATTTTCTGCAACATTTCAAAACAAGTGCACTTGGTGAATTTGTACAATGATGGTTCAGAAATTTCTCAAGGTTATGCATGCCAGAAAACTGGTTTTCATGCACACCAACTCAGTAGTGCCTTAAGAAAAGGTTTTCACTGCTGAGTTATTCATTTTTCTCTCTTTTTTTTCTTGATTTCCCTTTTTTTACCTCTCCTTTTCTCTCTTTTTTCTTTTTTTTCTTGATCCTGACTATGCCCATGAAGGAATTTCATGATTTCCCCTGAAACCATGCCCATGAAGGAATTCATACTCAGAATTTATTCATCTTTTTGTTTTCTATTTTTTTTTTTGATTTTTTTTGTATTTTTTGCTTTTTCTTGAAATCCACTCGATCATGTTGATTGTTTTGAAGTGGAAGAGGGAATCTCTTCCACCTGTTGTGTATCCAAACTATCAAGTTGCTGCAAGAATTCATCTTTAGTCAGAGGTGTATGGTACACCCTGAGGCGATGTCCATTCACTACCAACTTTCTTCGTGACCCATCAATAGGGGATAGACGAGCTGCTCCATTGTCAAATACCTCCTCAATCCAGTAAGGTCCCAACCATCTAGTTCTCAGTTTCCCAGGGAAGTCTTCATATTGAGAATCAAACAGTAAAGCCCAATCTCCTTGTTGAAGTTTCCTCTATTGAATGTGACTGTCATGCCACAGCTTCCTCTACTCCTGAATTACCTCGCTTGGTGCAGAGCATCCAATCTAAGTTCATCCAATGCATTCAACTGCAGAATCCTGTCCTGTCTATGCCTATGACAATTCAATTCCAATTTCCAGTGTTGTGCGCAATGTTAGTAGCTCAAATTCAATAGGTAAGAGAGGCTTTTTACCAAAGACTAGTTCATAAGGTGTGAATCCAGTAGTGGACTTCCAAGTAGTATTGTAGGCCCAAACTGCTTCAGGTAATTTATCTAGCCAATTTCTCCTATGAAAAGCTACTATTTTTGTCAAGATGCGTTCTAGTTCCCTCATTTGTTACTTCAACCTGGCCATTTGCTTGTGGGTGGTAAGGTGATGATTTCCTATGTTTGATTTCATACAATTCTGTAAATGCTTTTATGACTTTGGATGCAAATTGGGGTCCTTGGTCTGTGGTGATAGACCGTGGAGCTCCAAATCTCTAAAAAATCTGAGTATACAAGAAATCAATGACCTTCTCTTCACGAGCATGTTTGAAAGCACGCACCTCTACCCACTTTGTCAGGTAGTCAGTGCATACTAGAATATGCACCTTTCCTTGAGAAGGTGGATCAATAGGTCCTACAAAATCAAGCTCCCCACCTCTCAAATGGTTCTAAAACCATTTGAGGCTGCAGTGGCATCTCATTTGTATGAGTGGGTTTCCCCATTCTTTGGCATGCATCACAATGCCTGATGTACTTTTTCACATCCTTGTGAAGAGATGGCCAATAATATCCTGTCCCTAAGATTTTCCTAACTGTGCTTTTTACAGAATAGTGTCCACCTGAGGGTTCATCATGACAAGCTCTAAGGATATCATACACTTCATCCTTTCGGATGCACCTACGTAACACATGGTCAGGACTGCACTTAAAAAGCATACCCTTAATCCATTCAAAAGAAGAACTTTGTTTGATCAATTGTTTTTTCTGTTTTGAAGTGAAATGTGGAGGAACTTTCCCTGTGACCAAATAATTGGCTATATCTGCAAACCAAGGTGATTGGACTGATATAGCAAATAGTTTTTCATCAGGAAAAGTGTCATCAACTAATTCCCCTTCATCTGTGTTCTGCAACCTGGACAAGAAATCTGCCACAACATTAGCTTTTCCTGGTTTGTTGATTATAGTGATATCAAATTCTTGCAAAGCAACAACAACCAACGAATAATTCTTGCACTTACCATAGGTTTATTCATCAAATACTTAATGGTTGTATGATCTGTGTGAATAAATATTTGATAACCTGTGATATAATGCCTGAATTTGTTGATGGCATAAATTATTGCTAGGAATTCTTTCTCAGTTGTTGTATAATTTTTCTCGGCTCTTGTCAAGTTCTTGCTAATGTTGTAGATGGTATAATGTTCACCATTATCAATTTGTCCTAATGCTGCTCCAATTGTTGTATTGGAGGCATCAGTTTGTATGTGAAATGGTAATGTCCAATTAGGTCCTCCGAGCATAGGTGGAGTTATCAATTTCTCTTTCAGAGCTTCAAATGCTTCCTGACACTTTGCAGTCTAGGAGAATTCAGAATCTTTAGTCAATAGGGCAAACATAGGACTCAGCTATTGTGCTAAAGTTGGGAATAAACCTACGGTAAAAACCAATGTGTCCTAGGAAGCTTCCGACATTAGTCTGAGTTTTAGGAGGAAGGAGATTCTTGATAATTTCCACCTTCTTTGGATCAACTTGGATCCCTTCAGGAGAGATGTGATGACCAAGAACTATCCCTTCCTTCATCATCATGAAGCATTTTTCTGGATTCAAGGATAAGTGGTATGTTTCACAGCGAGTTAAGACTTTGTCAAGATTTTCCAATGTAAAATCAAAAGTTTGTCCACATACTCGTGAAATCATCCATGTATATTTCAACACTTTTGGTGGTCGGATCAGCAAAAATTGCTAGGACTCGCTCGCTGAAAAGTTGTTGGGGCATTACACAAACCAAAAGGTAAAACCCTATAGGCAAATGTTCCCCATGGACATGTAAAAGTTGTCTTCTCTTGATCTTCAAGTGCAATCTGAATTTGATTATATCCACTAAATCCATCAAGAAAACAAAAGTATCTTTTTCCAGCAAGAGTATCTAACACCTGATCTATGAAAGGTAATGGAAAATGGTCTTTGTATGTCACCTTATTCAACTCTCTATAGTCTACACATACTCTCATTTTTCCATTTTTCTTCGAAACTATTACCAATGGAGAAACCCATTGGCTATCAGAAATTGGGTAAATGAATCCTACTTCCAGGAGTTTTTCAATTTCTTCTTTCACAATATCTCTTAAGGCAGGATTCAATCTTCTTTGGGGTTGTCTAACTGGCTTGACTTCTTCAGTATAGATTCTATGGGTACATATATCAGGATGAACTCCTGACATATCTTTGTAGTTCCAAGCAAAAGCATGAACATGCTTCTGCAAGACAACTATCAATTTTTCTTCCTCTTCCCTAGTAAGCTGGCTGTAGATGTTCAAAAATTTGCTTGGCTGGACTTCTATTTGTTTTGTATTTAGAAGGACTGAATTCACTCCTTCATACCTGGTGATTAAGGGATTAAGAGGACATTGTTGAGAGGGGAGAAAAGAAGCAGTTTCTATTTTATTGCTGCTTGAGGGAAGCATATCTTGTATGGAATAGTGAGAAGGAAAAATCAGATGATGGTGCCATCCATGTGGTAGTGAAACAGAGTTTCCCTGTGATAGCACAGATGGTGCATCTTCAGATTTTTGATTCTCCTCATTACTTAACTGTTGGATATTTGTTGCTTCCCCTTCTAAACCTTGTTCATGCAGAACATTCATCAGGATTGTTTCATTTTCTAAATTTTCTGTGTCACTGAGGTCTTCTGTGTGTTCTCTTACTACTAAGGTAGCTAGTGTAGAAATGACCTCTTCTGGTTCTTCCTTCCGAGTCAGAAAACCATAACTGACCTAAAAATTTGCTGGATGGTTTTGCAGGAGGATATAAAGAAATCTGTTTTAGATCAATACCATTTGAAATAGTCATATTTCCAGATCTGCAGTCTATGAAGGCTGCTGCAGTTGCAAGCCAAGGTCTTCCCAAAATAATGGGATATCCATGTGCTGAATTTCTTGGCTGTAAAACCAAAAAATCTGTAGGGAATTCCCAAGAAGAAACTTCTATAGGGACATCTTCAATGATTCCTTCAAGTTTTGCAACTGACCTATCAGCCATTTCTAAAACTGTAAATGTGGGGCTGAGATGTTTGAGCTGTAATTGTTCCATTGTATCCTTGGTCATGACATTTATTGCAGCTCCTAGATCTACTAAGACATTTGATATTGGTACTGAACCTATGGTGACTGTGATAACCGGGCTTCCTAGATCACTATACTTTGGAGGTACTAGTTTTCCAGATAAGAGATCAGCTATCTTCCCTTCAACCTGCACAGTTTTGGGAAATGCCTTCTTTTTTCTTTCTCGCTCTTTTAATGCACAAATTTTGGACTAGTACTATTAATCTCTCGGTATTTCCTTAATAGCTTGCAATAAGGGCAATGATATAGTCAACTTTTTGAGTTCTTTGACCAATTCTGACTCAGAATTTTTTGGTATTGCATTGAATCTTTCAGGATATGGAATTATCCTTGGTAATTGTTCTGCCTGTGATTTTGTCTCTTTCTCTATTGTTGGTTGGATTTTTTCTGGTTCCAATGATTCTTCTGTCTCCATTGTTGGTTGGACTTTCTCTGGTTCTGATGATTCTTGCTCTTCATTTTCTTTGATTTCAATTGAAACTGGTTCAGGTACAATTTTCCCTGAACGAAGTTGGATGTTACTACAATCAAGAACATTAATTTCAACATTTTCTTCAGCTTCAGCCACATAGACAGGAGGTGTCTGTCTCACACTGTTTGGATTAGTGACTGGTTGAGTTGGCAATTGAGGTTGTTTCACTTGTTGTGTTTGCTGTTGTTTTTCTTGAAAATTTTGATTAGGTGCAGGCAACAAATGCTGAGTTTGACCTTGATTCCTTTGCTGCCTTGGATAGGACTGGTATTGTTGATTCCATTGTGGTTGGTTTTGCATCCAATGTGGATTAGTCTGATTTTGATTCCAAGTCTGGATTGTTTTGATTCCAAGATGGGTTGTTTTGATTCCATGAGGGGTTGTTTTGATTCTGATTCCAGTCTGGGTTACTCCAATTTGCTTGTGGCCATTCTTGGGAATTTGTCCATTGAGGATAATTCCAAGGACGTTGGGGTGGTTCTGATTGTCCCCAAGGCATAGTACTAGGATTATGCCCCCAATTTGTAGGAAAACGAGGGGGATTTTGATATTGAGAGAAATTTCCCCCTTGTTTTGGTCCAATATAGTTGAGTTCCTCAATCTGGTTTTCTAACACAGTTTTGAGTTGTGGTAGCAGGTGGCATTGATCAGTTGAATGCCTTTTTGAACAGATACTACAAATGGCTGAGATAGATGTTTTATTCAAAGGACATTCCTGCAAAGCATGTTTATTTCTACATCTTGGGCAATAAATTGCCAAAGGTTCTATGTTTTTTGCTTTTGCAGACATTTCCCCCAAAGTAGTGTTTAGGTGCACTAGAATATCAGTTTTGAAATTTGCAAGTTCCTCTATCAGGTCCTTTACATCAGTGCCATTTGTGCGGCTTTTTCTTCTTCTCTGCTTAGTGCGAGAGTAATTCCTATAGAGATCCATAATTTCCTCATTACTGAGAGTGGTTACATCCCCTTTTCCCATCAAATCCAGAACTTCTCTGGATTCATCTTGCAATCCTCTCAAAAATATGGTTTTACATAATTCTGGTTCTACAAGTCCACATCTCCTTTGAACAAAGGAGAACCTATCAAGATAATCTTCCAATGTCTCATCATCTTCCTGCTTGATTCTGAATAACTCATCTTTTCTATTCCTTACACGGCAATATTCTTGATATTTGTCTAAAAAGACAGTCTCCATTTGATCCCAGGTTCTTATGGAATTAGGCTCTAAGCTCATGAACCAGCGCAATGTTGAATCCTTGAGTGTTGAGGGAAAAACCTTAAGTTTTTTATTGTCATTTATATAATCATAGGTCTGACACACTACCTTGAATTCAAACAAAAATTGATCAGGATCTTCAGATACAACACCTCGAAAGGTTGGAAGTACTGAAGGTGAAATGGTCTTCATGGGAGAGTTTTGTGTTGGATTCAGATGAATAGGATATTCAAATGTTCTGGAAGGTTGGAGTATATCCTGATCATCTCCTTCATTATGAACATAGCCATGTTGGCCATCTATATTGCCTCCTTCTGCCATAGTTTCCTGTTTGTTGGGAGAAGTTAAAGCTTCCCAAATTGTTCTCTCAAGAGGTCCAAGCCTCTCTGTTGATGATGAGTCTGATGAATTGTCTTTCTTAGGATATTCTTGATGATGATAAAATTGGTGATTTTCCTATCTCGGAATGTTCTAGTGATGGTGAGACTGGTGATTTTTCTATTAATATTTCTTGGTAGTTCAAACACAGGTGATTCACCCCTTAGGCGTGAAGATCTCCTTAATGGAACAAGCCAGGGATCCTTTGGGGTAGTTCTACCTTTTTCATCCCTTGACTTATTCATTCATGTTTACTCCTAAATGACATAAATTAAGTCAATAGTTGTTATCTTCCTCAACTGTTGTATTCAGATTTTAACCTGAATTTTCATAGTTTAGTCTGATTACAGCTATTGGACTATTTGTTTTCTTCTGACAACACTATTCCCTAGAAACGGTGCCAAAATGATGCGTAGTCATTATACCATCATTAATTCTCAATGAATCTATCAATCCAGGGCAGTGTACAAGGCTATCTACGAAAGAAGAAGTGAAACAACTATAACTTAGGTCAATCTAGAGCAACAGGTCTTATTGGTGGAACCGGTTGTGTGGGGGGTTTTGGAACATTCCTATCTCTAAATTGCATGAATTAAATCTTAATCTAAGTTGCAGAATTGGAAACTAATCATTAACTACATAAATGAAGTCCTAATTACAATTGCAGAATGAGACCTAATTATATTGCAAAAATAATAGTTGCAGAATTGAAAGTCTGATCCTAATTGCAGAAAGGAAATCTAATTACTTTTGCAGTAATGAAAGTCTAATCTTAACATGGAAATGAAAACTGTCAAGGTTCTGTAATAGAAGGTTGTCAATCTTCTGTGCAGGATTTGACAGCAAAACATAAAATGCAAGAAATTACAGAAAAATAGTAAATTCTAGAAATAACAGTCTGAAATAAAATGGAAGCTTTGCTGAAAGTAAATATTACAGCTAAAACACTAAGCACAAGATTAATCTAAGCATAAATAAACTAAGACTGCAAATATTGTCAGCTGTTTACAAGCAATTGAAATAACAAGTTCTACAACTCATTCTGCTACAGCAAAATCAGAATAAAACCTGTTGTTAGTCCTCCTCCTAGGTCTGGAAGTGGCCAGCCTCCTTGTCCAGAAGAAGGTATAAGTCTCTCTCTTTCTCTAAATCTTAGTCACACTCATTTACAAGCAATATGAAATAGAACTGGTGCACTTTATTGATTAAAAGACATGATTACAATAATTCTACTGAAAAACTATTACAGGACTGTAACAGTCAATTTCTATCTATTCTCTATTTTCTGCTTCTTCCTTACTTTCTACTTCCTGCTGCTACTATTTCTACCTCTCTCTACTACTACTAGGCTCAACCTGAATGGGAGCAATATTTATAGATGTCCTAAGGTCTGATTACAAACAAAGAATATCTCAAAAGATCTAATCCTACAATGCTGCAACAAATTCTGGTTTTATCCTAGAAGAAGATTAAAACTTGATCTTTCCCTTAATGATGGCTTTGGTCGGCAATGACGGCAAAGACAGATGGAAGATCTTTTCCTTTACTTTTTCCAACCTTTATTTCCCTTTTTTGGCTTCAAAAATCGGTCAACAAGTCAAAAAACACACTCTGTTTTCATTCCGAAGATAAGTGGCTTCATTCCGAAGACAATGCAATTCTCATTCCGAAGATCGCTCATTTCGAAGATACTGCAGTCTCATTCCGAAGATCGCTCATTCCGAAGATACTGCATTCTTCATTCCGAAGATCCGCTCATTCCGAAGATACTGCATTCTTCATTCCGAAGATCCGCTCATTTCGAAGACGTTGTGTTCTCTCATTTCGAAGATATCTGTTCATTCCGAAGATACTTCGTAATGAACAAATGTATGCTTTTCCAGTGATTTCTTCTGCATCTCTCAGGTGGGTTATCTCCTAAGATCAAATTCCAATGGTCTTCATCCCTTTCCTCATGTGAATTCCATGCCTTGCTATTTATGGACAAATGGCTAGAATTTACATGGGAAAGACCAGTTTTTGCTGCACAACAACAGTTTGCTTGCACTGTTGCCGATTTAGGTGAAATAAATGCTTGAGACAAATCAAAACATGATTAGTGAAATGCTGCTATTATTCTAAGCATATCCCATTTTAGCAAATCATAGCAAAAAGAACACAAAACTATGCAAAAAAACTGTAAAATCAGCATATAATATTTCAAATACATTGATCATGCAAAATGGTTAATATACAACATATTGAATCAACTTAACTAACATATCAGATAAAACATAAGAGTTTATAGGCAATTTTAGTGTTCAAAACATGTTATGATTGAGGCATTTCCAGGCCTCATCAACCACCTTGCTCCTTAGGGTCACCACCAGTCTAGTTGGTGGGCCTGGAATATTCTATGTCAATTGCTGATTTTGCGTGGCTTGTATTTGAATGAGAGCAAGAGGTTGATTTTGTTGTTTGTATCTCCCATGCCTAGTGATAATATTGACCATGCCTACTAACCCCTAGGTAGGTGTTTCGACTCGTACCTGGTTAACTTGACCAACATTGTTCTGAGGTACCTTATGATTCGGTAAGAGGTTTCTATAAATCCCCATATTTTGATTGTTAGGTTCCTGCGGGTTGTGAGGCACTACAAGCTCATCCCTGTCGATCATATTTTGTACTAGGTGTTTGAAATACCAACACACCTTGATTTCATGACCTTTCATTCTATGAAAGAAATAAAATAGATCATCTTTGAACCCCTTTGGTTTGGGTTGATTGGGATCTATCATCATGACTTCAAGAAATCTGATTGCCTTGGCCTCGCATAACTGATGGAAAATCATCATCAGCAATTTTTTCAATGGTGTGAACTAGTGATGCAGACATTGGTCTTTTTTCTTTCCCTTGTAAATGTTATTGCACTTGCCATATTACATAGGGGGAGATTGAGCCTGATATTTCTATTTCTATTGCCCCTTGTCCTCCTATTGGAGATTCAATACAACTTGATTTACATGGGCTTGCTTACCCTATTGTTTTGTGGTACTCTTATTTTATCCATCTCTCCTATTTTTGAGCTTCAAGTTGCCTTCCTACAACTTGATATCCTCAATCACCTTGGCTTACACCAAAGCCTCTTCGAATTTAGGATACTGTTGTGGCTGCAGTAGTAACAAGATGTGCTTGGCAACTCTTCATGAACACTAAGGTTAACTTTGTGGCATGAATAGGGAATGACAAATTCACCATAAATATCCTCCATATCTTTCCATATTGTTCTATCAGCTCTTCGTTGCGTTGAGCTAACATAGCCAGATCAAAAAATATTGGCCTATTTCTTGATGCCAAAGGAATAGCGTTCAAGAAAAGAATCAGCTAA
The DNA here is from genome assembly GCA_028583015.1 of Wollemia nobilis. Taxonomy (NCBI): domain Eukaryota; kingdom Viridiplantae; phylum Streptophyta; class Pinopsida; order Araucariales; family Araucariaceae; genus Wollemia; species Wollemia nobilis. Next base: position 6,227,677 of record JAQPPZ010002530.1, read on the forward strand.
TTACTCTAAACTCATTATGTTGTGTTTCTTTAGCTGATTAAACCACTCTTGGGCTGAACCTAAAAGTGTCATCATGAACGTACACAACAATAGTGCGTAGTTGCTTGATATTTGAAAATAAGCATCCAAAAAGTTCGTTACATGTTCCTATGCATCTTCATTACCCTTGAACTTGTCTAACATGGGTATATCAAAATGCTCAGGGTAAGCCAGAGTAGGCATTGAAGGATCCAAAGGCTCGTTATATATTTTCCTCAATGTCATCTTTCGAATAACCACACTAAGTCCTTATAGGCCTCTAAAGACAGAAAGTCCTCATCCCTAAGTTGACATGTAGGTGGCTTAGGATTTATTATTTTCCTTGTATGAGATGGAGGTAATTTCTCTTCCTCCTCTTTAGCTTGAGAGCTCTCAGGATATTCTTACTCGTATCCATATCCCACTAATTTTTCATGATGCCTCTACCTTTGATTATTGAGTAGTGGTAGTCGATCCCTCTGTTCGGAACTAGCATGATTATGAGCATCTCTATGGTCTTGATGAATATCGGCTTGTGAGAAAGTCTTCCTATGCGTATGCTCTCAAAGCTCATCTTGAGGATATTGGCCAGCCCTAGCTAATCGATCCTCCTGCTCCACATGTTCCTTTTAGGCAAGGACACACTCTTTGCGCATGTGCTGCTCATATAATCTCTATCTTAAGAGCCTCTGTGCTTGAATATTTTCATCTTCAATATGATGCCTCTCTAAGCAAGTGTCCTCCAATTGATCTTGTAGGAGTTGGCATTTCTACTCTGATGCCAGTTGATATGATCTATCGATCTAGTCGGTCATGGGAGACCTTTGATATCCTTTCTCTCTATGAGCGACCTTGTGGGTTATGTACCCATAATATTGATGTTTTGTGCCTTTGCCTCTATTTGTGAAGATGGCATTGGCCTCCTACTATGTCCTATATTGTGACCCACCATGCATAAAGATCAAGTGTGTGATATGAAGGTGCTTATAATCCTCCCCATGTTCTCTAGTAGTGCAGATGACACTCACACTATGCTCGCTTAGGGCTCGAGTGGTTGGAGTAGAATGCTTGTAGGCTAGCTACTCTAGAACACTACGTAGACCCTCTAGCCACCTAGACTGCCATCGTTCATGCAACGGTGTACCATTATCTCCCACATTTGATATATCAATAGTGATCTTGCATGGTGGACTACACATGGAAGTATGGTTAGTTCTATGCTCAGTAGTGAGCCTATCTGCCTGCCCTTGAAGAGTGGGTCTCTAGTCCTTCTATATTCAGAAGGTGGAACCATAGATCCTCCAGTGGACTTAGTACGTAGGGATACCAATCTAGTCCCCTACATAATAAACTCTTCGATCGATCTCGTGGATGTGCATGCATTATGGTTTTGATAATCACTCTCAAGTGGAACACCCTCATGCAGGAATGTTTTATGTTCTACTTTGTGCCTAGAGGAGTGTACTGAAGCTCCTCTATTTGGGGTTTACTTTGTTGGCTCCCCTCATGTCGAGTTATCTCCTCGAATGCTTACCGAATGACATTTGGTTCGCTCATGTGGTTGAGGATTCGACATGTATTATTGTGAATTGGTTAGGGGTTGGTCATCGATGTTGGATTTGGACCTTTTTCGACCACCCCATGTATCCATAATTATGTACCTATAGTCTAAATGTATTATTATTAAGAAAACAAGGTATACAATAATTATTATCTCATTTTAAGTTTTAAAAGTGAGTCCTAAACTATTTGATGTGTTTTTAATATTTATTGTATCAGTGTAGAAACTCTTATCATGTTTTGTAGAATTTGATGTTATACTCAAATTGTTTAAAGGTTTTCACCTATATACTCGCACAAGCCAAATATGGGAGTGAAGTCCATACTCAATGAGGTAGCATTGGTACTACCAACCCTCACCCAATGCATCGCGTGCAATGATACACTCTTCTAAATATGAGTACATGCTATTTTGCATGGATATGATAGTTCTTGGATTGGCCTAGGCCACGAGTGGGTCTCGATAATACAATTTCAAATGAGCCAAGTGGTAATGACATCCACTGTTGGTCTCAATCAAATAGGTTGGATGTAAGACCTCAATGCCACTGATTTTTAACTAAAATGTGGTGTGTGTGGTTCCTTTTAATGTACATTAAAGAAATGCATCATATAGCACACATTCTCATTTTCTAAATGCTATGCAAGTGAAATACGTTTCAAATTCAAAAAAGGTAAGCTACTCTAGATGCTTTTTAATACTATGCACATTATGATGCTAAATGGCCACTAATCGGGCATCACATATGCAAATAATCAACACATATCTATCAAGCATGTTGTAGCCTAGGACAAACTGCAATTAAAGGTCCATTGTTCCCAGTAGCACCTTTCTATTGAAAGCAAAGTATGAAAGCAAACTAGGATTATTGATTTACTATTTTTTTTAGTTCTTTTCCTAATTTGTGTTCAAAATAGACCTACTATAAAAACATAGAGAACAAAAAAGTGACAGAGGTCTAAAAATAGGATCTACCTCAAGTCTTGCACTACCTAAAATTCAAAATTTGTCTATTTGTGTTGTCAGCAAAAAACTGTAGGTCTAACCTACGGTTCTAACTATAAATTGTGCCTTGTACCTGTACAATTTTTGGGCCCCAACTGATAGCTGTGATCTGTACCTATAAGTGAAAAAATAAACAAAGCACATTTATATCCTAAAAGTGTGGGGTGCCACCGTGATCATCTCATAATCACTTGATATGATGAGGGATACCCCCTTTGTTCCCTAATAATATCCCACTTTGCCACTGCTGCATCCCTCTGTGCAAGTGCCAAGTCATGAGCGTGGGTGAACTTGCCAACATGGGTCTCTACTATGGTAGCCTATGTTGTTAGGATAGCAATCTGATACTCTTCCTATATCAAGTGGTGATCTCTATCAATCAACTATGCCTATAGAGTAGCGATAGTAGTGTCTCGCTACCTCTACTACGTTTGGAATCATCCAAGATGACTCTACAAGTCAGCCACCTATGCCAAGAGTAGTCCCTCTACACTATTAGGAGGGATCTCACCCTCCTTAGGAGCATCCTCATCAGGGTCAACCTTACGTGCCTCCCTAGTTATAGCCTCTACACCCCAGTCGACCTCTATCCACTGGTGCATGTTGCACCCGTTAGGATCCACATTTGTTCTAGCCTGATCTGTTGCTCGGCCTAGTGGTCCTAACCCATACCAATGGAAAATATACCATCATCTATAATACTCAGGTTTGGTCGTAGCTCTATCAAATACCATCTTTTAGAAGTCATCAAAACCATCCCCTATAGCCAGAGGCTAAATCCATGATAGATCCCTCTCCAAATCCAGGTGCCTGTAAGCGAATAGGATATTTGGGATGTCCTACACCATGTCGAACTACCATAAGATACAAGAGAAATTTTCATACTCTTGAATATTGGCCTTCCATTTGAGTAACCATTTTTCCCAGTGAGCTTTTCGAAGTCACTCGCCAACCTTAGCTCAGTCAGGACACTCCATGTAGGGTTGTTACTCAATATCATATGGTTTGAGTCCTACAAATCAAGTAATGTAATGTTAGATGTCACCAGCATGGGTCCTACTATGGAAGCCCTCCTCCTCTTGAGGCCAGTAGGTAGCATAACATTGATGATCATAATCGATATCTATAATGTGTATGGGCAACTCTCTAGGATGCTCTATCCTGATATGCTACCACCCCCAAATCTATAGAAGAAGATTGTAGCTGATCCCCTAGTGGCTTCGGTCAGTGATATGATATAGCTCGTGATACAGTTGAGCCAGTAGAGTGCTCCCCTAGGCTAGGAGTAGTGGCTGATGGATAGAGCTCTAAACAACTCTACACATTGTAGCTAAGAGGTTCTAGGGAATCCTTGTGCCTGAGGAGTCTAGAAGCACATATTACACCACCAAGTGCATGAAAATGGCCTCGTGCATGAAGAAGACATTCTTCCTCTACCAATAGCCAATGTGGACCCCTCTGTGGTCAATAGACCGCTAAGCCTCCTTGCTCTGAGCACAAAATATGGCATCTAATACGAACTCCTTGACACCAGAGGTTAAGGAGATGATGTCCTCATCATCAATGGGGATCCTAAAGATCCTATATACATCCTCTAATGTCACTGTAATTTCATCTATAGGTAGGTGAAACATGTTGGTCCGCACATTCCAACGCTAAGCCAACATAGTCAAATAGGATTGATCTACCTTGATAGTGGGTAGATCCAATACATAGCCAAAGCCAACAGCTTCAAACCACTCTCTCTCACCATCAGTGAGCTTTCTGTGGAGAGTCTTTATAATGTTAGGCTCTCACACTCTAGAGGTCAATATCTGAAATAAATAGCATAATATAAGGAAAAATCTAACTAAAACAAGCAAAAACATTTAAAAATTGACCTAAAAATCATCAAAATAGTAAAAAAATGATAAAATTGTAAAAAAATGTCATCATGTAGGCCTAAAAATTAAATTTTTCAATCAAAAAGGTCAAAAATGTATTAAATGACATTAATTGCTTCTAAAAATTTACAAAAATTAAAAATTTTGCAATTTTTTCTTAAAGTTGGTGAACTGTGGGTCAACCCTATGGTCCGCATGCGATCAAAAATTGACTGTTGGAATTTTGAATATTGACCACAGCTGGCAGCTATGGTCCCTAATTGACCAATTAGGAACTATCGCTGGTACCTGTGATCTCTGATTGAGATCCAGTTGGGTGCAATATCGTGGCCAAAAATACAAAAAAAATGAAATCTAAGATATCCTAGCCTAAGATGAGGTTCATTGCCAATAATTTAGTGAAATTGATTTACCAATTACTTAATTGGGTTTATTTTTAACTGGTAATGGATGCGAGGTCTTGGTTTTTGAGTTACCTTACCCTCGCCTCGTTCGTCGCGGCTAGAAGACGCATTCCCATGCCCTGCCATCATGCTGTGAGTCGGTGTGCGGGTAAGGTGTGGTAGGTTGCAGGTCAGTTTTTTCAGCTGTCATTATCAGAGCTTCAATTTGCAATTATCTATCAAGGAATAATGAGAGACATTTAAAAATTGAGCATTTTATAGGCTTCTCATATTTCGCACAGACAACAGGCCCTAGCTGCGGTTCCAAAATTTGCAAATGGGAATCTCAAACCCTAGCTGTAGTTTGAAACTCGTAGGCAATTTAGGAAAATCCCACCATGGGAAGGGCCAAACAGATAAATTATTGCCTCCCATTGGGCCAGAACTCAATAAAAGCAAATTAATTTGAAAATTTGGTGATAATCAAGCACCGAGATCTAATTAAAAATAAAAAATCTGGCTGAGATTATAAATTACATTCAACCAAGGTCGTCGCTATAAAAATCCTTTTATGGAGCGATGCACCTCCCAGCAAAATAATAAGCTCAATGCATAATTCAAAACATTCAAAAAAATTAAATAAATTAAAACATCAAATGAGCCTCGTATTCAGTAATTTACCCTATACACTTGGCGGTTGCAGCGACTTGCGCTCCATGCAATCCAGCAAGTTGAGTAAATTACCATAAGGATATTTGGGGAAAAAATTGTCATCGTTGATCTGAGATGATTTTTTTCAATCCCTAATAAGGCCTTCACGATCGGACTGCTCCATGGGAACAATATGTTGTATGCTATTTCTTCTATGACCTCTTTTTTAGAAAATCATAGATAATTTGATTCAACACAAATCTGATTGGATTTGTATCAATTTGATTCCCTAATATGGCTATTGTAGCTCGAATTCTCCATGGGATAATGCAAATACTATTAATAGTTGGAATCAAAAGTTAAACTAAGCATAGCCAATGCATTAATTTTCTCAAATATAAATTTATTCAGATCATCCATTGTGGTCAAGTGACTTCTTCTCTTCATACATTGTCATTACCCTCATCGACTCATCATTTGAGGGGGTAGTCATAATATCAAATCATAATCAAAATCAACAGAAGATCCCTGAGATCGTAGATCCCTTAATCTTATCAAAATTATTTTCATCCTTGCGAATCATTGTCAACAGCTATCATAAGCTTACCCTTTTGCTTGGGTAAAATAGCAAATATGATAATTAGTTTGTAACTCTCATCCTTTTAGTTATATAGGCCTAACTCCAATTATAGTGCTAAAGCTACTGAAATGTCCGATGATGAGTGCAAACTTTTTCAAGTTTAAGCCTCCAAAGAGTTGGAAGTAATGATTCCAAGATGCATGTCCTTTTGCTGGACATGGGGTATCTATTGTTGATCTGACTAATGATCATCATAGAACCTTTGACATTATTTCAGGAGGTCCATTTTTTCTCAGCGTTGTTTGATATCACAATGCATATCAAAAGGGGCATTTGTAGACACCTAAAATGCATCATGTTGAGGGCGACTACTCATATGGATATGCTACAAGACCATATGGAAGATCTTGGACAAACTCCAAGATAGAGCAATGGTTCTAACCACTCAATTTGGGCTTCTTAGCCTAATTAGTCTAAACCATAGCCCAGACCTACGATTTATAGCTGAACCATAACTGATACTTGCGATTTGCAGTCTAGACCACAGTTGTGACTTGCGGTCTTAACTAAAGTTTAGTTGGCCTTCAATTCGAGCTGAATCGATTGGAACAACCATTGGATCTAGAAGAATTTGGTTAATGGATGGAATATTCTAGAGGATTCCATTTCAACTATCCTAACCACATCTTCTTGATCTTGGCTTCTCCAAGAAGCCACCCCTAGTCCTAGGGCATCCTATAAATACCCCCTCCAAATGGGAAGACGATATAGATGATTTGTATAGCAAAGCGCTAACAAAATATCGAGTGTGTGTGAATTTATCCAATGAGCAGTGAAGCCCTATCAGATTACATATTGAATTCATGCATTCAAAAATTACTTTGCTCTTCATCCAACGATTAGTTTGCCATGGAAGTTCTAGGAGCCTATGAGGATCAAGAAATGTAAATTTAGGTAAATGAAGGCCCATCACAGTGATTCAACCACAAAACTTATTAGAAGGACACTAAAGGTGACCCTTGAGCATCAATTAGATAAGGATTTCAAGCCCATTGCCCTTTTAATTGATGGCAAGCCTATTAAAGTGCTAACCTTGGCTGTCAGCCATAGTTTATAGTGTAGTCCGCACATCATAACTGTGGTTTGTAGCAGAGGGAACAGTTTCAAAGGAGAACCAACCATCAAGTTCCTTCCCCATCATGAAGAAGAGGGCACCTCCACCCTATATTAGTTCATGCCATTTTGAAAGGTATTTGGAAATCACACCTACCCTTAAGAGGGAAAACAATTGTGCACTCCTATTGTAATATTGTATCGAAATGAATATCCCTAAGAGGGACGTACTTGTAATTGGATTTTAATTTTGAATACAATGGAATAAAGCATTTTTCTTCTTGTTTCATTTGTTTTCAATTTCATTTTCTTTTATGCACCCTATATATTTATCATTTATTGCAATAGCCATCGGGTGTGACCCTTTCTGATGGTTATAGAAAGAAATATTTTTTCTTTTTGGATGGTTTTAGTGGATACAATCAAGTATCAATAGTAGAAGAAGATCAATAATTACAATTTTTACATGTCATGTAGGTACCTATGTCTCATTTTGGATTATGCAATACACTTGCTACTTTTCAAAGGGTTGTTTTAGTCATTGCTAATTTAATTAATGAATGTATAGAATTCTATATGGATGACTTCACAATCTATGGTAGCACCTTTGAAGAAAACTTGTTAAGCTTACAAAAATTTCTTATTAGGCGCCAAGAGAAAAATCTTTACTTGAGTCATGAAAAGTGTTTCATGATGATGATAGTATGAATTATCTTGGGGTATTACATATCTGAGGAAGGTGTTAAAGTAGAACCTGCAAAGATCCAAGTTATTTAGTCCCTTCAACCTCCAAAGACACAAACTAAGGTAAGAATTTTTTTGGGACATGCATGGTATTACCTTAGATTCATTAAGTATTTTAGTAAAGTTACCTCTTCAATGCTTAAGCTCTTAGCAAAATAAGGTGAGTTAAATTAGACTGAAGCATGTTAGGAAGCTTTTAAATTATAAAATAAAAATTGACTACCGCTCCCATTTTGAGGGGACCTAATTGGGAATTGCCATTTCATATACATTGTGATGCTCCAAGATATGCAATATGAGTAATAATTCAAAAAATATATAATAAATGCCTTATTATATCTATTATTTGAGAAAAAATTGGCATGGGGTTGAACTTAATTACATAGTTTCTAAAAATGAACTCTTAGTTGTAGTTCATGCCATTAATAAATTCAAACATTACATAATAGGGTATGAAGTATTTGTTTACACTAATCACTTTACCATTAAATACTTAATGAACAAAGATATAGTAAGAGGAAGAGTAATTATATGGCTTCTCTTATTGCAATAATTAAAAGTCACAATTATATATAAAGTAGGTACAGATAATGTCATTGCAGATCATTTGTCTCGTATGAAAATATTTGATGATGGTGAGTTAATTCTTGATAAATTTCTATATGAACATTTGTTTGATATTTCTATTTTTACTCCTTGTTATGTTTATATTGTAAACTATTTGGTAACATGAAATATACCTCAAAATGTTACACCACGTGAGTGTAGAAAATTTGTTCTTCAAAGTGCCCCTTATATGTGGATTAATGGAATTTTATTTAAATCTTGCCCTAACCATATAATTAGGAGATGTGTACAAGAAGAGGATATATATAACATAATTATGGTGACACATGAAGAACCTTATGGATATCATTATGCATCCCAAAGAATAGTCAGTTAAATATGATGAGCAATGTGTAGCCAAAAGTATTGTCATTGTTGTCAACATAGACAGATAGATCGGTTGATGCAGTGGACAGAAAGTTTAGAAGCCATTCTGATACAGTGGATAGGAGTTCAGAGGTCATACAGAGCATGCATAGTGAATTTCCAAGAAGACCGAAGTGGCCCATATGCAAAACCTCAAAGAAAAAGACAAGTAAGAAAACTGTCGCGATATCGCAACATGTTGAGAAGCTGGAAATATTGTTGCGATATCGTGACATGTTTTAAGAGAGAGAAAGCACAAGGAAAACTATCACGATATCGTGACATGTTGAGAAGAAAGGAAAATTGTTGCGATATCGTGACATGTTAGAAGAGAGAGAAAGTGCAAGGAAAACTGTCACGATTTCGTGACATGTTGGAAGAGAGAGAAAGCGCAAGGAAAACTGTCACGATATCATGACATGTTGAGAAGAAAGGAAAACTATCGCAATATCGTGACATGTTAGAAGAGAGAGAAAGCACAAGGAAAACTACATGATTTTGTGACATGTTAGAAGAGAGAGAAAGCGCAAGGAAAACTATCGTGATTTCGTGACATGTTGGAAGAGAGAGAAAGCGCAAGAAAAACTATCACGATATCGTGACATGTTAGAAGAGAGAGAAAGTGCAAGGAAAACTGTTGCGATTTTGTGACATGTTGGAAGAGAGAGAAAGCACAACAAAAACTGTCATGATTTTGCGACATGTTGGAAGCAAAGAAGGCAAGTAAAAAAACTATCGCAATTTTGTGACATGTTCGAAGAAGAAGCGAATGCAGGGAAAACTGTCGTGATTTCACAACATGTTCGAAGAAGAAGTGCATGTAGGAAAAGTTGTCACAATTTCGTGACATGTTCGATGAGAAGGCTCATGCAAGAAAACTGTCATGATTTCATGACAAGTTCAAGGAGAAGGAGCTCGCAAAGAAAAGTGTCATGATTTCGTGACATGTTCGAAGAAGAAGCGCATGCAGGAAAAACTGTCACGATTTTGCAACATGTTCGATGAGAAGGCACATGCAAGAAAATTGTCGTGATTTCACGACAAGTTCAGGGGGAAGGAGCTCACAAAGAAAAGTTTCACGATTTTGTGACAATTTGGAAGAGAGACAGTACGAACAAAAAAGTGTCACGATTTCGTGACAGGTTCGAAGAGAAAGAGCTTGCAAGAAAAAGTGTCGCGATATCGCGACATGTCGATTTTTCATGACCCGAAGAGGAGAGAGAGTGTACGAAAGCGAAAAGTGTCATGATATCACGACATGTTGTGTTTTCATGGTCAATGGCCAAGAAAAAGTCAAAGAGCGAAAAGTGTCATGATATCATGACATGTTGTTTTTTCGTGGGTGCAAGCCGAGAAGAGGACAAGGAGGCGAAAAGTGTCGCGATGTCGCGACATGTCATGTTTTCGCGGTCAACAGCCAAGAAAAATTCAAAGGGGCAGAAATGTCATGATATCGCGACATATTGTTTTTGCGTGACGAAAATCTAAAATGAAGAACCCAGCCGAAGTAAAGTTAACTGAAGTAGAACGACAGTTAAAGGGGCAGTTGTAGAGGAAAATCATGCAACCAAAATAAGAAGAGTTAACTAGAGTTAGTGCGACAGTTACAGGTGCAGTTACAAATAGAAATCATGCAAGCTAAAATAAGAACAAAGCATTAAAGGAAGAATGGCAGTTACAGGGCACGTGATGTAGTGAAACCATCGAGCAGCCATTACACTGTCAGTTCAAAACAAGAGACAGAACTATTAATAGGTTGCATGCAGAAATACTGTGCCAAAAAGGAGTTACTCACAGAAGTGGCTATTGATAGTCTACATGAGTAAATATGAAAGTTAAAAATAGAGAGAAAATCCTATTATAAAAGGAGGTCTACGTGGAGATTTAAGGTGCTTCTCATAGTAAAAAAAAGTGCCACCGTATAGAGGGAAGGTGCTACGAAAATAGGGCTATAAGAGTGTCGTAATATTGTGGTAAATAGAGCAGTTAGTGAGTAAAGAGGGCTGTAAGAGCATAGTAAGTAGAGCAGTAAGAGTGAGACGTAAGAGTGAGCCATGAGACAGGGTTGTAAGAGTGTGGTAAGTAGAGCCGTAAGAGTGTGTATGTTTCATGGACAACAAGTTTAGATTGCGATTTGAGTATAGAACATATTGAGTCTCTAACAATTCTCTTTATGCTTCTATGATGTTGATGTGAGCAATAGACCAATGAGGGTCTTGTAAAAGTGAAGGCATTTTTATGTCAAAAAGATTCAAAATAGAATTCCAAGTTGGTGCTTGGAATCAGGGGTTGGTGCTCCTTTCTGTTGGTGTAGATAAATTAGGGGTTGGTGCTCCTTCCAGTCGGTGCTGGTAAATTAGGGGTTGGTGCTCCTTTCTGTTGGTGCAGATAAATTAGGGGTTGGTGCTCCTTTCTGTTGGTGCAGATAAATCAGGGGTTGGTGATCCTTCCATTTGGTTCTAGTAAATTGATTGTAAATTTGTTGCTTTACAAAGGCTGGATTTGGATGGGAGTCCAAATAGTCTATTTTTGAGAAGTAGCAAAAACTGGTGAACCTCGGTACATTGTGTTGTATGTGATGCTCTCTTGTTACATTTGCTTTATGTGATTTTAATCTTTCGTTGTTTTGGCTTTAAGAGTTAAATTTTTAAGCTATAAAGAGCCACACTGATTCACCCCCCCTCTCAGTGTCATTGTGAGACTAACAATTGGTATCAAAGCTAGTTTCCCTTATCAAGCTAAATCAACTAGGGTTGATCTTGGATTAGTACGCAATCGGTAAGAAGAATAGATCGTCCTTAAAAAGGCATCTCAGTCAGTCTCAGTTCCTGTGGAAGAGAAAATTAAACTAGAAAATGTTGAAGAAGTGAATTCTGAAGTATGTGATGAAAACCTTGAGGCTGAAGTATATCTAGAAGATGAGTTAATCGCTACACTTGAAGAGTTGAATATAGAAAGGAAAAAGAACAAAATACTATCCAAGAAGTTGGAAGAATATGGGGATAATATTGAAGATCTCTTCTTACAAATTTAGAAAGCCAAGAAAATAGAAGAAGCCTTGAAGTCACGCCTGGATGATAAAGGCGATGTATGTAGCAAACATGAAGAGGAATCTAACAAAGCTATTGTTGATCTAAAGCTGCAAGTAGAAGAGTTCAAAAGGATTGAAGAATTTCTCAGGTCACAGATCAATGAGAAAGAGATTGTTTGCTGCAAACAAGAAGAAGAGATTGTTTCATTAAAGAAACAACTAGAAGAGGCCAATATAAATCTCAAATTTGAGAAGAGCACAGAGTTGCTAGATACAATGATAAAGCAACAAAGAAGCTCCACGACTAAGTTTGGTCTTGGATATGAAGCTGAACAACCTTCATCCTCCAAATATGCAGAGAAGAAGAAGTCCACGGTTGAAGGATTGAAGCAATAAAAGTCTAAAGTCGAATCTTCAAAAGGAAGAAAACATCAAACAAGATTTACAGCAAAGCAACCACAACAAAAGAGGTTCTCTCACTCTCACTCATTTCATAATAATGCTTTTAATGGCTATTGTTTTAGGTGCGGCCATTATGGTCACGAGGTAATTTATTATGGATTGAATAATAGATCAAAGAGTTATGCTGGTAGAAATACATCTGTTGTTCTGAGTAAACACCATGTGCGATGTTTTAAATGTAACGGTCATGGGCACATAACAAGGTTTTGTCCAAGCACTTTTGTATCTTATCTAAGGCAAGACCGTAGAGTTCATCAGACACAAATAATGCAATACAGACAGGGAATAAATCATGTGCACAATAGAAAGAAAAATAATCATCCATCAAGGATGCACAAGAGACAACCACACAAGAGAAATGCTCAAGTTCACGAAAAGGTGCAAAATAGGGATGTGGTTGAAAAACTCAAACCTGTGGTCAAGAAATTCTGGAGAAAGACAAAAGAAATGGAATCGCATCTCCTTGGACTGAAGGAGACCACTCCACTATTGCACTAAGCCACTCTAGGTGGCACATCCTCAGGGGGAGCAATCTTAAAGTCTTATTTTAATGCTCCTATGTATGTGTTTGGTTATCTGAGGATGAAAGGCAAGCAGTCGGGTTATTTTCGTATAGTTGTTAAAGTGTGTATTAAATTTTTTTAGTGGTTTGAGGAAGTGTTGTGAATGTGTGCAAAGTGAGTGCACAGAGAGAGCAGAGTGCATAGAGAACGCAAAAGGCGAAGACAATCACTAAGTTTAGATGTCACAACATAGAGCATGCTGTAGATGCATTCTTGGTTGTAACAGTGGATAAGTTTAGATTGAGAGCAACAAAGGGTTGATGCTCAGAAGACATTGTGAAATGAAGTGGTCATGTTTCCAAAGAATTGACAAGCTATCAGAACCACATTCTCAGGGGGAGCATTTATGTATTTGTTTATCTTCTTGCTCTTGTTTATGATTTCTGCTAACTGTAATAATTTTTGCCTGAGAATGTTGTGCATGGACTCAAGGGGAGTCTGCAACCGCCCTTTGGTATTATTGTCAAAGGGGGAGAATAATTATAGGTAATTGCACGTGTGTTGCCAACAATTCCAAAGGGGGAGATTGATGAGCAAGGTGTAGCCAAAAGTATTGTCATTGTTGTCAACACAGATAGATAGATCGGTTGATGCAGTGGATAGAAAGTTTAGAAGCCATTATGATATAGTGGATAGGAGTTCAGAGGTCATACAGAGCATGCACAGTGAATTTCCAAGAAGACCGAAGTGGCCCATATGCAAAAGCTCAAAGAAAAAGACAAGTAAGAAAACTGTCATGATATCGCGACATGTTGAGAAGCTGGAAATACTGTCACGATATCGCGACATGTTTTAAGAGAGAGAAAGCGCAAGGAAAACTGTCGTGATATCGCGACATGTTGATAAGAAAGGAAAACTGTCGTGATATCGTGACATGTTAGAAGAGAGAGAAAGTGCAAGGAAAACTGTCATGATTTCACGACATGTTTGAAGAGAGAGAAAGCACAAGGAAAACTGTCATGATTTCATGACATGTTGGAAGAGAGAGAAAGCATAAGGAAAACTATCATGATTTCACGACATGTTGAGAAGAAAGGAAAACTATCATGATTTTGCAACATGTTAGAAGAGAGAGAAAGCACAAGGAAAATTGTCATGATTTTGTGACATGTTAGAAGAGAGAGAAAGTGCAAGGAAAACTATCATGATTTTGTGACATGTTGGAAGAGAGAGAAAGCGCAAGAAAAACTATCGTGATATCGTGACATGTTAGAAGAGAGAGAAAGTGCAAGGAAAACTGTCACGATTTTGTGACATGTTGGAAGAGAGAGAAAGTGCAAGAAAAACTGTCATGATTTCGTGACATGTTGGAAGCAAAGAAGGCAAGTAGAAAAACTGTCGCAATTTTGTGACATGTTTGAAGAAGAAGCGCATGCAGGGAAAACTATCATGATTTTGTGACATGTTCGAAGAAGCGCATGTACAAAAAATTGTCATGATTTCATGACATGTTCGATGAGAAGGCACATGCAAGAAAATTGTCATGATTTTGTGACAAGTTCAGGGAGAAGGAGCTCGCAAATAAAAGTGTCACGATTTCGTGACATGTTCGAAGAATAAGCGCATGTAGGAAAAACTATCATGATTTCGTGACATGTTCGATGAGAAGGCATATGCAAGAAAATTGTCATGATTTTGCAACAAGTTCAAGGAGAAGGTGCTCGTAAAGAAAAGTGTCATGATTTCACGACAATTTGCAAGAGAGACAGTACGAACGAAAAAGTGTCACGATTTCGTGATAGGTTCGAAGAGAAAGATCTTGCAAGAAAAACTGTCATGATATCGTGACATGTCGGGTTTTCGTGACCTAAAGAGGAGAGAGAGTGTATAGAAGCAAAAAGTGTCACGATATCATGACATGTTTTTTCACGGTCAACAGCCAAGAAAAATTGAAAGAACGAAAATTGTCGCAATATCATGACATGTGTTTTCGTGGGTGCAATCCGAGAAGAGGACAAGGAGGCGAAAAGTGTCGCGATGTCGCGACATGTCATGTTTTCGCGGTCAACAGCCAAGAAAAATTCAAAGGGGCAGAAATGTCGTGATATCGCGACATATTGTTTTTGCGTGACGAAAATCTAAAATGAAGAACCCAGCCGAAGTAAAGTTAACTGAAGTAGAACAACAGTTAAAGGGGCGGTTGTAGAGGAAAATCATGCAACCAAAATAAGAAGAGTTAACTAGAGTTAGTGCAACAGTTACAAGTGCAGTTACAAATAGAAATCATGCAAGCTAAAATAATAACAAAGCATTAAAGGAAGAATGGCGCATACTGGCACGTGATGTAGTGAAACCATCGAGCAGCCATTATACTGTTAGTTCAAAACAAGAGACAGTAACTATTAATAGGTTGCATGCGGAAATAATGTGCCAAAAAGGAGTTACTCACGGAAGTGGCTATTGATAGTCTACATGAGTAAATATGAAAGTTAAAAATAGAGAGAAAATCCTATTATAAAAGGAGGTCTACGTGGAGATTTAAGGTGCTTCTCATAGTAAAAAAAAGTGCCACCGTATAGAGGGAAGGTGCTACGAAAATAGGGCTATAAGAGTGTCGTAATATTGTGGTAAATAGAGCAGTTAGTGAGTAGAGAGGGCTGTAAGAGCACAGTAAGTAGAGCAGTAAGAGTGAGACGTAAGAGTGAGCCATGAGACAGGGTTGTAAGAGTGCGGTAAGTAGAGCCGTAAGAGTGTGTATGTTTCATGGACAACAAGTTTAGATTGCGATTTGAGTATAGAACATATTGAGTCTCTAAAAATTCTCTTTATGCTTCTATGATGTTGATGTGAGCAATAGACCAGTGAGGGTCTTGTAAAAGTGAAGGCATTTTTATGTCAAAAAGATTCAAAATAGAATTCCAAGTTGGTGCTTGGAATCAGGGGTTGGTGCTCCTTTCTGTTGGTGTAGATAAATTAGGGGTTGGTGCTCCTTCTAGTAAGTGCTGGTAAATCATGGGTTGGTGCTCCTTTCTGTTGGTGCAGATAAATTAGGGGTTGGTGCTCCTTTCTGTTGGTGCAGATAAATCAGGGGTTAGTGCTCCTTCTAGTTGGTGTTGGTAAATTG
Source organism: Wollemia nobilis (assembly GCA_028583015.1). NCBI lineage: Eukaryota > Viridiplantae > Streptophyta > Pinopsida > Araucariales > Araucariaceae > Wollemia > Wollemia nobilis. The sequence goes on from JAQPPZ010002530.1 coordinate 6,243,707, forward strand.
ATTGTAAAGTTGTTGCTTTGCAAAGGCTAGATTTGGATGGGAGTCCAAACAGTCTATTTTTGAGTAGTAGCCAAAACTGGTGAACCTCAGTACATCTTGTTTTGTGTGTGATGCTCTCTTGTTACATTTGCTATATGTGATTTTAATCTTTCTTTGTTTTGGCTTTAAGAGTTAAAGTTTTAAGCTATAAAGAGCCACACTGATTCACCCCCCCCCCCTCTCAGTGTCATTGTGAGACTAAAAAAATACTTCAAATAGGTTATTACTGGCCTACTATAAATAAGTATACCTAAAAATTTGTTGATAGATGTTATGCTTGTCAAAGGGCTAGTAAAACTACACCTACAATGGAGATGCCTTTGGTACCACAAATTATCTTTGAACCATTCAAGAAAATGGAAATTGATTTTTTTGGGCCAATAGATCCTCCAAGTTGAGGAAATAAACTCATACGTGTGAGTACATACCATGTCACTAAGTGGGTTGAAGTAAAAGCCTTGCCACAAGCACAAGTTAAACCAGTTTTTAATTTTCTTTATTCACATATCATGCAATGCTTTGGAGCACCTAGAGAACTAGTTTTAAATCATGGGTCTCAATTTATCTCTAAATTAATTGAACATTTCATTAAAATATATCAAGTAAAACATATAAAAACTTCACCATATCACCCTTGAGCTAATGAAGAAGTATAAGTCACAAATAGAGAACTTGAAAAGATAATAACAAAAATTGTAGCTATCAATAGGGTTGATTGAGAATAAATATTAAAAGAAGCCATGTGGGCATATAATACAACTTGGAAAAATACCATAGGATTGTCATATTATGAAATGGTTTATGGAAAACAAGTTTTTATGCCTATTGAATTTGAAATATATACTCTTCATACAATGCTACAATTTGATATGAATTTGGATCAAGTACAAAAAGTTGAATTGGAAAAATTAAACATTCTAGGTGAAAGAATATTAGAGGCCTTACATAGGACTAAAAGAACTCAACTACAAAGAAATAAATGGTATGATAAATACGTTGGACCATGAAAATTTCAACCAGGATATTGGACCTTGCTAATTGAATCCTACTACCAAGATTTCCAAGGTAGGCTAAGGACAATATGGCTTGGAGCCTATGAGATTGAAGAAATATTTGGAAATGGTATAGTTAAACTTAAGCCTAATGATGATTCAACAAGAATATTATTATTTAATGGACATAGGCTTAAGCTATATAGGAAGCCATTATCTAAAAAAGAAATTACAAACCATCTTAAGCAACAAGTTGATTTGTAGTTCTTTTCTGAACTGCAATCAACTACTATTAAATAAAAAAAATTCTTTTATCTTAAGCAACAAAAATATTATTTACTAAATAAAATTGTTGCTCTAAAATCTAATATATTTAGTAAATAAATGTAGTTATTAAAAAGAGTGTAGTCTAATCAATACTCTTGTTTGGATATGTAGGTACCAATAAATAATATGTATGACAAGAATGTTTACACTACTTGGAAAATGAAAGGAGTTTATCATGGAAAAATAATATTTCTTGAAAATAACCTAGAATATCATTTTTTGTTCTTTAAATATGCTTCATTTTATTCATAATGGAGTTCTAATATACAATTTTTTCATCTTATTAATCATCACTCTCCAATCATAGTATTAAGTTTTAAGGAAGAAGTCAGATTCAGTGTGTGAAGACATGCTCTTACCTTACAAAAGGGAGAATATATAGTCATGATGGTATCACTAATTAATAAAAGCAAGGTAATAAAAGACCTTGTTTCTTATAGCCCATAAATAATAAAAATCAAGAAAAATAATAGTAAGGATAGGACTACACTTCCATCTAGATGGATATGTAGCCCGAATCCCCAAAGTTCTAATATCTTCCCTAAATAGAAGAAAATATAGTAAGGATAGGGTGAACATTCCAATTAGGAATTTCATAGAGTGGTTGGTAATCTGAATTCCCAAAGCCTTAAATGGATAAGGTAGTAAGGATAGAGTAAAAATTTCCATTAGGACTTTGATAGAGTGGTTGGGAATCCAATTCCCCAAAGCTTCGCTCCCTTCAAAATTTAAATCTTTATCTATGTGTATGTGAAAAATGGGCTATGAAATGATAAAACAAATTTAATACTAGAATGACTATCTTATTGTTCCTTGTACAAAACAGGTTTTCATTGTGTCCAACCATTTATGAGACCTATTTTTGCAAACCAAAGTATTGTTGATTGATATTGATTTAAATTTTTTATTATTTTTCTCTTACAAAGAACTCCTCAATGAGGCTAAAGGAAGTAGAACAAGATGTTGACCTCTCTATGGCATCCAAAAAGATCTATTATTCAACCATGGAATCTTTTATCAAAAGGTCAAGAAAGATATTAATGTTTTTGCATAACATCTTTGCTATTGGGAACAAACAATTCCATTCTAAGAAGATTTATTATCCTACAAAATTTATTTGGTGGTTTGGCTTAAATAACTGGTATATAAGTAAACACCCCTATATCCAATAATAATATATATATATATATATATATATATATATATATATATATAATTATAAAAATTATTATATATATAGTAATATTTTACATTATATAAATTTAAAAAAAAAAAATCTCCTTATGTCTATATAGCCAAAAATATAGTTTGGGGGAAGAAGTAAACGATTAATGCAATAAATTTCATGATACAGTTTGTGGGAGATAAAATAAAAGAGCGATAAAATAAGAAAAATCAGGTAAATTATTCCTATGATCCCGTAATTAATTTTCTATAGTTGTTTTCCATAGTTGTTTTTTGTAGTTGTTTTCAATAGTTGTTTTCGATAATTATTTTTGGTAGTTTTTATAGTTGTTTTCCATATTTCTTTTTTTTAGTTATTTTATGTAGTTGTTTTCTATAGTTTTTTTTTATAATTGTTTTTTGTAGTTCTTTTTCGTAGTTATTTTTCGTAGTTATTTTTTAGTTGTTGTTTTTTATAGTCATTTCTGTAGATGTTTTCTGTAGATAGTTTATGTAGATAATTTTCGTAGACACTTTCTATAGATGTTTCAGTAGCATGTATCCATAGACACAATTTCATAAAAAAATTCTAAGTGTATGAATGATCTTAGAATCACACATGGCTAAGGACACATGTCAAGGTAGGATAAAATGATGTAAGGTAATTATCATTATTTTTTAGTTTTAAGGGCCTTGGCATGAAGAAGAAAAATATGCATGAATATTTAAACCACACGAACATTTGAATTTTCATATTGTGAGCCATGATATGAAAAACAAGGATGTGAGCCAACCTTGAATATTGAGCATAATTGACCCAAATGATCACCATTCATTTATCCAAGCACAAGATAACAAATTAGTAGGGAACTTTGCGTATGTATGATTGAAGCCATGGGTCACGAAGAAACAAAGTATTGTAGGGTGATTATTATTATTTTTATTTGACAAATCCCTTACCTAATAAAAACAAAATATTCATATAGAATTCATATGATATATTTAAAGTTTCACCTTGTAAGCTATGGGTTGGAAATTCAAACGATAGATTCAATGTTGAAAATTGTGTATAATGACTTAGATGCTATGTAAGCATAGGTTGATGTGGTCATGATAAAACACCCATGCAAGAGGTCGACATGGTGACTATCGAAAGCACATTGGATTATGGGGTATTGACATGGACACTAAGTACTTGGCCTCAAGAGGGAAGGTGAAACATCGAAAAGTGAAAAACCTATTGATGGAAGTAGCATATTTGAAGGTAAAATCCCCATGCAAACTAGACAAGACATGGAAACACAATGTATTACAAGATGAATAGCAGTTTGAACCAAATAAATCATGTTCAAATTGTAGGGATAATTAGGTACACGTGGGTGACATATCTGTGGATGAAGCATACCAAAAATAAATCGAAATGAAATCAAAGTATATTTTTTAAAACACATGTTGTAATTGTGAATTACAAAAGATTTGATTCTATGAAAATTAATTTAATCATCAATATAAAATTGTGAAGTAAGCCTATTAAACATAATTTAAAAATGAAAATTGAACCAGAATGAATTTAAATTTTTTATTGAAACTCTAGTGGATGACTTATCACCATGGGTCCAAAAAAGGTGGCATGATAAAAGTATGCAAGAGATGGCCATTTCTAATATGAGACGACCACCTCACGTATGAAGACATCGATCAGCTACACTTTACCACATAGTGCAATAGGAAGAAAAAATGTGGATCCAGTTGCAAACCATTGATTAAAGAAAGATTGACAACCATATCTTTTTAGGGCTATTATGCAATAAAAAATTTAGGGTAAAAAATCCTAAATTTGTAAAATTCCCTTTGCAATATCCATTTATAAATTGATTAGAGTAAAAATAAGGTAATTTATCTATCGACTCCTCATGAGATCCAACCACAAACATAAGTAGAAACTATTGCATAGAAGTGCAAGATCGAGGCAGTGGAGGTTGAGCTGAAAGAGGAAAGAATTACAAACAAACCGTCAAAAAAAAGAACAAGAAGGATTGGATGATGGTATAAATTTAGAAACAAGGGCAAGAAATAGGACTGTAAGTGTTAGGATTCTTCAAAATCATAATAAGAAATCTATAAATAAGTATATTGAATTTTTTTATAATAAACTATTTTCCATAGCAAATGGATATTCGAAGAAATTATATGTAACAAATTGTAATAAATATTAATATTATTTTGTATAAATTTGAAGTATACTCTACATAAATGTTTTTATTTATTTTATTTTATAATAACTAGTGCATGCATTTGTCATCTTCCTTTGCAAGTTTTTGTCTAACAAAAATTGTCCCTTGTCCTCTAAAATACAATATCTCTTTATCTACTAAATCCTACCACTATGCCAAGAAACACCTTCCAAAAACGTAGCAAACTAGGCTCTATCAACACCCAAATTTTGGGTTACTTTGTTAAAAAATTATTCTAGGAGGCACGATGGTGGGATGCCCTCGTATTATTTCAAGGGCATAACCAAGGTGTGGTGAAATAGTTCATATTGAAATGTAACCCCATGACCATATTCACCCATGTGGGTGGAGCAGAAGTTGAAATCACTTCTAGTTTAATTTTAAAGTTTTGAATCTCCCTAAAATTGGCCAAAATTATTATAATTCTACCTACAAAGGAGTAAGCCATATGATTGATATTTTAGGGGAAAAATGCATCATTATACAAGACAAGGAAGGTTGGATCAAGGATGTAGCCACCTCTTTGCTCCGCTTGAAGTGGTAGGAGGTTGCCACCATATTGATGAATTTTTTCATACTGATGAAGTTTTTCATGATGGAAGGGAGGTTGTCTATATGTGGTGGATACCACCTAAAGATGATATTAAATATGAAATACACCAAGAGGGATGACTGTGTTATAAAATTGCTCTAATTTTTGTATAGATCATTAAAATCCATGATTACCAAAGTCCAACCCAAAAAATCTAGTGATGAGCCTAAGTTACATTTGATTGCTCATAGTGGACTTATAAAACTTCTTGTTTTACATAAGGAATCTGAATCAAAAATTGCATGGGAGGATATTATCAAAGAAGAAAATCTGTCAATCAAATCTAAGGCAAGTGAGACTAAAATTGAGGAGGATACTGCATATGATGAGTGTCCTAAGTCTGATATCTGGCAAGAAGAGGAAAAAAGTAGCCTCGCCTACATAAAAATTCTACCTATACCAAAACCACTAAATCCTCCTCACCTACAAGAAAAATAAGAAATTAAGAATACAATACTAAAAAACTAGAAAAATGGGACATCCAAACCTCAAGCAAGCCACTTACCTCGAACCTTTCCTCTAAAATTCTTTCTCATATTTAGATGGAACAGACTCTACTGCACATCAAATTGGATAGACTCAAGAATGAATTTACAAAACACACAACCTTGGTGAAATGGGATCTCTTTATTAAGTTTTACCTCCTAAAGAAAATCTCTATGGATAGGGTGGAAAAATTAGTTGAGCTAGTTTTTCAACCATTGGCTTCCAATCGGTCACCCAAAAAAATTTCTACGGGTGCAAAAAATGTGAAAAAATGGTAAACTTTAGCAAGCATTTTGAATTGACCAAAATAATTGATGAAGATAGATCACTCTTGCTATATGATTTCTTGTCCCAACAACATCATAGATGTCCTTAAAAACTGGACCCATTAGTTGAGATCAAGATTCCCATTGGATTTGATGAGGTGAAATCACCAAATCTGTAGGACCATTGCCACCATCAGATAACCAAGATTTGTCATGTGACTCAAGAGATGTAGGAAATAAGTATGAGGAGGTAGCATGCATAGAAACCATGGTTGTTGAACAACCATAGGATCTTGAGAAGACCAAGGCACAAGTCCATAAAGTGAAGTGTGAAAGGAATATTCCTACTCAAATTTTTTCAACCCAAGCTTCAACTCGGATCAGATCTAAGCGAGTTTAAGAAACTTTATCACATTTTGTCATAAACTTGTGTATTTATTTTATATATATTTGCAATGTTTTACCTATCATAATTTGTAGTTTTTTATTTTTTTTATCTATTATAATTGCAATGTTTATATGTTATTATTGATTTATTAATCTTGTATGCATAGGGATATGCATTCCCTCTAGTTTGTGGGGAAATGATGAGTGTGGATTTGTTATAATATTATGCAATTTTTTATTCTAATATTTATGTGCCAATTTGATAAATATGGGTATATTTTGATAATTGTTATGCTTTATTTACATGATTTATAATGAATTTGATACATAATACATTGAGTAACAAATACCTATTATTTTATGTGAAACCATGTAAAGTTGTGTTTCAGGTTGTATGTGTTGTAGGTATTTTGTAGGAAAAACTACAACCAAACATAGGTCAAAATATAGATGAACCAGTTGCGAGAAGGCACATTGAAAAATGAGTTATGAAAAGGTGTTACAAAAAATACTTATTGAAAGGGTCTACGGGAATGTTTGACTATGTAAAAATCGTCTGATGTGCTGGATTTCTATGTATAATTATAGCATAGCAGCACCACATGAGTTACATAGTCAGCATAATTGTTTGATGCGATGGCATTAATATTTGGTATATGATTTAATCCTTGTATAATTTGTAATGTGTCATTAAATATGTACTTTGTTAAGTTGTTAAGTTGTTGAGATTTGAATGAAACCTTAATTTTTCTTTCCCCTTGGGAATAGGGGCAAAATTTTTTATTTTTTATTTTTTATTTTGTGGAAAACATCCCAAAATGGATGCCACTTTCGGGTAAGACCTAAGGAGGTAGGGGTATCCATTCCGCCAAAAATGCCCAGGACTCGGACCTAGCCTACCACCTTTAACATACTCAAGGAGCAAACAAACACACAAAACCAATTTAAAAATAAGTAAATAACAACAAAAATAATAAAATAAAATAAAAAACATGCTCCTTGAGTGTGTAAAAAACAAAAGCACAACCAAACACACACAATAATATAAAAGAAACCACAACAAAAACCACATAGAAAAACACAAGAACCACATAACAAAACACAAACAAGACAAAAACAATAGAACACTACAAAGACATAACCCAAAAAAACATGAAAAATAAACACAACAAAAACCTAAAAAAATAAAATAAAAATAAAAATAAAAAACAACCAACAACAGACAATAAACAAAAACAAAATACATAGAAAACACTCACACATAAAAACACGAAATAACACAAACAAAGAGAAACCCAAGAACAAGAATGAAAAAAACACAAGAACAATAACAAAAAACATAAAAAAAAAAACAAAACAACAAAAACACAAGAACAACAAAAAACAACACAAAGAACACAAAAAAAAAAAGAACAAAACAATGACCTATCTAGACCAGAAGACTATTAAGGCAAGAATCAACAGAGGAAACAAAATAAAGAATAGAATGAGCTAGGGAACTAAAAAAAAACTAAATGAACTAAAGAGAGGAAAAAAAAAACAAGAAGAAACTAGGTACCTTCAGAACTGGAGCCATCCAAAGAAATGATAGAAAGAAGAGCTTCCCTAAATTGATAAGCCCACCATATAGGAGGGTGGCCATAACAAGTAAGATCACCTTTGTCCAAATCCAATTAGCTAAAGCATCAGAACTCTTGTTTTGATCTCTAACCACATGATTGTAATCAACTTTCAAAAATCCCATATGGATTAACTGAATCTTCTCAATAATTCTTTTTATTCTCCAATCCACCTTATGATTCTTAGGAGTCTTCAAGAGATTAATCATAAGTTGAGAGCCAGAATCAACTAACATATTTTCCCATCCAACCTTAGTAGCCTCCTAAATACCGCTGAGGATACCATACCCCCCAGCAAGGTTATTGGAAAGAATACCCAAATTCTCAGCAAAAGTAAAAACCAGGGATCCATCTGAAAGTCTACCAATTCCTCCCACATTGGATTTTCTAGGGTTCCCTCTAGAGGCTCCATCAGTATTGACTTTTCCAAAATCCTTAGGATGAGGTTGCCAATTTCTATTCCTATCCATATTACTAATACTTACATTCCATTTAAGTTGGTTGCCCTTAGAAGGTTTAATCTTCAATCTTTGCATCACTTGATCCCATCTTTGGTGGGAGTTATGGGGGTGATTAAGGAGTTGATGGACTGATTCAACTAAGTTGTCTATGGTATTTTTCCAAATATAGTGAATATCCTTCCTATCTTGATTAAAAATTTGGCTATTCCTTTCATTCCAAATATTCCAAAGAAGAATGGTAGAACCCATCCAAACTAACTACCTAATAAAATGATCAACACCCTCTTGATTAGGCCAATCCCTCCAAAGCTATTCAAAAGTAAAAAAATTGGACCACTGTAAGCCAAGTAAAGTGGCCATTCTCCTCCATAGCTCATAGGCTAAAGTACACTCAATAAAAATATGGTTGATATTTTCTACATTATCTTCACACATTTCACATCTAAAAGGGCCATGAAAACCATGCTTCATAAGTTGCTCACCAGTAAGCACCCTACGATGAAATAAAAGCCAATTAAAGAACCTCACCTTAGGCCAGATATTTTGAGCCCACAATCGATAAAAGATGTCATAATAATGGTTGGGATTATTATGGCATAAGGTCAAATAACCTTGAGCAACTGAATACTCACCCTTAGTAGTGTTGTTCCATCCAAAAAATATTTTTCATGGGACCAAGAGAGGGATCTCATATGAAGGATGCCTTGGATATCTTGTCTTTACCTTTTTGGGATTTGAATAGGCTAGTCCTCAATAGGGATCCAATATCTACCAACCTTTGAATTACCAGTATGGTACCGATAATAATTAGCCACCTTTATCCAATTAGCTTGGTGAAGCTCCTCCATCCAAGGCCTCCAATCGGGAAATTGAGTTATCAAAGGCTTGTGACCATCCCAAGAATTTGTCCAAAAATTTACATGTTGACCATTATGAATGATCCAAAATAATTTTTTCTTTATCAAATCCTCACCAATCTTAAGAACTGCTAAAATGGGAGAACCTTTGGTAGAAATTTGATAGCGAACAAGGTCTTCAAGACTTTTGGTCTCAGTATATTTAGCACGGAGATTATTGGCCTAAAGAGCATTGGGGTTATGCAACATCCTCCAATATAATTTAGTAGCTAAAGCTTTGTTGTTATTAATTGAAGACCAAAATCCTAACCACCCTTCACTCTTAGGAAGACATAAAGTATCCCATTTCACTAAGGCCCATTTTCTATTCTCCTTAGTACCACTCCAAAGGAAACAATGACTGATTTGATCCAATTCTAGAAGAACATCCTTTGGGATATTCAAAATGGAAGAAACATAAATATAAATAGCTTGAAGGACTGATTTTACCAAGGTGATTCTACCCCCAGAAGAAAGCCACTTGTTGGTCCACTTTCCAATTTTCTTCTTGACTTTGTCCAACAACCAATTCCAATATTTATTTTCTGCCTTTGAATATTTATGGGAATACCTAAATAAGTGATTGTAAGATAGGTCTTCTTATATCTTAATTTATCCAAGACCATGGATTCCTATCTAGTAGAGCAGTGAAAGAAAATAACTTTAGATTTGTCTTCGTTGATCAACTGCCCAGTAGCCTTAGAAAAACAGTTAATAATTTGCTTAATAATAGAAGCTTCCTTAACTGTAGCTTTACCTAAAATATTAGAGTCATCCACAAATTGAAGATGAGAGATAGTTCTAGATCCATGAGCAATGGTAAATCCCTCAAGGGTTTTGTTTTCCCTATTTTTGGTTATAGTCCTACCCAAGCATTTAGTAAGAATGATGAATAAATAAGGGGATAGCGAGTCACCTTGCCTAATACATCTGGAAGTTGGGAAAGACTAATAAGGCCTACCATTGATAATAACTAAGTAGGAAATTGAAGAGATACATCCCATAATCCAATCCATACAATCCTTAGAGAAATCAAATTGCCTCAAAACTTTGATAACAAAGTGCTAATCCACTTTGTTATAAGCTTTGGATAAGTCTAACCGAATAAACATGGAAGGAGAATTTTGCATATTCATGGAATGTATGGGTTCTTGAGCAATAACTATCTCATCTACTATTTGATGCCCTTCCACATAACCCCCTTGATCTGGGGAAATAATCTTATGCAAAAGAGGCTTCAACCTTTTTGCCATGATTTTAGTAATGATTTTGAGAAGAACATTACATAAAACAATAGGTCTAAAAGTTGATATATGATCAACCTCTTGATATTTTAGAACAAGAGTAATATAAGTTTTATTGATAACCTTCAAAATTTCTTTGGCTTTCCTGGATTCTTCCACCACCTCTAATAAATTAACATGAAGGATATCCCAAAACTCTTGGTAGAACTCAATAGGAAAACCATCAGGACCTGGGGTTTTCCATTTTTGCATTTTAAAAACTACTTGTTGAAGCTCATTGATAGTAACAGGAGCAGTCAAAATAGATTTCTCCTCAGAAGTGATAAGATAAGAGATTGATTGAAGAACATTATGTTGAGAAGCTGAGTCAAGAGGAGTAGCAGCAAAAATATTGGAAAAGTAATCAACAACAATAGAGTTCATGCCATCCCAAGTACAAACATCTCCAGAATCTGATTTTAAGGAAGAAATAAAGTTGTGAGATCTTCGAGCTAGAAGATATTTGTCGAAGAAATTTGAGTTTCGATCTCCTTCTTTGAGCCATTGAATTATAGATTTTTGCTTCCATAATATTTCTTCTATTTTTTCCCATTCCTCTAACTGATTTGTGAGTTTAATTTCATCTACACTTCTCTTCTCTGTGAGGCCATCTAAATGAATTTTCTTATTCAAAATTTCAATATGAGCAATAACTTCATGTTTTTTTTATGAACATCCCCAAAATATTTCCAGTTCCAAGTCTTGATTTTGGATTTAATGTATTGTAGTCTTTTTGCAAAATAGAACATCTTAGTCCCATGCCTAGGTTTACCTTCCTTCCACCATTTTTGCACACGAGGTCTAAGGAAATGTCTCTAAGCCACATTAATTGAAAATGAAAAGGAGAGAAACTCACGTAGGTTTTCCACATTTCCACCATGACTGGACAATGATTCGAACCAGCATTATTAAGAGTCTTCACTTTAGTAATGTGACCATGGATTAAGAAATTTTCAGAGAGCAAAAACCTATCCAATCTCTCCATTATACAAGCTAAGACTTGCCTTATGTTATACCAAGTCATAAGGCTATTATCTGCTTGGATATCCACAAGATGGAGGTTTGCAATATATTCACTCATGAGGTCAGTGCTTTTGTCTAAATTTCTATTTCCCCCCCCCCCATTTCTCATCCAGAGAGAGGATGGTATTGAAATATCCTCCGATCAAGATCCAATCTTTAGGAAAATGAGAGATAATATGAGTAATATCCTTCCATTGGAATAGGACAAAAAATTGTTCTATATTGTGAGCAAGTTATTCAAATTTGGGATATTCATTGTGTATACTTGGTAATTTTTTTTTTTTTTTTTAGCGAAAAACCCCTTGTGGGGCCGCCTTGGTTTGAAATACCATGAACAGGGGGGTCTACACCGTCAAAGTCACCTGGGAGTCGCACCCAACTCTTTCCCGCACCAACATTATCAATTGGATTTTGGATACCCAATTCAGCTTTTTGGTAGGGTGGAGATTTGAACCTAGGACCTCCCTTGGAGGATTACCCTCTCCTCTCCAACTCACCTACAACACCTAGGTTTGTATACTTGGCAATTATACCACTTGGAAAATTATAATTGTAATAAGTCCAAGGTAGTTAGTAGATTGTATTAATTTAGATTATTGTTGTTATTAAAATCATCAAAGTGATGGAGATATGATAGAATACGTGGAATACTTCCATTAAAAATATCCAACATGACATTATAAAATTACATGTAAAGACCTTTGAAAAGTTCTATTGTCTATAGTCTACAAGTTGCTATTCTAGAGATTCATCACTTGATGATGGAGTTTGCCACATAATCTATCATACTTTTCAGATGATGTGAATTTTGGAATAAAAGTGATGCATTAATTGCAATATTTTTTGATGAACATGGTAACTGTATATTGTAAATTGTACATGATTTATTTATTTTTGTAAGCTTTCTCTTTGCTTTCAGGCACATGAATTAAATAATATTAATTTAGTATAATTAAATATTAGCTACTAAATTAAAATATATTAGAGGAGAAGATAATTACACTAACCTCTAGGAGGTAGGTCCCACTATGAATGGTCAATACCTTACTCTCTTCCTCCTAAAATAGATTAGGTTTAGTCAAAAAATATAGTCTAAATTAAACTGCATAATATACAATTATAGATTATTTTAAAAAGTTAATGCATTGTTAGATTGCATGTGGATCCACACATAGACACATATAGACACACATGTACAGATAGAATTATTCTAATTCATAATTGCACCTTTTAATTAAGTATTATTTCATTTAATTTCACTTTTTGTAATTTTCACTTCTTGCAAACGAGACTAAGGAAACAAAATAAAGTCAAATGATTAATAATTATAGAATAATGTATATGGGGTTTACTATTATTTAAATCTAACCTGGATTGATAAATTAAGTGTATGATATATAGCTCAACACAAGATATGACACAATATAGGTATAGTCTTTAATCCAACCTTAAAGGGGAGGATGACTATGCCAATAGTAGAACACAACACATTGTTGAAGGTGCGAAGGGTAAAAGTGGATGTTGCAATGTATTTTGGTGGTAGATTAAGATGTTGGAGGGACATAGTGGTGATGATATTAATTGAGGAACCCATATCTATCAATACACATTTGTACGTGATCCTATCCACACTAGCAATTATATGTGGATCAACAATTTTAAAGGTATCATATTAATTTTATTATCATGGAATGTAATCATAGGTTCTTTGCATGTTTGAATATACCCCACAAATTTGATGAAGGAATTAGAATATTGGGGTTGTAGTTCAATCAATTTCAAAATATTCATCATAGCTTCCTGATGTGGGGTTGATTATTGTATAATATCATAAATGGAGAGTTTTGCCAATGCCATTTTAAGATTTTGAGTAAGTCTATTTTGTAATGTAAGAATTGGGCAAGATGGATGAGGTATTATCGATGTTGGTTATGGTGGTGGTTGTGATGTTGAGGGCATATTAGAGGGTATGACAGTTGGTGTGGATTGTGTTGGATACCTTCTATTTCTCATCACTAAAACATTACTTAGATGGTGTAATATAAATTTGATTGACTGGTTTTGGTTACTCCACTTTAGTGGTTGGTGCTATATTTTTTTCACATTGAGGTAGGAGGTCTTGATATAACCCCATTTTTTTATTAGTTATGATAAGAGGGTTATCGATTTGAATCTCCTACCTATCAATCATGTCTTACACTAGGTTTTTAAATTTGTAGCACAGTTGAATATAATGTCGGTTTTGCCTATGTTAGATGCAATATTGATCCTCCCTATAAAATTTAGATTTAGGATGATTTGGGTCCAATGTATGAATCTTAGGAAATATTTATAAAGCATAAAAAACCATCCATCTAACTATGTAACATGTAATCAATTGACAAAAAATATTAAGTAACCATTTTGACACAAAGATAAAGAAAGTAGGATGCTCTTCTCATAAATAATATGGAAAATGATTACAAAATATCCCTATTAGGGATTCACCAATGATGCATTATTACAACATGACAACCCAAAAGGGAAAAATATGCAATCCATAGAGTTCTTGCTCCTTAAAATTGATTATGGAGGGTTTCCCTACTAACCTCCTCTTGATGATGCCAAGAAAGGTGATCTTGATGATGATATACTCCTGCTAAGACCTTTAACCTATGCACAAAAATACCTCAACATAAATAGCATATGAAAGCCTCTCAATATGAGGTTTATTTCTTTATAATGCAAACTAGAAAGCAAATGTGTAAAGCAATAAGGAAATGCATGAAAATAGAAAAATAATGAATGAAATATGGAAAGAAGATAATGTTAAAGAACTATAGACTAATTAAACTGGAAAAGACAAGAAAATTGGATGTAATCACAAGGTCATCGTGAATCATAACGATGGCTTCTACTAGTCATCGTTGGATCTAGTGGCAGTGCCTGCTATCTGATGTTGAAAATAGAGGCTACCAAATAGAGACTCTATTCTCTGATATCGATGTGTGGTGACAATCAATATCACTACCACATTGATGTTAAATGATTATTATGTCTTAGAACACAGTTTGATTGCATAATTGGCTTATATTGATGGCAAATTGATGGTGAATAGCGATGTAATTGGTCTTTCAACCTCTCCAAAGCTCCAAGAATACAACAAATAGCTTCATGATGCAATTTCAGTAGCATCGTGACACTTATGAGAGATTTCACTCTTCGATAACAAAAGGAAAATTACGTTCTATTGGGGATAAATTATGTCTTTCTCTCTTATTTTTGGGTGCCTTAAATAGACTTCTCAAATTGGGATCCTAGCTTGCTGAAAAATGTAGGATCAAGATTAGGTTAGGCTCAAGGAGGTTAGGTGATGCTTCTAGAAGCTTCTCGAACCAAATTTTTTGTATATTGGTTACACTATAACTAATTTTACTTATCTCAATAAGCCCAAGTTTGTTATAAATAAGGCCATATTCGATCAGAACAACCCACTCTATGGTTGTCATTGATGCTAGCGGACATGAGGCCACCACTAAGGGGATAGTGGCATAGGCTGAAAAAGACTATTTTCCCCTATTTGAATGATTAGAACCACTTTTAAGTCTTCGAAAGATCCAAGATTAGTCATATGACTTGAAAATGTGTCCACATGAGTAGCCTCCTCAACATGATATGTTTTAGGTGTCTATAGGGTTATTGTTATGCACCACATAATCGATGAAAGATTGTTGTGAAAGGTTTTGAAAATGGTGTATATTGACATGGGGGATGTCTCTATTGGGTAGGCTATTTAATTGGTTGGGGTTTTTGTGCTTGTTGATTGTGATATTGCATGGGTAGCAGTTGGTCCTAATAATTCAGTGGTTGACATGGGTTTCAGTTTGAGGGACCAAGGATACTCAAAATTATTTGGTTCCCTAGAGCTAGTTGTTTTTGAGTTCGGTTATGGCCCACTTTAGTATTTTTGTTTGACTATTCTTTATTTTAGGGCTTAATTTCTTATTCTTATATTTTTATATCCTTGATTAGTTTGGCCTAGATTAGGGCTTCCTCAAAAGTCCTATACTATTAGAGTTGCAATAAAGGTGATTTATTTCAAGAAACTCATTGTATACACCCTAGGAAACTCTATTATGGGTAAGGTAAATGGTAAATTTGACATAATTGTTCTCCACCTATTACCATACTCCATGTATAGATCATCATCAAATTGACGAAGGTTATATAAGTTAGTCAAAAATACCTTTTTCCTAATGCTAAAGTTAAAGCACTCCAAAAATGCATCCATTAGGTGCTCAAAGGTGTATATGCTATCATCTATAAGGTGGTAAATGGTTATAGCATTCCAAATCACCCCCATCCAATATCATAAGGAATGTCCTTAACATAATGGATTCATTGTCTTGAAGACAAAAACACATATTGATAAATATTTTCACTTGATCTTGTGTATTATTGTCACCCTTAAACTTTTCAATTTTAGGCATCTCAAAATATGATGGGTATGTCAGTGATAGCATTGATGGATTTAGAGGTTGATTTCCAAGCTACCTTAGGTTCATTTTTTGATAACCCAATCCATGAGCTTGTTCTTTCTAGGAGTTTATCTGATCAGTTAACACTTTGTATGCCTCTAGAGAAATGATATGATCTACCTTATTCTACCCTTGATTAGACAAAGGTGGTGTATTTTGATTTTTATGTGGTGGACAATAAGTATGAGCATTAGGTACCTTTCCATAAGTTTATTCAGGGTAGGTATCAACCTATTATTGATATTTTTGCTGGGGTTCTTATTTTCCCTCCTCTTGTTGGTATTGGTATTTTTGAGGAGTAGGATATTCTTGATAATAAAGAGGTAGTTGCCTTTGATATTGAACATGATTTTGGCATAGATGAGGGGGACGATTCTAATTAGGATGTAGAGGAAGATGATGATATTGAATTTATCATTCTAGAATATGTTGAATTTATTTTTTTTGATGTGTAGGCATTTGCAATATTTGTTACATCACCCTCTACAACCATTGTTGGTACTCGAGGTTTAACCTAGGTACATCTTAAGGTCTATTCACCTAATTCATTGTACAAGCATGTGTATTGGTAATGTGAGTACTCATGGATTGTTCTTCACCTTTGTAAAGGTCAATGAATTGCTTTCCATGATATTGAGGGGTAACATTAACTTGATATAGATATCTGAGGGTAAGTTCTTTGTAGTTAGGGGGTGTCTAAGCACATATCCCTTGTCCATAGTATCTATCATAAGGTGTAATGGGAAGATCAATGTCACCCTCCTTGGACCTACAAGTTGTCATGACAAATTCATGAGCTAATTTGGTATCTTTGTTATGACCCTCGATGGAGTACTAGTTCAAGAAATTGTATATACGACTCATCCATGGGTGATCAACTAGAGTGGATTGAATATCCATGTCTCATTGGGTAATATACTCCTAGTCCTAATATAGGGGAATTATAGGTTGAGTCAATATTCTAATACATGGTAGGGACTTCCTAGATGTTTTAGCTTGGAAATTATTGTCCCTATACATGGAACACAAGGTTTCTTGATCCGAATAATCTATATTTTGGTCATGTTCATGACCTGTATGTTGATACTGAGTAGCAACATCCAATATGCTAGGGTTGATAGGATGATTAGAAATATTTGATCCCTGAGGATCTCATTGCCAATCAGGTATTATGAGGTTTTGTAGATCAACTTAAAAGTGATCTATATTTCCTTGCATTGATCTAGAAATATTTTATCCTTGAGGGTCTCATTGCCACTCAGATATTTTGAGCTTTTGTAGATCAACTCAAAAGCGGCCTATATTTCCTTGCATTGATCTAGCAGTATTCACTTGTGAATTATCTTGAATGTGTATCTCTACTATTAGGTATGTAAATAGCATGGTCACTCTAAACTACACAAATAATGCAAACAAAGCAAACAAGTGGTTTTTGTTTTTTATTTTGATTTTGATTTTGATTTTAATGCTTTTTTTATTTGCTTTTTATTTTTGTGTGTTTTAATTTTTCTAACCCTAGAACTATAGATGACGTGCAAACTAGCCAAGTATGTTTGTGTCCACATCTATTATGAGAAATGATACAACAATGACCATAAATATATTCCTAACCGTATTCTAATTTGGGAATAACCCAAAAGTAGGGGATATTTTGATGATGAATTTTGAAAATCCACTCATGAGGCTACTAAGGCATCTAAGGGGCCAATTCATGGTGGGAGGCGAATGCCCATGTCGTAGGATTGCTATCATTTGTTGGTTATGAAATCCAACTAGCCGATTTTATAGATACCTCATGAATGTGTGTGTAGGTTCTTAATTTTTGTAGAAATGCAATCAAACATCAATCAATGATATTTCACTAATGCAAATTTTAAAACCCTAGAATGCAGTATTTCCTAGATAATGACCAACCTTTTGGTAGGCAACAACACAATCAAAGTAGAAAACTATAGATAGAGATCATGTCTCACTAATATAGTTGTAGATAGGGCACCATCTCACCCTAAGATAATCATAGACAAAGACTGTCTCAACCAAAAACAATTACTATCTAACTGACTTACATATTAATAACTTCCCAAGTATGCTATAAAATAGATATTTTCTACATTTTATTATAGAAATAAGAAAGAATATGATAGAAATATAACCTTGAAATCCTAAATCTTATGGAGTCATGCAAATCTACCACTGTTTAGCCTATGATAAAACATCATCTTGACCTAAAATGACTACAAAATAGGGATCATCTCATAGAAATATGGTTACATCTATGTACCTATAAATCATAGAAAAAACAAATCAATCAGCCAAAAATCTTGCATTAGCCAAAAAGGGACTAGGTCCCGCTATGATTGCCATCTAAAAGCTAGAAATGTTCACCAAATAAAGTAATACAAAGTAGAAATGAATGAACACATGATTGATAAAATGACATAAAATAAGGTGTGTCCCCTTCTATTTATTTGTATTGTCTTTCAAGGTGTTACGATAAAAATCCCCTCTTAGGGGGACTAGGGTGCTACCAAATTGCTACAATGATACACAATATCATGATTAAAGCTATCTTAGTGTAGTAGAAGAATATCCATGCCAACACAATTCATGTGGGAGAGGGTTTCGAACCATCGCTCGAAGGTTGTATGCAAAGTATTTCACTATATATGTATTTATAATCTGCACACAATGGAATAGCAATAGATCGGTAGCATGTGTGGTGGCCACTGAATTTGAACCCATTTTTAATATGAAGATAAATAAAATGAATGAAAAAGTAAGTGCATGTATATGATAATAGAAATGTAGACTGATTTAAAAAAGTAAAAAAGCTAATCTAACCTAAGATGCAATAAAAATAGTAAAAAAATAACCTAATTGTAATTAATATCAAATCGATATGGTTGTTGTTACAGGCCTATGTTTCTTTGTTAGCAAACCCGAGTGATGTTTGTAATGACCTAGGAAGTATTATCGATGAATTTTCACTATGGTGAGGTAAGTTTAAGGAACTTGAATAGTCACTGTAGCAAGGGTTTGGATTATGCATATAATGAAAGCAAGGCTTAAAATCCTTTGTGGTTGTCCAATAGCATGGTGTTAGTAGTAGGAAAGCCTACCAAAGTTAGCAGCACTTCATTGCTTAGGAATTGGATATTGAATTCGATAGCACTTTGTTGCACAAATTCAAATTTGAGGGACCTTTAAAGCTGGGGTGAGTGTCATTTTATAGATTTCTTGATGAAAAGCTAGGTCACTCTACATGAAAATTCAAAGGGAAATTTTACATTGGTAAAATAGATGCATGCCCTAGAATAGTTGATTACATGAAATTAATTCAAAATAATTGCATGCAAAGGCATTTAAAATTGGTGCAAGATCATGTTCAACACCAATAGTCAGTTTTGAATGGCAACTATTATGTTTAGTTTTAACTTTGTGTGACCATATTGGATCAATATGATCATGGTCTGAATACCATATTGTGTCGATATAGTTAGGCATTTTATGGGAAAAGTTACCCAAAGTTGGTAAAAACCATAAATTTAGCCCTACGGTTGTGCAAGGTGGACTGTATGGATAGTAAGGAGACATTTTGATGAGTCTCCTTAAAATAACACATTTTAGGTGTCTATAATATAAAAATATATTTACACTTGCACTTGTTCTTATCCAATAATAAACCATAGAACTATGCTAATATTTTATCCACCCCAAAATGTCTATCCAAGCCTCCACTGTGCTTTTGTCTGATTAAGTCCTCCTTAATTAAACTATGAGGTATGCATAAACATCACCCCATGAAGATAATGCAATATTTAATTGATATAATCTAACCATGGAGTTCTATACCTTTTATCTGGGTTATTACATGTTTCCCAAGCCTCCTTAAAATCAATTCTATCCTCATGAATCTCTCTCTTGGAGTCAAATCCAATAACCTCCATTCCCATTGCATTCACCAACAAACATCTTCTACTCAGCATATAAACTACCCTATTTTATCTACCACTCCTATGCTTCAATACAAATGAATAACTCTAAATAAATTCAACCTACTTCATTTGCCTTTGGTTCAACATAGCTTGATTGTTAATAAACTAAAGTGCTTGATGATATGTAAAAATGTAAAATTCTTTTAGTAGCAAATAATGTCCTTACTTCTTTAGTGCTTGAAAAATTGCATAAAAATTTTGATCATAGATAGAATATTTCCTATATTTTCTTAAATTCTTGTTGAAGTATGCAATAGGCTTAACTTCTTGACTCAAAACTCCACCTATCACTTCACTACTTGCACACAATCCAATTGAAAGACCTTGTTGAAATGTAGAAATGATAGAACTGTATGCTCTAATTTTTCCTTCAAAATATAAAATATATTCTCTACTACAACTATCTAATTAAATTCATTTATACCATCTTTTATTGTTTTTATCATAGGTGCACAAATACCACTAAATTTTCTAATGAATTTCCTATAAAGGCTTGTCAGGCTATGTAATCTCCTTACCTCAAATATTCCTTTTGGTTATGGCCACTCTATAATGTATTTCACGTTTTAAGGATCCATCCACAAAATTTATTATGAAATTATAAAACCCAAGTAGAATACTTCCCTCTTCATAAAACTACAAATTTTTAGATTAACTTACTTTTTCTTCCTTAATATTTGTAAAACAAACTTGAGATGCATCAAATGTTCCTATTTACTTTTGTTAAAAATCAAAATATCATCCAAGTAAATAACAATAAACTTACAAATAAATGGATTTATCACTTCATTCATCAATCTCATTAATGTGCTTGATGCATTTGTTAATGCAAATGGCATAACAAGCCATACATATAGTCCATACTTTGTCTTTAATGTCGTGTTCCAATCACCCCTTTCTCTAATTCAAATTAGGTGATATATTCTCTTCAAAAATATGTTTATAACATACTTAGATCTACTCAATCATTACATGAAGTCATCCATTTATGGAAATGGATATCTATATTTTATGGTTGTCTTGTTAATGTCTTTAGAATCCATGCACATATACCATTATCCATCCTTCTTGGGTGTTAGTATAGCTGGTAATGCACATGGGATCAAACTCTTTCTAATAAAAACCTTGTCCAAAAACTCTTGGACTTGGTTATGAATCTCATCATTATCCATAGGTGTCATCCTATATGCTTCCTTTTTAGTAGACAATCTAAGAATAAAATCCATATGGTGGCTAATGCTAATCATGGGTGGAAATAAATTTGCCAACTCCTTTGATAGGATATCATCATACTCCTCCAATATACTTTTAACTTCATATGGAATTTAATGCATTTCCCAAAATCTAATGGATTTAGCTATGGAAGTAAAATAAGCTTCTATTATATTCATCCCTCTTATAAATTATTTTCTTAATATTAAACTTAGGACTATTATCTGCTTATTCCCCTTGGTATTTTAATGGACTCAATGTATATTTCTAAAATCCTTCATAATATTTTAAGTATTAATTCTACCATCATGCACAACATTTTTATAAAATTTCCAAGTCCTTCCAAATAAAATTTGATAGGTATTCATAGGCATAGTATCACATAGAATCAATATTTATATAAACCAATCTAAATATTTTCTAAACACTACTCACTTATAAAAAATTAATGTCTCTTTTGTAACCATAAAAATTTGTATGGATTTGGGTGTTCAATTCACACTATCCCAGGCTTCTCTACAATATTACTAGATATAAAATTATCTATAATTTCACTATCAACAATGACCTTGCAACATTGACCTCCTAATTTATATATAGTTCTAAACAAGCTCTTTTTTTATATTGGCTCTTGCACCACGTTAGATGGTTTCAATAACACTCTTATCATCATGATATAATCTTTTTTATCTTGTTCCTCCAAGTGTTCTGGTGAAGCAAAATTCTCCCCGTTCACTTGAAAACTTTGAATTTTTATCTCATTTCCTCTACCATTATTATATTGTATTTATGAAAACTCAAACACCCTATGTGTAGCTTCTCCATACCTATAACAAGATTTAGTGAATCTTCATTTATTCCTCTAGCATAGTAGCCTCTTCCTCTTGTATTTTACTAAAATTACTATTTGGATAAGTTCTAGCTTATTCTTCTTACATATGATACCCTCTACCACTATTTGATTGTCCTATTCCTCGATAAAATAATCCTCTTTATTTGGAATTATTTTGTTGCCTTCAAGAAAAATTCACCTCTACCTTCAATGCATATTGATAGGCTTCTAGTAACCTCAACATTATCATACTAAAATAATCTTGAATATATATGTGGATTCCATTAAAATACCTTAAAATTGTATCTTCATTGTCCTCTATATTCCTATCTTGAATGGTGAGCTTGTAAAATTCCTTCATATGCCTTTCACATTCATCATATTTTGCTTCAATTTTTGCAACTTATTGAATAAACTCATATGATAATTAGATGATAATAATTTGGAATTTAATTTAGAAACCATTTTACTCAAATATTTAAATTTCTCTTTTCTTTTGTCTCTCTATTTATACATGGTCCCATGACAAGGATGCATGACTTCATAGCCTAGTGTAAGTAAACTTTAATGTTTTTGGATCCTCCATCAAATCATAGTCAAATTATTTCTCTTTGTTCATTTATAGGTACCCTTAATATTACTTATACACAATTTCTTCTCCTTCTTGGAATCGTATATTAAATAATGTATTCTAGGTGAAGGATTCCAATGAAGTATAACCTCTTCTAGTAGCTTGAATATCTCACAATAAGTTCAAAAACTATAAAATGAACAACAAAAAATTACTTACACTCATTTTTTATTTTTTAAGTTGGTTGGAAACTATTCAAAATATAAATTTTAGACACTATGGCTCACAATCCAAATCAAAATTAGCCTCCCAAAAAATTATTCTTATATTCCAATTGGTCTTAACGAATTGGAGAAATTTTCTATAGCTACAGATGATCACTTATTCTATCTAGAATAATTTGACTTCCTACTTTATCATTGGAATATATTCCTTTACTCCTAAATATCTCACTCTAATTAGCTAGGTTGTGGAAACTTCTCATTTACCCAAAACATCACACTTCTAATCTACCATATTACTTCAATCTAGAGTATCTTCATCTTGTAGATTGTACCTTAACTATTTTTTTTAGTGATGCAATATTTCTTGAGAACCTAGATGCTTCTACATCATAATGCAACTATTATCCCCTATATAACACTATATTGTGTAGTGACCATCACATAGTAGTTAAAATTTTATGATGCAAGACAAAAAAGTATTTCCTTCTGTTGGTGGAACCAAACCTTATCTTCAACATGGAATACTTGAGGTATCACATCTTGGTTATGGTAGTCCTTGTATTTCTATTTTTAGAATTACAAGGTCTAAAAGATATAATGCTCTACACTTGCTACATGAATATTTTTCCAAATAGAGTTTACTAGCTTTAGTTGATATCATGATTTCCATTCATATGTGGAATGTGACATCTATTGGGGTGCTAGAATAAAAATCTTTACATGCTTGGAGTTATAATATATAGAGGAATAAACAACCCTAATGTAGGAATATTGAATATGTGGTAGACTTTCATTCCACATCTATTTATGGTTGTGGTTGTACATCCATAGTATATGTATCAATATCCCATTGACAAAATCTATTTACCCATTAGAATGAGGATATAAGTCTATGTAATATTGGATATTGGTTTCCAAAACATCCAAATATGGCACTAGAATTTTATAAGGAATAACCTGTTTATATCTAAAATAATGGATCCAAGTAATCCTAAGCGAACCTAAATTTCTAGAATAATAGACAAGCAATCTCCAAATCAGCAATGCCCTTGCTACATGGGGCCATGACAACCATCTTGTTGAACCTATCCATAACTATAAACATATAGTCATGTATTTCTTGGTGGTTAATAACTGTAAGAGAAAATAGATGATAATGGAATCCTAATGCCTATAATGCATTTATGATGACTTGTGGAGCCCAATATTTTTGTTTACTAGTATGGAAATATGCATGGTGCACATAATTTTTTGTAGAGCTCCTATTATTAATGCATGTGTAACTAGTTAAAGTATTATTGTATCACTAAAAGTGTCTTGTTGACCCAAAAAGTGTCCAAATATCTTGGAGTAATGTGATTCTTGAATTAGTAATTGGTAAGCTACATCAAATGACACACTGATATTTCTAGTATGATACCCTCTCATATATTTGAATTCAATAATTTATAATTCATATCCCTAAAGTAATTTTAATATTATTTTATGATTATTATCTATGGTGTTGAAATTACTTATTAATATAGAGAAAATTATTTACATTATTAACAACTAACTTAACTTATTATGCAACTTTTTTTTTAATATTTACAACTCTACAATCAAAGTCATGTTGCTCCATCATCATTTAATCCTTTATTTTCTATTTGAAAAAAATAAAGAAAAAATTGCTTTATTGTAGATTTATTTTGAGAATGATAAATTCTCCTTCACTACTAAAATAAAAATAATCATTATGTTTATAGACATCCTACACAAAATTTCCTACTTAAAAATACCTTATTATATGAATTTAAGAATGCTTTAGAGATCACTTATTTCATATCAGAATAAAAAAATGTGTATTACAAAGTGAATATTAAATGAAAATTATAGTCATGTGAATTGTACTTTTGTATTTGATCTTATACTAATGTGTTAACATAACTAGCGATGCATTTTGACTAAAAAATCTAAAAATAGAAAATTAGTATTTTTAAAAATCATTTTTATTTGCATTTTTTAGGGACTTTGAAACATTTTTCACAAACATGTTGAAAAATTGTCTACATTAAAGTTGCCTATAAAATTTGTTGTTATATATAATATTTTCAACACTTCTTGAATGGATCAAAGTAGTTTCCCAAGCACAAAATTATGTCCCTAAAAGTGCAATTAGAAGTAGAAAATAGACCTTAAAGCATTTTTTAGTATAAATCCATGTTGTAAAAGGGTTAAATGCTTGGATCATTTATCTCCTCTTTAAACATAATGGTCCCCATTGCATTCAATTTTGACATCAAGTTTAGAAGCTATTTATTTATTTGATATTTTATGAGCCTTTCCCCTTGGTGATCAAGTTGTCCTAGCTTGACCACTTTGTACATCTGAGATGATTTACTTCTAGTGGTCCTGGTCGATTGTGCCAGTAATCTTATAATACTCCATTATTTCTATGTTATCTAGGTAGACTTATTCAATATCCAACTATTCTACTACTATATAAGTATCCAAGAGAGGTGGATGATAGGGGCTAAGAAATTTAACATTACATATTAGATGCAAACTAAGATAACATAAAAGAATTAATTCAAAAGAATTTTATTCCATCTTCTTTGTGATGGTGTATGGCCCATAGCAAAGAGGTATAATATTCCTATGGGGTCTTCTAAGTATTTATTTTTGAAGACATAACCATACCTTATCTCCAAGCTTAAATTGATGTAGTACTTGATGATAATAATGGTGTTGCTTGTATTTATAATTTATATTTACAAAGATATCATGGACCTATTGTTGGATGTGCTAAATCTATTCTATAAACCATATTTATTTTTTAGCTTATGTTTCTCCACTAGGTGAGTACTCCATGGATCCAATAGGGAGATATACATTAGTGGGTGTCAACAATTGGAACTTGAAATATAATTGAAATGGTTTATAAGTTTGGAAAATTTATTGATGAGGCACAATAATGACTCATATTTTAATCCCTCTTGCCACTTTTTTGCACCCATAGAATATGTCTCATTTTTATCGTTGCATTAGTTATGTGATTATATAGGACAAATATGAGGAAATGCCACTTAGTTAGATAAGAGTGAAAACATTTTCTAAGGTAGGTAATAGATGACTAAAATATTGATTTTGATAGGTTTATGAAGAGTTATTCATCCTTGTTCACAACAAGGAGTTTTGGATCCTATTTTAGACTCACTCTTTTCCAAGGATTATAGTTAGGATAAGGTGTTTAAATGTGTTTAGCGTACACAAAACCTAACCTTGTTCATTGATTGCTAGACATAAAACAACATATAAGATATAACAATCCTATACCAGTGCTAGATAAGACAATGACCTATAACTAGAACCTGAGCAGACCTATTGTGACTATCTCACAACTAATCCCAATTTTGGGGACCCACCTTAATTTTTTAGTTTTGGAAGTTTTGTAGTTCTTTGAGTGCTAATTTTGATAGATACCTAACCATAAGTTTGCAAAGTGCACTCCAAGATTCATTCCAAGGTCATGTTTCCTTTTAGTGTCTTGTAGGGTGTCCAGTGTCTTGGGTAGTCTTAGTTTCTTAGTTGTCGTTCATTGTATGGTTTAGTGTTAAAATTTTAGGTTTATTCATGTTAGTGTTTGATATTGAATCATTTAAAAATAAAAAATGATATATATATATATATATATATATATATATATATATATATATATATATATATATATATATATATATATATATAGATGTATGTATATATAGTTAGTTAGTTAGTGTTAATTAGGTTCGTTTTAGTGTTAGAATTTGTTCTATAGTTTAAGTTTTATATTGTTTATTGCAGGTTTTAGTTTAGCTTTTGGTTTTTAATTTATAGCTCTATATTTGACAATGTTAATTTTAAGGTTTACTTAAAATTCTGGTCTAATATTCATAGGGACTTATACACCATGCGAAAGGGAAGTTAGAGACACTGATGGTGGACCCTACCCAAGGCTTGGATGCATACATAAATATGGACATAGACATCATCACAGGGAGACCTGTTATACGATGATGACATAGACACCATGGCAAGGTACTCATATATCCATGTAGGCGACAATGATAGTGATGTTGAATCCTGATGTGGACTCTCAACGGATGCCATAGGGTTGAGACATCAAGATGATAGTGTAGATTGATGACAAATGTGGACATTACTAACTCCTTGGTGATCGTTGATATGGATAGGAAGTGAAGATCATGGACGTATATTATTGAGATGTTCATCAATTATAATGATGATATGGATATCGATGTAGAGATAAACACCTTGGACCTAGTAAAACATGGTGAATTATAGTGGTTTTATATATAGAGAAAGCAAATGTAGGGATGAATGACATAGTGGGTCACAATTTTGAAATTATTCGAAGATAGATTGAAGGAGCTACTCATGTGATTCATGGGTTGATGGGCAGGTCAAAACGCCAATATCCCTATAGTGTAAGATGTGGAAATCTTATGTACATCAGGGCAGTAGTACAAAGGTATAAAATATTTTATATCCAACTGAATGAAATAGCCATGTTTGTAGGAAAAAATAGACTTTAACTGAGGAAATTATGTTTTGGTGTGCACAGTGAGAGTTGGTTGTAAACAATGAAGCCCATCGAATCTAAAAATTGAAGAGGAATAATTGGAAGTCTCTATAAGCAAGAAGCATATGCTAATTTTATCTACCAAATTATTGAACAAAGTGATGCAAACATTTATGTTGGAGTTTTAGTGAAGTCAGATGGGGAGGCGATGCACTGTCATGACAAGGGTCAATCATCAATGATTAAAAACACCTATACCATTGGTAGAAGAGATTCTATATTTAGTTTTTACATTCAGTCAGTCTGTAAAACATTAATACTCAATAATTATGTCTTCATCACCAAGATATGGGAATTACTTCCTTATTTTTGCTTAGCTTCAATTACTTTCTAAAGAATCTTGCTTGGAGAAATGAAATGGGCATTATGGTTGTTCTCAAGGCTACTCGATATATGTAAGGAAGAAGTAGTTCGCTAGGTGCAGTATACTTGGACCCAAGTGGGAGGGGGCAACGATAAAACAAATGTGAATCGCTCTACCTGTGAGGGTGATGTCATTGTTATAGGATGGGAGTTCTTTGGTGAACATATAAGAGACACCTACATGGTGGAAGTAGGTTGTGGATATGGTGATTATACCAGATGAATTTTCATGTGTCCTATAGAGAGCCAAGGGCAGAGCCACTCAAATTGAAAGGGGGATCCAATATGGATGGTCTTGGTTGACTATATGATAGTAACATAGACTAATATATGCAAGTGTATACAACCAAAAAGGTTGGACACTGCACACAACGACATGGAGGTGGACCACCACATGGAAGTAATTTTTGGATGCGATGGAGATACATGATTGGATAAATATAAAAACCATGTAATGAGGTATGTAAATAGTTCATTTCAAATATTGCTGAGAAAGGTCTATTTCAAGTTAATACCCTGAGCATTGAGAGGTGTGGAAGTAACATTATGGAAGGCAATAAAATTTTATGGATATAAAAGGGGATTTTAGGTCATTACAAGAAAAAATGCAGTGATTCTTACAAAAGGATAATTGAAGGAGACCATGTGATTAATGCAAACCCCTTTAAATAAATAGAAGGCCTATAAGCATTAGAATGAGGAAGGCATATCATTTTATAGAAATAAAATAAATTTAAATGAAGAGACACAAAATGGAACAAATAAGGAAGGTGAATGGATTATAATTTTTTTTAAAAGGGCCATGAAAACACATAGATAGGGGCTAGAATATTTTGTAAACAAAG
Organism: Wollemia nobilis; assembly: GCA_028583015.1. Classification (NCBI taxonomy): domain Eukaryota; kingdom Viridiplantae; phylum Streptophyta; class Pinopsida; order Araucariales; family Araucariaceae; genus Wollemia; species Wollemia nobilis. The sequence goes on from JAQPPZ010002530.1 coordinate 6,272,656, forward strand.
ACATATCATTTTGATATTTGAATGCATACAAATCCGAAAACTTGCACCTTGTGAGTAAGACTTGAGGAGATTTATTTTTTAGGGTTCTTGTTTAAATTTTAACTTTTTTACTACATTTTTTGGACTTATATCTAGTTTTAAATACTCTAGGAGGTTGCACTACGTGAAGGTTCATTTGAATACAGGGTTTTTTTCCCTTAGAGTCTACCACTTTATTTAACCAATTTGTGTTTATGCAGGTTTGTTTAGATTAGATTACCCTTAAGATCTTCTCATAATATTTTAATCTGAAACTCATAATCCCAAAATGTCTTATTTGATTCATAAATTTGATCTTGAAAATTTGGAGTGCATATGATCTAGATAATTTAATTCACAAGCACTTACATACACACTCATTTGGATCACTTTTTAGGACAATTAAAAGGAATATTTTTGCACAACTTTTCATTTTGCATAAACAAGATAAAATAAATCTATGAGGGAGGGTTACTGACTACTATTTCAAATTAAATCAAAGATAAGAAATGGAGTGGAAAATTCCATAGCACATATTTATTTCATGTACATAATCAAATATAAAATGAATTTCTAACTCCACTAACCCTCAAACTCACATTAAGTGCAAATAAAGCAAATGAATGCTAACTTTCTAACATACTAACTTGCTAACTTGCTAACTTTCTGACTTTCTAACTTTCTAACTTTGCAATTAGTAGAGCATTAAATTTGAAGATAAAATTGAACCTACTAACTAAAAATGACTCTCACATTAAAGGCACTGATTTATAAATGAAGTGGAAAATTCCACACAATTTATCATTTTGTATTTTAATCTAAATATAAAATGAACGCACTAATAGGGATTCAAGATAATACATATTAATGCAAATATAATCAAAGAAGCAACACTTCATTTTATAAATTTTCACAAAGGCACGTTCATTGCAATTTAAGAAAACCAATCACAAAGCACAAATGAATTAAACCAACAGGACCTTTGTTAACAGTTACTTGCAAATCACTAGGTTGTTTCTAGCACTTGTTATTATTGATTATTTTACTTTCAAATGCACATATCCAATGCTTATATAGCAGAACCTTGGAGAAGTTTTTTTTGTTTTTAAATTATTTGCAAGAGAGGGTTTTCATATTAATACCCTGAATGTGATGGGGATTTTACAATTGGAAAAAATATAACTCAATAGAATTGGTGCTAGAAGGAGGGCCCCTTCATTTCATAGCTTTGTGATTTATTTTCTTAATATAATTTTCATCTAACAATACTTTTAGATTTAAAATCCTTTTATTTTCTGATAGGTAACATATGAAATTATGTTTCCACTATGATTTGTTGCAGGAATTTTGTTTTGTAGGTTTTTTATTTATTTATTTTATTTATTGTCTGAGTTGTTGTGAGAGGTATTATAGAACAAGTGCCTTCCCAATATGGACCAACCTAATTATATCACTACAAGGTCTAAAACCACTGTGAAAACCATATTTCAAAGCCTTTCTTCTAATTATAGGAAATCAAGGAACAAGACTCAAGAGGTTGAAATCCCATCTAGTGTACTTGATCTAGAGTTACCTTTGGTATCAAGTACATCTAGTGTATCTACACTTGTTGTATCTATTGTTGTGGCTACACTAAGTGTATCTACACCTATTACATCTACTATTTATACTACTCTTGTAGGGCTACCACTGTTGAATATCATGGTCGAACTACCACCAACTACCTGGTATGGAGTACGTAATATTCCCCTAAACATAGCTAAGGATGTTCATGAGATACCCAAAAACATTGAGAATTTTTTATCCAAGTTTAAACATGATGGTCTTAGGATAGCCAAAGAGCATATTCAAATTTACGAGGATGTTTTAATTAGACTACAAGTAAATCATGAATATGTCACTTGTAGACTCTTTCCTATGATTCTGGACCAAATATCTTATGAATGGTATATTAGTTTACCTATTGGATCCATTACTTCATGGGTTCAACTTGAAAATACTTCTGTCAATCATTTTATATTACCTTTGGATCCCACTATCATTTACCATCAATTTGTGACTTTCAAAAAGGCACCTAATGAGCTGATTAGAAATTTTAATCAAATATTTCATAAAATTTATTCTAAATTTACTTGCCATTTTAACATAGATACTACGTTTTCTTTGCAAATATACTTTTTGGTGTTAGATCCCATGATTTCCATGTTCACTAAGATAAATCCTCAAGTTACTACTTTAGCCCAAGCCTACATGAAATACATGGTCATAGAACAATAAATGACACCCCAAGGTGTTGGGATGCCCCAACTGCCTATGGTAGGACATTTTAGACATAGTCAATTTTCTATGATGAATCAATTCATGGCACCTCAAATGTCAATGATGAATGCCCTACCATACCATAAATATTATCCATTAATGTCCACTTATCCATCCATTTCCACCTATCCAAATATATACATTCCATATACCACATCATTTCTCTTAGATAATAAGATGGATACACAAGGAGTCAATGTGACCAATGCTCAAGATTTGGTAGCATTTCCTATGCCCACACCACTTCAGAGTGTGAACCCTTTTTTGAGCCAAAAAATCAAAATCAAACCTTGATTCCAAGTCAATATACTTCTAGTATTGGAAATCCTTTTGGAGCTAGTACCATGATGCCTTAGCCAAAATAATCTAATTTTGAAGTTGAGGAATTAAAGAAAATGTGTCTCAAGTTGAGTAATGGCATGGTCCAAATGTAGAAGCACAATTCCTAAACTCCTCATTCTAATAAAAAATTCAATAATCAAATGAGGTCATGGAATGCCAAGCCTAACAATGGGGGTGTACCTAAAATCATAGCCAACTAAGATGATTCTTTTGCAAGCCCTATTATATCTTATTCCATTATCAATATTTCAATTTTTTCTTAGAAAAATGGATGTAGGTTGCATAACACCAAGGACCATAGTGAGAAGGAGTGTCTAGAAATTTCTAGATATACAAATTATTTGCAAGATCAATTCAATGACTTAGAGTTAGTGCCAATCGAGGGTCCACCTTATATTTCTAAAGGGAAGGAAGCTACTTTAGTAGTTGAAATAGTTCACTATCAATAAAGTGAGGAAGAATAAGAGGATAATGAAATCTTAGGAGAGTATGATGATGAAATCATAGAAGAGGAAGTTCAATATGTTAGGTAGTATAGGAAAGGGAACCATGGTTATTAAAAAAGAAGTAAATCCAAGACCCCCAAAACTTCCTCCACTCCACCAAAAAATTTCATTGTTCCTCCTGATACCAAAGTTGGTAACAATACTCCTCCTCAATCTACTATTAAGTCATCCAAACCTACACAGAAGGTGCATAATTCTAAGAATCATACCTATGATATAGTGGAAGACTTGAAAAGGAATAAAGCTAATGTCTCTTTATTAGAGGTTGCTATATTGCTAGGTTATAAGGAAGCCTTGATAAAGGTATTATACCCATCAAGCCAAACCCATGAGGTCAAAAGTGTTGAGTCTCACTTGGTTTTATGAAAGAAAAAATGATAAGTACCTCATTTTATTTTTACAATTAGGATTGTAGGAAAACACTTGCGTAATTATTTAGTGGACTCGGGTTCCTCAGTAAATATCATACCCCTTGATATTTTCTAAAGGCTAGGTTTAAAGCCAATTTCCTCAAAGAGGAAGGTGATATAGTTGGACAAAACTATAGTAGATGTGGTAGGAACACTTTATGATGTCTTGATTTAAATTAATTTAGAACCTAGGATTCAACATCATGTTAATATTCTTGTGGTCAATATTCCTATCAAGTATGGCATGGTGTTGGGCAAATATTGGAGTAAGAACCTGAATGGTTACGTCATTACTGATTCTTCCCACATGTGGCTACCTTGGAGGGGATTAGTAAACCAAATTAAGGTGGATAGTGAGCCAAGACTTAAGGAAATAATTATTGAGTATAATAGGCCCAGTGAAATCCAATTTTCAAAATCTAATTTAGGGGTCTCTAACTTGGATATAGAGGAGGCTACCAAAGAACCTCAAAAATAAATCCTTTCTTGTAGCCCTCCTAAAAAGGATAATGGTTTGGATTCTAAAATTTGATGGATCCAAATTAAGACAAGGTGTTGGAGCTGGTATCGAACTTACATGATCTAGAAGTAAACCTTTGCTTTCTACCTATATATTATAGTTTATGCACCAATAATGTGGTAGAAAATGAAGAACTTATTTTTGGCCTACAACTATCTCTGAGTAGAAAATTCAAGTATGTCAAGGTCTTAGGAGACTCTGAGTTATTTGTTAAATAATTCAAAGGGCAATATGCATGTTGTGACAAAATATTGAGCCATAATAGTACTAGAGTTAAGGATTTGATAGATGAACTTGATGCTTTTAAAATTTTCCTTATATCTATAAAAGGTAATCAAATGGATTTTTCTTTAGCTATTAAAACAGGTATGATCAAATTGGTTGACAATAAAAAATACAAAAGTTTTTTGATTGAACTAGTTTCTTGTCCTTCAATACCAGATAACATTACAAAGTTGTAGGTATTTGAGAGTGATAGGCATATTTTCAATTTTATTACTAACTTTGGTATTTTTGAAAATTATGTGATATATGAAGACCAGATGTGGCAAGAAGAAACATATCAGAATAGTGAAATAGACCAAAAAATGAATGATTTTGAAAGCGGTTATTTCACTAGAAAAATTATTTGATATCGGATATCAAGCAAAAAGAGGTAAAAAGGTACCACTCCCTAAAGAAGCATGTGATGTAATCAACTGAGGGAGTGCAAAAAATCCACAAGAGGTATTCATTTCCAAGGTATGTATAAGTCAAGAAAAAGAATATATCACTCATGCACTATAGGAATATGTGGATTGTATACCTTGGAGTTACAAGGAGATGAAATTGTATGATCAAAATAATATAATGCACACGATTCTATTGAAACCTAACTCTAATCCCTTTATACAAAGATAACGACCTAACAATTAATTGTTAGAGACCTTAATAGAGAAATAAATGAAAATATTGCTAGATGCAAAGATCATATTTCTTGTTAGGCACTCTAAATGGGTTGCCAACCTAGTTCCTATAAGAAATAAAAATGGAGAAATAAGGTTGTGCATAGATTTTAGAAATTTGAACAAAGAATCTAAAAAGGACAACTACCCATTGCCTTCCATTTATGAGATACTTCAAATAGTAAATGGATTAGAAATGATGCTATTTTTAGATGGCTACTCTAGGTACAACCAAAATATCATTCACCCAAGTGATAATATGAAAACAACTTTTACAACCAAATGGGGAATATTTGCTTATAGGAGAGTGTCATTTGGATTATCAAATGCAAGCACAACTTTCCAATGCATAGTGGATTACATATTTAAGTGGTTTATGGGTAAGTGCATTATTGTTTATGTGGATGATATTCATGTCTTCTCTAAGAATAGAGAAGACTATGTTAAGGATTTGAGAAAAGTAAAGGTGTAGGGAACATAGGATCTCCCAAAATTAAAAAAAATGCATATTTGAAGTAATAGAAGGTAATATTTTGGGTCACATTATTTCTAAAGAAGGAATTTCTATTGATCTTGAAAGAATAGAAGATATCCAAGAAATCCATCCTCCCCATAGCAAGAAGTAATTAAGATCATTGTTTTGAAAAATTAATTTTGTAGGGAAATTCATTGTTGGATTTGTTGATATTGCCAAACCATTGAATGATATGCTGAAAAAGGATGTTGAAATTAAATGGAAAAATGAGAGTAAGGATGATTTCCATTGCATTAAGGATGTTATTTCTAGCGCACCTATTTTGGTAAGTCTAGACTACTCAAAGCCCTTTTACATTTATACATTTGATTCAAAACATTCATTCGCAAGTGTCCTAACTCAAAAAGGTGAACGTAATGTTGAAAATACCATCACTTTTTTGAGTTCTCCTTTGAAAGATGTGATGTTGAGGTATTTTTTTTTAGACAAGCAAATGTATGTACTTTTTAAAACTATAAAAAATTAGACATTATGTTGATATAGTAGGGTTTTTGCTATTGTGCCTAACCCTGCTATCAAAACTATGTTTCTACAAAACGAACTAGGTGATAGTAGAGGAAAATGGATTTCTACACTCTAATAATTTGAACTTGAAATCCAACCTATGAAGATAGTTCGTGGACAAGTATTGGTAAAATAAATTTCTAAAATTTATCCTCTAATGTCATGCCAACATTATACTATAGAAGATATTACTAAATATGATTGGTATGTAGATACTATATATTTTTTATTGAATGGTAATTGTCCATAATATCTCACTTCTACCCAAAGAAGAGATTTACGTCTAAAATATGTAAACTTTTTTATTAAATTTGGTGTTTTATATAGGAAAAACCATGAATGGATTTACCTTCGTTGTGTGAACCAATAAGAAGAAACCCATGTGCTCAATGACTTCCATAGTAAGTATGGAACCGAACATGGTTCAACAACATCAGACTAGTTTCTCAAAGCTGGATACTATTGGCATCATATTTTCAAGGATGCACATGCTCATGTGTAATCTTGCCATACATATCAGGTGGTATCCAATAGAGAGAGAAACACAACAATGCCATTACAAACTATAGTGGATATGAGGCCTTTTGCACAATGGGGGTTGGATTTTGTTGGGGTCATCAATCTCAAATCTTCTTATTTGCATAAATTCATCCTCACAACTATAGATTATTGCACTAGGTCGATAGAATCAATCCCTACAAAATATACTACTATTGATGTTATCATTAAGTTTTTAGAAGATTGCATTGTAACCCATTTTGGAATACCTAATGCAATAGTAAGTGATAATGGTTCTGCATTTTCTTCTATTAAATTTGTATACTGGGCATATGATAACAAGGTGAGCTTGAATTTTTGTTTCAATTATTATCCACAAGGGAATGGTTTGGCCAAATATTCTAACAAAAACTTATTTTTTATCATAAAAAAATTGCTTGAAAAGAATCCTAGAGATTAGAATGGTAAATTAAAATTTGCTCTTTGGGTTGATAGAACTAGAATAAAATAATCAATTGGGACATCTCCATATCATCTAGTCTATGGGTAGGACCCCATTTTTTCCACTAATCTAAAATTTCAAACTCTTCATTTTATGAAATAATATCTTGGAATGGATAATCAGATCAAATCTTGATTAATCCACTTGATACATTTTTATGAGAAGAGAGAGGAAGCCATGCTTCACTTTAGTAAACATAAATATGTAGTAAAGATATGGTTTGATAGGAGAGCTACAATTAAAACATTCAAGATTTTTTATCTAGTTTTTTTGTGGGAAAAGAAGCACAAAAAATATGGGATCATGACAAATTCAATTGCTTGTGGTTAGGTCCTTATCAGATTTATGAAATCCTAGGTGAAAACACTTTTAAAGTAAAAATATTGGATGGAGAGGAAGTATATTTTATTATTAATGGGTTGCATTTAAAGCATTATTTCAACCCATGAAATGTGTGATATTGTGTGTTATATGTACATATGTGTGTTTTTGCTTTTTCTTTTGCTTTTGTGTGTTGGTTTTATTTTTTTTTAGATTGTTATTTTTTTTGTTTTCTGAGTGTTAAGGAGTCTTCTATGCATATGTTGAAATCATGTTCATACTCCCATTTATTATGGTTTTGATTTTGGGATGGTTACTAACAAAATGACATGTTTCTATAATAGTTAATACAACCCATGAATCAAATGGAACTAGGGGAAAGTAAATGAAGCTATATAGTTATTATCCTTGTATAAGTGTACTAAGATTATGGAGTTTGAAACAATGGAATATTATGCCAAATATTCACTGTAATGAATCACATTAAGAGGTATTTCTTAGGATTTTTAAGGATGAAATCATTTTGATAAACTAATTAAGGCTAACTTCTAACATGCTCAAATTCAAGTATTACATAAAGGTTTGCAAAGTTCTCTATAAAAAAAGAATACAAGCAATGCAAATATTGATAAAATTGGTCACCAAGTTTAGATAGACTTCACCAGGTCTATAGACACCTCACTGGTAGTGAGACTCTGTTTAGACAAAATCTTGATATAAACAAATTACCATTGAAAAATTTGATCAAATCAATAACCAAGTTTGGATAAACTCCACTGGGGCTATGGATGCCTGACTGGAAGTGGGGCTTTATCTGAATAAATTATGCTCAAAAGAGACTTTGTGAAATATTATTCAAAAAAAATGTTTTATGAGCAGCATTTCATAGCCTAAAGGTAAACCAGATGATGGAATTTGGATGGTCCCAAGGATGCAAATTGAACCACATTGCACATGTGGAAGAAAATAATATGTTTGTTCTCATATGAAGCTATTGACCATAATTTCCTTGGATTTCATTGAATGGTGTATACTTTTCTAACATTTGGTTCATTATTTTTAGAACTGGGTTCACCAAAAATGCTTTAAAGCATTTCCCATCACAGTCATCATTTGTTGTGACTATCTCACAACTAACCCCAATTTTGGGGACCCATATAAATTTTTTATTTTTGGGAAATTTTGTAGTTCTTTGAATGCTAATTTTGATATATACCTAGCCATAATTATGCAAAGTGCACTCCAAGGTTCATTCCAAGGTTGTGTTTCCTTGTAATATCTTGTAGGGTATCCAGTGTCTTGGGTAGTCTTGGTTTCTCGGTTGTGGATCATTGTATGGTTTAGTGTTAATATTTTGGGTTTATTCATGTTAGTTTTTGATATTGAATCATTTAAAAAATAAAAAATAATATATAGTTAGTTAGTGTTAATTAGGTTCATTTTAATGTTAGAATTTTAGTTATTTTTGTTCTATAGTTTAAGTTTTATATTATTTGTTACAGGTTTTAGTTTAGCTTTTGGTTTTTCATTTATAGCTCTAGATTTGATAATGTTAATTTTAGGATTTACTGAATATTATGATCTAATGTTTGTAGGGACTTATACACTGCATGACATGAAAGGTAGAGATACTGATGGTGGACCCTACCCAATGCCTGGATGCATACGTACATCTAGAGATAGACATCATCATATGGATACTGAAAGAGTTATGTGATGATGATATAGACACCATGGTAGGGGACTTGAACAGTCACATAGGTGACAACGACAGTGATGTTGACTCCTAACATGAAATCTCAATGGACACCATAGGATTGGGATGTTGAGATGACAGTGCAGATTTATGACAAACATGGGTATTACTAAACCCTTGATGACTGTTTATGTGGATAGCAAGCAGAGATCATGGATGTAGATGATTGGGATGTTCATCGGATGCAGTAATAAGGTGTATGTCGACGTAGAGATAAAAACCTTGGACCTAGTAAAACATGGTGAATTACAGTGGATTGATATGTAGAGAAAGTAGCATCAAGAATGAATGAAACAATAGGTCACGATTTTGAAACACTCCAAAGATATATTGAAGGAGCTACTCATGTGATTCATGCAGGTTTATGGGTAGGTAAAAATGCCAATGTCCCTAAAGTGTAATACATGGAAATATGACATGCATCATGGCAGCAGTATGAAGGCAAAAAATATGTTGTATCCAACCAAATGAAATGACCCTGCTGGCAGGTAAAAATAGAATTTAACCAAGGTAGTTATGTTTTGGTGTGCACATTGAGAGTTGGTTGTAAACAATGAAGCCTATTGAATCCTAAAATTGAAGAGGAATAAGCTGCATATGCTAATTTTAACCACCTAATTCTTGCACAAAGTGCTACGAACATTTATGTCAGAGGTTTGGTGAAGTCAGGTGTGGAGGCAATGCACTATCATGATGAGGGTCAATAATCAAAAGTTAAAGGTAAAAAATATTCTATATTTGTTTTCTGCATTCAGTAAGTCTGTAAAACATCAATACTCAATCATTACATCTTCATCACTGAGACATGGGAATTATTTCCTTAAACTTTCTCAAACCTCAGTTACATTTTGAATAATCTTACTTGGAAAAATTAAGTGGGTATTTTGGCTATTCTCAAGGTCATTGGATACGTGCAGGGAAGAAGTAGTTCATTAGGTGCAGCAAACATGGATCGAGGGGGGGGGGGGCAACGATAACATAAACATGAATCGCTCTACTGTGAGGGTGATGTTGTTGTTATAGTATGGGAGTTCATCGGTGAACATATAAGATACACCTGCATAGTGGAAGTAGGTTGTGGATATGGTGATGCTACCATATGAATTTCCACATGTTCTATAGAGATCCAATTTAGGTGGTCTTGTTTGAGTGCATGCTAGTAACATAGACTAATATATGTAAGTGAATACAACCAAAGAGGGTGGATAGTTTGCATGATGACGTCGAGGTGGAGCACCATGTGGAAGCAACATTTAGGTGTAGTGGAGATACAAGAGTGTATTATCACAAACTCATAATAAGGTATGTACATAGTTCAGTTTGAATGTTGTTGAAAAGGTCTATTTCGAGTTAATACCCTAATTGAGAGGTGTGGAAGTAACATTATGGAAGGCAATAAAATTTTATGGATATAAAAGGGGATTTTAGGTCATTACAAGCCAAAATGCATTAATAATTACAAAATGATAATCGCAGGAGACCATGTGATTAATGCTAAACCCTTTAAACAAAGAGAATGTCCGAAAGCATTAGAATGCGGAAGGCAAATCATTGTATAGAAATAAAAGGAAATCAAATGAAGAGACACAAAATGGAAGAAATAAAGAAGGTAAAAGGATTATGAAATTTTTTAAAAGGGCTATGAAAACACGGAGATAGGGGCTAGAATTTTTTGTAATCAAAGACAAATCATTTTGATATTTGAATGCATACAAATCCGAAAACTTACACCTTGTGAGAAAGACTAGAGGAGATTTATTTATGAGGGTTCTATGTTTAATGTTTAACCTTTTTTACTATATTTTGTGGACTTATATCTAGTGTTAAATGCTCTAGGAGGTTGCACTACGTGAAGGTTCATTTGAATGCATGGTTTATTTTCCTTAGAGATTAGCACTTGATTTAACCAAATTGTATTTATATAGGTTTGTTTATATCAGGTTACCCTTAAGATTTTCTCATAATCTCTGGTTTTGTAGGGTAGGGGATCATGACATTTTATTGTGTTTGCACTTATATTCTAGCTTTATATTAGCTTAGTTGTAGTTTATTTTTTTCTGCAAGTTTTCTTTTATTTCTACAAACCCCATTTGTTTAAGTATTTTAATATGAAACTCATAATCCCAAAAGGTCTCATTTGATTCATAAATATTATCTAGTAAATATAGAGTGCACATTATCCAAATAATTTAATTCACAAAAACTTACATACACACTCATTTGGATCATTTTCAGTGCATTAAAAGGAAATTTATGCACAACTTTTTATTTTGCATAAACAAGATAAAATTAATCTAGGAGGGAAGGTTACTGACTACTATTTCACATTAAAGAAAAGATAAGAAATGGGGTAGAAAATTCCACATCACTCATTAATTTCATGTACATAATAAAAATAAAAGGAATTGCTAACTCCACTAACCCTTAAACTCACATTAAGTGTAGATAAAGCAAATGAATGCTAACTTGCTAACATACTAACTTGCTAACTTGCTAAATTACTAAATTTCTAACTTTCTAACTTTGCAATTAGTAGAGCATTAAATTTGAAGATAAAATTGAACCTAGTAACTATAGATGAATCTCACATTAAAGGCACTGATTTTAAAAGGAAGTGGACAATTCCACACATTTTATCACTTTGCATTTTAATATGAAGATAAAGCGAACCCACTACCAAGGATTCACGATAAGACAGATTAATTCAAATATAATCGAAGAAGCAACTCTTTATTTTATCAATTTGCATAAAGGCATGTTCATTACAATTTAAGGAAATTAATTACAAAGCACAAATGAATTAAACCAGTAGACCCTTTGTTAACGATTACTTGCAAATCATTGGGTTGTTTCTAGCACTTGTTATTCTTGATTATTTTACTTTCAAATACACATGTGCAATGCTTATATAGTGAAATATTGTAGATGTTGTTTTTGTTTTAAACTTCTTTGCAAGAGAGGATTTTTGGATTAATACCCTGACTGTGATGGGGATTTTGCAATTGGGCAAAATATCCACTTAATAAGACCAAAAATACCATGTGGCTACAACAACTAGCTAGAGGTATTGCTATGATACCCTAGAGGTTACATGACCATAAAGTACAATAATATATTTGACTAACATTCAATGAAATACCAATTTAGGGTGAAGCTACATTTTGGTTAATTCTAGTCAATTGTTTCGACTAGCTATAATAGTCATAATTGAATGTTGTTAACAACTAGAAATGAGCTAAGAATAATAATAAACCACCATATTTTTGGGCATTTAAGTTAGGAACTATTTTTTAATGGATTCAATTATTTCATAATCATTCTAATGTGGTGGTGGAGGTACACTAAATTCGTTTGCTATGTTGGATTACCAAGTGTAACTCCCATTTTGTCTTTACCTACTAATTAGGAAACCAAATTGTTAGCTACATCTTTATTGTTGTGACATGTTTAAGCATAGAGATATGATATGGTATTGTCATCTTGATTATATATAAACTATAATCCTATGATCATATAACATAGAGGAGATTGATAGTATTGTTATGCTATAATTTGTAAGTCATTTGCTAAGTATTTTACAATAAAATTATGTTATAAGTGTACTATTGTGCTACAAATCTATGTTTAGAAGTGATCCATATTCCCTTCCATATTTTTGTGAATAACATACCACTCATATCAAGGTGGAAGGTACTTTATTTATGTTTTATTTTACTACATTCCTAGATTAGATTTTGTTGTCGTGCTTTTGCATTCATAACAACTAGCTAGTTGCATCATTTATTTCCTAGGAAAAGAAAAAAAGAGTCATATATTGGGTATTTTGAACCACTTCATTGAATTTTTCACTATGATAGGCAATTCAATAACTATGTTGTGTGAGAATATCTTTGAATGTGTACTCTATTGCATTAGTCATTACCTCAAATGTTTGATGTAGATCGGGTAGGAAAAATGTAGAAGCTAATCACAATTATCCTTCAACCTCTAAAATTTCATTTATTATGTATCTATCAAATGGAACATAGATTTGGAACCTCCTTTGGTCACTTGGTGTAGTGGACAATAAATGTGTGAGAATCCTAATACAAATAATTGATAAAAATTGGTAAGGCCCAAAATATTGCGAATATTTATTAGTCTTTAGGGTAGGCCAATCCCAAATTACTTGAATATTATTAGGATCAACATGGAATCTCTCTTTATAAACAACATACCCAAGGTATTGAATCTTTGTCTTATAAAATGAGCACTCTTTCAAATTAGCATATATACTTATGTCTTTGAAGAATCTAAAAGTACCTATAAAGCATAATATATATTTTACTCCCATTTCTTACTATAGATGCAAATTCCATCTAAATAGACAATTATAAATGATATGGTATAGGGATAAAACAATTTCATCCATCATCCTCATGAATTTGATAGGTGTATTAGTCAATCCAAAAGGCATAACCAACCACTCAAGTAAATCCTCCTTGGATTTGAATGTAGTATTCCATATGTCATTGGGATTCTAAGTGTATCTATTGATAGTCAAATATGAGATTAATTTTTGAGAACTTTGCACCATGGAACTGCCCCAATAAGTCGTCTATCTAAGAAAGTGGATAACAATTATTTATAATGATTTTAATCAAATATTTTTAATAATTACATAGTATCTACATTTTATCTTTCTTTTGATCCAATATTAGACTATCACATGGTGAAGCACTTGATTTTATGTATCTCTTTTGAATCAATTCTTGTATTTGCCTTCATATTTTATCTTTTTAAGGATTGATCTATAATAAATAGGTGTATTAGACAAAGAGGAACTATGAACTATATCAAGGAATGCTTTACCTCATAATGAAGTGGAATCATATTTGATTACTTGAAAATATCATCATATTTTTCAAAATTCTATCCCATCTATGTTTACTATGCAAAGCTTATAATTGATTTAGCTATCATCCTCCTACTTTGTATCTTGATGATCAATAGAATACAATTTCTTGTTTTGGATATTATCTTTATACATTACTAGAAATTATTAAAAAAACAAAGGTAGGAGGAAATACTTTTGGGATCCTAAATTAGTAATGTTGGATAGTAATGATGACACTTAACGATCTAAACTAATATACACCATGTATATTCTATAAAAATGGTTGGCTCAAAATAACATCATAAACATCCAAGGGTGAAATATTACACAATATATCATGTATGAAGGGCTTGATGGCATAAGAGAGGATACATTTTTGAGTGACACAAATTTATCTCCCCTATTGTAAACATCCAAAAATGGTTGTAGGTATGATGTGATAGGTAGATTCAAATCCTTTACCATCTAAGAAAACTTCAAATTTTTTTGACTTCCCCCATAAATAATGAATTATAATGGCTTAAACTTGAGCTACATTTGTGAGTGAAATGGATATTATTCCTTTTATGAATTTTCTAGAACAATATGTGTTATGGCAATAGCCACATTTTGTTTATACTTGACAATTTGCTTCCCTCAATCCTCAACTTATGAATGTGGAGGTTGTGGTGCAATGGATGTAGAGGGTTGCAAATAAATAAAAAATGATTGAAGTTCTTGACACTCCTCCCTTGAAGATCAATTTCTCTTGTGATAATTATACCATTTATCACTCTTGGTCTTTGAGGGAACTTGTTTGAGATGTCTCTTTCTTTATTTCAATTTTAATTTTGGAGTTGATCCCCTTTATTTTGATTCTTTAGATATTCAATATTTTCTTTTGTTGGATAATACTTAATGTTTTTATTTTTGTTAAATTAAAATATATATATGTCCTCTTAAATGTACCATTATATTCCATAATAAAACTTAAGGATTTCATTTCTTTTAGTATGTTAAATACCTAATTTTTTTACAATAGAGTGGAAAGCATTAGTATAATCTTAAATAGATTGGTTGCTACCTTAACACAATCATTGCCATTGCATGTATTAGTTTTCATAGGTTCCCATAAGACAATATTCTTACTTTATGACCTCCATGAAATTATTGCATGTGAATGGTACTTCATATTCATTCTCTTTTGTAACATTATTACAATATGCTTCTCACCAATTTTAAATAGGTAGTAAAAATTTTAATAGTGTAATTTTATCACTATTGATGAATTTATTTATATATTATTATTTTTTTTGAGAAATTTGAAAAAACTTGTATTAAAACAAAGAAAATTTACAAGATGGGATGAGACTTTACCCAGCCTTAGTCAGAGAGGACACAATATTACAACAATAAAAGAAGATTTGCAATGGAGCCAAATCTCTTAAACCATTACCTAGCTAATAGGGGAGTCGGTGAATCTAACATTCAAGAGTGGAGAGACTCCTTCCCCATTGGCCTAAGGCATGATCCTACAAGTTTCCATGTTTGCACAATGTGAGATGTTGCTAGGGGGATCGGTTTGGTCTGTTGATGCAACTTGTCACGAAATCGCAACACTTTTTCCTTCTTCTCCTTTGGCCGTGAAAATGCAACATGTCGCGATATCGCGACACTTTTCTCTTTTGGCCACGAAAATGCAACATGTCATGATATCGTGACACTTTTTCCTCTTTTGGCCGCGACGTTGCAACATGTCACGATATCGCGACACTTTTTCCTCCTTTGGCTGCGACGATGCAACATGTCGCGATATCGCAAAACTTTTTCTCTTTTGGCCGTGATGATGCAACATGTCGTGATATCACGACACTTTTTCTCTTTGGCCACGACAAAGCAACATGTCGCGATATCATGACACTTTTTCCTCCATTGGCTGCGATGATGCAACATGTCACGATATTGCAAAACTTTTTCTCTTTGGCCATGACGAAGCAACATGTCACGAAATCATGACACTTTTTCCTCCATTGGCTGTGGCAATGCAACATTTCTCCTTTGACCGTGATGTTGCAACATGTCACGATATCGTGACACCTTTTCCTCCTTTGGTCACGATGATGCAACATGTCGTGATATCGCGACACTTTTTCTCTTTTGGCCGCGATGAAGCAACATGTCGCTATATCACGACACTTTTTCTCTTTTTGCCATGACGATGTAACATGTCGGGATATCGTGACACTTTTTCTCCTTTGGTCGTGACGATGCAACATGTCACGATATCGCGACATGTTTTCTCCTTTGGCCACGATAATGCAACATTTCACTATATCACGACACTTTTTCTCTCTTGGCCGTGATGATGAAACATGTCATGATATCATGACACTTTTTCTCTTTTGGCCACGATGATGCAACATGTCGCAATATCGTGACACTTTTTCTCTTTTGGCCGTGACGATGCAACATGTCACGATATCATGACACTTTTTCTCCTTTGGCCATGATGATGCAACATGTCACGATATCACGACACCTTTCCTCCTTTGGCCTCGATGATGCAACATGTCACGATATCATGACACTTTTTATCCTTTGGCTGCAACGATGCAACATGTCGTGATATCACAACACCTTTTCTCCTTTGGCCTCGACGATGCAACATGTCGCGATATCATGACACCTTTTCTCCTTTGGCCATGACGATGCAACATGTCGCGATATCGTGACACCTTTCCTCCTTTGGCTACGACGATGCAACATGTCGTGATATCATGACACTTCTTCTCTTTTGGAAGTGACGTTGCAACATGTCATGATATTGTGACACTTTCTCTCCTTCGGTCATGACGATACATCTTGTCACGATATCGTGACACCTTTTCCTCCTTTGGCTGTGACGTTGCAACATGTCACGATATAGTGACACTTTTTCCTCCTTGCTTTCTCCATTTGCTTTGGACCACGAAAATGCAACATGTTGTGATATTGCGACACCTATCTCCTTATGGTAATTTTCTTTTTCTTTGATCTTTAGCTTATGAGCCTCTTCGGTCTTCTTGGATAACATACAAAAAAAGTTAGTTCTTCTAGTTGGTTCCTCTAGGAACCTTTACCTTAGGTGGCCCCTGCTATTTTTAGATTATCTCATTCTATTGCCACCGCTCTTCCCCTTTGCCTCCCTCTTCGAAGGCCAACGACTGCCTTGAACAAGGTTCAGGGACATTTCAACACCCTGCCTAATCACCTCATCCTCAATAGCCATGTCACTATGGAGTTGAACCTCTACCTCCTTCTCAACACCCATATTAGCCAAGAAGTCTACCACTTTATTTAGATCTCCACTCACATAAACTGGAATCACATCATCTAATTCCCTCCATAATTCCTTATTTTGAGTGACAAGAATCCTCAACCTCCATATTTTCAAAGCAAAGTTCCTCATGCAATCTAGAGCTCCAACCATTATTTGAGAATTTTATTCTAGTATTATCCTCCTGTGGCCTTGTTTTACTGCCCAAATAGAAGCATATTTGATAGCTAAGGCTTCTGCTTCATTGTTTGTGGCTATTCCCAAGCCTTGCAGTTCCCAATAGAGCACTGTTCCAACATGATTCTAGAAAACCAGTCCAATTCTAGCTCTGCCCGGATTGCCTTTTGTTGCTCCATCAGTATTAATTTTAATCCAACCTTCTGCGGGTGGTTTCCAAATAGCTCTATCCTATCCCTATTGCACTTCAACTTCATTTTCTATTGCCCCAATAACAACTTGAGTTTCCTCTTTAGCATAGACTGCCACAGTTTTTGTGACTTTGCTCCAAATGACCTGCCAAACTCCATCTAAAGAAGAAAAAGTTTCTCTAAAAATTCTAGCATTTCTCTCCAACCACACTTGCCACCAAATAAAGTTTAATCCAAGCTCCCAACGAATACAAAGAGCTTTATATTTAAATCTACCCCTCTTCCATATTTCCCAAATATTAATCCAATTCAAATAACCATTAGCTTGAATTTTATAATATAAAAACCATCTCTCCCAAATCTGGTGTGTGAATGGGCACTCAAACATCAAGTGATCAGCTGTTTCCTCACTCTTGTAGCATAAAACACATTGAGATGGACCAATGATTTCTTTAAATCTGATATTATCAAAAGTAAGAATTCCATTATGCATGAACTTCCAGGCAAAAAAGTTTACTTTCGACAAACCCTTGGACTGCCAAATCCTTCTCCAATCCTCAACCTGATATGTATGAGGAGGAGGCCCTGGAAGGATATTATCATATATGTCCTTCGTTGTGTAGACACCAAGGCTCCCATAGCCCTAAGCTAATTCATCTTACTCATCTCTACCTGTGAGAATTTTTTCTGCCAAGATTTTAGTCATGATGGGTGTCAAATCCGGAGGTATTGAAATTGGCCACTCATCCAACTTCTTAAACTGCTTAAACTTATAATCCCCCAGCTGACTAGTGTTGAAATAACTTTCAATTTGGACCCATCCCTTGGTTTTTATGAATATTTTTATTGGTTGCAATTCAATAAATTCAACAATGATAGGTGGGTATTGATCCCATGAATCTGTCCAAAATGGTGCCTTCTCCCCTCTCCCCACTTTCCAAAATAATATATCTTTTACTACCTGAGATCCTAACTTGAGAGCCTACCACACTAAGGATCCATTACCATCCAAAGGGAAATGACCCACCTCATTTGGGTTTACATGTCCCAAATATTTACTAGTTAAGATTCTACTGAATAAAGAAGTTCGTTTGGAAATCCACCTCCAGTAAAGCTTTCTAGCCAAAGCTTTATTATTTAACTTTGATCTTATCAGTCCCAAACCTCATTTTACCTTGGGTTAGCTTACTTTATACCAACCAACTAAGGTCAATTTCCTCTCTCCTTTTACTCCTTCCCATAAAAATTTTCTAGCCATCTTGTCCTACTCTTTCCATATAGTATGTGGGGCAGCAAGGATAGAAAATTTATAAATTGGCATGGCCTGAATGACAGACTATAAAAAAGTTAATCTACCCCCATAGCTTAACATTTTGTGAGACCAATGATTAATTCTATCCTTGATACAATCCAAAATATTCCTCTAGATATCTATTTTTAGTTTTTTAAAATGCAAAGGGACCCCCAAGTATACCACTGGGAGATAAGTCCTTGTGAATCCCAAGATCTCTAAAACTCTTTCCTAAAGCCTTTGATCAAGATTGAAAAAGACCACTTTGGATTTTTTATCATTTATGACTTGGTTTGTAGCCCTGAGGTAGACATTAAGTGTATCTCTAATAATTCTTGCTTCCCTGAAGCTGGCCACTCCCACCAATCCTGTGTCATCCACAAACTATAGGTGAGTCAAAACTTCCTCACCCACCTTGATACCTATTAGCAAACCTTGTTGTCTTCTCCTCAAGATAATTCTACCCAATCCTTTAGTCAATATGAGAAAAATATAGGGAGAGCAAAGATCTCCTTAATGAAGGCCTCGAGTAGCTCCAAACAGTTGCAAGGGAAGACCCTTGATTAACACTGAGTATGTCAGAGTAGAAACACAACTCATGACCCATTCTATCCAATCCTGAGAGAAACCAAAGGCTGCCATCATCTTAGACAAGAAACTCCACTCCATCCTGTCATAAGCCTTTGACATATCTAATTTTATGAATATTCCTCTATTACCAAAAGTTTGCATTGAATGGATTGCCTCTTGAGCTAGAACCACACCATCCAATATCTGCCTACCCTCTATAAAACCCCCTTGCTCTGAGGAGATAATGTTATGTAGAAGAGGTTTTAGTCGCTCAGCCATTACCTTTGTGATTATTTTATATATGACATTGCATAAGGAAATAGGTCTATAATCTGAAATATGTACCCCATCCTCCCCTTTTGGAATTAAGGTAATGAAAGTATTATTTAATGCTTTAAGCATTCTTTTACTACCTTTGGACTCCTCTATAACAGCCATTACATCCTCCTCCAAGTTATCCCAAAAGACCTAAAAAAACTTAATTGGAAATCCATATGGACCTGGAGTTTTTTCGGTGCTCATTCCAAAGACTACATTCTTCAGTTCCTCTCTATCAATGGGTTTAAGTAGGGTCTTATTTTCTTCTTCAGAGATAATAGAGGGTATGACAACAATAACTTCTTTTTGAGCCTCTTCATCTTGCACCATACTTTCCTTAAATATTTTAGAAAAATAATCCATTGAATGGAAATGCATACCTAGAAGTGTATCAAAGGAGTGTCCGTTCTCACCTTGAATAGCTTCCATGTTGTTCATCTGTCTCCTATCACAAGCAGTCCGATGGAAAAATTTGGTATTTTTATCACCTTCTAATAACCAAGTGGTTCTTGCTCTCTGTTTCCAGTAGGTCTCCTCTTGGTTGTCAATGTCCTCAACTGCTTTATGCAATGCATCATCCTCTTCTTTGAGTTTCTCTATAATATTTCCTTCCCTAAAGTGTTTTTGAACCTCATCCCATCTGGCCACCAATGGAGCTCTTTGGACCTAGAAGTCTGTCTTGTTAGCTCGCCTCCATTGTTTCAGTTGAACTTTGACATAATGAAGTTTTTTGTGGAATCTAAACATTGTTGTCCCATAGTCTGGGCGACCTTATTCCCACCACTGTGGAATTTTCTTTCTGAGTTCCTCTTTTTTTAACCAAAATTTTTCAAATTTAAAAGGTTTGTGATGCTACCCTGTCTTGATCCCTCATTCCAAAAAAATGGGAAAGTGATCCGAAACTGGACCCTCCAAAATCTAAAATTTATATTCCATTTTACAAATGCCTCCTCTGAAACCAAAAAATGGTCTAACTTCACCTTCCTGCTATGTGGCTCCCTCCTCTTATTAGTCCAAGTATAGTTGGTTCTAGGGCATTTAATATCCACCAAGTGTAATGCCTAGACTTGGGCAATCATAAGTCGATCCCCTGGGTCCAAAATTGGGGTTCCCCCTTACTAATATTTGTAGGATAATTTAGCATTAAAATCCCCAACAATAATCCAATCTAAATCTTCCCTTGAGACTCTCATGTTATGCATAACTTTCCATTGATGCATATGAACATCTAGGTTTTGAGCCCCATAAAAATTTATGATTAAAACATGTTCAGCTATGACATTATTTCTAAAAAGTGATGTGAGAACACCCCTACAAGCTATATGTTCTATTGTAGTCCATTCAAGAGAGTTCCAAAGAGTAACTATCCCCCTTGAGGCACCTTGGACAACCACTTCCATATGACTAGCACCCCTCCAAATTTTTTTAACTGTTTTACACATAAGATCTAACGACATTTTTGTCTCCTAGATAAGAAAAAAATATGTTTTACATTTTTCTAAGAGTCTTCGAACAGTAGATTGATGGGTTCTACTATTTAAACCCCTAACATTCCATGATTGTATAATCATTGGTTACCTTGAGAGCAGTAAAAATCTATTGGCCTCACCAATCCTCCAGTGATTAGCTTGTCTCCTTGAACTGCTATCAATTCATTATTTGATTTTCTACCCACTCCTTGAGAGTTGCTATTTTTTTATCTCTTTTCCACCTGAGTTATCCCTAAAATTGACCTTTCTCTATTCTTTTTTCTATTCCCATGCTGAAATCCTTAATTATTGGTTGCTCTTGGTTATGCATTATCAATGCCCCTACACTCTCTAACTACGGTAACTCACTATACTGAACTACATACTCTATGATGGGGGGAGATGAAAGAGGAGGTTGAACATGGATGTTATTATTTTCATTATTCCCATCCACTCCCTCCATGAATTGTTCTTCTTGGTCCATTAGTGTCTTAAATATATCATACCTATTGGAGGGCTTGAGTTGGGTTTGCTCTTTACCATATTTTTTCTTTTGCCTTCTCCTTATTTTGGGCTATTCAAAACCATCTCTCTGTGCTTCTTTACCTTGAGAAATATTGGTTGGTTTGTTGTTTATTGTTGACTTACCCTCCTTAGGAAGATTTGACATTCCTAGAGGAGCCTCCATTTTATGTTCATATTATTTGGGCAAGATCGGGCCAAATGCCCATATTTGTGGCAAACTCTGCATATGAAGGGCAATGCCTCATAATCCAATTGTTGAATCTAAGATAGTCCTGCAAGTTCAAGTTCCACCTCTACCAGTAGAGGCTAGCTAAGATCCATTTCCACACATAATATTGCATAAACAACTGTGTTTCCTTCTATTGTGTCTTTGTAAACACCCAAATTTCTTCCAAGGGAATTACCGATAATTTCCAATACCTGCTCACTCAAAAACTCTATTGGAAGTGCATACAAACGAATCCAAACCAGGACAGTAGTGGGTTCAATTCGAGGATCAAATCCCACTCTCTAGGGTTGAAAAAATAATCCTGATGAACCATGAGTCCTCTTTTTTGATTCGAAAGACCTATTTCTATCGGCAAGTGAAGAAAAACTAACAATAAAATATCCATTGCTAATAAACCATAAAGAGTACTCACCAAGAGGCTCCTAATTTTGTCAGACCCAGGAATGCAAAAAAATTAGGGTAGGTCGAATACCCATGAATTTATAGATCAAATCATGATTGGCTCTATATAAAACTATTTCTTCAACCATCCTTTGCTCAATGACAATCTTTGGCCTTGATTCCGACTGTAGCAAGCATCCATTAACTCGTTGAGATGTTGATCTATTTCCAATGAGTCATAAAGAGCATTTTTAATGCAGTTTTTAATGCTTCTTCAGTCGTTGATGGAGATTTATCCTGTAACAAATCTGCAAAAGAACTATGTCTCTCTAGAAGAGGATCTGGAGGAGTCCCCATTGGACCCTCCTAGGGCGGCAATATTGTCTTCAAATACATAGTAACCAGAAATCTCTTCGGCTACCCAACTGATGCCCTAGTTTTTTTGTGCGAAAAGCTTCCTTCTTACATTATTTATATATTATTATGAGGATAACTAATACAACCAATTTTCTATAGCATCAACACTAATTATACCTTCAAAAGTAGCAATATCAAAATTCTTGTACATATTAAAAGGTTTTAGAGAACTAAATAGTGCTAGGGAAGTGAGAGGCTATGTAAAGGAGGTGATAGAAATTGTAGTAGTGAGTCATTGTATAATTTAAGCAAATAGGTCCATCATCTCATTCATATATTTCATGATGAATTTTTTCAACATCTCTTTGAAAGGGTCAATTATATTGATGTTATCCATTCTACTTTTCATCTAATATCATTTGGAACAATAAGATAGGTAATTAGAGGGATATTATATCTAATATCCAAAATTTTGACATACACTCAAAATATAGATTTCACTAATATCATTAATCTAAAACTCAACATTTTACTAATCCAAAAATCATAATTTTGTGTTAAGGAAGATCATAAAAGATTCTAATTAAAAAATAATGAAGAATAATAAATCAAAACATAGATATATAAAAGCAAAATAACAAAATGATTTTATTGGTCAAAAAGTGGATTACGATGCAATCAATCTATGAGAAGATATATGATACTATAACATTGCATCCATTACTCATCTTTTTATGGTTAAGGATGAATCTATATTTATACAAGAATTGATGTACTGGAAATACAATGTATTAAATATTGAAGGTCACCCATATGGAAATATGGTGATTCACCTTCCTTGAGTTTTAAAGTCCATATTTTGTGTAAGTTTTTTTTTTATGTTTTTGATGGCCTTAAGAGCATTTTTCACAAACATGTCAAGAACTTGTCTATGATGAAATTGCCTATATAAATTTTTTTTCTCTTTATAATATTTTCAATGCTTCTTAAATGGATCAAAATTTATTCCCAATCACAAATTTATCCCCTAATAATAAAACTAGGATAAAAAATAGATTTTTAGGTATTTTTGAGCATAAATCAATGCTACAAAAGGGTCACATGCTTTGATCACCTAAGAAATATTCCTTGAAACATCCTAACATTATAGTATCTTTTAAGGATTTTTTGTGCAAATATTTCTAGAATATCCCTTATTATCAAATGATGTTAGGTTGGATTTATTTTTTCAAGGATTTTAATACTCATTATTTTATTATCATCAATTTCCTCCTCTTTTTAAATATTTTATTTATTTTCTCTTCCATTATTATCTTTAATTTATTTAGAAAAGAAAATATCATATCATATTTTCTTTTTAGTCATATTCATTTCATTTTACGATTGTTCTAAGCTGTCTCTATTTGAGAGTCATGTTGAAAATGTATTTTGAATGTCTTTTTAAAATGGCATCCATTTAATATTTTTTTATGATACTTCTTCCCCTTCCTTGGTCATACTATTTTATGTTGTCCTATTTTAATAACTAAATCTTCTATAACAATGCTTTTGTATTTGTGTAAAAACATATTTTAAAAAAAATGTATATATATCCATATAAGAACATGCCCATGGTAAAAAAAATTATCTACAAAATTTCATGATTGATTTAAAATTTAAACATATCCTATCTTTAATGTTTTAGTTTTGATATATTAATCTACTAATTAGTTATTTATATATCCTTTATTAAATAAAATGTTATTTTATTATTCAATTTAAGTTTTTTTATTATTTTATACATGTCAAATAAATAATATTATAAATAAGTAATTTCAATAAAAAAATATTAAAAATAAATTTAATCTGATCATTTTGATTAACATGATAATTTTGACTCTTTAAATACTAGGTCTATCGAAATAAGATAAGGTTGTGTATCAAACTTGAGTGATGAAAGTTTTCAAGTTTAAATAACTTTTTATATATTAAGTAAACATTATTTTACTTTTAATTCTTCCTCATTTTTTATTTTCAAATAATATTAAAGTATATAAAATGAATCTAACAATGAATACTTTAGACTTTAACATGTTATGAAGCGTTTTTGCCTTGGATTGAGAGCTATAGAAGCCTCGAATGGATTTGCAAAAAAAATTGATCTGGTGAAGTAGAAGAAGATCCAACCAAGATCCAAGAGCCAAGAGCCAAGAGCCAAGCCCTTGGTATGTATGTATTTGTATTATTTACAATGAAATTATGAACCTGGTTCCAACCTTATCACTATGAAATTAACATAATAATGCTAGGGTTAAAATGAGTTTTTTTTAGAGTTTTGGTTGTGATGAGGGTTGACACAAGGAGAATACAATGGGAGAATCCTCAATAGGAGGTTTCACATAGGGGACTTCTGTGGGAAGGACTCAAAGTCCCAAGGGACCTAATACGCAATCCTTTATAGAAGTGGTTAGAGGCAGTAACAAAAATATATATGATACAAGAGAACAAGCCCAAAAAATCCTACAAGCCATGGGTAAAAGGAAGGATACTAAAGATGAACAAGACAAAATAAATAGATGTTTATCTCAGACATAAACAATCCTAGTGCTAGAAATTGTAGAAGAACTCATAGTAGATGAGATTGTGTATAAATCCAAGCATACCTTAATATGTAAGTTTTTGGGACTTCGAATTTCTGCAAGGTTCTTGTACTTGTGGGCCAAAATTCATTAGGCACCACAAGGAGAATCAGATATCTTCACATTATAGAATGGATACTTCGTAGCTGAATTCATAATGATATTTAACAAGGACAAAGCTTTCAATTGAGGTTTATATAACATAGGCCCTGTAGGTCTGTTCATGCAACCATGGTGACCCACTTTTGATCCTATAACTGAATCCTTGGTAGCTCCAATTTGACTAAAATTATTTGCACTTCCTTTAGAATACTAGAAAGAGGAAATTTTGGAGTTAAAGGTAATCGCTTGGGCAAATATATAAGCAGATCAAGAGAATTAGCAAGAAGAGGATCAACAATGTATGCCAAAAATTGTGTGGATATGGACTTGGAAAAACATTGCCAATAAAAATTGACCTCAAAGTTAGAAGGAATATATATAGACAAAAAATAGACTATGAATATGTGCATTTCATATGTAGAGCATGTCATGAATACAAAAATTTGGTGAGAGACTACCCCCAACTAGCCAAAGGAGAGACAAATCTAGAAAATCCAAACCCATTAAACCAACCTTAGTAAAAATAAAATGAATAAGGATTTCATATGGTTATGATAAAATGGAAAAAAAATAATAACCATGAAAAAGGAAGAAATCAATAGAAGGGAGGAAACACAAATCAACGCCCAAAGGGAAGGGTTGCATCTAAAAAATATGAGATACTTAGGCTAGATGATCTAATGGAAGGAGAGGAACTACCACACTCAAACCAAACAAAAAATCTAGAGAAACTAATAGCAGAAGAGGTTCATCATCCACAACATACAAATATAGAAAAATAACAATACCTAAAAGTAATGAGAGGGGTAGAAGAAGGACAATCCATACAGGTATAATTTATATCAACCAAAGAATAATAAATATAATATAAAGAGTAGCCACAACTAGATACAGAAGGAGAATTAGTACTGTATAATAAAGAGCCACATACATCTAAGGAGGTAATTATATAAATAGCTGAGAATAGAGAAAATCCAACCCTTGGGATAAGAAAAATGGAGAAAAGTTTAAAAAATAAAAATTCTCAAGGAGTAAGTAGAAATAAAAACAAATAAAAAATACTACAATAAGGAGAAAATTTGAGAGAGGCATACATGTTTAAACCCATGGCCAACTTCTACAATAAGGGTTCCCAATGATTATACACACATGGAATGTAAGGAGATTAAACGACTACCCTATACAATTGGATATTAAATTTATGATAGAAGATAACCGCATAGATGTGGTTTTATTATAGTAAACTAGAGCATCACTAGAAGCAATGCAAATAATATCCAAGATATGCTAGATGAATGGACACTATAAGGCCTAATATTCCCATGGTTTCTCTAGGGGAATGACAACTTTGTGTAATAGAGACATTTTTTTGAAGAACATGGACTTATACTGAGAGGGGGGGGTGAATAGTATAAGACTTAACCAATTAATAATTTTAACTTTAGATAGCAGTGGCATCAACACAACATTAATCAAGACAGAAAGCATCACACATTGAAGACCCATTTTTAACGTGGTTCACCCAAAATGGTTGGGCTACGTCCATAAAAGTTTTCTCTAAAAATTTCCTCAAAGTTCTTTGGGAATCCTTCCCAATTACAATGTTTATGAGCCTCGGCCCAAAGGAGATACCTTCCCCCAATCAGAATTTATGAGCCTCTTCTCAAAGGAGATACCTTCCCCTCTGCTCTAGAAATGATCCCTCAGAAGATCAACTGCCTCTACCTCTTGCCAGCATGTGGAACTCCTTTCCACTGAAGACCTCCTGTCCTCAATGCTTAGCCTAAGAGACCTCTACCTTGTATGATCATGTCCATAGTAGCTCAAAAACCTGTACCAAACATAGTCAGTCGGTCTAGTACAAGTCTTCCTCTGTCTGTCAGATCTGTCCAACACTTGAACAAATCAATCCTCTACACACAAGCCTTCTCAAGACTTGCCAAATATGTCCTCAAGTTCTTCTCAAAGAACCAGTGCTCCTCTGTCCTCAAGTTCTCTTATAGAACTATAAAAACTTAGCTCACAAGTCCTTTGCTAGGACCTGTCCAAATCTGCTCACAAGTCCCCATCGAAACCTGTCCAAAACTACTCACAAGTCCCCATCGGAACCTATCCAAAACCTGCTCACAAGTCCCCATCGGAACCTGTCCAAAACCTCAGCAAGCTCACCAAGAAAAACTTTCTTAGTAGGAAATCACAAGGTGAATTTTTAGAGACCCAATGTGATTTGTCAAACTCATAGAAGCATAAAGAGAATTGTTAGAGACTCAATATGTTCTATACTCAACTCCCAATCTCAAAACTCAACTCAAATCAAATCAGCTCAAACTCAATCTCAAATCTGAAAACTCAATTCAAACTCAATCTCAAATCTAAAAAATCAACTCAATATCTAAAATGGATAGGATAGAATGCTTTCTTTCAAGAACATGAAACTCCAACAATTGCCAACTATGCAAATAAACATATAACAATGATACTCATGTTCTTTTCACCATCAATTAGGGCTTCAACAACAATGCTCATCAAACAAGGTTCAATCAACACCATTCAGCTCAAAACACAACCTTGAAGAATTTCACAATCAACATCAGAAAAGGAAACAAGTAGAACTCCTTTTCTCTCCAATATTGTTTGAACAAAAGCATCCACTAGCTCAACTTACAATAGCACACACAACTTTTCAAATCATCAACAAAGAAGTAAGCTCAACACTTTAACCAAGTAAAGAATAGCTTGATTATTAACAATTTAATGAAAGCAAATTTCAATCTCAAATCTGCCCACTTAAGGTTTCACAACTTCCACAAGAAGGAATTGACCTTAAAACATCATGCTTTTATTTTCATAAACAACCAAAAGCACTCTCAACATTACAAGAAAGATTTAACCCTTATACACCTTATTTCTCCCTTATAGTCTTATCACAAATAAAATTTATCTCTCATAAGAATGCAATAAGAAATTTCAACAACATCTTCAAAAATAATCTTTTATCAAAATACAAACAAGCTTTAAACTCCTTATAACTCCTAAGTTGTTTTTCCCTCTAACAAACTTCCTCCATCCACAAAAACACTTAGCAAAAATTAATTTCAAAAATACCTTAGCCACATCAAAAATCACTATGGGGAAATTTGTGCATGAATTCTAACACCACCCACTATGTCCACTTCATGACAAAAAAGCCCTTTCACAATATTTGAACGCAGAACCTCCCGTTTGGGTAGCGCCCCAACAACCTAGCCGGTACCGGTGCACCAAAGGCACCCGATGAGGTTTAAACCTCATGCTGTTAACCTTGATCCTTCTACACCAGGGATAAAATGAAAAAATATTCCCTTCCTTTCCTCTGCTGCGACATGACAACAATAAAATTTACGATGGATTTGACAAATGGTGAGTGCAGACAAACGAACAGCAGATCCATGAAAAATAGCAAAGACATAGTCGAATTTACAGCGAGCAACACTTTTTGAAATTCAGATGGGATAAATCTTTGTTTTCGTCGAGGGATATTTATATGCAATTTACCATAATCTCTTTGACTTCGGCGAGGAGTTTAACATGTCGACGGAGGTCTTGGCTAGCGCCCACAATGTTAAAACATTTGCGCCATGGATTAGGAGAACCCATTACAAATAATAATTTATTTATTTAAAAATAATTAAATGGAAACTTAACAAGGTTTTTAATTATTTAAATAAATACTTCCTCCTAGACCTAAATGCATTAAACCAATGCATCCACCTGTAATCTCTAAACCTGCCAACTTGGGGTTTGCAAAAGACCTTTGAAACTGTCATGCCATAACCTTCATCAAAACAAATTATTTAACATCAAATCAAATTCCTTCAAGAGCTTCTTGACATCAATGACAACTTATACACTTGAGCAAAGGCAATGTACCCAAAGTACCCAAAATTACCAACAATATCCCCCTTTGTCATTGATGGCAAACCTTTACTGAAAACACTTCTCAAGAGCCAAAACTAAAACCAACTGTGCTAAAAATTGAGACACTATGCCCACAACTGAGAATCTTCCTTTGAAGTTTTGCTCCCCCTGACTTGAAGCTTTCCTCTTCACTTTGAAGCTCTCCCCCTTACTCATATCTCTCCCCCTTTGTCATCAATGGCAAAGGGCCACCTTTGGGGCTCGGGACTAAGAATGAGCCTCTTAGCTTAGTCCCTCCCCCACCTCCTGATGAGGTGATTAATTCTAGGGTGGGAGTACCACTCCCAATTTCTCCCTTAGATACTCAAATGTATCTCTTGGAAGAGGTTTGGTGATGATATCTGCAATCTGCTCTTTAGTAGACACATACTCTACCTTGACCTGCTTGTCTTGCACTTTCTCCCTTAGAAAGTGATACTTGATGGAAATATGCTTTGTCCTTGAATGCATTACCGGATTTTTGGAAATACTTATGGCACTTGTATTATCACAAAGTATGGATATGGGTTGTTCATGCTTGATTTTGAAATCCTCCAAGGTAGTTTTCATCCATAAAACTTGTGTACACCCAGCCACTACTACTATGTATTCAGCCTCTGCTGTAGATAAGGAAATTGAAGGTTGTTTCTTACTTAGCCAAGAAACCAAACTCTTTCCCAGAAAGAATGCTCCACCACTAGTGTTTTTCCTATCATCAATACTGCCTGCCCAGTCTGCATCTGTATAGGCTGTGAGAATGAAATCATCACCTTTGGGATACCAAATACCAAATTCCATAGTCCCCTTCAGATATCTGAATATCCTTTTAACTGCTATAACATGAGAATCTTTAGGACATGCCTGAAATCTTGCTACTAACCCAAATTCCTGCATGATATCTAGTTTGGTAGCTGTAACATATAATAAATTGCCAATCATTGATCTGTACAACCTCTGATCTGCCACTGGAGATTCATCATATTTACTCATATTACACCCTATAATCATTGGAGTACACACTGGTTTGCTGTCCATCATCCCAAATTTCTTCAACATTTCTTTGATATACTTTCCTTGAGAGAGAAATACACCATATTTTGATTGAGCAATCTGAAGACCTAAAAAGAATGACAACTCTCCAATCATAGACATCTCAAATTCCTTCTGCATGGTGTTAGAAAAATCTTTGCACATCTAAGTATTATTTCCCCCAAAAATAATATCATCAACATAGACAACCATAATCAGCATATCATCACCTTCATTCTTAATATACAAATTGCTATCTGCCACACCTTTCCTGAAGCCTTGATCATGAAGATACCTGTCAAGTCTTGAGTACTAAGCCCTAGGTGCTTGCTTTAACCCATACAAGGCCTTTTTTAGTTTACACACATAGTCTGACTATTCTGAGAGAGACACTCCTTCTGGCTATTCTATGTAGACTTCTACCAACACCCCATTTAGAAAAGCTGACTTTACATCCATTTGATATACCTTGAATGATTTGAAGCTTGAAAGGGCCAAAAACATTCTAATAGCTTCAAGACGAGCAACAGGAGCAAACGTCTCTTTGAAATCAACACCTTCTACTTGAGCATAACCTTTGCATACTAACCTAGCTTTGTTTCTAACAATATTTCCATCCTCATTGAGTTTATTTTTGAATATCCATTTTGTGCCAATGACATTCTTGTCCTTAGGTCTTGGAACCAATTCCCAAGTTTCACTTTTCTCTATTTGATTTAGTTCTTCATCCATTGCTTTTACCCAAAACTTATCTGCACATGCTTCATTGGCTCAATCTGAGATAATAATGAGATATTTGTAGAATCATGTGAGGGAATGACTCTTCTTCTTGTTTGCCTGCTATTTGGATCACCAATGATCAAATCTTTGGGATGATGTTTCTGAACATATCGTGAAGGAGTTTTGGGAAGCAGTTGTTGTCTTTCCTCTTCTTCATCTGAAACCTCTCTGAAATCTTCTTGACAAATTTCATCACCAAGTTCTTGGACTGGTTCTCTTATCCCTGTCTTTTCATCAACTGTTACATTTATGCTCTCTACAACTATATGAGTTCTTTTTTTGAAGCATCTGTAGGCCTTGATTTTGGTAGAAGACCCAAGAAATATTCCCTCATCACATCTAGGATCAAACTTACCCAAATTCTGATCTTCCCTTCTGATGAAGCACTTACTCCCAAACACTTTGAAGTATTTTACTGTAGTTGGTCTTCCTTTCCACAACTCATAAGGAGTTTTATGATGATTGACTCTAAGTTGTGCCCTGGTGATAATGTAGACTATTGTACTAACTGCCTCTTTCCAAAAGCCATCTGAAAGTTTTTACTCATTTAACATAGCTCTAGTCATATTTTCAATAGTTCTGTTTTTCCTTTCAACTACTCCATTTTGTTGAGGAGTTCTTGCTACTAAATATTCTCTTTTTATTCCTTGTTGTTCATAGTATTCCACAAATTCATTTGAAGTGAACTCTCCTCCTCTATCTGATCTTAAACATTTGATTCTCTTGTCAATCTCATTTTCAATCATTTCTTTGAAAGCTTTAAATTTTTCAAAAGCTTCAGATTTTTCTTTGAGAAAAGTAACCCAAGTCATTCTAGAATAATCATCTATAAACAACATGAAGTAGCTTTCTCCCTGAATGCTCTAAGTTCTGGTAGGGCCACAAATCAGTATGAATAAGATCCAATGGTTTTGAAGAAGTATACCCTTTTGATTTGAAATTGGTTCTGGTCTGTTTTCCATGTTGACAAGGACCGCAAACGATGTTATGGGGCCTTTTTTATTTTTGGCAAGTCTCTAACTGCTTTCTTGTTACTAATATTGACAAGATTATCAAAGCTCAAATGCCCCAATCTTTTATGCCATAACCAACTCTCATCTTCTTGAGTTAGAAAACACTTTTCCTTTTTTATCTCACTTAGCATGTAAAGATTGTTTGGAGTCCTTGTAGCACTAGCAATGAGTTTTCCATTTTTTTCTTTACTTATCTCACATCTATATGAAAAGAAAGATACTATGTGCCCTTGATCACAAAGTTGACTCACACTTAGAAGATTATGTCTTAGGCCTTCTACATAAAGCACATTTTTAGTTTTGGATTTCCCATCCAAACTAAGAGTCCCTTTACCATATATTTTAGCTGACCTGTTATCTCCAAAACTGACTGTTCCTCTATTTTTTTCTTTTAAGACCAAAAAATTATCCTTTTCACTAGTCATATATTTTGAACAACCACTATCAAGATACCATTTCTCTACTTTGTCTTGAGCATGAAAAGCAGTTTGAACTATCATTGACTTAGACTTGATCTCATTTCTCTTTTTAGTGAACTCAAGGCTAGATCTATCCAAACTGCATATCCTTGCTATATGCCCAAAATTATTGCACTTGTAACACATGACATCTTTATTCATAAGAGGTGCAAAAGAGTTAACATTTTCCTTACTATGGCTATTCATAGACTTATTGCAATGCATAGCTTTGTGACCAAATTTCTTGCAGGAAAAACAATAGCCATGGAAAGTATTATGTAACCTATTTTGATGCCTTGGATGATTATTCTTCTTGTGACCAACTGGAATCCATCGCTCTTCAGGATGAATATTGATCTTGATCGAAGCCCCTGTTTCTTGAATGGTGATACCATCCTTATTTTGCTTTTCACATGAAGTATTCTGTCTAAGATCCAACTGTTCCAACTTCACTCTAAGAGACATAACCTCTTCTTCTAGTTTCTCGCAATCAACTTCCTTTCCTTTGATAACCTCTGTCAGAACCTGTTCAACCTTCTTCCCTTCTTCAGCTAGAATTTTGAAGTCTATAATACTTTGAGAAAATTTTTATCTTGCTATTTCTTCTTCCTGACATTGATGCTTGAGAACAAAATTGTCTTCCCTAAATTTCTCAAGCTTTCTTAAAGCCAAGATGAATTCACCTTTGAGATCAAACTCAACCTCTTCATCTCTTTCTGAATCTGTATGTTCCTTTGATAGATCCTTCTCCAAGCTATTAGGATCTTTCTGGAGAGACCGGCTCTGATGCCATTTGAAGAACATGGACTTATACTGAGAGGGGGGGTGAACAGTATAAGACTTAACCAATTAATAATTTTAACTTTAGATAGCAGTGGCATCAACACAACATTAATCAAGACAGAAAGCATCACACATTGAAGACCCATTTTTAACGTGGTTCACCCAAAATGGCTGGGCTACATCCACAAAACTTTTCTCTAAAACTTTCCTCAAATTTCTTTGGTAATCCTTCCCAATTACAATGTTTATGAGCCTCGGCCCAAAGGAGATACCTTCCCCCAATCAGAAATTATGAGCCTCTGCTCAAAGGAGATACCTTCCCCTCTGCTCTGGAAATGATCCCTCAGAAGATCAATCGCCTCTACCTCTTGCCAGCACGTGGAACTCCTTTCCACCGAAGACCTCCTGTCCTCAATGCTTAGCCTAAGAGACCTCTGCCTTCTATAATCTCGTCCACAGAAACTCAGCAACCTATACCAAACATAGTCATTCAGTCTAGTACAAGTCTTCCTCTGTCTGTCAGATTTATCCAACACTTGAACAAATCAATCCTCTACACACAAGCCTTCTCAAGACTTGCCAAATCTGTCCTCAAGTTCTTCTCAAAGAACCAATGCTCCTCTGTCCTCAAGTTCTCTGATAGAACTATCAAAACTCAGCTCACAAGTCCTCTGCTAGGACCTGTCCAAATCTGCTCACAAGTCCCCACCAGAACCTGTCCAAAATTGCTCACAAGTCCCCACCGAAACCTATCCAAAACCTGCTCACAAGTCCCCATCGAAACTTGTCCAAAACCTCAGCAAGCTCACCAAGAAAAACTTTCTTAGTAGGAAATCACAAGGTGAATTGTTAGAGACCCAATGTGATTTGTCAAACTCATAGAAGCATAAAAATAATTTTTAGAGACTCAATATGTTCTATACTCAACTCCCAATCTCAAAACTCAACTCAAATCAACTCAGCTCAAATTCAATCTCAAATCTGAAAACTCAACTCAAACTCAATCTCAAATCTGAAAACTCAACTCAATATCTGAAATGGATAGGATAGAATGCTTTCTTTCAAGAACATGAAACTCCAACAATTGCCAACTATGCAAAGAAACATATAACAATGATACTCATGTTCTTTTCACCATCAATTAGGGCTTCAACAACAATGCTCATCAAACAAGGTTCAATCAAAACCATTCAGCTCAAAACACAACCTTGAAGCATTTCACAATCAACATCAAAAAAGGAAACAAGTAGAACTCGTTTTCTCTCCAATATTGTTTGAAAAAAAGCATCCACCAACTCAACTCACAATAGCACACACAACTTTTCAAGTCATCAACAAAGGAGTAAGTTCAACACTTTAACCAAGTACAGAATAGCTTGATTATTACCAATTTAATGAAAGCAAATTTCAATCTCAAAGCTGCCCACTTAAGGTTTCACAACTTCGCACAAGAAGCAATTGACCTTAAAACATCATGCTTTCATTTTCATAAACAACCAAAAGCACTCTCAACATTACAAGAAAGATTTAACCCTTATACACCTTATTTCTCCCTTATAGTCTTATCACAAATAAAATTTATCTCTCATAAGAATGCAATAAGAAATTTCAAAAACATCTTCAAAAATAATCTTTTATCAAAATACAAACAAGCTTTAAACTCCTTATAACTCCTAAGTCTGTTTTCCCTCTAACAAACTTCCTCCATCCGCAAAAACACTTAGCAAAAATTAATTTCAAAAATACCTTAGCCACATCAAAAATTGCTATGGGGAAATTTGCACACGAATTCTAACACCACCCGCTGCGTCCACTTCATGACGAAAAAACCCTTTCACGATATTCAAACGTGAAACCTCCCGTTCGGGTAGCGTGCCAACAACCTAGCCGCTACCGATGCGCCAAAGGCACCCGATGAGGTTTAAACCTCACGCTGTTAACCTTGATCCTTCTACACCAGGGAAAAATGAAACAAAAGTCCCTTCCTTTCCTCTATCGTGACACGTCGATAATAAAATTTACGTTGGATTCGACAAACGACGAGTGTAGACAAACGAATAGCGGATCCACAAAAAATAGCGAAGACACAGTCGAATTTACAATGAGCAACACCTTTCAAAATTTGGATGGGATAAATATTTGTTTTCGTTGAGGGAGATTTATATGCAATTTACCATAAGCTCTTTGATGTCGACGAGGAGTTTAACACATCGATGGAGGTCTTGGCTAGCGCCCACAATGTTAAAACATTTGCACCATGGATTAGGAGAACCCATTGCAAATAATAATTTATTTATTTAAAAATAATTAAATGGAACCTTAACAAGGTTTTTAATTATTTAAATAAATACTTCCTCTTGGACCCAAATGCATTAAACCAATGCATCCACCTGTAATCTCTAAACCCACCAACTTGGGGTTTGCAAAAGACCTTTGAAATTGTCATGTTGTAACCTTCATCAAAAAAAATTATTTGACATCAAATCAAATTCCTTCAAGAGCTTCTTGACATCAATGACAACTTATACACTTGAGCAAAGGCAATGTACCCAAAGTACCCAAAATTTCCAACATTTTTAGCAGGTAGAAGCAACATCAACTAGAGGGATATTGGTGATCAAATTGAGAGACAGAGAATTATATTTGTTGGGGATAAAACGTTGGTTAAATATGGTCTTATTTCTATCACAACCCTTTCATTTATTTTGTCAAACCATGGAACACATAAGCTTGTGAAGTACCAAGTTTAAGACTAATTACAACACCATTTTGAGATGATTCCACTAAGCCTATCATTGGGGGAGTGTTTGTGAAATATCATTAATTCATACACACCAATTAAATATTGCATAAATAAAATTACAGAAAAATAAATCACACCACACTGTGCTGAAAATAAAGGAAAGCAATAAAAACACACTTGTAAAAATAAAAATATAGCACACTAAAAATAAATGATCTAATCTAAGAAGCAACAGAAATAAGAGGAGGAATACTAGATTGGAGTGGGTCCAAGCTCCAACAGCTTCCACCTAGCTAATTTATGAAGAGTGAATGTGAATGAAGAGAACTCTCTAGTGAAAAATTTATTGATAAAGTTGTAGTACAAAAGAATCAATGGTAATCTCTTATAAAATTCTCTTCATATTTTAGAGAAATTTGTGTATTTATATAATACACACAAAGCTTCCTTTTACAATTCTGTTATGATAGAAAAATTATGTTACAGCCTAAACTAAGATAGTTCAGTTATAGTAATAGATGCATGATAAAAATAGTCAATAAATTTTGTCCTTTTCTAGGGATAGTAAATTTTTTGGTCCAACTCCTTTGTAGCCCATGTTCTTAGTCATCAAGAAGTTATAAATTTCCTCTAATGCAAATGAGATAGCTCATGCATTTGGTAGCTCTATAAATATGGTCTACGTGATGTGGAGTTAAAGGTCTACCATTATCAATAGGGTCTCCTTCAATCGTAAGGTCAAGACACTTAAGATCAAGGCACCTTCTTGTACATCAAGGTTCCCTTGATGTATGGCATCAAGGTGCCTACTTGAAGATCAAGGTACCCTTGATGCATGACATCAAGGCACCTACTTGAATATCAAGGTACCCTTGATGCATGAAATCAAGGTGCCTACTTGAAGATCAAGGTGCCCTTGATGCATGACATCAAGGCACCTACTTGAATATCAAGGTACCCTTGATGCATGACATCAAGGTACCTACTTGAAGATCAAGGCACCCTTGATGCATGACATCAAGGTGCCTACTTGAATATCAAGGCACATTCTTGTAGATCAAGGTGCCTTCCCATACATGGGATCAAGGTGCCTTATTGTATATCAAGGCACCTTCCCATATGTGAGATCAAGGTGCCTTCTTGAAGATCAAGGCACCTTCCCATATATACCTTGGGCTCCTTAAAGCAGAACGTATATGGTCGACATAGGACCTTGACTAAGCAAAAGATGACAAAATCAACAAAAATCTACACAAAACACACTTCACATACAAATTAGGCAATGCACATAATTTCATTAAATATATATAAAATTTCATAAAAATATACAACTCTTATAATACTTCCGCACAAAATTGTTAAAAACTCATACAAAAATATGGGTATTTTTTATGCTCATCATCCCCCATGTTTGTTATGTGCTACGCCCTTGTGGCACTTGAAACTGATATTATCTGGTCTAGTCAACCCCTTTGTATTATCTTTTGATTGGAAGCCTTATATTTTTCTTTATTTTGGGTTTTATGTTGTTGTTGAGGGGCATTGATCTGCTATGGTAGCTTTTGACTACACTGGTTGTGCTTCCCTATCCTACTTGGTCTGATACCTATGCTAGAAAATGCAGCTACGATGGTTTCTCCTTTTTGGAATACAACTTCTTATTGCTACTACAGATCGACATGCTGAGGTTATAACTCTGTTAATGGGATATTTGAGTCATCTCACTCTCATTTTACTACCATGGCTTTGAACAAATGGACCACTTCCAATATAAGGCTTGCATTCTCTTTAGCGATTGTGATAGCTTCAGCTTCAGGCCCATATACTCCATATCTCTCCAAAAAATTTTGAATTCTCAAGGGCTATCCTTGAGTTGACTCGTATATCTACAAGAATTACTTCTCTAAAGCTAGGTTAATGTAAATATCGAGCCCCCTTTTAGTTTTCTTGGTAGCTTTTATTGTTTTCTTTGTTGCCTCACCTTATTTTTGGAGTTTTTTGAACTGTTCCTTTCATTTAGAAACCTCTTTACACTTTTTACCCATTCCTCATATGATTGGTCAGTCTATTATAAGAATGTAACTTTGTATTTTCTCCTAGCCCTCTTCTGCGGTACCCAACATGCCTTCCTCTTGGGCCTTACTAGAACTATTATTGCATCAGAATGAGTTGGGATGTCATCCTCCTCCACAATAGGTGCTTTCTCTTTATCTTTAGAGGTCTTAGGTATCTGCCCCTCTGGCATTGATTTAACATCAGCTAATTCCTCTATTTATTTCTTTTTTGATGACTGCTTTGTTGGTCCTTCCACTATGGGTACTTGTTGCTCCTATGATTCTTCCTTGGTGTTAATCTTAGGGTATTACCACTAGCTATTGTTCAATTGATAATCGTCATCATCAAGGACTTCTATAATAGGGGGTTTTATTTGAAAAAAAAATCTTCTATTCTTCAAAAATCACTCTGACTGAAGCCTATGATAAATCCCCTTCTTCTCTTGCATCTAATATAAGCTACCCTGATGAAGAAACTCTCTCTAGGAAGGTCAAGGAATTTATGGGCAATCACCCAATCTATTTGGGTACCCTCATCTACTTTTTCTACCACCTTAGCCTTTAGTTGTTTATTTATTTAGTGAGCTACTGAACCCTCTACTGTAGCTGAGATAAGATAGCTTCATAATTCTACTATTTTGTTATAGCATTCTTCCAAAATTCTTCAAAGAGCATCTGTGCTTTGTAAAATTCACTTTGCCAAGTGAGGACATCTTCAAGTTCCAAGTCGGGCTACCCTCGCAGGTTTTTTGAAGGCTGATAGTCTAGCGAAATCCTAGTAGAAAAATTCTACAATGTACAGGCTATGAACCCAACTTTTGTATCCTCCTTATTCTTCACTTGACAAAATTAATCACCTCATACATTTTCTCCCGCTTATGTGCTTCGTACGGTAAGCCATATGTTCAGATCTGGATGCTCTCACATTGAATTTCTTGCTAGACCATAGAGAGTGTTCAATAGCTTGGTCAGGGTTAAGAAAATCATGCATGACCTCTATGTTATTTTATATAAATTTGGGCTATTCGATAGCCACCTACATATGTGCACCCACATATTCAGCCCTCTCTATCGGTAGGGTCTCTATGTGCTCCTAGACATACTGAATTAGGGTCATAATTAGCCTATGGTGGGCTAGAGTAGTAACTACCCTTACTTGATATCATCAAACCTCATCCTTCAGAGTGTTCTCCAAATAAAATGGAACATTTATTTTCCTTCCATGCACCATATGATTTAGGAATTGCATGTGATTCACATTCAGGTGGGAGTATTTTCCCATGTAGGTGAAGAATCTCACCACATTCTCAAAGATTTTTTGCATGTTCTCTGGGAGTCTCTGTTTTGGTAGCCCTGTGGGCTTAAATTTGAAGTGTGCTTACCCTAGAAGATGCTCCATGCACTAGTATGGGATTCCCTCCTTGTAGGTGTATTATCCTATGAGGGGGATATCGATAACAGTCAAGATGAACTCCAACATAACTGGGATTTATAGTCCACGTAACTGAGCAACCTCCCCTCTTATAGTGGTAGAAAATTCCCTTATTGCTTCATGATCTTGGTTTCAGTTGACCAAGAGGTAATAATTCATCTATCCAACAACCTCAAAATGGTCCCAAAATTTCCCACATATTAGTTATACATGGCTGGGTTCACTCTTCTTCTGCATGTGATTTTTTGATTTTCCCTCCATTGCAAGTTCTTGGATCCTTCCCTTTTCTTCTAAACTAGTTCGATGTCCTTATTTCACAGGAAGGTGACTTCTTATAGATCAAGCCACTTATCCAACAAATTAATTTTGTAATACACCACACAAATTAATTTTCAACATGTCATATTAGACATGGGGGGAAAATATGATTGGTCAAATTATTGCTGGTATTCCTTCATCAATAGGAATGCGTGAGCTGAGGTTTAGAGGGTGTGGCAGGTGTGAGGGTTTGAATATTCTACACAAGAATCTCATCCAAGGTGATAGAGGTAGAGCAGGTATGAAAGGGATGGGTGGGAACCTCAAGCATGGATTAAGTGAGGATCCAGAGGAAGGCGGTTAGGCTATGGTAGATTTGGAGGCAGGCATCACATGGGGGCCCGACCCTCCTTAGAAAAACCCTGACAAAAGATACGAAGGACAATGCGGGGCCCAAGAAGTGGCTGCATTTTAATGAGACTCAGAGTAAAAATAAAGGATTTTCTCTCTCTTCCACCCCTAGTTCTAGTAAATAATAAAATTTCAGCCCCAACAAGTTCCATGAGCCCTTTTCTTTTAATGGAAGAATTCTCTCTGGTAGGCAAGTTTTTGGGAGGTAGGTCGAACATGGAGACAACCAGGTCTTGGACGATGGGTAAATGACAACTGGTAGGTAGCTTGGAGTTGGTAGCTCTAACTCGAGGGTTCTTCATTATCTATTTTAACAATATGGAGGATGGTAACCACATTTTAATAGGAGGTCCTAGGTTTTTAGGCAAAATGAGCCTCTTTCTTAGATGATGGGGTGAAAATTTTGACCCTCAAAAGCAAAATATTAACATTATCCCTATTTGGATTTGTCTCCCAAGTCTACCTACCCAGTTCTTCAATGAATATTAGCTGCAGGGCATAGCATAACTATAGGGGACCTAATCTCCATTGACCATGGGACCTTGGCCAAGACAAGGATGACTCATGCACAAATCTACGTAAATGCTAATTTGAATAATGAATTTCCAAGGTTTTTGGAGCTAGAATATGGAGAATACTATAGCAAACAATCAGTAGAATATAAGAACAGATCAACATTCTATGTAGAATGTAAAAATCAAGGACATCTATGCAATCAGTGCCCTAACATGGCAATAAATAGAGAAAAGCAAAAGTAGGGAATGCTAGACAGAGAAAATTTGAGGATTTTCCCTGGACGAGGCAATTTCAATCAGGAAAACTATGTCTACCAAAAAAAGAAAAGAGAGGGTGTAGGGTCCCAATAAGACAAAGGAAAATAATAGGTTGTTGGCAACCAAAATACTTAGGTAAGTTCCAATCCTCTAGTTTCAAATAAATTTTCAATTCTATCCAATACAAGAGTAGGAGGATTATCAGAAGACATGGAAGCCCAGCACCTTCAGGCTAACCTTTCTGACTCGATCAAATCCCCATCCAAGTTAGGATCCTCAAACTTGTTAGTCTCACAATGCCACTGAGAGGGGGGGTGAATCAGTGTAGCTCTTTAAACTTAAACACACAACTCTTAAAACAGAACTAATGAAAGCTTAAAACCAGATAGAGCAAGTATCACAAGAGAACATCACACAACACAAGATTTAACGAGGTTCACCAATGTGGCTACTCCTCAAAAATGACTGCTTGGACTACCATCCAAATCCAACCTTTGCAAAGCACCAACTTTACAATCAATTTACCAGCACCCACTGGAAGGAGCACCAACCCCTTATTTATCTGCACCAACAGAAAGGAGCACCAACCCCTGATGCCAAGCTGCAACCTGGACTTCAATTTTGAATCTAGAAGTTTATCAAAAAAATACCTTTGCTTTTACAAGACCCTGACTGGTCTATTGCTTACCCAATCTCTTTCACTATTCACGGAATAGACACTTCGCACACTTCTGTGATCTACAGCCGTAGTGCACCTTCTACTTTCTCTATGCAATCACTTCGCACACTCTGCTTCGCTACAGTCAACCTTCATGATCGTCTTCTCCCTTTCACGCACTTTGCTCTATTTGTGAATTCTGCACTTAGCTCGATTCGACATGACTTGCTCTCTACGCACTTCGACCGAACTTCGCACACACATTCGATGACTTGTTCAACATCACATAATTCTCCAAATAGCCCTCCTTTTATAACAACTTTTTCATAATCAAAACCCTAATCTTAGTCGGCTTGCATAACAACTGAAAACCCTAAAATTAGTCGGTTGTTCGTCGATCTTCGTCGGCTTCAACTTAACCGTGAAAATACATGTCGCGATATCGTGACACTTTTTCTCCTTGCTCTTTCTCTTAGCTTTGGCCCATGAAAATACAACATGTCGCGATATCGCGACACTATTTTCTCTCTCCTCTTTCTCTTTGCTTTGGCCCATGAAAATACATGTCGCGAAATCGTGACACTATTTTCTCTCTCCTCTTTCTCTTTGCTTTGGCCCACGAAAATACATGTCGCGATATCGTGACACTATTTTCTCTCTCTCTCTTTCTCCTTGTATCGGACCGTGAAACTGCTACATGTCATGATATCGTGACACTTTCTCCTCTGTACACTTCGTCTTTGCTTTTGTCATGATATCGCGACACTTTTGCTTCCATAGACTTCGACTTTGCTTTTGTCGTGATATCGCGACACTTCTGTCTCCGTAGTCTTCAACTTAGCTTTTGTCGTGAAATCGTGACACTTCTGCTTTCGTACTTAGCTTCTTTGCTTTTGTCATGAAATCGTGACACTTCTGCCTTCGAAGTCTTCTTCTCTGCTTTTGTCATGAAATCGTGACACTTCTGCTTCCGAAGTCTTGCTTTCTACTTTTGTCATGAAATCATGACAGTTCTGCTTCCGTACGCTTCCTCTCTTTCTTTTGTCGTGAAAATGCGACATGTCACGAAATCGTGACACTTTTTCTTTCTCTTCCTTCCTACGCTTTTCGAGTCACGAAAATGCGACATGTCACGAAATCGTGACACTTTTTCTTTCTCTTCCTTCCTGCGCTTTTCGAGTCACGAAAATGCGACATGTCATGAAATCGTGACACTTTTTCTTTCTCTTCCTTCCTGCGCTTTCCGAGTCACGAAAATGCGACATGTCACGAAATCGTGACACTTTTTCTTTCTCTTCCTTCCTACGCTTTTCGAGTCGCAAAAATGCGACATGTCACGAAATCGTGACACTTTTCCAACTCACTTTCTCTCTCCTATTTTAGTCGCGAAACTATGACATGTCGCGAAATCGTGACACTTTTCCAACTTGTTCTCTTTCTTCGAACTTGTCACGAAATCGCGACACTTCTTCCTGCTTTCTCTTTTTCTTCCAACATGTCGTGAAATCGTGATAGTTTTTCCACTTGCCTTTTTCTCTTCCAACATGTCACGAAATCATGATAGTTTTTCCACTTGCCTTTTTCTCTTCCAACATGTCACGAAATCGCGACAGTTTTTCCACTTGCCTTTTTCTCTTCCAACATGTCGCGAAATCGCGACAGTTTTTCCACTTGCCTTTTTCTTTGCCAACATGTCATGAAATCGCGATAGTTTTTCCTGCTTCTTCTCTCTCTTCCAACATGTCGCGAAATCGCGACAGTTTTTCCACTTGCCTTTTTCTCTGCCAACATGTCACGAAATCGTGATAGTTTTTCCTGCTTCTTCTCTCTCTTCCAACATGTCGCAA
Organism: Wollemia nobilis; assembly: GCA_028583015.1. Lineage (NCBI taxonomy): Eukaryota > Viridiplantae > Streptophyta > Pinopsida > Araucariales > Araucariaceae > Wollemia > Wollemia nobilis. Next base: position 6,316,405 of record JAQPPZ010002530.1, read on the forward strand.
AATCGTGATAGTTTTTCCTGCTTCTTCTCTCTCTTCCAACATGTCGTGAAATCGTGATAGTTTTTCCAAATTTTCTCTCTCTTCCAACATGTCACGAAATCGTGATAGTTTTTCTTGCTTGTATATGTCGCGATATCGTGACACTTTTCTTACTTGTCTTTTTCTTTGATCTTTTGCAAATGGGCCACTTCGGTCTTCTTGGAAACTCACTATCCATACTCTGAATAACCTTTGAACTCCTGTCTTCTGCATCTAAATAGCTTTTGAACTTCCTATCCACTGAAACAACAGATCTATCTGACTGTGTTGACAACAATGACAATATTGTTGCTGCACCTTGCTCAACAATCTCCCCCTTTGGAATTGTTGGCAACACATGTGCGATTTCCTGTAACTCTTCTCCCCCTTTGACAATAATACCAAAGGGCTATTGCAGACTCCCCCTAAGTCCATGCACAACATTCTTAGGCACAATTTATTACACTTAGCAAAAATCATGAACATGAGCAAAAAGATAATCAAATACTCAAATGCTCCCCTTGAGAATGTGATCCCTGTAGCTAGTCAATTCTTGGGAAGTGTGACCACTCCCAATTTATTTTGAAGGTACTCAAAAACTTCCTTGGGCAATGGTTTTGTGAAGATATCTGCTACTTGCTCTGTAGTTGGAACAAAATCCAATTTAACCTCACCTTCTACAACTTTCTCCTTCAAAAAGTGATACCTGATAGCGATGTGTTTTGTGCGTGAGTGCATAACTAGATTCTTGGAGATGTTAATGGCACTGGTGTTATCACACTTAACTGATATTGGCTCACTAAAGCAGATACCAAGATCTTTTAGGGTTTGTTTCATCCACAATACCTGCGTACAACATGTTGTCGTTGCAATATATTCTGCCTCTACTGTTGATAAAGAAATCGACTCTTGCTTCTTACTGTGCCATGCGACCAATCTATCTCCAAGATAGAATGCACCTCCACTGGTACTCTTTCTGTCATCTACACATCCTGCCCAATCTGCATCTGAATACGAAATAAGGGTGAAGTCTTTACCTTTTGGATACCATAACCCATACTCCATAGTACCCTTGAGGTACCGAAGAATCCTCTTTACTGTTGTCACATGAGTCTCCTTGGGATTGGCCTGAAAACGTGCTACCATGCATACTACCTACAAAATATCTAGTCTGGTAGCTGTCAGGTATAGTAGGCTTCCAATCATAGATCTGTACATGGTTTGATCAACAGGTGGAGATTTGTCATCTTTGCTCAACTTGCAGCCTGTCATCATGGGAGTGCTAACTGGCTTACAATCCTCCATTGTGAACTTTTTTAACATCTCTTTTACATATTTAACTTGAGAAATAAATATGCCCTTCTTACTTTGATTAACTTGCAAACCGAGGAAATATGACAGTTCACCAATCATTGACATTTCAAATTCTTTCTGCATCTTATTTGCTAAATCTTTACATGACTCATCTTTGTCGCTGCCAAATATGATATCATCTACGTATACAACAAGAACAATAAGATGCCCATTTTCTATTTTGACATACAAGTTACTATCCACCATACCTTTCTTAAACCTTTGTTGAGTGAGATAGTTGTCTAGCCTTGCATACCATGCTCGAGGTGCTTGTTTTAAGCCATATAATGCTTTCTTCAACTTGCAAACCAAGTTTGGATCATCACCAAGTTGGAAACCATCCGGTTGCTCAATATAAACCTCTTCTTCAAGTTTCCCATTCAAAAATGCTGATTTCACATCCATTTGATAAACTTTGAAATTCTTGTAGACTGCTAAAGCCAAGAACATTCTAATTGCCTCAAGTCTAGCTACTGGTGCAAACGTTTCCTCAAAATCAATACCTTCAACTTGAGCATAACCCTTACATACCAATCTTGCTTTATTTCTGACTACCTATCCGTCTTCATTCAATTTGTTTCAAAAAATCCATTTAGTTTCGATTATATTTTTATTTGCAGGTCTAGGTACTAACTCCCAAGTTTCTTTTTTCTCGATCTGATCTAATTCTTCATTTATTGCCTTCATCCAACTTTCATATTTGCTTGCATCAGTAATATTTTTGGGCTCAATGCTGGATAATAGAGAGTAGTTACTTACTACTCTTCTTCTTGTCTGAACACCAACTTTGGGGTCTCCAATTATTTGCTCTCTAGGATGATTTTTCTGCCAATTGCCTATTTTGAATTTCTTATTTTCTTCCACTTCTGAATCACAACTTAAATCATCTGAGTCAATTTTTTGTATCTTTTCCATTTTGTTTTCCTCATCTCCTTCAATAACCTCTTCATAAATTGGGTAGTTCATTTCATAGCTAATTACTCGTTCTCTACCTTCATCAAATTTAACATCGGCACTGTCCACAATTTTCTTTAGCCTCTTGTTGTAGCATTTGTAAGCTTTGCTTTTTGATGAGTAACCAACAAAAATACCTTCATCTGCTCTATCATCAAACTTACCAAGATTATCTTCGATTCTTTTGATATAGCACTTGCTGCCAAAAACTTTGAGGTATTTTGTTGTTGCCCTTTTATCGAACCATAATTCATAAGGAGTTTTGCTTTCATGTGTTCTCAGCATGTACCTATTTTGGATATACACCGTAGTATGGACTGCTTCTTTCCAAAATCTATCTGCTACTCTACTTTCAACCAACATAGTCCGTGCCATTTCTTGCACTGTCCTGTTCTTTCTTTCCACCACTCCATTTTGTTGAGGTGTCTCAGTCATTGAGAACTGTCTCCTAATACCGTATTTTTCATAGTATTCTACAAACTCCTCTAAAATGAATTCTCCTCCTCTCGTATGATCTTAAACATTTGATCCTCTTTCCTGTTTCATTCTCAACCTTGTTTTTGAAAATCTTGAACATATCAAAAGCTTTCGATTTATGCTTCAAGAAAAATATCCATGTCATTCTGGAATAGTCATCAATGCACAACATAAAATATTTGTCACCATTTATGCTTTGTGTTCTCATGGGTCCACATAAATCAGTGTGTATTAGTTCCAAAGGTTTGCTTGTGTAGTATTCTTTTGTTTTGAAAGAGACTCTAGTTTGTTTCCCCTTTTGGCATGAAGCACAAATGTTGTTTGCAGGTTTGCTGATGGTGGGAATATCTCTCACTGCTCTTTTTGAGGTGATTTTTACTAGATTATCAAAACTGATATGACCGAGTCTCTTGTGCCACAACCAATTTTCTTCTTCCTGTCCAATAAAACAAGCTCCTTCTAAAGTCTCTGAGAGCGTGTACAGGTTTCCAGATGTTCTTGATCCAGTTGCTATCAATTTTCCATTGTTTGTCTTTCTGACTTCACAACCCTGCTTCTTAAAAACTACCTCATGACCTTTATCACAAATATGACTTACGCTCAATAGGTTATGTTTCAAACCATCCACAAACAAGACTTCTTCTGACTTAATTTTTTCGTTAATAATTTTAACTGAACCTTTGCCAACTATCTTAGCTCCATCATTATTTCCAAATTTTACTGAACCACCTTCATATTTCTGTAACTTCTCAAATTTTTGTTTGTTACCTGTCATATGACTGGAACATCCACTATCAAGTATCCATGGTACATATTTATTCTGTGCTTTAAATGTTGTTTGTACGATTAAGGATTCCTTTTCTTCCTTAAGTTGTTCCTTTTCTTTCCACTCCATTTTGATAGTGGTTTTGGGCTCTTGTTTTGCCTTTCCCTTATCAACAGCTTGTGCATGTATTATGGGAAGTTTTCTATTTTGTCTCATCCTATTTGGTTGAACTTTTCTTCCCTGAAACCGATTTGATGAAAATGTGCTTCTACAGTTTCTTGCAATGTGCCCAAAATTATGACAGTTATAACATTCTACTGTATAATTCATCGGAGGAGAAAAAGCATTTCTACTTGGTGAAATTCCTTGGTCTTACATTATATTTGCAGTCTGAGATTTTATGTCCATAGCCATTGCATTTAAAACAGAAACCAGAGAAGGGATAATTGAACCTGGGAGATGGTCTTTGCCATGTTGCCGTAGGAGCCATAGGTCTTCTTCTTCTTTGATGTGTGACATTGGTGAATCCATCATTGTCCAGTTCTCCTTTCATGCCTGGCATTATTGCTTTCTTTTGCATGAGACATTTTCCCTTGATCAACCTGTTTCTTATCTTCATTCTTTATGGATTCTACATTTCTGGTCTTTGATCCACTTGATGATTCTCCTTCGATGAAACCTAGACCAAACTTGATGCCTGTAGGCCTTTGGTCATTTATGATCTTATCCAGCTTCATAGAACTTTCTTCACGTTTGTGATAACAACTAATTTTCTTATTCATCTCTTCTAGCTGCATTCTCAAACCAATAGTCTCTTCTTCTAGCTTGCTGTAATAATCTATTTTCATGGTTATTTGCACTTCGAGATCTTCGAATATTTTCTTGGATTCTTCTATCTATACTTTCAAACTGGTTATGATTTCATTTGCATCCTCAAGCTTTCTTGAAAGTTTCTTATTATTTTTCTTTTCTATCTCCCACTCTTCAAGTGCAGAGATCAACTCACCTTCTAGATCTACTTCAACCTCAGGGTTTTCACCACATACTTCAGAGTTCACTCCTTCTTCCTTTTCTAATTTTGCTTCTTCAAATGCCATGAAAAGAGCTTCACCTTTTTCCTCTTCAGACTCTTCACTAGAGTTGTCTTCTGATGAACTGACATTCTTGGAGATGAAACTTTTCTTCTTGAAGTTGCCTTTTCTGAAATTCATTTTCTTCCAGTCACTTCTTTCATGGTGCGATCCTTCATCATTTTTGTTCTGCTCTTTAAGTGGACATTTAGTCGCAAAATGCCCGACGCCTCCATAGTTGAAACATTTAAATGGTAGCTTCCCTCTCGTATTTTCCTTTTCCCTTTTTTAGTTTTCTAACAAAGTTTGCTTCCATTTCATATGATGTCCCTTCTTCCTCAGACTCTTGTTTAGTGTTTTTATTTTTAAGGGCTTTAAAAGCCGCTTCTCTTTCTATGGGTTTAGATCTTCCTATCCTCATCTCATATGCAGTTAAAGAACCATACATCTCATCTATACTGAAATAATTTAGATTTTTAGCTTCTTCTATCGCTGAGACTTTGGAATCAAACCTTTGAGGAAGAGATCTTAGTACCTTTTTCATGAAGGCAGAGTCTCCAATATCCTCGTCGAGTCCTCTGATCGCATTAATGATTCCATTGACTCTCAGCATATATGCCTCAATGTTTTCATCATCGTTCATTTTCAATGCTTTGAACTGAGCTCGATGTGTCTGTAACTTGGCCTCCTTGATCTTATCATCTCCTTCATGAATACTCCTCAGTTTGTCCCATATCTCTTTTGTCGTATTACAGTTCATGATCTTTACTAGTTCACTGTCTGCTAATCCGCACATGAGAGCATTTTTTGCTTTTGAGTTGTTTTCAAACAGTTTCTTTTTGTCAGCCTCTTTTGGAGGAGTGATGGGTATTGTGTATCCACTAACTACTAAATCCCAAATGTCGTAACCCAAAGCATAGAGATATGTCCGCATCCCGATTCTCTAGAACGCATAATTAGATCCATCAAACAATGGTGCTTTATTTGATGAGAAACCTTCACCACCTCGCCATTGTGTTACTTCCAAGATCACCCTAGCTGGTTAAGCTTGTAATGGTACTTGGCTCTGATACCAATTGTTAGTCTCACAATGCCACCGAGAGGGGGGTGAATCAGTGTAGCTCTTTAAACTTAAACACACAGCTCTTAAAATAGAACTAATGAAAGCTTAAAACCAGATAGAGCAAGTATCACAAGAGAACATCACACAACACAAGATTTAATGAGGTTCACCAATGTGGCTACTCCTCAAAAATGACTGCTTGGACTACCATCCAAATCCAGCCTTTGCAAAGCACCAACTTTACAATCAATTTACCAGCACCCACTTGAAGGAGCACCAACCCCTTATTTATCTGCACCAACAGAAAGGAGCACCAACCCCTGATGCCAAGCTACAACCTGGACTTCAATTTTGAATCTAGAAGTTTATCAAAAAAATACCTTTGCTTTTACAAGACCCTGACTGGTCTATTGCTTACCCAATCTCTTTCACTGTTCATAGAACAGACACTTCACACACTTCTACGATCTACAGCCGCACTGCGCCTTCTGCTTTCTCTGTGCAATCACTTCGCACACTCTGCTTCGCTACAGTCAACCTTCACGATCGTCTTCTCCCTTTCGTGCACTCTGCTCTATTTGCGAATTCTGCACTTAGCTCGATTCGACATGACTTGCTCTCTACGCACTCCGACCGAACTTCGCACACACATTCGATGACTTGTTCAACATCACATAATTCTCCAAACAACCCTCCTTTTATAACAACTTTTTCATAATCAAAACCCTAATCTTAGTCGGCTTGCATAACAACTGAAAACCCTAAAATTAGTCGATTGTTCGTCGGTCTTCGTCGGCTTCAACTTAACCGCGAAAATACAACATGTCACGATATCGTGACACTTTTTCTCCTTGCTCTTTCTCTTAGCTTTGGCCCATGAAAATACATGTCACGATATCGCGACACTATTTTCTCTCTCCTCTTTCTCTTTGCTTTGGCCTGCAAAAATACATGTCATGAAATCGTGACACTATTTTCTCTCTCCTCTTTCTCTTTGCTTTGGCCCACGAAAATACATGTCGCGATATCGTGACACTTTTTCTCTCTCTCTCTTTCTCCTTGTATTGGACCGTGAAAATACTACATGTCGTGATATCGTGACACTTTCTCCTCCGTACACTTCATCTTTGCTTTTGTCATGATATCGTGACACTTCTACTTCCATAGACTTCGACTTTGCTTTTGTCATGAAATCGTGACACTTTGTCTTCGTAGTCTTCAACTTAGCTTTTGTCACGAAATCGTGACACTTCTACTTTCGTACTTAGCTTCTTTGCTTTTGTCATGAAATCGTGACACTTCTGCCTTCGAAGTCTTCTTCTCTACTTTTGTTGTGAAATCATGACACTTCTGCTTTCGAAGTCTTGCTTTCTGCTTTTGTCGTGAAATCGTGACAGTTCTGATTCCGTACGCTTCCTCTCTTTCTTTTGTCGTGAAAATGTGACATGTCGCGAAATCGTGACACTTTTTCTTTCTCTTCCTTCCTGTGCTTTTTGAGTCACAAAAATGTGACATGTCACGAAATCGTGACACTTTTTCTTTCTCTTCCTTCCTGCGCTTTTCGAGTCATGAAAATGCGACATGTCATGAAATCGTGACACTTTTTCTTTCTCTTCCTTCCTGCACTTTTCGAGTCATGAAAATGCGACATGTCACGAAATCATGACACTTTTTCTTTCTCTTCCTTCCTGCACTTTTCGAGTCATGAAAATGCGACATGTCACGAAATCGTGACACTTTTCCAACTCACTTTCTCTCTCCTATTTTAGTCGCGAAATTGTGACATGTCACGAAATCGTGACACTTTTCCAACTTGTTCTCTTTCTTCGAACTTGTCGTGAAATCACGACACTTCTTCCTGCTTTCTCTTTTTCTTCCAACATGTCATGAAATCGCGACAGTTTTTCCACTTGCCTTTTTCTCTACCAACATGTCGCGAAATCGTGACAGTTTTTCCACTTGCCTTTTTCTCTTCCAACATGTCGCGAAATCATGACAGTTTTTCCACTTGCCTTTTTCTCTGCCAACATGTCGCGAAATCATGACAATTTTTCCACTTGCCTTTTTCTTTGCCAACATGTCGCGAAATCATGACAATTTTTCCTGCTTCTTCTCTCTCTTCCAACATGTCGCGAAATCGTGACAGTTTTTCCACTTGCCTTTTTCTCTGCCAACATGTCATGAAATCGTGACAGTTTTTCCTGCTTCTTCTCTCTCTTCCAACATGTCACGAAATCGTGATAGTTTTTCCTACTTCTTCTCTCTCTTCCAACATGTCACGAAATCGTGAGTTTTTCCAGCTTTTTCTCTCTCTTCCAACATGTCACGAAATCACGACAGTTTTTCTTGCCTGCTGTATATGTCGCGATATCATGACACTTTTCTTACTTGTCTTTTTCTTTGATCTTTTGCAAATGGGCCACTTCGATCTTCTTGGAAACTCACTGTCCATACTATGAATAACCTTTGAACTCCTGTCTTCTGCATCTGAATAGCTTTTGAACTTCTTGTCCACTGAAACAACAGATCTATCTGATTGTGTTGACAATAATGACAATACTGTTGTTGCACCTTGCTCAACAAAACCCTAATGCTAAAATTATTGTAAGCACCATGGGCATCAAAAATCCAAACCCTAATGCACAATATTTAGAATCCACATCCAAGTTAGGATCCTTAAACCCCAATGTTGGAAATACTTCAAGCCCAGTGGGCATACCAAAACCAAACCCTAATTTTGAAGAACTTAGGAAGAAATTTGAGGCATTGAAAAATAAAAAATATCATCTCCCTAACATCATCACTAGGAGCCAAGTGAATCCTAATGAGGGGTCATCCTGTAGACCAGGGAAATACAAGAAAAAAGGAGAATATTTGGATGTAGGAGTGGAGATATGTGAAACTCTTCAGACCGAGGAATATGGCAGTCTAGTTCTATAATAAATTACCTCCCCTAAGTTTAGTCCTAAACAAACCATGAGCACTGTGAAGTCTCCTATAGATTTTGGCAGTGAAAAAATAAGAGGGAGAATATCAAATGCTGAGCATAAAAAAATTAAAACTGATAATGACATTTCCAATGCAAAATAGAGAACCTTGTTTCAATAGGTTATTTCAGGTTTTGAAGACAACAAATTAGGAAAACCCCCTCAAGGGAGGGGGAGAGGAATAAATCATAAACAATATAAATGAATTTCCTCTCATGGAACATGAGAGGCCTCAATGGCATGCCCAAAAATAGGGAAGTCGGTGCAATAAGAAATCAAGTGAATCCAACTATTATCATGTTGCAAGAAACAAAAACTAATGAGATTTAGTCAAAAAAATAGCAAAAAAAATTTGGAATCAAGGGGAGATGGTTTGCAAATTAGCTAGAGGAGCATCTGGAGGCCTTATGACTTTTTGGGATCCCCGGATAGTAGAAGGCACCATTATTCAAAAATATGATAGGGTTCTTAGCATTTTATTTAAGAAAATAAACAACAGGTCGTGGATCCTTTCAAATATTTATGCCTTGAATTCAATTCAAGGGAGATCTCTACTGTGGGAGTACTTAGGCAATCTGAGTGAAATATTCCATAATGTCCCCTAGATTTTGGTTGGGGATTTTAACACTCCTCTTTACCCTTCAGACAAAATGGGTGGAAATGTACCACCTATCAGGAGCATGGATGAGTTTAATGAATTTTTGAACTCCAACATGTTGATGGATGTAAAACTCAGAGGAGCAAATTATACCTGGAGCAATCGACAGATAGGGTGTCATCTCATTCAAGAAAGTCTTGATAGGTTTTTTCTATCAAAGAATGCTACAAATTTGTTCGGTGATTCTACACTAAAATCCCTTCCTAAAATTGCCTTTCATCATAATCCCATTTTTTTGGAGATCCCTAAATCTCTGTCCTTCAAGAAACCTTTCAGATTTCAATCTATGTGGATCAAACATTCCAGTTTCAGAGATAACTTAATTTAGTGGTGGCAGCAACTTGTTAGGGGTAGTGTAGCTTTTAAACATGCTGGCAAATTAAATTTTGTTAAGGAAAAGCTTCGAACTTGGAACAAAGAGGTCTTTGGGAACCTATTTGAAAATAAAAAATAGGTTGTTGAAAGTTTGAAGATAATTGATCAGAGGATCCAACATGGTGATGTTGATGAAACTACTAGGCAGGAGGAACAAACAAAACTAGCAGAGTTTCATAACATTTTGGCCTGTGAGGAAATCTATTGGAGGTAAAAATCAAGGGCTATTTGGTTGAAATATGGAGATTCAAATTCCAAGTTTTTTCACGTCACCATGCTTAGAAACAAAAGCAATAAGAAGATAAAATTTAAAAAAAAAATCAGATGGTTCTATTACTCAAGACTTAACAGAAATCAGAAAGGAGACAATAACTTATTTCAATTCTATCCTTGGTCAGGAATCATAGTGCAATGAGGTGGCAAAATATATTCTCTTGCAATCCATTCCTAGTATAATAAATGAGTATATAAACCTTAAGATTCTAGCTCCCTTTTCTGATGAGGAAATTAAGGAAGCCTTGTTTAGCATGGATCCAGACAAAGCCTCGATACTCAACGACTTTCCCCATCGTTTCTATCAAGATTTTTGGGACATCGTAAGTGAGGATGTAATTTTTGCTGTCAAATAATTCCAAGCAAGCAATCATATCCCAAAAGGTATCAACTCTACTTTTATTTATCTAATTCCTAAGAAGCAAACCCCTAAATCTATCTCTGACTTAAGGCCAATCAGTCTGTGCAATGTTTCTTACAAGATCCTAACTAAATCCATTGCAAATAAAATGAGAGATATTCTACCCTGCATTATAGATCCATGCTAGGGAAGCTCTGTCTAGGGCAGGTCAATCTTAGATGGAGTTATCACAGTTCATGAAGCTCTGCATTCTACTCATAAGACTAACAGGTATTTTTTTCCCTCAAGCTTGATATGAATAAAGCATTTTACAGGCTAAATTGGAACTTTATGATTGTAGTCCTCCTTAACTTTGGTTTTCACCACCAATGGGTTAATTTGATCAAAGAATGTATTTCTAAAGCATGGTTCTCGATTCTAGTTAATGGAACAACTGCTAGTTACTTTCAAATTCGTAGAGGAATTCGGTAGGGGGACCCTATCAGCCCCATGTTATTCATCATTATGGCAGAAGCTTTAGGCAAAACCATAAAAAATGCTCGCAGTTCAAGGCTAATATCGGGAATCAAGGCAACATCTCTCACTAGGGCTGTTTCTCACCAACAATTCATCGATGATACCGTTATATTGACTAAGGTGTCAGTGATTGAGGGTAAAATAATTAAATACATCCTACAAATCTACGAGGATGTTGCTGGTCAGAAAGTTAATTTCAATAAAAGCAAGTTGTATTTCTTGAAAACCCCCATTCAGAGGCAAGGAAGGATTGCAAAAATTTTAAGGTGTGATATAGCAAACCTCCCCAATTCATATAAATTTTAGGGTGTGATATAGCAAACCTCCCCAATTCATATAAATTTTAGGGTGTGATATAGCAAACCTTCCCACTTCATATCTTGGTCTCCATATTTTCATTGGTTCTCCAAGAGAGTCAATGTGGGATAGGGTTATTGAAAGAATTCAAAAAAAACTTGTTAGATGGAAAGGTCATCTTCTATCTCAAGCAGGAAAGCTGACCCTCACTAAGGCCTCTCTTTAGAGCATTCTAGTCTATTTCCTCTCCATTTTCAAATCCCCTGTGAAGGTTTTCCAAAAAATTGAGAAACTCCAAAAAGAATTTTTATGGACTGGATCAGAGGAGAAAAAAAGGATACACTTTATAGGATGGACCAAAGTGTGCGGACCAAGGGAATATGGGGGCTTAGGTCTGAGGATAATTGCTCATAAATTTAGATTTACTAGCTAAGCAAGCATGGCATCTCATTTCTGATGAAGAAAATGAATGGACATCTATCATCAAATGCAAGTATCTTCAAAATATGGAATTTCTAAGTGACTCAGTTCTAATCAGAGGTTCTGCTTTTTGGAAAGCAATTCTTAATTATAAGGAAATCATCAAAAAAGGTTTAATATGGGTTTTAAGCAATGGTGAGAGGATAAATTGTTGGAATGATAGGTGGGTTAAGGATCAACCACTGACACAATATCCTAACTTAGCCCGAATAAGAGATATCACAGAAGAACTCATTGGAAGAAAAGTCTCCAATTATATGGTTGACGACAAAGGTAGAATGAAGTGGAAACAAATAAGAATTCAGGGATTTCAAGTGGAACCAAATGGTCTTTGTAACATTCTGGGGCAATAGTTTATCCCCATGAGACCCAAGTAAGATCAAGTGACTTAGGCTCCTATGGAAAATGGGCAGTTCACTGTTAAATCAAATTACAAGCTTCTGCTTGATGACGAGGATTTTGTCCTCCAAAAGGACTTATTTTGGATAAAAAATTTAATTCCAAAAATTATAGTATTTTCATGGCTGGTTATCCAAGGAAGAATTATAACCATTGATAATATGATACATAAAGGTATTTGTATCACTAATTTTTGTTATCTGTGTAGGGCTAATTGGGAGACCATTTATCACATTTTCCTTGAGTGCCCTTTTTCCTTGATTGTCCTAAGTGGGGTTTTTAAGGCCTTCAATATTTTATGGGTTAAACCAGCCATCGTACTTGATTTGTTCATCCAATGGCCTTGCTCATTTTCAAGCCAAAGACTTAGATACATGTGGAAAATTTGTCTCAATCACTATATTTGGTAGGTGTGGTTAGAAAGGAACCATAGAGTATTTAATGATTCAATCCATGATCATCAAACTATCATTGCCAGGATCCTATCCTTTACCAATGAGAATATGAACCTCATCCCTTTTGATAGTTGTAAACCTCATCTACATGATACCACGATTGCTCAATATTTAAGATTAACCTTGTTAGATGAGTCTGTGCCTAGGATAGTCAACATTAGAGCCAATGTTAAGTGGTCTCCACCTCCTAAGGGTTAGTTTAAGCTTAATTTTGATGGAGTAGCTAAGTAAAATCCTGGGAGAGTAGGTGATGGTAGCATTGTGCGAGATCATAATGGGAATATGATGCTTGCATTTTTTGAATATTTTGGAACAAGGATGAACAACGAAGCTAAAGCTAGAGCTATGTGGAGAGGCCTTCAAATGACTCAAGACTTAGAAGGCAATTTGATCATAGAAGGAGATTCTATGCATGTTATAAATATCCTCAATAATTGGAAAACACCTCCTTTGAGGATTAAAATAATTATTGAAGAGGCTAGGATCCTTTCCCAGGGAAGACAGGATAGAAAATCCCAACATGTCTTTTGGGAAGCTAAAAAAATTATTGATAAGTTGGCCAATTTGGGTGTCGATGGTGACAGACTTTTCAAATGGGAACATGGTGTCCCGAGTGAAGTAGAGGAGCTTATTCAACAAGAATACCAAGAATGATAGTCGAATTTACCAACAGGGAAGGCACTGTAAGTTCGAAGGCTAGGAGTATTCCCATCTCTTTTTTTAATTGGACTCACAATAAAAAATATCTGAGTTGTCAATCTTCGTGGATGCTGCTTGGAAATACCACAAAGACTAATGGGGAAAATCACATGTCAGATAAAATGGATCCTAGTCATCTTAGTAATTTGAGGTTGGTTGATAATCACAGGGAAGGAAAGAAATGACAATATAAGACTTTGAACCAAATCCAAATGGACCACCAGATAGCCACCACCAAAAATCTAGCCAGCAGGTTCAATTATCCAAGGCTGATTGGCCAAGATAGTATGTGGTACCAAAGCATGTCATATATGAAAGAAAGCAATTACCAAAGAATTATTAAGATTAAATGTCAATACAGAGCTTGTGGGAGTTTTTTTTAGTACTTTGCTATGTGTGTCTGCAGCTTTTTGTTTCTCCATTGTCTCAAGGAAGGGATCCATGTCTGTTTCTTTTTTATAATTATGATGCATGTGTGTTTTCTTGGGGTATACCCAAAATGTTGTATGGGAAGTTTCTTTTTGATAATAGGCTATGTGCCTTACCGGATGTAATGGCTTTGGTGGCATGTAGATTTTACATATATAGGATCCTTAGTAAGGATATGTTCATCAACAGCCCTGGGCTAATTTTTGTAAAAGGTTTTGGGTCAACCTATAAAACCTGATATTAATGCTATAGTATCTTATCTACCAAAAAAAAATTGTATTATTTTTCAAAGAAGTATTTAATTATGAAAAATTATACAAGTATTTAACAAAAAATATACACAACTTATTGGTCGTTCATGCATTCTAGAGGATACCTATTTGGTAGTTTGTGATAACGGTGATGGCATATTTTCCATGTGGTTGATTAATTTGTATTGGATATTGCAACTTCGTTCACTTGAGGTCTCATGCTAAAAATATGGAGATCTGGTTGGTTCACATGATAGGATGCATATCCCCTTTTTAGGTTGGCCTTGGGATGTGTAAAAATACTTTCAAATGATTCCTCAATATTTTTAGGTGATTTCAAATTTTTATCACATGAAGTGATGACATGGCTTCGACCATTCCATCATGCCATCGATTTACATGGGTAATTCGATTGGATCAAGGTGCCTCTAAAATGTATGACATCAAGGTGCTTGTTGGTATATCAAGGTATCCTTGATGTATGACATCAACGTGCCTACTTGTGGATCAAGGTGCCCTTGATGTATGGCATCAATGTGCCTACTTGACGATCAATACACCCTTGATCAAGATGCCTACTTGTGGATCAAGGCACCTTTAATGTATGAAATCAAGGTGCCTACTTTATTATCAAGATGCCCTTGATGCATGACATCAAGGTGCCTACTTTTCAATCAAGGTATCCTTTATGCATGGCATCAAGGTGCCTACTTGTATATCAAGGCACCCTTTATGTATGACATCAAGGCACCTACTTTATGATCACGGTGACCTTGATGCATGACATCAAGGTACCTACTCGTATATCAAAGCATCCTTGATGTATAGCAAGGTTATGCATAAGGGGTCGGCTCCAAAATATATTTAGAAAATCAAGGTGATTTGTCTCAAAAATCCCAGTGAATTATGCCCAAGGAGTCATGGTGAATTGCATTCATTTTCAAAAAACAATTTCAAACCATAATTTTTTTTTTGTTTTGGGGCTATGAATATCGGATTGTAAATTCTATGGATGTACGAAAAACTTAAAGGCTTTTTATCGAAAAGAAAAGCTATGTCAATCACCCTATGCCTATAGGACATTGTTGTTGAGAAAAGCTATGACAATTGGTCTTAGATGATTGGTTGCATACATTATGGTCAGAAAATGTTGATCAGTTGTAGACATACCAATCGATTGCACATAAGCCAATCAGTTGCAACTATGCCAATGTGTTGCAATAATATCGATTGGTTGCAGGTATGTCGATCAATTGCATATGAATCGATTGGTTTTAGGAATGCCAATCAATTACAGAAATATATTTTAGTTGTAGGAATATTGATTAGTTGTATAAATACCGATTGGTTGTAGTAATGTTGATCACTTACAGGAATGACGATCGCTTGTAGGAATTTCGATCAATTGTAGGGATATCGATTTGTTGTAGGGATACTAATCGGTTGCAAGAATGTCAATGCATTGAAAAAAATATCGATAGGTTGCAGAAATGCCGATCGATTGTAGGAATACCAATCAGTTGTAATAATATGAATCGATTGCAGGAATGTAGATTTATTGCAATAATATCGATAGGTTGTAACAATATCAATCGGTTGTAGCAAAGATGATTGATTGTAACAATGTCGATGGGTTGCTAGAATGTCGATTGATTGCAACAATATCGATGCATTGTATTGATGATGAGAAGATGCACTATGTCAATGATGATAAGATGTAATTAAGGTGATTGGCTATAGCAAAGCCAATCGAATGTAGCAAAGTCGATTAATTGTAGTAAATTTGATTGATTGTAGCACACCCAATTAGTTGCAGCACACTTAAATCCTGATTGTTTGCATTGATGATTCAATAAATCTATGCCATGTTTCAACTATCCATGAATTGATTACATGCAGATACCATGTGTCAACCATCTATGAAATTATTGCATGCAAAAAAGTCTATGAAATTTTCACCTTTTCTAACACATTTTTAACCCTTTTCCTCATGTTTTAACATAGTTTTAACCATTTACCTTAAGTTTTAATGGAATTTTAACTCTTTTACTCCTATTTTAACCCTATGGTGTCCTCCCCTATCACCCATGGAATATTGAAAATTAATTTCAAAAACCTTTTTTGCCCCCTAATTTTGGAAGTTTTATCAACATCGGGTTACCACATGTCATGGGTAATGGAATTTGGTATTGGGGGTCTAGTTTTGACAATGCAGTTTGACATGGATACTAAACTACTGGAGAAGATAATTACATGTTACAACATTTATTCAGGTAAGGTACATGTTTTCATTGACAATAAAAAAATCATATTTTATTTCGTAGCCTCTAACGTCACCAGATTGACATTATTGCCCCACACTGATTGTGATCCAATCACATACAAATTCACATTAACTAATTATGATAAAATCTACCTGGAGACCACCTTCAAAGTGCAACCGAGATCTTTTCAATGTATAAATACAATTTTTTTGAATTGAATTTAAATTCTAGTGTCTACAATTACTAATTTTATTTTTTTGTAGTTACGACCACCAAGTCCAAAAGGGGTTTGACTGTACCAGCTATTGAGAATAAATTTCTTTGGGCATGTTGCAAATTCTTCCTTGCCAAACTTGTTCTGTAAGGAAGACCGACAAAAATTTTGATGTGGGCCTTAGCATATTTGGTTTGTTGTATTGCACACCAACAATTCGACTGGTCCACCTATGTCTCACATCGGATTAGAATGGATATCCAGAACATGATAACACACACTTCGATTTATCTAACTATAAGCACATGCAAATATATTCTTGCATTTTTCATGAATGTTTTTATCATTTGCAGAACACTCAAGTACCAACTTATTGGAACTCAACCCTAGACAATATAGCCATGACATAACAATAGGTTCAAGTAATTTTTAATTAATATTGAAGTAATATTTTTTATTTTTCATATGTTTGTCATTTTATAATTTTATCATTTTATACAAAAC
Source organism: Wollemia nobilis (assembly GCA_028583015.1). NCBI lineage: Eukaryota > Viridiplantae > Streptophyta > Pinopsida > Araucariales > Araucariaceae > Wollemia > Wollemia nobilis. The sequence goes on from JAQPPZ010002530.1 coordinate 6,333,268, forward strand.
ACAGAAAATGGTATCCTCTTCCTCTTCAAAGTGGGATGCTACTTTCATAGGTTATAATCTATAGGAATCAGGAGACTCCAAAACACCTACAGAGGAAACAATGCCATTGCTATGAAGAAAATCAACAAAAAAATATGTAAGATCTAGTTCTCCTAATCCTTGATAACCTCCACCTATGGTTGCATGTCCATTGCTAGCGGGTGTAGTTACACAAGAGGTTTCATATTTGGGAAGTAAGTTTTATAGACTACCTTAACAAAATTTGTTACCGAAGTTTTACTATTTTTTATTAAATTTTGTTTTGTGTTTTGAGATGTACAACATGAGCACACCAATATTCCATTTGAATCTCTGTCTATACAAGAGGTATCTTCTTCTTTCGGTAAGTGTTATAACCAAATTTCATAATCTACCTTCATAAATTTTCTAACCAATTTTTATTTTAATTTTTAAGTTCCTATAAAACAATTTCATCATCAAAATCAACAATCGATGTTGCCCCCTCCACCACACCAACCTTAGATGTGAGGTCAATGCTTCCTAGGTGGAAAACACATTCTTCCATCTAGGCTAGAGAAAGAAGCAACAAAGGAATTTTTAGGATTTGGACATATGTCTTTTGGTAATTTTAATTTTATAGGTGTACCAAAAGCTTCTGGTGTTGGTTTGGATAATATTCCACTTGATGAAGATTTATTTTTACAAGGTAACACATGCACTACTTTTCAAATATCAGAACTGCTTCGAGATCCTCTGATGGGGGATGCAAAATTCACTCTTCTCAATACCAGAGTTTCTCATTAATCAACTTGAAAATATTTACAAAAATGGTAGCAGTCTGCCAAATAAACTCCTCTACTCCCCTCCCTTGGAAGAAAAACATGCCCAGACAGGTCCAGAGTGGGCCTCTTGCCTTCAACTCTACAACTCTGCCTCAACAATTTTTTGACCCCTTGTACATGCCTTTGCTTCCCCTTTTAAAACCTTTGGGTTTCTTTCGAGGTCCCGACCCTCTAGGCCATTAATGACCCCCCTAGAAGAATACATCCTCCGAATCTCAAAAGTTGGCTCTTCCTCGCCTTCGATGACTGAACCTTCACATCTTTTACCCTATCTGGCAACTGCCATCGGGTCGGTCGTAAAAACATTCATTGATGAGTCGTCTGAATGTCTCTGACCTCTGGACATAGCAGTCGAGTGGCCGCCATGCTTAGCAAGCTTATCGGGCAAGAAATCATGCTTTAATGAGGCCTTTGACCGCCTCGAGAAACATCATCTAGGAACGCGTGTCTTTTCCTCCTCGCTGCCTTTCTCTTCTTTGGGTCGCGATATCATGACATGTAGCGATATCACGACATATTTCCTTTTTGGCTCTTATTTCTCCTCTTCGATCGTGAAATTGCGACATGTCACGATATCGTGACATCTTCTCCTCTGGCCGTCTCCTGTCTTCTTTCGATCGCGATTTTGTGACATGTTGCGATTTAACGACATTTTTTTCTGATGCCCTCTCTCCCCTGTTTTGGTCATGATTTCACGACGTGAAATTTTTCTTGGATGCCTTCTCCCTCCTTCCTGAGTCACGAAAATGTAACATGTCGAGATATCGCGACACTTTTCTCTCTAGCGCCTTCTCTTGGCTTCTGGTCGTGAAAATGCGACATGTCACGATTTCGCGACATTTTTCTCCTCTATGCCTCCTCTTGTCTTCTGGTCGTGAAAATACGACATGTTGTGATATCGTGAAATTTTTCTCCTCTGTGTCTCCTCTTATCTTCTGGTCGTGAAAATGCGACATTTCGTGATATCGCGACAATTTTCTCCTCTGTGCCTCGTCTTGTCTTCTGGTCGCAAAAATGTGACATGTCGCGATATCGTGACATTTTTCTCCTCTATGCCTCCTCTTGTCTTCTGGATGACATTTTTCTCCTCTGTGCCTCCTCTTGTCATTTGGTCACGAAAATGCGACATTTCACGATATCGCGACATTTTTCTCCTTTGCGCCTCCTCTTGTCTTCTGGTCGTGAAAATGCGACATGTCGCGATATCGTGACATTTTTCTCCTCTGTGCCTCCTCTTGTCTTCTGGTCGTGAAAATGTGACATGTCACGATATCACGACATTTTTTCTCCTTGGCGCCTCCTCTTGTCTTCTGGTCACAAAAATGCGACATGTCGCGATATCGTGACATTTTTCTCCTTGGCGCCTTCTCTCATCCTTTAGTCGCAAAAATGCAACATGTCGTGATATCATGAAACTTTTTCTCCGTGCCTTCTCTCTCATTTCGTAGTCACGAAAAATGTCACGATATCACATGTCGTATTTTCGCGACCAGAAGACAAGAGGATGCGTAGAGGAGAAAAATGTCGCGATATCACGACATGTCGCATTTTCATGACCAAAAGACAAGAGGAGGCACCGAGGAGAAAAAATGTCACGATATCGTGACATGTCGCATTTTCGTGACCAGAAGACAAGAGGAGGCGCAGAGGAGAAAAATGTCGTGATATCGCGACATGTCGCATTTTTGTGGCTAGAAGACAAAAGGAGGCATAGAGGAGAAAAATGTCGCGATATCACGACATGTCGCATTTTTGCGACCAGAAGACAAGAGGAGGCACAGAGGAGAAAAATGTCACAATATCATGACATGTCGCATTTTCATGACCAGAAGACAAGAGGAGGCACAGAGGAGAAAAATGTCGTGATATCGCGACATGTCACATTTTCATGACAAGAAGCTGAGAGAAGGTGCTAGAGAGAAAAGTGTCACGATATCACGACATGTCGCATTTTTGTGACTCAGGAAGGATGGAGAAGGCATCCAAGAAAAATGTCATGATTTCATGATATGTCATGAAATCATGACCAAAATAGGGGAGAGAGGGCATCCAAAGAAAATGTCACGAAATTGTGACATGTCACGAAATCATGACCGAAAGAAGACACGAGATAGCTAGAGGAGAAGATGTCGTGATATCATGACATGTCATGATTTTGTGATCGAAGAGGAGAAATAAGATCCAAAAAGGAAATATGTCACGATATCACATGTCATGATATCATGACCCAAAGAAGAGAAATGCAGCGAGGAGGAAAAGACATGAGTTCCTAGACAGTGTTTCTCGAGGCGGTCAAAGGCCTCATTAAAGCATAATTTCTTACTTGGTAAGCTTGATGAGCATGGCATCCACTCGACTGCTACGTCCAGAGGTCAGAGATGTTCATATGGCTCATTAATGCATGTTTTCATGGTTGACGCAGTGGTAGTTGCCAAATAGGGTAAAAGATGTGAAGGTTCAGTCATCAAAGGTGAGGAAGAGCTGACTTTTGAGATTTAGAGGATGTATTATTCCAGGGGGGTCATTAATGGCCTAGAGGGTCAGGACCTTGAAAGAAACCCAAAGGTTTTAAAAGGGGAAGCAAAGGCATGTACAAGGGGTCAAAAAACTACCGAGGCAGAGTTGTAGAGCTGAAGGCAAGAGGCCCACTCTGGACCTGTCTGGGCATGTTTTTCTTCCAAGGGGGGGAGTAGAGGAGTTTATTTGGTAGACTGCTGCCATTTCTATAAATCTTTTCAATTTGATTAATGAGAAAATCTGGTATTGAGAAGAGTGAATTTTGCACCCCCCATCAGTGATATCATAGCGGGAGTTCCTGAGTGTGTAAACAGATCACCGAAAGTGAGGCAGTTTGCACCAGGATTTGTGGAAGAGCGAAAATGCAACATGTCATGATATCATGACATTTTTTCTCCTTGGCACCTCCTCTTATATTTTGGTCGTGAAAATGTGACATGTCGCGATATCGTGACATTTTTCTCCTTGGTGCCTTCTCTTGTCTTTTGGTCATGAAAATGCAACATGTCATGATATCGTGACACTTTTTCTCCATGCCTTATATCTCCTTCCTGAGTTGCGAAAACATGACATGTTGTGATATCGTGACACTTTTCTATGTGCCTTCTCTCTCCTTCTTGAGTCATGAAAATGTGACATGTCATGATATCGTGAAACTTTTCTTTGTCACGATATCACGACATCAAGGCAAACACTTAGAAATTTTTTGTTGATGCAAGATTGCTCTACTGCCATCGGATGCTCCTGCATCAAACAATCGGGGTGCATTGAGAAGTGACCTTCACTTCCTTCTTCTCCTCTAGGTTCAAGCCCTCTATGCAGCTCCTCTTGTAGGGCCTAAACATGCCTCTACAAAGATCTAAAATCTTCTTCTGGCACCATATTTCTTCCACCACCATAATTTCTTTGTGGAGGCATTCTGCTTGTTTCTCTTACAACCCTTCCATAGATCTTGGTGCAAGCTACCTCACTTTCAATGATCTGCTCACACACTCAAGAAATCATGTTTTTCCATAGATCCTAGTACAAACTACCTCACTTTTAACAATCTGTTTACACACTCAGGAACTTCCACTCTTTCAGAGATCCTGGTGCAAACTATCTCACTTTCGATGATCTATTTACACACTCAGGAACTCCTGCTTTTGCATAGATCCTGGTGCAAACTGTCTCACTTTTAGCAATCTATTTACACACTCAGGAACTCCCGCTCTAATACCATTGATCTTGGTGCAAACTCCCTCACTTTCGATGATTTGTTTACACACTCAGGAACTCCCGCTATGATACCACTAATGGGGGGTGCAAACTTCACTCTTCTCAATACCAGAGTTTCTCATTAATCAACTTGAAAATATTTATAGAAATGGTAGCAGTCTGCCAAATAAACTCCTCTACTCCCCCCTTGGAAGAAAAATAACCCAGATAGGTCTAGAGTGGGCCTCTTGCCTTCAGCTCTTTAACTATGCCTCAGTAGTTTTTCAACCCCTTTTACATGCCTTTGCTTCCCCTTTTAAAACATTTGGGTTTCTTTCGAGGTCTCGACACTCTAGGCCATTAATGACCCCCCTGGAAGAATACATCCTCTGAATCTCAAAAGTTGGCTCTTCCTCACCTTCGATGACTAAACCTTCACATATTTTACCCTATCTGGAAACTGCCACTGGGTCAGCCATGAAAACATGCATTGATGAGTCGTCTGAATGTCTTTGACCTCTAGACATAGCAGTCGAGTGGCCACCATGCTCAGCAAGCTTACTGGGCAAGAAATCATGATTTAATTAGGCCTTTGACCACCTTAGGAAGCACAGTCTGGGAACGCATGTCTTTTCCTCCTCGCTGCATTTCTCTTCTTTGGGTCGCGATATCGTGACAGGTCACGATATTGCGACATCTTTCCTTTCTATCTCTTCTTTCTCCTCTTCGTTCACAAAATCATGACATGTCGCGATATCGCGACATCTTCTCCTCTGGTCGTCTCCTATCTTCTTTCGGTCATGATTTCGTGACATGTCATGATTTTTATGACATTTTCTTCTGACGCCCTCTCTCCCCTATTTTAGTCATGGTTTTGCGACATATCGTGAAATCATGACATTTTTCTTAGACACCTTTTCTCTCCTTCCTGAGTCATGAAAACGTGACATGTCGCAGTATCACGACACTTTTCTCTTTGGCACCTTCTCTCGACTTCTGGTCACAAAAATGCGACATGTCACAATATCGTGACATTTTTCTCCTCTACGCCTCCTCTTGTCTTTTGGTTGCAAAAATGCGACATGTCATGATATCACGACATTTTTCTCCTCTGCGCCTCCTCTTGTCTTCTGGTCGTGAAAATGCGACATGTCGCGATATCGCGACATTTTTCTCCTCTGTGCCTCCTCTTGTCTTCTAGTCGCAAAAATGTGACATGTCGGCATATCACGACATTTTTCTCCTCTACGCCTCTTCTTGTCTTCTGGTCACGAAAATGTGACATGTCGGGATATCACGACATTTTTCTCCTTTGCGCCTCTTCTTGTCTTCTGGTCGTGAAAATGCGACATGTCGCGATATCACGACATTTTTCTCCTCTGCGCCTCCTCTTGTCTTTTGGTCATGAAAATGCAACATGTCACGATATCGTGACATTTTTCTCCTCTGCGCCTCCTCTTGTCTTCTGGTTGCAAAAATGTGACATGTCGCGATATCGTGACATTTTTTCTCCTTGGCACCTCCTCTTGTCTTCTGGTTGCAAAAATGCGACATGTCGCGATATCATGAAATTTTTCTCCTTAGTGCCTTCTCTCGTCCTTTGGTCATGAAAATGTGACATGTCATGATATCGTGACACTTTTTCTTCGTGCCTTCTCTCTCCTTCCTGAGTCGCAAAAACATGACATGTCACGATATCACGACACTTTTCTCTGTGCCTTCTCTCTCCTTCCTAAGTCACAAAAACATGACATGTCACGATATCGCGACACTTTTTTCTATTGCGACATCAAGGCAAATAGTTAGAAATTTTTTGTTGATGCAAGATTGCTCTGCTGCCACCGGATGCTCCTGCATCATCCTCCAATGAAGGAGCAAAATATTCAAGAAAATATCCTCCTAAGAAAACCAACATCCCTCAGGCTCATCCTCAACCAGAGGATGAAAGAGTAAATATTTTGGAAAAAGATTTAGTTTCTAACAATGTTGAAGCAACCATTAAGGATTCACTACTGCCAGATATAACAAAAATGAAAAATAGGATTATCAGGCTAAAGTGTTGATAAAGGAAATTAATGCCTGATTAAAAAAAAAATTAATAAGAAATTTTTTTTTCTTTATTTGAAAATAAATCTGAAAATATAGAGGCTCTACTATATCAAGAAAAATTTGTCATTGTGCAGGTTACTACATCTTACAAAGATGAAACTTTAAGGTTTATGTTGAACATATTGGAGAACATAAATGCTGAGGCCCAAGCTTATTATAATGAATAGGCGTGTGATAAAAAAATGTGGTTGTTGATGTAGCTGTAAAGAATGTTTCCGAGGTTTGACTAATATGTTCAAAAAATAATTTATTATTTTTTTGAAATATAAATATATGTTGACTACTTATTTTTCCTTTTGCAGGTAAAGTATGATAATCTCAAGAAACAAGTTCAAAAACTGTAAGACTATCTCAGGATGGCAAATGATTTCTTAAATGCTTCTATGACAATGATAAAAGAGCTCAATAAGTAGTTTGACAAAACAACACTTTTCAAAAAATAATTATCCAAAACGGATTAGATCCAGATTTTTTGTTTAAGGAGAAGGGTAAATAAGTTCTTGCACCAATATTTGAAGATGTTGGGAAAGAGGAAAACACCTTGATCTAAGGATTGGAAAGTGTTGATAATATCCTTGTTAGTTCTGGAGAAATTAAGAGTACTGCTACCTAGCTCGAGGGAGGAGTCATTGGAATGTAGAATATGAAAGTTGCGAAAGTCATGGAAGAGGAAAAATGAGTGGACTAGATAAAAGATATTGAAGCCTAAAACTACATTTGAAAATTTGATATTTCAAAAAGATAATTTTATGACATTCATATGTTTTCGTTTGAAAATAAGACACTTGCTTTTATTACTTTACTATTATACTATTTAGTATTTACATTTATAATAGTGTGTTATTTTCATCTCTTGAGTATTATGGGGTTTCAAATATGCTTGAGTTTACGAAGAATATATGTATGCATAGGTTTATATTTTCATTTTATTCAATGTTATTCTTGTTGTGATATAAAAATGAGTATTTTCTTGTGTATTATGCTATGTTGGTTTTATATTTCAATTTTTAAATGAGTTTACAAAGGATATATCTATGTATGGGTTTAAATTTTTATTTTATGCATAGTCATTCTTGTTGTTGTACAAAAATGAGTATTGTATTTTGTATTATGTTATATTGTTTTTATATTTCAAAGTCAATTTACTATGAAAATATCTATGAATGGGTTTAAATTTCTATTTTCCATGTATTATGCTATGTTGTTTTTATATTTTAATTTTCAAGTGAGTTTACAAAGGATATATCTATGCATGGGTTTAAATTTTCATTTTATTCATAGTCATTCTTGTTGTTGTTGTATAAAAATAAGTATTGTCTTTTGTAATAGGCTATGTTGTTTTTATATTTAAAGTTATTTTGCGATGGATATATCTCTATGAATGGGTTTAAATTTTTATTTTTCATGTATTATGCTATGTTGTTTTTATATTTTAATTTTCAAGTGAGTTTACGAAGGATGTATCTATGCATGGGTTTAAATTTTCATTTTATTTATAGTCATTCTTGTTGTTGTATAAAAATGGGTATTGTCTTTTGTATTATGCTATATTGTTTTTATATTTCAAATTTAGTTTACGATGGATATATCTATGAATGGGTTTAAATTTTCATTTTCCATATCTAGAGTAAAATGCTATTTGCATTTTACCTTCTAGAGCCAAAGCATACATACTAATAATACTAAGAAATATTTACTAGTTATGTATGCATGCATGGTTTACTCAAAGCTAAAGCATAAATCATAAAATTTTATCAACATGGTTTACATACTAATGATACACACATACATACATACATTCAAAGTCAAAGTATAAATTATTATATATTATCAACATAGACAATTAATTCAATAACATAACATCATTATGTATGCATGGTTTTCAAATTTCCATTTTACTCAAAGCTAAAGCATAAATCATAAATTTTGACAACATAGACAGTCAATAACATTAAAAGCAAATATGCAAAATCATTTAAAATAGTGATTATATGAATTTTTCCAAATCATTAAAATTTGACAATTAATCAAATATAGAAAATAATTGATAATATGATTTTTTTCAAATCATTGACATTTAAAAATGATACCAAATATGAAAAATCATTGATAATATGATTTTTTTCAAATCACTAAAATTTTACAAATGATTTCAAATCCAAAAAATCATTGATTATATGAATTTGTCATATAATCATTGAAATTTTATATTTTTGGAAGCTGATACAAAGCCTTATCAACTTCTCCAAAAGAATCGGGAATTATTTGTGAATTATGTGTTTCTATAATCTCATCATCACTCCAAGCTAAATTATTTGTCATTATCAATAGTATTAGTGAGACCTCTCTTGTCTGCTAGGGACTTCCAATATGTCAAAGCTCAATCATAGGGAAACTTATCGACCTCGTACGATGACACATTGTAGATACCTAAAATGCATCATTTCAAGGTGACTACTCATATGAGACATTCTAAAAGACCGTATGGAAGATCTTGGATATATTCCAAGGTATAGTAGTGGTTTTAACCACTCATTTAGGCATTTTAGCCTAATTAGTGTTGGTCACGGCTGACACCCATGATTAATAGAGTTGATCACACCTCAGAGCCACAGTTAGCCTCAAAAATCTATTGGACCTAGGCCGATCCAAAATTAGTTACAATGACCAATTGGTTGCAGATCCGAGTAGTTAGAGGGTGGAAAACTCTAGAAGTTTCTATTCAACTACCCTAGATGTCCCTTCTTGATCTTGGCTTCTCCATGAAGCTAAGACATGGTCTCCTCAAGTGCTATAAAAACCCCCTCCAAATTGGGGAAGGATATAGAAGAATCTCGAGTTGAAGATCACTGAAGCCCTGTCAAATTGCATACTCACTTGCATACAATGATAGAAACACTTTTGCTACCCAATTGGATATCAAAATCCATTTGGAACCAATAAGGCTATGGAGGGCTATGAGAAATAAAGAAAGTGAATTGATCCCATTCCATCACCAATCTGAGCAATTCAACCACCAAATATGTTAAAGGACATTGTGGAGACCCTTGATCATCAATTCATCAAGGGGAAGTGAATATTTAAGACCAGCATATGAGGGTAAATTTATCTTTAGCTCAACTATAGTTGTTAGTCATGGCTAACAATGCTAGCTGCACTGTAGACCCATGGTCAGGTTTAAATATTAGTTCCCATTGGTTTTAGCAGTAGTTTACATTTTACTTTCTTTAGATTAGATACATTTGATCTATATCTAATTTATTAGAGATAATTGTGCGGTATAATCATAATTTAAAGCTATCTTTCCTTACATTTTTTCATTTAAACAATTAGGGCAATAATTGCTACTTTTCATTTTTTCATGCTTTCAATGGCTTAATGAGGATATTAGATGGATTGATCTATGCTTCCTTTATATTCTTGATGGACAATTATCATTCTTAGAGTAGATTTCTATGTTTTATGCACTTTCTTGATTTCAAGCTTTCATGATAATATTGTTTATCATTTCCTTTAAAAACCTCATAAAGAGAGGTCTCCTTTGATTCTAATTAATTCTTGTTGTTTATTTAATGTAAGGTTAATAGGGTATTGAAATTCAAAGAAACAAATTCATCTAATCATGGATAAGAAGGATATATTTACCTTAGAGAAGTTTGTGTCAACCTATGAAGCTTGTGGATTAGACCTACCCTTGCGTGGGGACTTTTCTTGATTGTAATAATTGTATCACATTGGGTATCCCTAAGAGGGATGGATTTTTAATTGAGTTTCATTGAAAATTTAATAAAAAGAAACCCTTATTTTTTATTATTTGTAAATTTGTCTTTATTTCATGCTTTATGTTATGCTTCAATTATTATTAGCTTAGGTGTATGCATATTGGATTGTTACAGAAGGTGATCACGATGGAAACCTCAAAAATTTTGTGATCACTGATGTATTTTCTTTGTGTTTTTGTTGCGGGTGCTAGCCATAGTTAATAGTTATGGTTAACAATTATCGTCATGCCACAAAGTCATGGGTAACAGTTGCAGACGCGCCTAGAAAATGTGGTTAGTAGAGAACAAAAAAAAGTAAACATTAGACACCATCATTAGACTTGGATCTAACATAGGGTCATTTTTCCTCTCCTTATTGTTATATGTATGTTATTATAGAAGTAGAATGTAATAGATGGACGTTAATTAGAAAATATAGCAAAAATTAAAATGCTTTTTTATTTTTCTACTAGTTGCTACTAGGAATAGCGGATCTCTAATTGTAGTCTGCCCTAGTCTCCAATGGTATAGGACATTTCTTGTTTATATTTTGCATGTATGAGGCCCAATCAATGGCCAATTTCTTCATAGATAGTTGCATTCTCTAAAAAATCATTTAGCATAGTTGTGCATTTTCTTAAAATTAAACGTTCTTTTGAAAAGCATGTAGGAAAATCATGTGAATGTTGTTTTATGAATTTTATTTTCATGCAAAGTAAAAATAACCATACACACCACAAAACATTATAAATGCTAGTTATTTGGAAGTCACATCCAACCACTAGTAGGGTTCAACTATGGTGGCAGTTATTTCCATCCGTTGGCCCAACTCCCTTGATCCTTTTGTTACTAGACCAATACTGGATCCAAGATGTCGTCATAGCCCATGGAAAATTTACATGTATCTATCTTAGGAGAGGTATATAGATGACTATGGGTGAACAGGGTGAGGACTAGGAGGACATGTGCTCCCTGATTGTGTGTGGAATTCATTACCACATATTATAGGTGGGATTACGTGGCTTAGAGTTCATTTCCTAGTTGTCGAGCTGCAAGTATACAAGTGACAACCATTAAACAACTGAGTATATCATAAACATTTTGAAAACATGATGATCATTATTGTTTGATTTGTTTACTTTAAAAGCTTACATATGAGATAATCTAATATCATGGTGCATACACAGAGAGGCTGATCCAGGCATAAACCTAAGGTCAAGGTTGAAGCTCCACCCAATGCACAACAAGATGTGTAGAGCCCTCAACCATACAATCCTCTCGAACATTTTTTAGTGAGTATTAGAGGGGATAATTCTATGCATGGGGATCCTATTGAGAATACCCTAACTAGAGGAACCACTAGACACTCTGATGCAGGAGCATCCAACGAAAGGCAAAATATCGCAAAGTAGAAAAAATGTTGCGATATCGCGACATGTCAGCAAAAAATAAAAAGTGTCATGATATCGCGACATGTCATGTTTTCTCGATTAGAAGATAGGAGAAGGCGCAAGAGAGAAAAGTTTCACGATATCACAACATGTCGCATTTTCATGACCAAATGATAAGAGAAGGCACCAAGGAGAAAAGTGTCGCGATATCGCGACATGTCGCATTTTCATGACCAGAAGACGAGAGAAGGCACAAAAGAGAAAAGTGTCATGATATTGTGACATGTTACGACATTTTCATGACTCAGGAAGGAGAGATAAGGCACGGAGCAAAAATTTCATGATTTCGTGACATGTCGTGAAATCATGACCAAAGGAGCAGAAAGAAAGAAAGGAAGGAAACTATCATGATATCGCGACATGTCATGATTTCATGACCCAAAATAGAGAGAGAAAGCAGAGAGCAAAGTTATCGTGATATCGTGACATGTCATGATTTCACAACTTGAGAGGCGAGGAGGAGGCAAAAAGGAAAGATGTCACGATATTGCGACATGTCATGATTTCACAACCAAAAGGAGAAAGAAGAACTAAAAAGGAAAGATTTCATGAAATTGTGACATGTCGCATTATCGTGACCAAAGACCGAGAGAAAGTGTAAAGGAGAAAAAGTTTCACGATATTGTGACATGTCACATTTTCACGACCAAGAGGCAAGAGAAGGCTCAAGAGAGAAAAAGTGTTGCAATATCACGACATGTCACATTTTCATGACCAAAGGACGAGAGGAGGCACAAGAGAGAAAAGTGTCGCGATATTGCGACATGTCGCATTTTTGTGACCAGAAGACGATGTGAGGCACAAGAGAGAAAAGTGTCGTGATATCACGACATGTCACATTTTCACAACTCAAGAAAGGTAGGAAGGCCAAAAAGAAAAAGTGTCACGATATCGTGACATGTCGCATTTTCACGACTCGAACAGGGCAGGAAGGCAGAGAAGACAAAAGTGTCACGATATCACGACATGTCACATTTTCGCGACTCAAAGAGGGCAGGAAGGTAGAGAAGCCAAAAATGTTGCGATATCGCGACATGTCACATTTTTGTTACTCGAAGAGGTAAGGAAGGCAAAGAAGCCAAAAGTGTCACAATATCCTGACATGTCGCATTTTGATGACTCGAAGAGGGCAGGAAAGCAGAGAAGCCAAAAGTGTCGTGATATCGCGACATGTCACATTTTCACGACCAAACAAAAGAAAAGAAAGGGCAAGCGGTTACAGGGACTGTTATAGAGGAAATTATTGAGCGGTGGTATACCGAACATCATCATTGGTTGACATGCGAACAGAGTCTACAGTGGCAACACTGAACAACATGTGGCATCGAGGTGCAGTGAAAGCAGATGAAGATCAAGAGTCAAAAAGAAAGGTAGTTTGAAAGCCAAGACAACGAAGAGGCACTGGAAATGAAACAAAGGGTCAAAAAAGGGAAACGAAGAGTCACACTAGAGATTTTAAAAGGGGAAGCGAAGACATGCATGATGGTCAGAAAACTGTTGAGACATAGTTGCAGACGTGAAGGCAAGAGGGCCATTCTGGACCAGTTTAGGCTATTTTTCTTCCTGGGTGAAAGATGTTGTAATGTAATTAAACATAAACTATCTTTCGGGATAAAGGAGTTTATTTGGTAGACTACTGCCATTATTGTAAATTCTTTCCAAGTGTGTTGAATGAGATTTGAGAATTTGGGGTGAGTGATTTTGGCTCCCCATCAAGTGGTATCAGAGTGGGAGTTCCTGAGTGTGTGAGTAGATCGCCAAAAGTGAGGCAGTTTACACCAAAATCTGTGGAAGGGTTGTGAGAAGAGAGTGAGGAAGAATGCCTCCATGAAGAAACCATGGTTATGGAAGAAATGTGGTACTTGAAGAATATTTCAGAGCTTTGTAGAGGCGAGTGCAAGCCCTGCAAGAGGAGTTGCGAAGAGGGGTTGAGCCAAGGAGAGAAGACCATAGTGAAGATGAAGCTTAGGAGATTGATGATCCATCGGTTGAAGAAGAAGCAACAGATCCTGTAGAATATAGATTAGTTAAAGCCATATCTCAGATCGGGAAGAAGGCAAATTTTGATGTCTCCACGTATTTTGGGAGTCTCAATCTAGAGGATTTGATTGATTGGATCAATGATATGGAGAAATATTTTGAGTATGATGAGGTTGTAGATCCAGATCGGATCAAGTTTGTAAAAATAAAGTTGAAAGGCCATGCTTGCATATGGTGGAAAGAAGTGCAGCTAGAAATAAATAGAGGAGGAAAGGAAAAGATAACCAGATGGAATCGAATGGTAGAGAAGTTGAAGAGGCAGTTTATTCCTGTAGATTATGAAATGGACCTGTTGAGAAAAATATAGAGTTTGAGACAGTCAAACAAATCTGTCAAAGAATATACAGAGGAGTTTTACCAGATCTCAATCAGAACTGGCCATTCAGAGGCTAATAGGGAGAAGGTGGCCCATTACATCAATGGGTTGAGAACCAGTATTCAAGAAGAATTGAGTCTAGTTAGGATGAGCACCATTGAGGATGCTTACCAGTTTGCTCTAAAAGTTGAAGAGAAGCTAAACAGACGGTTTGAAAGCAAACAAAGAGGAAGAGGTCATGGTGGAAGAACTGGTGGAAGAACCAGTGGAGGAAAATATGAAGATCAGAAGGAGACTGGTAAAACAAGTAATGACCATGATTAGAAGGGAGATAATGACTACAGATCCCATGATCAGAACAACTACCAAAGAGGAAGAGGTAGATATGGAAGAGAAGGATTTCATGGAACCTGTTTCCATTGTGAAGAAGAGGGACATCGGGCATGTGAGTGTCCCCAACACCAAGAGAGGATGAATAGGAGACTTGAGGGTCATGTTAGAGCTGATGTAGCAGATGAAGGTGCTGAATTAGAACATTCTGAGGAGGCAGAGAGAGGAGTTATGGTCACAAGGAGAACCTTGTTGAATGAGGAGAAAGGACCAGACCAGAGGAGGAGCCTATTCCACACAAGGTACAAATTTTTAGGTAAATTTTGTAATGTTATTATAGATAATGGTAGTACTAATAACTTGGTCTCTAAAGAAATGGTTACTAAGTTACAGCTAGAGAGGAGGAGACACCCACATCCATACCAGATTGCGTGGTTATAGAAGGACCATAGGGCATTGGTTAGTGAACAGTCCTTAGTCAAGTTCAATATTGGGAGATACTAGGATGAGGTCCTGTGTGATGTTTTGCCTATGGATGCTTGCCATGTGTTGTTGGGAAGGCCATGGCAATTTGATAGACGTGTGATGTATGATGGGCACGTGAATACTTACTCTCTGATGAAAGGTGGAGTGTGCCACAATTTGAAGCCATTGAAGGAGATGGATGAAAAGAGTTTGCTGATAATAATGAGAGTGAAAGTTGTGGAGTTTGAAGAACTTAAGAGTTTGTACCCTGTAGACCCAGATTTTACTGAAGCTTGGAGAGCTTGTATAGTCCCAGTTAAAAAGAAGGTGACAGAACAGTACCGAAGTGAAGGTCACTTCTCAATCCACCTTGGTTGTTTGATGCAGGAGCATCCAACAAAAGGCAAAATACCACAAAGTAGAAAAAATGTCATGATATCGTGACATGTCGATAAAGAAGAAAAAGTGTCGTGATATTGCGACATGTCGCATTTTCGTGACCAGAAGACAAGAAAAGGGGCAAGAGAGAAAAGTGTCACGATATCGCGACATGTCACATTTTTGCGACCAAAGGACAAGAGAAGGCACCAAGGAGAAAAAGGGTCATGATATCGTGACATGTCGTAT
Source organism: Wollemia nobilis (assembly GCA_028583015.1). Lineage (NCBI taxonomy): Eukaryota > Viridiplantae > Streptophyta > Pinopsida > Araucariales > Araucariaceae > Wollemia > Wollemia nobilis. Next base: position 6,348,923 of record JAQPPZ010002530.1, read on the forward strand.
TTTCATGACCATAAGACGAGAGAAGGCGCAAAAGAAAAAAGTGTTGTGATATCGCAACAGGTCGCATTTTCACGACTCAAGGAGAGAGAAGGCGTAGAGTAAAAATGTCATGATTTCGTGATATGTCGTGAAATCACGATCGAAAGAAGATAGGAAAGTCCAGAGAAGAAAATGTCACGATTTCGTGACATGTCACAAAATCATGACCAAAGGAGCATAAATAAAGCAAGGAAGGAAACTGTTGTGATATCACGACATGTCACGATTTCGTGACCCAAAATAGAGAGAAAGCAGAGAGCAAAGCTGTCGTGATATCGTGACATGTCACGATTTCACGACCCATGAGGCGAGGAGGAGGCAGAAAGGAAAGATGTCATGATATCGTGACATGTCATGATTTCATGATCGAAAGGAGAAAGAAGAGCCAGAAAAGAAAGATGTCACGAAATCGTGACATGTCGCATTATCACGACCAAAGGACGAGAGAAAGTGCAAAGGAGAAAAAGTGTCGTGATATCACGACATGTCACATTTTCATGAACAAGAGGCGAGAGAAGGCTCAAGAGAGAAAAAGTGTCACGATATCGCGACATGTTGCATTTTTGTGACCAAAAGATGAGAGGAGGCGCAAGAGAGAAAAGTGTCGTGATATCGCGACATGTCGCATTTTCGTGACCAAAAGATGATGGGAGGTGCAAGATAGAAAAGTGTCATGATATCATGACATGTCACATTTTTGCGACTCCAAAAATTCAGGAAGGTCGAAAAGCAAAAGTGTCACGATATCACGACATGTCGCATTTTCGTGACTCAAACAGGGCAGGAAGGCAGAGAAGCCAAAAGTGTCGTGATATCGTGACATGTCACATTTTCATGATTCGAAGAGGGCAGGAAGGCAGAGAAGCCAAAAGTGTCGTGATATTGTGACATGTCACATTTTTGTGACTCGAAGAGGGTAGGAAGGCAGAGAAGCCAAAAGTGTCACGATATCATGACATGTCACATTTTCACGACTCGAAGAGGGCAGGAAGGCAAAGAAGCCAAAAGTGTCGTGATATCGCGACATGTTGCATTTTCATGACCAAACAAAAAAAAAGAAAGGGCAAGTGGTTACAGAGACCGTTACAGAGGAAATTATCGAGCAGTGGTATACCGAACGTCATCATTGGTTGACAGGCAGACAGAGTCTACAGTGGTAGCACTGAACAGCACATGGCATCGATGTGTAGTGAAAGCAGACGAAGATCAAGAGTTAGAAAGAAAGGCGTTTTGAAAGCCAAGACAATGAAGAGGCATGAGAAATGAAATGAAGGGTCAAAAAAGGGAAACAGAGAGTCATGCCAAATATTTTAAAAGGGGAAGTGAAGGCATGCACGATGGTCAAAATTGCTGAGACATAGTTGCAGACGTGAAGGCAAGAGGTCCATTTTGGACCAATTTAGGTTATTTTTCTTCCTGGGCGAAAGATGCTGTAATGTAATTAAACATAAATTATCTTTCAAGATAAAGGAGTTTATTTGGAATACTGCTGTCGTTATTGTAAATTTTTCCAAGTGTAATGAATGAGAATTGAGAATTTGGGGTGAGCGATTTTGGTCCCCCATCACACTCCTTGAGACATAGATTAGAGCATGGGACTTTCCAGCATGGGGTCCTAGGTAGGTTAGCATTTACCATGATCACATTCTGCATGGTTCCATGGTATCTGCTAAAGAGTATATCATAGAGGGATCCATAATGGTACCCCTTCAACCTATAGCTAAGGGAGGCTAAAATCCTCCACCATATGAGTATAGACAAGTCCGATATCCATAAATTTAGGGGTAAATAGAGAGGGACACTTCTGAGTGTAGACCTATGTAAAACTCCCAATAGAGGTGAACCTTGTAAGATCACCATAGACATGTTTAAAATGGGAGAAAATGGTATACCACCTCATGAGCCATGGAATAGTAGACAATTAGACGGTCTAGACAAAGTCTTAGGATATCTAGGTTATAAATCTACTCCTATGCCTTCTCATTCTACGAGCGTGTGTAGCAGTAGTACCATTAGGACCATCAAAGAACTTAGAGAGTGCTCTAAGCATGTTATCATGATATGGATACCCCTGCACCCCATGCATCCACAGAGTATAGATGACCACTGAATCTAAATGTTGTCTTCATAGACAAGGGCAAGAGCATAGCAGATCAGTCTATTGGAGGACACACTCACAAAGATGCTTGAAAATAGTGTACACACTAGAGGTCTCATACAATTGATAACATAGATAGATCTCACAAGTTGGTGTCATAAGAAATATGTCAAATCCTACAAGACCAATTGGAATATGTTCATGTAGAGCAAGAATACCTTGAAAATGAGAACACTCAGAGGTAAATGTTCATAAGAAAATGCTTATATGAACAATGCATGCACGAGCAATGCATCCTTGATCAAAAGGAGCATGTTGAGAGGGAGGATTGATTGGCCAATGCTGGTTTACCTCCCTGTAGTGAGTACATGGAGAGCATTGAAAGGTGAGCTGCTTCACAACTTAAGTTCCACCCTAACCATATAGACACCCATACTCACCATACGACCCAACATAGAGATCGGTGCCCTACATTTGAATATCATGGACATAAGAAGTATGAAGAAGTGGGAGAGGAATTATATCAAGAATATATTGAAATATCCCAAGTTGAAGTGGATGATGAGCCTAGTCCTCCACCTCGATCAAAGAGGAACATGCCTCCAAAGGTGCCTCAAAGGCAATCCAGAGAATATGAGTTCTTATCTTGGAAGAAAAGGTGAGAGCTATCAAGAAGCAAGGGACAACTTATCAAAATCCTACCTTGAAAAAGATTCATAATGAACCTTTATGCCCATCAATGCCTATTTCAGCTTATCCTAAGCATTTTGAGATGCCTAGGCTAGAAAATTTTAAATAATAGGACGATGCTCATGAGCATGTTACATGTTTTTTGGACATGTGCTTTCAAATTGAGAGAAATTATGCCTTGCTCCTATGGCCCTTAATTACAACACTCTTAGGCCCAGCCCGAGAGTGGTTTATTCAACTCAAGAGGCATAGCATCACCAGTTTTGAGTAATTGGCCTATGCATTTCTTAAATGCTTCTCCTTTGGTATCAAGTAAAAGGTGAACCTATTTGATATGGCTACTTTAATGCAACATAATTATGAGCCATTTATGGATTATGGGAAATTATGGAGAAATATGATGGCAAAGTTGCCATTCTCCATCCCTACTTCTGAATTAACTCAAATATTTATGAACATTTACACAAAGCATATTTCATTATTATTATAATTGCAACAATATCAGACCTTCAAGGAGGCTTTAGCACAAGCCAAAGTGATAGAGGATTTCAAGTTACAAGAGGCTAACTTGAAACTTAGGAAAAATAAGGAATGGAACAAGCATAACATCAATAAACAACAAGCCAAGATGGCCCACATTAATCAGGTGGTTCTAAACCTTCAGAAAGGGGATAATAAACAACAAAAACAAAATTATCAAGCCCAACCTCCTCTTGCATACTATAAGTAGTGCAACAACAACCAAAATTGTAAGGATAAATAAATACACCCTCTTCGCATATTCACTCAATTATAAGAATTGTTGACATTGATTTTCCATCAGTTGTGTGAGGTAAAGGCAATAAACTTACAAGAAATAAAATTAGTGGACCCTAATAAACCCAAGACTAAGGGGTATAAGGATGATCAGTATTGCATATTCCATCGAAAAAAGGTCATGACATAGAGGTATGTTGGTCATTCAAATATTTAGTGCAAAATATGATCGAAATAGGTACACTTCTTATGGACAACCCACAAGTTCCTAACAACTAGAATATGGGGATTTACAAGAATCCTCTACCCAACCATGAGGTACCAAGGAACAATGTTGTCTAGGTCAATCAAGTACACATTGAACCACCAACCCATGGGTTTGTCGGAATGGTCAATGTCATCACAAGACATGCAAGGTATGAAAGAAAAAATAAACCTCCATTGCCCATTATATTATAAGCTATGCCTCATTCAAGGCCAACCCAAAATTCGCCAAGCCCACCAACTAGACCGGTGGTGATAGTCAAAATTAGGTTAGTTCAAAAACTACAGATAACTCCAACGAAGTTGTCTATTTATGAGTTGATTTAGCAGTCTCCCAAACACAAGGATATTATTATGGATATTCTAAGGTCCATATAAGTGTAGTCCTAGGATCTTGAAGTGTTCACACACTTTGTGGGACACATGTAATAGTGTCAAGAACTTATTATACAATTTTATGATCATGAAATCAAGATAGTTTCTACTGTCACAACAGACCCACCATTTCATATCATTGCATGTGTAAACCACAAACATTTCAAGTAGGTTTTGACTGATATAATATCATCAATAAATATTATCATGGCCAAGGCATTAACATACCTAAAGTTACCAGAGACACATATCATACCTTTTTCCTTCACGTTGAGAGCTTTTAATGATGCATTATGCCCAATTGTCATAACTATAGTTTTACCCATTCATGTGGGACTAAAGACCATCCTGGTGATGTGTCATGTGATTGAATATGCTATGCAATACAATATACTTCTAGGATGACCTTGGATAAGATAAATATGTTGTGTACCTTCCATTATCCATAAATGTATCAAATATTTTCATGAGGTACAGGTTCACATAGTACCTTCAGATGAAGAACCATTCAAATACGTGAACTTAGCATATTTTTTGGGGGACTTCACGATCCCCTCAATGCACCTGGAGATACGAACAATATCACTAATCAATTATCTAGGAGATAAAATAAAATAAGTGTGTGCCAAACCTACAACATCCGTATCTCAACGATCGGAGTACACAATAACTACTTCTACTAAACTATTTGCATCCATAATGCGTCGGGATGATAAGAAGCTAAAGGTAAAATAGAACACCCAAACCAGTTGTCATAGAGGTCCCTACTCCCATGGAAGTAGATGATGCTAAAGGAGAAGTCGAAGAGGAACCTCAGCCTACTTTACCTATGTCTTCAACAAGGTTGTCTGAACCACAAGTGACTGTTCACTTGGTTAATCCAAGACTAGGGGAATATATCATGGAAAATGTGATATTTATGCCAATCATCAAGACTGCATAGGATATGGATTGACCACAAGCCCATCAACTTCCCATAGAGATGGTGGTACCACTGGGGGTACCTCTTAACTAAACCAATTTTATCTATGGAGGGCTCGACTAGCTTGCATCTCGCACTTCCATGGATGATGACAATGATGAACCATTCACTGTGAATGTTCATTATATTTCTAACCCATAGTACATCTTATGATATTTCAAATGTTACCATTGGTATGGTTACGGTCTCAGATTATTCAAGCAAGGGTGTAGGAGGCTTTATGAACCGCAATATCAATTTCCAATTGATAGGTTCAGGTTAGGATATTATGTTGGACGATAGGATGAAATTATCATAGCATATTTAGACCACCCATACCTCAGTTTGGGGGGTGAATTTGAATTCAATCGTTACCACCCAAATCCCTACATCTTTCGAAGGGATAAACAATTAGTGTCTTACATCACTATAGAACTACCTGAGATATATCACGAAGACATATTGGTGGATACCGGTCTAGAGCACATCCCAAGAGATAAATTGGATGAAAAAATCCATAGGGTAGATGACAACACAAACATACAAGTTTAGATCGCTAGAATAGAGATATATTCTAAGTCATAAGATCAAGTTTATGAAGATATAGCAGAGTCCATATTTGAGATAGGTGGATCGAGTTGCATGTATGAGAGTGATGATTATGATGAGTCATTGAGCAATGATAAATCTAAGGATGAAATTGAGGTGGCTTACATGAGCCCTCTAAATTTACATCATCTATTACCCTTGGAGATAGTCATCGAGGATGAGCAATCTTCCATTAAAGATAGTAGTTATAGAGAGTGGGCTTACATGGGGCTTCATCTTCCTGATATCCTAGTTCCAGTAGGTAGCAGTGAAGGTTTTTATTATGATAGTGATGATGAATATGAAATATATGGAGCCTACTTGGGACCTCCCTACTTACGTCATCATAATGCACCATACATTGTAGTGGATATGTACAGAGATATCAATCTCCACCCTCTCCTTAGAGGAAGATTTCCTAATTTGGATAGGATTTATCATATAGTCTTCCTTGATCCACCAATATTTAAAGAGCTCCTATAGCCTAGTGATCCTATTCTCGAGTCTATCCATAGACCAGATCTAGATATCCCCATACCCCCAAAACCACATCTTGGAGATGGAAGATACACAAATTTGGAGTCACATGCATGTGAACCTAGAGATATGATCTATTCCATCAATATGATCTCCATTGATTTGATCACTCAACTTCACAACCCAGTCGACCCCTCCAAACCATTGCATCTTGATATAGATGCTATTGATTGTGATAACACTAACTCACCACTAGAGCCTAAATATTTCTTCCCTAACGAAGAAATGTTGCAACATTTTCATTTTATGCTAGGCTATGAACTTGATATTTATTATTAAGGATTCTACCAATGTGGAATCTATAAACCCAATAGATGACATCCACTTGATACCTATGCCTCACCAGCTTGAGGAGGGATCCCACATGTCAGTAGAGGAAACATTTGAAGTGGATATCAACAATGATCCCATGAATCCTAAGAAGGTTAAATTTGGAGAAATTTTATCTCCTAATGAGCATGCTGACCTCATCCCTCTACTAAAAGAGAGACCTTATATATTTGCTTGGACTTATAAGGACATGCTGGGTTTAGATCCGAAATTGATTACTTATAACCTTTCGTTGGATCTCTCAAAAAAACAATTCAAGCAAAAACTTAGGAAGATGCATCCAAAAAAGACTTAATGGTCAAAGATAATTTACAAAAGCTACTAGATCTAGAGTTTGTCATTTCCATTGACTATCAGAATGGATGTCAAACATAGTGCCTATAGGAAAACTTGATGGAAGGATCTATATCTATACGGATTTTAGAGACCTCAACAAGGAAACACCAAAGGATTTATTTTTTTTGCCAAATATAGATGCTCTCATAGATGCAACTGTAGGTCATGAAATACTCTCCTTAATGGATGGTTTTTTGGTTACAACCAAATTTGGATAAATCTCGAAGACCAGCACAAGACCACATTCATAATGCCATGGGGAATATTTTTTATAAGGTTATGCCATTTGGCCTTAAGAATGCTGGTGCTACATATCAGAAGGCTATGACATATATATTTCATGACTACATGCATAAGATCTTAGAATATTATATCAATGACTTGTTGGTCAAGTCATTGTTGTGTTTAGATCATGCAGAGGTCTTGAGGAAGGTCTTTGATCGCCTAATAGAGCATAATGTCAGGTTGAATCCTAATAAGTGCATATTTGGAGTAACTTTAGGAAAACTCTTGGGATTCATCATTTCAAAATGAGGGATCGAAGTAGACCTAGCAAATGTCAAGGCCATTTTAGAAATGTGTCCCCATGAATATCAAAGAATTAACAAGCCTTTCGAGAAAAGTAGCATCCATAAAGTGATTTATCATACAATTATCAGATAATTGTCAACCCATGAATCAATTTTTACAGAAGGGGTACCATTCAATTGGTACGAGGACTGTCAAGTAGCCTTTAATGATATTAAGAAATACCTGGTGATGTCGCTAGTACTAAATCCACCAAGACTAGATGTACCATTCTTGCTATATATATCAACAACTAACTTTGCATTAGGGATCATTTTAGCCCAAAATAATGTGCAAGATAAAGAGCAATCCATATATTACATTAGCTGAACCTTGGTAAGTTACGAGCTAGGATATACCTATGTGGAAAATCTATTTTTAGTAGTAGTGTTTGCTACAAAAAAATTATGGTATCATATGTTAATTCATATGATGTATGTCATATCAAGACAAAATTCTTTGTAGTATATGATGAGCAAGATGTATCATAATACATATTATGAAGTGGATTATGCTATTTATAGAATTTTATTTGGAATTCATTAGCCAAAATTCCATCAAGGGACAGGTCATAGCTAATCAACTGGTTGATGCACCTCTAGAGAATAATAGACCTCTTACCATAGAGCTACCTGATGATGTGCTATTTGCATTATCAAAAGCACATAAAATTGAAGAACCAGATAACAAAGCTGATAGTGTTGTTAATGCCACAAGGTGATCCCATGCCCTTCTCATTTAAGTTAGACTTTCCTTGCACTAAAAATAATGTTGAATACAAAGCCCTGATATTGGGCCTCAAAATAGCTATGACCATGAAGATCAAAAGGTTAAATATCTTAGGTTATTCCCTTATCATTGTCAAGCAAGTGAATGAAATATTTCAATGTAGGTATCCTATCCTGAAAGGCTACAAAGATCTTGTTGATACTTATCTAGCTCAGTTGGAGTGATACAACATTGAGGCAATCCCTCATTTGTCAAAAAAAATTGTAGGCACTATGACATATTTGGAATATTTAATCCCTCATAATCCATATACTGATTTTACTACCATCCACATTAAAACATTGTTGCACTCTTCCGTGCAATGTAAAGCTTTGGATAACAAAGAGTCAATCAACATGATTCATATAGAACTAAACCATGAATGGTTCTACAAAGCCAGATACTTTCTCAAGAGAGCACCTTGAGGGTCATTGATATCATAGGGTTCACCATAAGGTTGTTTACCAGTCTGCATTTACAAATATTAAATCATAGGGGGAACATGTTGTCTTATCAATTGAGGCTGAGATCTATCAAAGTTGGATGTCACAGATACATGACTTCCTAAAAGTTTTTATAATCCCTTAGGCATTATCGTGTGCTGCAAAGCACACATTTAAATAGAAAGTTATAAAGTATGTATTTTTAGGAGATATTTTATATCATCGAAGTTATCATGGAGTTCTCCTTCATTGTCTTGATCCCCAAGAGTCAGCTTGGGCAATTTCACAAGCTCACAACGGTACGTGCAGTGGCCATTTCAATGATATGGCTATTGTCAAGCGCATCCTTTGAATGGGATATTATTGGCCTACTATGGAGAAGTATTGCAATGTGTATGTCAATAAATGCATTAATTTTTATCATCATGCTAATCTCATGCACTTGCCATCACAGGCCTTACATCCCATTTAGGCGGCTTGGCCATTTGCTCAGTGGGGCTTGGATACAATCGATAAGATCTCTCCTTCATCGTTGGTCTGACATGCATTCATTATTATGGCTACTGAGTATTTTACTAAGTGGGTGGAAGCAATCCTATTAACAATGACAACTGGAGCATGTATTACTGAGTTCATACCAACCAATATCATATTTTGGCATACCATCCAAAATAATTTTAGATAATGGAACATCATTTAAAAATAAAACTATGAGGGCTATTACATCCAAGTATAGGATCAAAAATAGTTATGTGACTCCATATTATCCACAAGAAAATGGTCAAGTTGAGGCTTCAAACAAGACAGTTATGACCATATTAAAAAATATGGTACAAGAACACCACAGATATTAGCACATCCAATTACCCCTTACATTATGGTCTTATAGGACTAGCATTCGAACACCCACCAGGGTAACTTTATTTTCACAGTATATGGCGTTGAGGCCATTATGCCCCTAGAGTTGGAGATTCCAATGCTATGCATTGACGTCACATTGAAAGAGTTCATCGATGATGTCACTGCACGATAAGCTCACCTAGATACATTGATGCTACTTGATGAATGTTGCATGAATGCTCTTGAGCATCTTTGCATTTATCAAGAGCACCTAAAATGAGCTTATAATAACAAAGTCCATATGAGATACTTTGAGGTTGGTGATATTGTGCTGAAAGAGAACCAACAAAACTCAATTTTACCACCAAAAGTGTGATATAAATTTACGGCTAATTAGTTAGGTTCTTATATCATCTATAAGAAGGTTGGACCTAGGACATATCATTAACATATCTTGAAGGGGTTGAAGAGCCTAAACCTCTCAACATACTTCATATTAAAGTGTTATATACCTAAAACCATCAAAAGAACCCAAAGGTACATGTAAGACCTTTGGTCATCCGGTAAAAGGCTTCGAATGCATATGTAAGCCATTTGGTCAAATCAAAAGTTCAAAAATCTATAAAAATTAAAAAAGTTCTAAAATTAAAAAAATTGAAAAATATCAAAAATTAAAAAAAAAAAATTGTACCATTGCATTTACATTTACATCATTTCACCCCATTTACCACATGCATTTCATTTTGTATATGCTTTTCACTTTGCATTGCATTAGGTATTTCCATATGTTACATTTGCATTAGGATAAGTTGTATTTACAATCTCACAAATGACACCATGTTTGTATTTCAATCATGCATCTATGCATTATCATTTTCATTCATCACCCTTGTGAGTAATTATATTTTTCAACACAACCCCACCTGTTGCTATGAAGAATATACTAAGGTTTTTCGGTCATTCAACCATACCTAGAAGTCTTCTCAAGAGTTGGTAGAAAGCCTACTTTGTTTTTTTAAATGAGGTCTAGTTTTGATAACACTTAGCATATCATAATCCTAATAAACAATCCTGATTAGGACAAGGGAAAATAAAATCTACAAAGCGGGACTAGGTATCCTAAGGTGAAAAAGTTTATATTGCTTATCTCCTTGTGCAAATGATTTGGGAAATGTTGACAGTTGGCAAATGGAAAAGTTTTCCCTACCCATATGAATCCCTTGCTTACGTCAAAAGAAGCAAATTCTTAGAGCAAACTCCCAAAATGAAATCCTATAATTAAATCCTAGAATCAAGTCAAATCAAGATCAAATTAAAAATAAAATCAAATCAGTATCAAATCCCTTGCTCAAAGAAAAAAAGATAAGTACAAAATAAATAGTGGTTTTTATCACTAAAAGAGAAGTATAAAATAAATAGTGATTTTTGTCACTATACATGAGCAAGTATCCCGATAAATTGAAGAAAATAAGGGAATGAACTTGAATCCCTAGAGTTGTCAGGACTACCAAAACTTACGCATGATGATATTTTTGATACACTAGCATATTATTTTTGTGCAGATCAATGTTTAAATTTGGAATAGGTAGTTATAGGTGTCCTATATCACCTAGTGGTCTAATCCAACTGAAATCCATACATAGGATCAGATAGACATTTGAGGATCCTCGATATAGCAATGGGTTGAATGAATCCTGATTGGCACTAGGGTATGCTTATGCTTTATCTAATATATTCATTTGCACACACAGGGGTAATGAATAGTTGGATCTATCCTAGCGAAAGCCTTATTTTTTAGAAGTCTAGTATGGTTAGTATACAACTTTTGATAATTCAACTAGGGTGTTTGAGTCTCATGGAAAACCTCAAAAATTCCCCAATGGAAACAATCAATCAAATCACAATCATCAAATGTCAATTTGTTTTATGAGATTTTGTTTATTATAAATTTTCATAATATAGGTTAGATACTGGATGGATATCAAAAATAATATTTTAAACGACCACTGGCTATGTTTTCCATATTATTTTAATTTACAAAAGCTTATGAACAGAAACAATATATCATTTTATAGCACACATGCGTATTTAATTAACAAATTATTATGATAAAATACATCAATCACAATTCATAATTATTATACATTATGTGGTGTCATCCATTAGATTTTCAAACTCATATTGCATTCATACATTATGTTTTAAGTGATTAAAGCATACATGTTCATTTACAATAAATCGTCATCATGAAAAAATATGCAATACATACATGGTATGAAGCATGTCATAACAAAATAAATTAAATGTATATAAGTACAATAAATTAAACATGCATTTAACATCAAACATCATATGCATATACAATCATTATACGTAGTTCATCTACACATGTATATCACTGCATCTAATTATACATCACATAGCTATCTAGTACATGTCATACATACATCACATCATATAAGCATCAAATCAGCATTTAACATTAGAATTCCATCCATATGCATCTCATAAACATAAAATAAATAAAAACTAAACATATAATAGGTCTCAAATATCAGATCATATAAATATATGTGTATAAAAAATAAACAGTACATTGGCATATGTTAAAAATACCCACATGCTACAATTGTGTAGGTCCTCAACCTTACACTCAAAAATATTATAAGTGTAGACACCTAAAACATGTCATGTTTAGGGGAGCTACTCACATAGACACATTCATAATTTTCATATGACATAATCTTGGAATTTTCAAGCATCAACAGTGGTTCTCACCACTTATTTGGAGCATTTTTAAGCCATCCAAGCCTAGTCGCTTAAGCCAACAACGACCAAATCTTAGCCGCTACATACGACAGTAACTAAACCCTAAAAGAAGTTTTGTTGATAAACATGCCTAACCATGGGTGTAAGTGGTAGTTTGCATGCAATAAAGGTGAGCGAGAGTAACTTTGCATTCCCTTTCATGACCAGTTCACATAGGAGACTTGAGTTTGCATTTAGACTTTAGTTAACTGGCATCCAAACATAGACAAAAGAAAAAATCTCCTCATGCTAACTCTTAATACACATGAGGAATTCATTCCTAGGGCTTGTGCATATACCTAGGGTTATACACACTTTAAAAGGTGCAAGCCTGAGAGCACCAAGGGACAATTTTTATCCCAAAATTGTTAGAACGGGTCATTGAGGAGAGCTTTTGAGACTTAGGGAGCTTCTCTTGGAGATCACGTTTATGGCAAAGCCCTAAAAAATTGGAGAGCCAAAGATACCACTATTTCAACATCAGATACAAGCTTTGACCCATAGCTTTGGGACAAAGGGAATGAAATTCACCTTAGCAACCATTGTCTCGTACAGTGGCCTGCAGGCCTAGCTTAGGGTTTTATACATTAGCATCATTATTCTATTTAGCATATCATTAGCATAATATCATTTCATTAATTTAAATTAATAACATAGGCTTAATTTACACTTGCTTTCATTTGATATATTCAGTACTAACAACCTCATCTAGGGAGGCATTCCCAGACATCTAAGTGTGTGTTGTTTCATTGCCTACAAGGCCATAGGTTCATCGGATGGAATATGCAACATACGAGAGTAAAATGGATCCCTCTAGGAAACATGCATGGAGAATGAGCCATCTGTAAGCCCTCATACATTTTTGTGTGTGGAAATAGGAAGATTTTTGAAAGTGCACCACCTCTTCACGAAAGAGGTACTCTTTGCCTATTTGTATCCTTATTGTATCGAAATGGGTATCCCTAAGAGGGACTGAAATGTAATTGGGCTTCAATCCAAATAAAGAGATCTATCTTTGTTATTTTCGTGTTATATTATTTTCATTGTCTTCCATTTCATATTAGGTTTTTAATACATTGCAAGTAGCATAAAAAGAGTGGTGCATGCATCTCGAGGTCGCTACAGATGGCAATCATGGTGGGAATTCCATTTATTTTTAATTTTTTGCCTGAATACTAACCTAGTTTTGTATGTAGGTCTAGTCTCTTTGATCTACAATAGCAAGAATTTAGTTGCTTTGAGCGACAACATCCAATAGAGCCTTAGCTAGTCTTGCTAACAGTGGCCAGGAACCAGCCGCTCTTGTCGATAGTGGCCAGAATTGGATTGCAACAAAGGTCAAAACACCAAATATCTAAGCTGGATCAAAGGTTGGTACAACCTCTTTGATATTTTATAGATTTTTGTTTTCTTATGTGTGTCCAAAATAGAGAACTTAAAGCACATTTATATTTGGAAATTGAAAGAGTAAAAAGAGAAAGAATTAATGATTTTGCATATCTTAGATCTTCTTTTATATTTTCACTAGGCATTGCTAGGAATAGTGGCTTATGCCTAAAAATTTTGCCCTAGAATCCAACGTGCTAGACATTGTATGTTGTTTGGTTCCTTTGAGGCCTTGCAAGAGGCCATATTGATATGAAATAAAGTGCGCTCATGCAAATCATAGTAGTTAATGCATCCTTTTTAATATTGAAATGTATTTTGTAGTTAGGCATGTAGGAAAGACTCATGGATGCTATATGATGCACTTTATATTATGCAAGCTTAAAATGAACATCACATACACACGTATCATTTAAACATTGGGGAGTTGGATTTCATCACCAACCCTCAATTCAGTTCGGTGATGTTGGAATTCATCTCCTTCCACCGGTTTGACCCCTAGATTCTCCTAGAAATGGATTGAATAACTTCTTCATAGTGGCACTAAGATATTTCATGTTCAAAATGTCTCCCACTATTGGAACATTCATTAGTTTAGAGTGGAAGATCTAGGCGAACCACCCATTGGAATTTTAGCGGTGTATCCTAGTCTCTTTTGGGAAATCATGTTTGGCATGAGTACTCTTTATTATCACTATGAATGAGTCTCCTCATTCCAAATCCGAAGCATAGAAACAAGAAACAACAAAATATTTAAATACATCAAACATTAAGAGCACACTTAAATCTATAATTAAGATAAACATTTGTGTGATATTTTTTGATCATATTTAAAGTGCAACACAAAAGCTAAATTCCAAAATGATGGTTAAAACAAGAAGTAGACATCCCTGGTATGACATCGAGGGAGGGTTTGAAACAACACATACCCTTAGGTGAAGTCATAGTAACATTGAAAGACCTACTAGGAAGATTGTAAGACACAGTTTTACGATTCTAAGGGGTGATAACTCAACCCTTGGGGCATATCATTGAGAAACCCCTCATAGGGAACCGCAATAGGAAACTACATCTCATAAATACAAAGAGATCTCACGACCATCATAAACATCAAAGTATTCCTCTAAACACACAAAAACTTCTCAGATACATGAGGGGGCTTGAAGAGCTTCCTCCTCACATAGACACAAAGAGAATTCTAGACCTCATTCTTCACATAGAGATGGTGAGGTTTCCATTTCTCCATCCTCATGGAGGGTAGAACGGACCACAAAATCCTCATCACCAAAAAGGCACACAAGTGCTAGAACATCTCAACACTCACATGAACCACTTAGAAAAGATCGGCCCACTAAGGGGCAAGAAACTAGAAACACATTTATTCATATAAATCAAACATAAGATATCCTTCAAACAAGAGGAAGGATTCCATTAGACTATGAAATCATTGGAGTGAATGGCACCCTACAGGATCAGCCATGGAGAACAAAATAATTAGACGAGTTGGATTAGTTACATTTGAGGCCACCTCCTAGAACTATAGCCACAGAGAATTCTGCATCTGGAAGCTCAAAAACCATAACTTCTAAGCACACTTATCAAACTAGGGGTGCCTCAAGATGACCTCATAGCAAACACACAAAATATAATCATGGAGACACTCAACAATATACTGAACAAGTCACATTAGCTAGTGAGAGTGAGGAAACAATAGAAATCTCTAAGAGAGATCTACGAATAAAAACAACTAGGACAAGGTCATATAAGCATGAGTCATATTTGACTATGCAAGTTGACCATGTGTGATTGTTAGAGAATACCTTGTGCAAAGAGAGAGAGCTTGTGGATGCTCTTGAAAATGATAAACAAAGAAAACCATT
This sequence comes from Wollemia nobilis, assembly GCA_028583015.1. Lineage (NCBI taxonomy): Eukaryota > Viridiplantae > Streptophyta > Pinopsida > Araucariales > Araucariaceae > Wollemia > Wollemia nobilis. Next base: position 6,364,589 of record JAQPPZ010002530.1, read on the forward strand.
GTTGCACCAACATGAGCAACATTTAAGAGAGTAAGCTGAGCAGCTAGCTTACAACAACAAATAAAAAAATGGAAGTGATCATCAAAGAGATTAGTGCGCTAACTCACCAAGAGAAGAGTGCATTAGACAAGAAAGTAACTCGTAATAGATTCACCCTCCAAATCATGAGAGGAACCTAACTGAGGAGGAACAAATAAACTTAATAGAGCTAAATTAGACACATCTTGAATCCCCTTGTAGAAGGGAAGAAAATAGAGCAAATCAAATGGATAGATTATTACCTCCACCATAGCCACAAGTAGGCCTACAAGAGGAGGAAATGTGTGCATCAAAGGCATTTCAAGAGCTTGATAAAAAGATGAAAGCCTTTGAGAAACAAGAGGCAGCTGGGAACCCACCAACATTGAACAAAATACACAACCAACCATTGTGTCCATGAATTCTTAGCCCTCCCTATCCTAAGCATTTTTAGATGCCTAGGATAGAGAAGTTCAAAGGGGAATAGGATGCACAAGAGTATGTCACCAACTTAATTAACACATGTTTTCATATTGAAGACAACTATGCTCTCATGCTTAGGATATTCATTATGACATTCACGAGTATTTCCACCCAATGGTTCAACCAACTGCCCAAACATAACATAGCAAATTTTGAACAACTAGTGAATGATTTTCTAAAGTGTTCCTCCTTTGGTTCTAAAAGGAAAGTAAACCTTTTAGACCTAGCCAATTTGAAACATTATGATGATGAGCCAGTAATGGATTACGGGAATAGATGGAGAAAAATCATGGCAAAATTATCATTCTCTGTTCCCATAGAAGAAATCATTTGGATGTTCACCAAGAGTTGTTCCAAACACATTTCCCTCTTGTTACAACTACAACAATACCTCTCATTTGAGAAATATTTGGCATAGGACAAGATTATTGAGGAGATAAAAGTAGATGAGGGAACCATAAAAATCTGGATCAAGGAGTGGAACAAGAACAAAAAAAATGGTAAGTACAAGCATAAGTAGGGAAAGCCTACTCTAGTCAATCAAGTCATATTGGCTATACCTAAGGATGGGGGTGCACAACAACCACATAATTATCAAATACATCACCTACCAGTCAATTAAAATCAAAGGAACAATAAGGGTTGAAAGAAAGAAAGCAAGCCGCCTTGCTATTTCACGCCTATGACAGAATCAATTCCATCAATAGTCAATCAGCTAAGCAAGGCCAAGAGGATCAAATTTCTTGATATACCTCTTATATATCCTAACCATCCTAAGCCGAAAGGATATAAGGAAAATTAATTTTTCCCTTATCATAGGATATCAGGGCATGACATTGAGGCTTGTGTTGGTTTAAGCATCAAGTGCAAAACATGATTGAAGCGGGAGAACTCAAAGTTAACCCATTGGCTCCTGATAATAGAGACATGGGCATATACAAAAACTCGTTGCCCAATCATGAGGCCCCTAGAGAGCAAGGGGTACAAGTCAAATAGGTTTGAATTGATACACCTACCCATGGATGTGTTGGGATGGTTGAAATAGTCAATATAGCAACTAGGACTAGATGTTATGGTCAACCACAACCTCTTGCAACTCCCAACAACATCCCAGCTACACCTAGATAAAGGCTAGGTAAAGATAACCTTCCAGGTCCACCAACATGACCTATGGTAACTATTTGGAGTAGACTTGAGAAAAAATTACAAATGACTCTGTCTAAGCTATCAATTTATGAGCTCATGCAATAGTCCCCAAAGCATGGGGAGACCTTGATGGATATTTTATGGTTTATTGAGCTTCAACCATAAGATCCAAATGCATTCACCCATTTTTTGGGGTAAGTACAAGAGTGCCAGGAACCTGCAATTAAATTCTATGATTATGAGATTAAGACAGTATCTATTGCATTACCAGATGATCAGTTGTAGAAGCTTATATTTAATTTTATCAATTCGAGGGAATCAAGGTTAGATTTAAAAAGTAGCAATCCGGTATAGATATGATCGTAGGAATTAATGCTTAAGTCTAGTTCAATTTCCAGTTCATAAATCATGTGTACACGTGGAAAAAAGAAATATAAAAATATGCAGTATGAATTATGCAAAAAATGGTAAATAAATGCAATTTATTATGAAATTTAACTATTATGCAATTTTATATTTTATGTATTTTCTAATGCAGATCTAACTAATTCTAACCTAATGCACGGGGTAAAGAGCTTAAGGACTGTCGATTAGGAGTGGGCCCTACTTCCTAAGTGGTAGTATAAGTTATTTTCCCTAAAATACTCTATCAGTAACTAAGTATTATGATTTATACTAATATTTATTTATAATTCATGAATGCAGGTTGCAGAATTTACAAATTTGAACAGAGAATAAACAAATGCCACAAATGATACAAGTTACCATAATGAAGAAATGCTATTTTATTGATGAAGAGTCAACTGTACAAGCTCCAGAAAATAGTTTGTAACATGATGTAATGAATAATGTAATAAGAAAAAAAAAAAACAGAGAGAGAGCCTCTAGTTTCTGTTGTATATTTTTATACTAAGAATAATACAAAGTACCATCTTGTCCATGTATGTATCTTTCTTAAAATGTGGAGTGATGACTGTACGTATACCATAATATATCTTAAAACTAAAAATATTTTATTTCACTTGGACCTGAAAATATTTCTATAAGTCTAAGTAGCATTACATGGAATATTTCCTATCTAACTGACTCATAATAAGACTTTTCAGCTCCTATAATATAGGAAGTCTTAACAATTTTGACATTTGAAAAATAATAACTTTACAAATCCTTTTCATAAGATTTTATCAGTTGGAGAGAATCTCATAACTAAAATGAGAAGGAAAGATAGATTGGAGATATTTTAATTGTCGTCATTTGGTTATGTCGTCCATATTATGTTTTATCATCCATGGTAATTCTTCAAAATGACCTTTTGAACTTACGTAATTACTGTCTGTAATTACCTCTAGTAATTGTATTTCGTAAACTGAGATCATCCGCTTGAATTATTATAACTGCTAGTGGTTGTTCTTCACATCTGGAGTACAACTGTAGTTTCTCCACTTATTATCTGCATTTAACTCAGATCTCAGGCAAATTGGATGTAAGTTATTGATAAACATCAAATTACAATTTTTACTTATTTTTACCAATAATTCATATTTAACTAATGATAACATGTACAAATGTATTAAATACTCATGTAAAATGATTGAATTTGATACAATAATTAGTAGTAAATAACCTCTCATCATTTCCACAAACTAAAACTTATGCATGTCCTCATGCATACATAAAAATAAATATGAATTCATCAATATAAGATACATGCACAGTTTCAGAAGAATGTTACAGTATATGAGAGATTAAATAATTTTATAAAAGTGTACTCATAAGAAAAATACAGTTAAAAAAATTCATCATTCTGATGTAGAAATAATATCAAAGTTATCCAAAATTTAAAAATTAGCTACATCAAAAATTGTTTTATTCCTTGCATATCAAAAAATATAAGACTTATTTTTTTTAAGATTGAATTCTAGAAATAACAACAATTTGATAATAATTATCAAAAATACTAGTAATTTGAATATCAAAAATTCTATTAACAGATAATCTCCAAAAAGGATTTGCAGTAATTAACTCAAACTACATATAGTAAAATAATTTTTTTTTTAAACACATGTAGGAGAATAAATTTAAAATTATATGCAGTAAACAGATGTGTATATAAAGAAACTGTTTTAAAATAATATATACAAATACTAACTAGCCATCACACATATACAGATATATGAAAATTTCAAACCATATATTAAAAATATAAATTTTTGATAAATATTAAAAGTCTTTTAAGGATCACTGATCACTGGGTTGAGTGTTTGGAAGGTCTTCCTCTTGTTCGAGGTGTTTTATGTTCCTATTGTGCTTGTCTCTTAGATTTTCTGTTCACAGTTGCTGCTATAGCTGGAGTTTCTACAATTATAGTTTTAATATGTTCAATCTCTAGGTCGCTCTCTTTCTCCTTCAATTTTGCACCCTTAGCTTGAGAAGAAGGGAGATATTCATCGGAGCCTTTAGACATTTTACAAGCCGGCGCATTCGATTGAGATATTTTCTCAGTTTGTTAAGAATTGTCTTCATTGAGAACTTTTGAAAAGTCAATGATTTTATGAGTGGATAAAGACTTACCAACATTGACCGAATTGTTAGGATTTCTTTTGACTATAGATATTTTGGCTGGGAAGTTTCAACAGGTGGAAACCGACTGGTAGGACTTGTAGGACCTGTAACCTTATTTTCTTTGAGTTGTTTAATTAATTTAAACTGCACAGAAAGAGATTGCTGAACAATTTTATGTTGTTATGCTAAATCCACACTTAATTTATCATTTTTTGTTTGAAGGTATTCATTATGTGCTTTGAGATAAGACAAGGTTTCTTCAATAGATTCCTCTACCTGTATTTTTGGGTCTTGGTATTCTTTAGAACTTTCTATTATTTTAGTTTCTTTCTTGGACTGTATTCTGAATTTAGTATCTTTCCATTTTTTCTTTGAACTTCTAGGTTTTTCATCATGGTCATCGAAGTCACTTTTTTTTTTTTTCTATAGATTGTTCATCTTTAGATTCGAAGCATTGCGGTATTTCAGGTGCATTGGATTCTTCCACAATTTGGGTCCATGATACTTTTACTTCATGGGCCTTTTTCAGAATTATGAGTTTAATTAAACCATGATGAGCTATTATGTGTAGTTTAGGCTGTCCCTCAAAATTTTCTAGCTTGACTCTAAGAATTGTAGATTTTAATGATTCATATAGAAATTATGGAAGATTGATAAAACAATCTTATTTATTAGGATATTTTAAGTTAAGAAGCATTTGAATATGATAGACAACTAAAATAGACATGCAACCCTTAACTGTAAAGAATTTGATAATGATAATAGCTGCTTCTTACCAAATAAGAGGAAGTGTAGAGGTGGCTACCCCTCTGATTTCACCTTCTTTGTTTCTTACAAGTGAACATTTCTCATCAAATAACTTTACTAGTTGGGTGATCCTTTTAGTATTTTTATAGAAAAGTGTACCAACCTCAGACAGGTTTAGGATCTCAGAGATCAAGCTTGAGGTTATCTTAATTTTTAGATTTCCTACATGAGTGACTATAGTATTAGGGTTGCAATTTAGGATAAATTGTTGTGCTACCCCTACGTCGTGTCCCTTAAATTGATTAAGCACATCCCACCAATGAACATTTCAAATAGCTCAATCAAAGAATCATCTGGATTTTGTTGTTTTTTTTTTAATTTTTGAAGGTAATACAGGTATAGAAAGGATAATACAGAAGAGGAAATATACAAAAAATATAATATAACTCCATACGGAAGAAGTGTTTTTTTTATAAAGAAACTTTAGGAAATACAAAAATGAATATACAAGAATTCATAAACCTAGTATTACATAAATTATACAGAAAATATTATGTATTTTGTATAGGTTAAAAAATAAACATACTCTGTACATATATAAAAAAAAATTGAAATAATACAAATATTTACCTACAATATATAAAAAAAACATACTCTATATATATTCTGTAAAAGAAAATACGTACAAATATATTTTAACAAATACAGAGCAAATACGTAAATTTATAGGAAAATTGAAATACATTTTAACTGTATAAAAATTCGAATGCAAAAATGTATTTGTACAAACTATATAACCTTTTATCAAAATTTCAACTGTATAGACTTAAATAAAATATATATAAACAGAAACAAACAGAAAGGTTAAATGAAAATTTTCCAATAATTTAAATTCTCTAAAAACTCCTTTAAATAATTATAGGATTTATGAATTAGGGTTTTAAAATTTCTTTGAACAGTTTTTCCTGTGACTCTGTAAAGGAATTTATGAATTAGGGTTTTAAGATTTAGGGATTTCATAAAATTTTATGACATTTAGGATTAGGTTTTCAAGTCTATACACATACAAAACAAAAATTATAGAATTTTTCATTTTAGAAGTAGTAAAAATTAAAAACCCAAAAAATAATTTGTAAGAGAATGGTCAGAATCATAAATTGGCTAGGGTTTGATGAGGAAAGCTGCTTTGCTGGAATTTTTTTGAGACCTATATGGTGGGCTCTGCGGGGATGGCAGCAGTTTCTGGAGGAGGTATGAACAACTAGAGGAATGTAGTGATGGCATCAGGTCCATCACGGAGCGTGCATGCTAGGGCTGGTATTTCTTTTAAAAATGATTGGAAGGAACAGGATTTCCCATTGCATGCCAGGAATCGCTTGTTAAAGAACAATGGATGTTTGGAACGATGTGAAGCCAGGCCGGTTCTAGTGGTTCAACCAAACTCAATGGCAGAAGATGTGGAGTATTTAACCAAACATGCGCTTATTATTAAATTTATGGGCATACAAATTTCTCTTCCCTTTGTGGAGGCTTGGGTTAGGAAGACTTGGAACCCTGAAGGTGATGTGGAGGTGATGCTGAGTGCAAACATCTATTTTATGGTGGTTTTTTCTTGTCTTGCGGATCGTAACAAATCATTTGAAGGAGGTCCCTATTTCTGTAACCAAGGAGGACTCTTTCTTAAACCCTGGCATGTGGGTTTCAACCCATCAGAGGAGCGACCGTCATGGGTTCCGGTGTGGGTTTGGCTTCTGTGGCTCCCATTGGAATTTTGGAGAAATGACATCTTGCATATGATTGCCCTTCTACTTGGAAAGCCGGTTGGGCCGTCATGACAGAAACTGGATAAAAAGGTAATCTCTGTTTCCCGTATTTGTGTTGAAATTGATTTAAACAATCCTATTCCAGATTCTATTGAAATACAGTTCGGATCAACCAAATGGGTTCAAAAACTGGACTATGAAGCTCTTCCATTTCGTTGCCGAATTTGGCATGAATATGGCCACTTACAAAGAAAATGCCTTAAGTTTGTCCTGCCTGTGGCTTCAAATCCTAGGCCCTCTCAAGTTGTACAAAATATGGATAAAGGAAAAGCCCCGATAAAGGAGGGGGATCAGGATAAGGAAGGCTTTGTTATGGTAAAACCTCGAAAAAAAGGAAGAAAGGCAAAAAGAGACATTAAGGATAACCAGCCAGATGCTCAACTCAACCATTTTGAAATTCTAGAGAATCTTGATTAGTGCATGGAGATACCTGAAACATCGCTACCTATTATAGATATAACAGGACCAAATCAGTTGTCTCTTCATGAGGTGGAACCAAGGGAACCAGTTATAGGGGGTTTAAATGAAGAACAGAGGGCTTTGGTTTCGAGTATAGGTGATATGGTTGGCCCTAGCCCTGGAAGTGAAGTTATCTTAGAAAATGGCACAGATTTAGATATGCCCTCTCCTACCCAGGCACTGATGCAGTCATCCATGGACTGTAAAACTCCTACGGTGCTAGGATTGCAGCATAAAATAATTAAAAAAAATGCTTCAGATAAGAATATGAAGGTGGGTCGGAAGAAAGACCAGGATAAAATTAAGTTAATGGGGGAGACTTTGGTAGAGTCAGGTTTGGTGAGAACATTGGAATCCCATTTTTATAACCCCAAAAAATGATTATACTTTCATGGAATGTAAGGGGGTTGAACAACATCCCCAGACAAAAAGTTGTTCGTGATTTGATTCGTGTTCATTCTTCGGATGTGGTTTTTATTCAGGAGACTAAATTAGCTATTGATAGTTTGTTCAATATTGCTCCCAAGTTGTGGAGAAAGGGGCAATGTCGGTGTATTGGTGCATATGGATATCTTTGGTGGCCTTGCTTGCTTATGGGATCAAGTTAAGATCTCTCCTCTTACCTGGATTTCCAGCAGGTGGTCTATTTCGATGATCGAGCATGATAATGAATCTGGTGAGACCATCCTACTTACAAACGTGTATGCTCCTATTGATTACAATGATAAAGTGAATTTATGGGAGCACATTGGCTTTGTGAGAAGTTTGGCTCCCTTGTACCCATGGATTTTGGCTGGAGACTTCAATTCTATCACTTTTCTGGAGGAAAAACATGGTGGGATTGATCGTCTTGAGCCTTTTTCTTCTGTCTTCAATGCTCATATCCGGGCCTTGAAATTGGTTGACATCAAGCCGGATAATGGGATATTTACCTGGCATAATAATTTGGAGAATATTCCATTTCAGAGAGACTGGATAGGTTTCTGATCTCTAGTTTTTGGATTGGCAATAATAGAAGCGCTAGTTCTATGATTCTGGAGGGTAGAGGATCTGATCATTGGCCTATCAAAATCTCTACTATGGATTTAGGGCTAAAAAAGAATCCCTCATTTAAGTTTCAACTTATGTGGCTGTGAGATCCTAAGCTTCATGATTTCATGCGAGGCTGGTGGACTAATGGCAAACCTCCTCATGGCATCGCTATGTACTCCTTTATGAAGCGGCTTCAATTTGTTAAGCATAAATTGAAGATATGGAATAGACTAAATTTTGGGAACCTTTCCTTGGCTAAGCTGGTAGCTCTTAGGAGGGTGGAAGAAGCCTCAAGGAAGATTAGAGATCAGGGACTCACAGAGGAGCTTCTTATTGAGGAATCTGAGGCTGTAAAAGACCTTGCTGAATGGGAACTGAGGGAAGAAATTTTTTGTAAACAAAAATCTCGAGTAGATTGGCTTCAGGAAGGGGATAGGAACACAACCTTCTTTTATAACTCTATTAAGGCTCATCGTAATGGTAACTTGATTACCTCTCTTGTTAATTCTCAGGGTGCCCTGCTTTCATCTTTCAGGGATATTTAAGAAGAGACTAAGAGGTATTTTTCCTCTCTCTTCAAGGAGAATGCCCTCTTAGATGATGAGGAAGAAAAACTTATTCTAAACTGTATTCCCTCGATTTTTTCTAGAGAGATGAATGAGCACTTGATGGATCTAATTTCCCTTAAGGAGCTGAAAAGTGTTGTATTCAAGATGAAAAATGGGAAAGCCCCGGGTCCGGATGGATTCTCGGTTGAGTTTTATCAAGAGTTTTGGGAGTTAATCAAAATTGACCTTTTGGAAGTGGTCCGTGAGTCCCAAAAGAACAAAAAGATGCTAAGGGCCCTAAATGCTACCTTTGTGGTGCTTATTCCCAAGAAAGAGGGAGCGAATTCCCTAGATATGTTCAGGCATATTGCTCTCTGTAATGTTGTATATAAGATCATCACAAAAATTATTGCTAAGAGGCTGAAGATATGGTTGAGAAAAATCATATCTGAGGAGCAAGGTGGGTTTGTTGCTGGCCGACAAATCATGGATGGGGTTGTTATTGCTACAGAAGCTATTCACTCAATGGAAACTTCTAAGGAGAAAACTATGTTCATTAAGTTGGACATGGAAAAAGCCTATGACAGAGTTAGATGGTCATTTCTTCAAAAAGTTCTTGCTGCTTTTGGATTTGAGGAGGAATGGATTAGATGGGTGATGAGCTGTATTTCTTCTTCCTCATTCTCTGTTATTGTTAATAACGAGACAACGGAGCTGTTTGAGGCCTCAAGGGGATTGAGGCAAGGAGATCCTCTATCTCCTTATTTATTTATCATTATGGTAGAAGGGTTGGGCAGATTACTCAAGTCTCAGGTCAAGCATGGTCTCATTCAGGGGTGGAAGTGGGATAACAGTTTGCCACCTCTTTCCCACTTTCAATTTGTTGATGATCTTTGCTTTGTTGGGAGTTACCACTATCAAGGAAGCTGGAAACATTAGAAAGTCTCTTGACATATATCTTGGTGCTTCTGGAAAGGTGATTAATGAGGACAAGTCCTTTATTTTCTTCTTCAATACCCCCCCTCTTATTCAAGCCAGGATTGCTCGCATTCTAAGATTCTAGGTCGGGACTCCCCCCTTCATTTATCTTGGGATCTCGATTTCATCTCATCCTCTGCCTAGATCTTCTTGGCAGTCTATACTTGATAAGTTTAGAAGGAAGGTAAATCACTGGACTGTCAGATGACTATCCTCTGTAGGTAGAGTATTGCTTTTAAAATATGTTATTCAAGCTTTACCCATTTACAAATGTTTTGTGCAAACAGCTCCTCGTTTCATCAAGGACATGGATGCTCTGTCAAGACAGTTTTTGTGGTCTGGCAAACTTGATCAATCTAAATGGAGTTTGGTTAGATGGGATTCCATTTGTAGGCCAGTTCAAGAGGGAGGCCTTGGGTTGTGATAGGCAACTCTTTCTGGGCAGGCTTTGGCTGTGAAACTTTATTGGAGATGGTGTACCTCTCAAGATCAGATTTGGGCTAAAATATTATCTTATAAATACTTGAGAGGTATTTCTGAGGCAGATATACCTAGAGCTAGTTTGGTTGGGAAAGGTTATGTTATCTAGGACACTCTAAAAAGAGGAGCTAATTTAATTAAGCAGGGTTTGTTCTGGATTTGCAATCGGGGATCAAATATTCTTTTTTGGGAGGATTTTTGGGATGGCCACCCTCCTATCTTGACTCAATATCCTAGGTTACATTCTCTAAGCATTTTTTTCTTGGAAGCGGGTTGGTCTCATGTGGAGAACTTTAAAAAAATCCAGTATTTTGGAAATATGGAGATGTACAGATGGAAATATCCGCAAGAATGGCCCCAAGGGGGATTGGCCGAGGATAGAGAGGTGCTTGCTCTTATTCTTGTAGGGAGGTACTATTCTTCATTGAGGGATAAAGACATTCTGACTTGGAACCCTAATACCAAGGGAACCTACTCTGTAGCCTATGGTTATCAAGTTCTTGATAAGCAAAAGTTCAGGAGTCTCCCTGTCACATGGTGGAAAAAGGTGTGGAATAAATTTTCTTGGCCGAAATGTAACTTTTTTCTCTGGCTGGTAGCTCGTAATAAATGCCTCACTTGGGATAACTTGAGGAAGAGGGGATTTCAAGGTCCCTCTTTATGTGTCCTTTGTGGTAAGAATAAGGATGACTCTTCTCATTTATTTTTCCAATGCTCCCTTGCTAGAGACATTTTGCACTGTTGGTGGAGTGCCTAGAACCATCCTTGTTTTCATGTGCTCTCCCTAGTGGAGTTTTGGAGTAGTCTGGGCAGACCTCTAGCCAAGGCCCCCTTCCTCCAAGTGGCTTGGAATTTGGGCCCTTCTTGCATCATCTGGAAGATTTGGCTCGAATGAAACCGATGCATTTTTGAGGGAAGTCATTTGGCTATTCAAAAAATCTGGCAAAGGATCCTGTGTATGGTTCAAGAAACTATCCATAGTAAATGTGATGTGGACCCTCATTTGGACTCTAGGGAGGAGAAGGTACGACAGGCCCTTGGTTTGTTTGTGGTTGGTGTGAATTCTTCTAGCCCTAGTAGGATTCCTCAGCTTAGCAAGAAGGTTAGGAGAGAGGGTAGATGGAGACTGCCCCCTAGAGGAGTTTTAAAAATTAATACTTATGGGTCATCTAGGGGCAATCCTGGACATGCTAGAATTGGTGGTGTTGGGAGAGATTCTGTTGTGTGGTCAGTTTTTTCTTTTCCATTTATAAAGATGTTCAATCCAACAATCTTATGGAAGCTCTGGCGATTCTTGAGGCCTTTCAAAGGGGGTTTTCTCTTGGCTGGCGTAGGATTCTTTGCAAGTCTGACTCTCAAATTTTGGTTAATATTTTAAACAGCAAAAGAGTGTAGGATTTTAATTGGCAGTTGGCCTCTATGACCATTCAGATTCTCAGAATGAGTGAAGAGTTCGAATTTATATCCTTTGTGCACATTCCAAGGGAATGGAATGGGGTTGCTGATTACCTGGCCAAAAGGGCTTTTGAGCTATTGGATACTCAGAGTATTTATAACTAGGAGAGTCTCTCGTCTGGGGATTCTCAACACCTACGGGAGTTGATCCATAAGGATGTTCAGAATTAATGTGGTTTGTTTTTTTTTTGTTTTCTTTGGGAGTTGACCTTGTCTGGTGATTTAGCCTTTCTTGTTGCTTATTTGAGTCCTGAGTGGGGGCTCAGTTGTACTTTGTAATCCAGAATTTTTATCAATAAATTTTTACCCCTTTATTTAAAAAAAAAAGAATCAGAAATTCCTTGATTAGAATTTAGGGCTTTTTAATTTTGCTCAGAAAAATTCCTTTATAAAAAAAAAAAATCTCCTTGAAAATAAATTACGGTTTTACAATTCATTGAAATTGGGGAAAAATGAATTAGGGTTTTTCAAATATAGAGTTAAACCAATTAGGGCTTTTATGAATTCATAAAAAATTTGGGGAAATTTCAATCAGAAACTAAAATTTATCCTAAATGTCGATCTGTGCATCCTAATATCAATTATTTTAATCTAATCTAGGAGGAATTTGAATTAAAAACAGGGAAAAGTACCTTTCTGCTGACAAAGACAACAAAAAGATAATAAAAAATTTGAAAAGGAGTTTACCTGAATGTTGCCTATTGTTGTCGCTAAATATGCTGGGGTCCACCTTCGCAGTTTCCATCAATAGTGTTCGTCACCCACTTTGAAGTAGTAGAGAAAGACGTAAAAACAAAAACTAGGGATAAAATTCAAATTTCCCAATTTGCATGGTAGAAAAATGTAGAAAAGGGTTTGAGCGGTGAAAACGCAGAGTAAGGACTGGGTTGGCAAGAATAATCACTATTTTCCCTAATTTTACCTTAAGTTACAATCAAAAATGGCAGTTTCGAGTTCGTATAATCTACGGCGGAAAGTCTTGATACAGAAAAGGCCATAGAAGTGTTGAACCATAAAAGCCTTAGTACTGAAAAATTCCATAGAAGCCTTGATATTGAAAAATGTCACAGAAGCCTTGATATTGAAATAGGCCATGAAAACCTTGATCCTCAAGAAAAATTCAAAAAGAATATCTAATTTAGAAGTAAACTAAATATTTTAGTACTAATATCTTTGTTGCAGGGAAAGAAGATTTAGTGAGTTGGAAAACTTCCTACAAGAAAGTTAGGAAGAGTATCTTCTTTAGAATCAAATCAGTCCAAAAGCAAAAGCAAAGAGATCAAGAAAATATCTCATTGAAGAACTTCCAATATTGGAAGAATAAGAAGTACAATGAGAGACCTGATCGAAGCTAGAAGTAGCACCACCAACACTTCTATGAGTAGAAGATTAAAGAGAAGGTCTCAAGGAAGGCCATCAGAAGTGGCAAGATCAAATACCTTGATAAGGTCTCATTGAGCATCTAGGAGAGCCTTTTTGAAGATCATTAAGAGAGTTCTTTGGATAAATCCTTAGAGAAATCCATTACCAAGGTGAAGACCATGATAGTGAAGGACTTGGGACAATTTTCAGCATTCGAAAACAAGACCAAGAGGAGAATTTGGTGAGGAGTGCCAAATCCATGAAGGAGAATTTTACAAGGAGTGCCAAATCCATGAAGGATAATTTGGCAAGGACTACCAAATTTGTGAAGTAGAATTTGGCAAGGAGTTCCAAATCCATTAAGAATAATTTAGCAAGAAGTGCCAAATCCATGAAGAATAATTCGGCAAGGAGTACCAAATCCCAAAAGAATATTTTGTTTAAAGTCAAAATTTGACAAGAATACTTGAAGACAGAAGAAGGTCACCAAATATTGGAGATTTAAAGAATGAATCTTACAGTAATAAGGTACCACTTTAGAGACAAAGACTTCTCCAAATCTACAACAAAATGAGGAGGACACAAGAGGAGAAAAATCCACCAAATCCTTTTCTCGTGAAAGAAAGTTTAAGACCATAATTTGGTGAAGTAGGAGTTTTTTAGGACACCCTACTTGAAGTAGCAACTTGGTGGTTATAGACACCTAGATATACATCCTCTACATAAGTGGAATAAGAGTTACAAAAAAAGGTAGGCAAATTTTGGTGCAAGTAGATTCATTAATTTGATTACTTATCAAATTTATTAGAGCACTTGAATTTGGATTAAAGCTACAAGAAGAAAATTATATTATAGTCTTCGAAAGAAAAAAAGATTTTTTTTTTTTAAGGATTAATTTGCACATTTAGTAGGAGTTGATTAGATTTAATAATTGTATCTATCAACTACCTATCATATACTTTGGAAAAAGAAAAAAAAAAGACTAAGTCATACAATACTAAATTGCAGTGAAATTATAGAATAACTCATAAAGATTCAGTTTAGGTTATTCTTTATTTTCTACAATAAATTCTTAGTGCATTAATTTGAGATTTTATTGGAGTGATAAGGTGTAATATTAGTGCATTAAAAGTGAAATAATTGCACTTTTATACTACTCTAAAAAATAAATTAGTTTTGTGTTTTTTGAAAGGCACAAAATATGATCTATATCAAGTGTCTAAAGACACTATTGAAGCACAAAAATATGCAACACATAGTGGCCAAGTGAAACCACCAATAAGGTTATAATCATTTAAAATTTGGAGAAGAACTTAACTAAACAAAAATAGAAATAGAAGCTTCAGAGATTGATACTTGGTACCCAAGTGTTGTAGGTGAGTTGGAGAGGAGAGGGCAATCCTACAAGGGAGGTCCCAGGTTCAAATCTCCACCCTACCAAAAAGCTGAGTTGGGTATCTAAAATCCAATTGATAATTTGGTGCGTACAGGGTCGAGTGTGATCCTCGGGTGACTTTGACGGTGTAGAACCCCCTGTTCATGGTCTCTCAGACCAAAGTGGCTCCGCAAGGGGTTTTTCACTTAAAAAAATAAAAAATATTGAGACTTGGCTAGTCTCAAATCCAAAGCATTACAAAGTTCGATGCAAAAAAAGAAAGTGCAAGAAATTGCATCAGTTGAAAAGATTCTATCTATTGTTATTTAATATTGGATTTGTTATCAAAGTGTCCAAGAAAAAAGGTAAAGGTGTGTCTACTCATAAAAGACAACCTCAAAACCCTTGTATTGCAAGAAAAATCTGCCATAAAAACAAAATTTCAGATCTGGAAATAGAGTGCAAAAGAAGGTACATTAAAAAATCCTTATGTAAAATTTTTTAATACATTATATTACACTACTCTAATCTATTTTTTACAGAAAAATAGAAGATTTGAAAGTGCCACAAAAGATCACATAAACTATAGGGTAAATCAACCAAGAAAAGTTGAATGGCGGTACACTTCTTCCCAAGAAAAAGTAGCCATTCAAAGGGCTCATCTTGGACGTACAAACCTGCAAAATCAAAGTTATATAAGGCCATCATAGGGATTCATTTACATAGACAAAATAGTGCACATATACATCTAAAATATGTAAAAAATCTACAAAGGATTCAACACAATTGAAGGCATAAAAGAGAAGGGGCAAAGGTGTTATATTCAGGGTCTCTACCTTGGAGAAGACAGTCCACCAAAGGAAGTTCCAAATTGGTGTTCAAATCTCCATAGTGTATTTTCAATCCACCTGCAGAAGAATAGCTTGCTTGTTGCTCAATAAATGTAGCAAATCAAAGGAATGGTATACAAAAGGGTTTGAGGAGTTATAATATCCATCTTCAAATATGTTATAGAGAGGAATTCATGCAGATATACCACTTGGTATAATAGACATCATTCCTCTCTCAACACTCAAGAAACCCCATGTAGGAGTTACAGTGAAGCAGTGACACTTGGTATCCTCCACTAGATTCACACGAGTGCCCATACATTACAGTTTGATTCAAGAGAATTGAACAAAAGTTTGGGATGTTATAGAAGGAAAAGAGTGCTCACTTGTAACGAACGTGATACATGTCACAAAGTCTATGATTATTCATCCATAAAAGGTATTCAAAGTCTAAGGTTAAAAAGGGAGCAAATCACGATCAAGGATGGCCAAAGCACAATGTGTAAGGAAGGAAGAAGGATAATTAAAAGCTCCTAGTTTTTAAGGTCAAACCTTCAGTGCCTACATATCAGCATTAAATACAATCAACTCCAAGCTATCCTCATTGATTCTAGCACCAAAGGTGATACTTATATTGTTGTTATATCCAACTACATAAAGCACCAAACAATGAGGATATTTAGCATCTAAAAAGGTATGGTTTTATCCCAATTTATTATTGCTTTCATATTTAGAGATATAAGGGTTATAAATTAAGGTTAAAAATTAGATTTTGAAAGCAAAGATATAAGGGATAACTTATCTCATTGAATTAATATTTTCAATTTAACCTAGGAGAAATAAGGAATTATATTTGGATTAAATTATTTAATATTTTTTAAATATTATTATTTTTCTAATTTTCCAAACTTGGGAGCCACAAGGGTTTCTACATCAAATTTAATTTATTGGAAATTAGAAATAATCCAAGGGATATAAAAATAGGTTATTAGGGATTTTACTAAGGTTGGATAATTATATTTTTTTCTTGTCTCAATTCTTCTAAAAAGGGATAAGAAATCCAACATTAAAACCTCTTCAAAAATTGAAAAGTGCTAAGTTCAATTAGGAGTAATAAGGTGTTAAGAAGTTGATTTTTTATCTTTACAAAATCTGTACAAAATCAACTAGAATTGAACTATATTAAAAAAACACTATATCATACTCTCATCACTAGGGATATATAAGGAAGCCTAAAATTCTAATATGGTTATTAGGAATATTTAAAATGGCATCAAAAAAATTCTTCCTAGCATAATATCAACTTCTCAAGGGACCTAATTATTTTTCTTGGAAAAATTAAGTGAAAGTAATCTTAGTATATGAAGAAATTTGGGATGTTGTCAAATGGAAAACATAGAGACCTACCACAGGTGAAACTGAAATCTTAAAGTTTGAAGAAAATGATTCAAATGTTTTAATGATAATAACTTCTACTATCACTGATGAGATTAAAACATATACCAGTTTATCCAAAACATCTTCAAATGCATGGATAAACCTAGAGAAAATATTTGAAGGAAATAATAAGCCAACTATTCTTCATCTCCAAACTCAACTTTACTCATTAAAAATGAATAATGGAGAAATCATAGAATTATTCCTAAGGAAGGTAACAAATATTAAAGGGAAATGTTTAACCGTAGGAAAAACAATTAAAGATGAAATTATTACTCAAGTAACCATGAGATCACTTCCAAAAAATTATAAGCATTTGGTAACATATTTATAGGTCTTAAGTAAAGATACTTATTTTGATGACTTAGTCAATATACTTAAAGAATATGAAGTACTATAAAATATGAGATGACTAACACTGCATTGGCATAAAAATATTATCCACAGGGAAAGATTGCTTCTTCAGCAAGAGGAAAAAAAACATGGTATTGTCAGATATGTAGAAAGAAAGGTCATAGTACCAGCTATTACAGATACAATACCAAAAACAAAAACCAAGGAAATCAAATGAATCATGGGAATCTATTTTAGCTTTGATAATAAAAAATGAATCCTCTTCAACAATAATTTTAGTGACCTACCAATTATCCTCAACTAGAATATTAGAAGAGAAATCAGAAAGATCACCTGGCTTAGAGGATGGAAGAAATTGAAGAATTGGAAGAACCCATAGAGGACTATGAAGTGAAATATCTATCAAAAAATGTAACATATTAGAGAGACACTAACAATTTTCTTAAAATGGTTACAAAGAATGTAGAGGAAGACTATGAAGATCAAGCTAAAGATTATGAAGATCCATATTGAAGACTAAAGTCTTCAATACCCAAATAATGTAATACAATGGGGTGTTAGAAATAGAGTCTATTCCATCATTTGGATTATGTAAATATATATTTCAAGGTACATATTTAAAACTTTATGTGCAAGTTATCTGGTTATTTCATGCAATGTAATAAATGCACTAGTGTCAATGTGCAAGTTGTCCCTTGCACAACTAGGTAGAGTGTTGGCCAAGGAACCTGTGTTCCTATATAAGAAAGACCTCATAGTTAGATATATATAGAGAAATTTTGGGGACATAGTCAAATAGTGTAGCTTAGTGGATAGTATAGTTATATGTACTTCACCATCCATTGGTGATGGGTGCATTGTAGTTTAGTAGTTTTATTAATTGAGTGTTCATTTCCTCCATAGCTACATTATAATATTTTATATGATTTCTATCTACAAAATATTTCAGTCATCTAGTAGATTTATTTTCTTTCATATTATTCTACATCTTGTGATTGTTATCTCCCAATGTTCATTCACCAAAAGCTAACAAATTTTGTGTAAATAATCAACAATTAAATAAAAAGTGCAGCTAGTAGATGGTTGTAGGTGACATCATATTATGTGCAAATTGTAGGGATATTGGTTCTAGTAATTTATTGCTAGTTGGAAAAAATGCTAGAATTTATTAAGTAGGGAATGTAAAGGGATTTCCATGTGGCATATTTGTTTTGTAGCACTTTCTCTCATTCCCTTGTTTTCTTCCTTTCTTATTTATTGGTTTATCTTTTGTTTTTGTGACTCTGTAGCCCAATGGATAAAAGTAGCAAGTACAAAAATCTTTAGATACTACTCCTAAAAATCTACTATCACATGAAGCAAAGTTTGTAAGACTCGAGTGAGAAGGACAATATGCCATACCAATGTGAACATAAAATCATAAGATTAAAAGGTTCACAAAAAGGAAGGATCTGGACTCACTCACTAAAAGGAATACTGAATGATCTACATAAAACCAAATCTATCCAAATGAGGCACCCATTCCATGAGTAGTTGGAAGAATTATTCTATATATAGCATCTCACATGCATCATTGAAAAGCAAAACCATGAGTCTAAGAGTCCTAGTGTGAATGGTGATAGGTGGAATGAGTTCTTTCTAAAATGCATGAGAAATAAAATCTATGGCAAGGTGGATAAATATCTTTGGTATTGTATCTATCCTTGTAGCCTTGGGTTGCAGCAGAGTATGTTAATGGAAGTGCAGTCTCTAGAGGTATCCCATGGATTGGGAAATTCATATTAACATTACCCTAGGATAGCCCCAAAATTTCCTTCCCTTTTGTTTATTTCATTTGTTTTGTTCTTCTCCTTCTTTCATCTTCCCCCTATGCTTGTTGTCACTAACTCCTTCGGTTAGTGGCACTTGTAGTATTTCTATTGCTACCTCCTCTTCTCTTATATTTCCTCCCAATGTGTTATTTTTCTTGTTTCCTGCTCTACTCTATCCATTTATCCATTTTTATCCCATTTTCTCCCTTCTATTCTTTTTCTCCATGATGTCTTTCCTTGTTGTGTGCATGGTTTTTTCCCTATCGCTCATCACCCTAATTTTTCTAACATCCTTTCCTAGCTATTTTTGTTTGTGTATTTTCTATCCTTTTCCTCTTCTCTTCCCTTCCTAAAATTGCTTTTTGCAATAGAAATCCATTTGGGTTACTATTTCCACAAAGTGAAAATCCCTTGTGAGCCACCAAGAGTGTGGGTGAAATTTTAAGTTCATTCACCCACTTGTTCCTTTTTTGATTGGCAAGGATGATGGATATTATAAATATAAGGGTTTTAGTTTTTGGCCTATATGCCTTGGGTAGTGCATGCTGAGTAATACCCTCTGACATATGATCGAGTTGTGGTGGAGTTTTTGGTAGGCTTTGTTGGTTGTAATGAAGGTGACATATTTGATGGTACCAAGCAAGGTAGATAATTGGATCATGATGGACATTAGACATATATGAAAGGGCCATAACTGATGAGTAAAAAAAAATAAGGGTAGTTTAGATCTAGTAGTATCTCCCAATACCCCACTGATAAAAACATAGAATTTAGCTAAGTATCATAGCAAGCAAAAAATTGAGCACTCTAGATTTTGGATAGGTCCTAAAAGTATACCATAGTAATAGTGGATGGAAGAACAAGGTCCTAAAACTCTACCATGTAAAGGATGGGTAGAGAAATGGTATGCTATCAAATTTAGCCAGTTCTTAAAGCATTACCTCATAAGTAAGCTAGAGAGTGCTTAAGTTTGATATTGAGTGGAGAAATGGGCACCCATCCCCCATTTGGAGGGTTCCAAAGGCCCACCAATACTAGAAAGATGATGAGGATCCCAAAAGCCCATCCTAAATGAGATGAAGTATAATAAGTGGAGTTTTGGGTTGTTTGAAAGCAACAAGTGGATCCCAAAAGTCTACCATGCTAAAATCCCTACTTGCTCCAAGGGTAATAGAGGGGCCTTCAAAGGAATAAAGGAATGAGATCACCTACAAAGATACATGATGTATGACTGATGTGGAGGAGTCTAATACCTATCAAATAGATAATTGGATTATTCCTAGGTCCATGGAAGTGATCAAACTCAAGATTTATTCTCATGTAGTTAATAGCTTTCAAGTGCATGCAGATAGAATTTATAGTCTGATAAATTTGTTAGATGAATTCAGACTAATCAATAGTCTAGATTCATGCAGCCTAGCCAACATACTTATAATAGCTTCCTTCCATCGTAGTATATAGAATGTTAGAAAACATTTGTAGCATGGCCGCCCCTATTGACATGGCCATGTTGTTTCACCTACAATGATAAATATCTGTAACAACATATATTGTGAAGGCTATATATTTTGGAATGCAAGGCATTTCAAGGTTTTCAGTTCTTTAGCAATTGCGACTCATATGTAAATATTTTTATATTTGGAAAATGCAAGTGTATTATTATTTGGTCTCCAAATAATCTCTTAAATATTTTTGCTAAATCTAGTTGAGTGAAGATACTCTAATTATGCAATTTAGATTTCTTGCATTTTATTCAATAGTTCTGTAATTTACTTTCAGTCAGGTGTGATAGATGCTAAATAAGAGTAGGGTTGGTTGATATATTAGGTAGTTCACTTGTACTTCTTGTAATGGTCTAAGTTTACTATGTATATGTTTTTATGCAACTGAATCCATCCTCCGTTAAGTTCTAGCTTCAGATTCATTTGCTTTCTCTTAGATCCTTTTTTCTGATGTATATTTAGCTAGAATCCATAGGAGTTGACCTTTGGATATTGACCCAAATAGCCACCTATCTTAATGGTCATTAATTATTGGTTGAGGTTGCCAAGTGTAAAAATATTTCCATTAGGTAGATTTCAACAAACAAGTGGACTATAGGGAAATTTTGGTAATTTTTTCCCACAATGCCACTTTGAGGAAAATGATGGATAAGATAATTAATATGAGCAGATCATAGGATATGATCATTACAATAGTTATCACTAGGATCCCAAAGAAATTATGTATACCTTACCAATATCATATTTGAACATGTGACTCCTACTACTTGGGAAAGGGGAGGACTGACCTGATAACAAGATCTATGATAAAGAATCCCATGCACCATAGGGAAATAAAGAGGTCATAGAGGGGGTTTACAACCAATGAATGAGGGAAGAAATAATTTAGATCCTCTACAAAGAGGAATAAGAGGAAGGATTCAACCCCCTACTCCAAGATTTCCTAGACAACCTAAGGAGGCACCACACAAAAATTTTAATTTGATCAAGAATGGGTATGGATAAAATGGTTAAGGAGGATATTTACCAAACCCTATGGGATGATACCCACTTGGGTAACCACCAATGCATCACCAAGTACCAAGAAGAATAGAAGTTGGAAGAGGCTTACCTCACAGAGAGGTTGGCCCATTTAATTTATGAAGAGGTTCAATGGCATGAGGACAAGGTCACAGAAGGCAAGTGCAAGGTAGAGGAATTTATGGTATAGGGAGAGTACAATTTGTGGAGGAGGCTAGGCAAGGTCAATAAATGACTCATTCACCAAATTTGGAGGCTGATTTAGTCTGTGGGAATAGAAGTAGAAGTCACCCCAATAAAAATAGAATAGTAAGGGCATATTCACCTAATGATGAGTCAAGTGGGCAAAGGATAAGCCCTGAATGAGAAAATTTGACTTTGGAAGGAGGAAATTGTGCAATTGCAAATCGTATAATTTTCAATTCTACAATTCTAAATTGTACAAATGGTACTTGTACAATTCCAAATTGTACAAATAACAATTAAATGATTATAAATCATACAGTTGACTAGCATGGAGGAGTAAATCATACCATTGACCAATCAGAGCCTGATTGTATGATTATGTGACATCTAATTACATGAAATGAGGTGGTGGAACCTCAAACTAACACATCGATAGATGAAATTGTACAAGTGAATGTCACTATATAATTTCCTAGAAGCTAAGTGTGAAATTTGTAACTAAAAAAAATCTAAAAATAGAAAAATGATCTTGATTGTGAAAAGCCCTCAGGATACAATTAATATAGAAGATGGTTGAAAACAAAAAATAGTGGCCTCTTTTCAAGAAAAAAAATAAAAAGAAAAGAAAAAGAAAAGAATAAAATATTCAAAAAGTAAGAAAGGACAAAATTGCATGGAAAAAGAGATGAGTTGGCAATCATCCATGCAAAAGGCCAAAAGTACATGTAAAGAAGGTTTAGGTGGCACATTTTTATGCAAGGGGATATTTTAATTATAAAAATGAGAGGCACCGTGCATGTTATTTCCACTAGATTTGAAAATTTTCATGAATTTAACAGTTGAATTTTGGAGCATCCAGGAGTAAGCAGTGTGAAACTAAATGATATTTCTTCCACATTGGAATGCAAACATCATATATTGACTAAATGTTTTGACCCATCATGAATTTGCACCAAGGAATCTTCTTATTTTTGGAAAACCAAACTAGAATTAGAGAAAAACGATAAAAGTTAAGGTTTTACATTGAAGAAAATTTTGGTTTTTTAGAAAATGTACTTGCAAGTAAACCAGTGCTAGTGAAGTTAGGGTTTGAAGAAAATTTATGGTAGTTAAAATCCCAAGTGGTGAAAAATATGGTTAGAAGTTGAGTAGGTTCCAAAAAAGTAGGCAGAGTGGAAATTTCAAACCTCAGGGCATGAAAATTTTGTTGGTGAAAAACAAAGACGTCTTAGTAGTCACATGTGAAGAAGGATAAAAGAGAGGGCTATACATTAATTTGCACATAGTGCCAAATTAAATCATCTATTCGACACAATTTAAAGATAAAATTACACAAGCGAATCGAAAAACACACCAAAAATAGGAATTGTACAATGATGAAAGAAGGGTAGCAATTAAATCGTACAAATAAAAAAGAACAAATATTTTTAGGCAAGTGAAGGGCTAAAGATCATATTTTATGATTTGGAGATGAATTGTACAATTTGGAGAGAGATTATACAATTTTAAATCGAATTGGAGGTCAAATTGTGTAATTTGAGTGTAGTTATATGATTTTAGATACAATTGTATGATTATTGGTACAATTGTATAGAAATGAGATGCCCTTGTATGATTTGGAGCTGACTATATGATTTTTGGGTGAAATTATACGATTTGGAGTTTGTACATTTTGGAGAAATTATATGGAATTGGAGTGCAGTTGTACGATTTCAGCAACAACTATACGATTTGGAGGGAGCTACATGATTTGAAAAACCACCTGTACGATTACAAGCAACAATTGTACAATTTTTAGAAGTATCTATATATTTTTAGAGTAGTTGTATGGAATTTGGGCATATTGTATATTTTATGATGCAATTGTATTGAATTGTTGAATTGAAGAGGATTGATAGAAAAGTGGTTTCATAATGAGGAATGGTGAAGAATGATCACTCAGAGGGAATTTTGGGCTCATCTATGATGAATTATAGAAAAAATGGTTAAATTATCACTAGGACCACTACACTAGAGGGATTCATGGCCTAGACGAGTAGAAGTGACCCATCTAGTGCAAGGCCATGAATGATGGTTCTAAGCCCAAGGTAGACATAGTTATCATCATTGGAGAGGAAGAGGTTTTAGTCCATGGAGGGGATACACAAATTGGCATGGTGGTAGAGGAAGGACACAACTATAATTTTATGAGGAGGATATGGAACCACCTAAGGAACATCATAGGGAGCTTTGCAGTGAGATGCATAGGGAAGCTACCTTGGATAAGCAAACTAATCTACCAAGTGAATAAGAAGGAGGGTAGGTGGATATTAAGGATATCAATTTTGTGCAACTGATAGATGAATTATGTCAAAAATGGTGGATCAAGAATGATGACAAGAACCCATTGAATATAGAACTAACTCAATATGGAGTGAGTGTGTTGGCACAGATCCCACCAAAAAAAAAGATATTATTTAATGAATACTTGTTGATTGTACAATCATATGATCCTAGCTAGAATTACACTTGTGTATTAATTGGTAATCACCATATCAAGGTGGAATTCTTGGCTACTGCCTTTTGAAGGACATTTGGGTTACCAAAGGATAGTTACTATAGAAAACAAAGAACTTTGTGATGACATTCCACACAATAGTAGTAACATTGCATGTAGTTTCCCATGTTGGCATTATATTTCCTGAGCTACCACCATCTTGTGATCTACTAAAGGATCAAAATTATATATTGTGATGGGAAAAGGTAGTGTTGATCCAAAAAACAACACCTAAGAAATCAAGGTAGAAGAAGACTACAAGGAAAATTGAACCTCCCTTGGTCAAAGAGTGAGATAATTCATCAAATGAAGACGTCCACCCTAGGAGGAAGAGATAATAAAAATCACATTTAGAGTTTTATTTAGATAAATAGGCACCTTCACGATGATCATAAGAGCAACCATTATCTCATGAATAAGATGGGGTAGTAGCACCAATATCTAGTCAAATGCAAATTTCTATGCAAAGACAATGGAAGAAATATATGCATGAGAAATATCTTGTATAAAGAAAACAATTACACCTTTCACTCATTGAATCATAAGAGATGCACTTAGAATTGAAGGACTTGGAATTGGATGACATCAACAAACTAGTTGACATAGGCCAGTTAGGAGAAGCGGTGGGATCTCCTACATTGCTTTAGACTAATGAGTTTAAGTTTTTAGAGACATATAAACATTGGTTGTATAGAATGGTAACACCACTAAGAATGAAATCCAAGGAATTCATGGTAGCCCTGCTGGATGAAACAAAGGATAAGAAGAAGCCATAGATAAAAATTGTAATGCAAGGGGGCAATAGTTAGTTGGGGGAAGAGAACACAAGACCATCATAAGAATTATTTAATCTAATAACGGTCTCCACAATAGTGGTAGAAGAAAAGTCAAATCCATAGGAAGAAGGGTTGGCAAACATACAACAAGAATATTTGTAAAATACACAAGAGGATGTCGAAGCAACTATGGAAGAGCAACATAGGATAAATTAGATCATCAATGTGGAGGAGATCAGATCGATCAAAGAAGACAAATAGAACTATAGAACATATTTTGCTACAAGAAGATATTGTAGTGGGTCCTATCAAGGATATGGATAGTAGCTCACATACATATGAGGAAGAAGAGGAAAGGAATCCACAAAAAGAATTGGATAGTGGACTTTAAACAAGTTTTTTACTTAAGGTACCATAATTTTTCATCCTGAATGAAGAAGATACAAATGACAAAGTGGACCATTTATTGAAATAAGTTTGTGATATGTTCACCAGTACTTGATTGCAATTTTGCATAGGCTATGTTGGGATACTAAAATAGTGGATGTAGAAGGCCTTTGCTAAGTTGGACAAGATCATGGAGTGGGTGTGTAGTGAAAAATAAATAAAAATAGTAGCCCATATTCATGCACAACACCCATGGTAGTTACTAAGGGGAGAGGTAACAAGTATGTTTGGAATTGTGGATTTATCAAGAGAAAGGACCAACTATTGAGAGTATCCATAGGTGTACTTGGATCTAGATATGAATAAAATATGTCCACTGAACACATCAAATACAAAGTATCGATGCGCATCTCCAAAGTTGACCTTCATACTGTTGGGACTGAAAAAATATGAGATATATTGATACAAAATAAGTTACAATATATAGGTAGAAGGCCTATATGAAAAGGTGAAAAATATCAAGAGAAACTGACAAGTTTCAAGATAGAAGGCATAGTGCACATTAATATTCTAAAATTCTCCCTTAATGTACACTATCCTAACTATAGAGAAAAAACAAGTCAACATATACCAAATTTTGGGACTAAATAAAGATGAAATATATTGATACAAAAGAAGTTACAATATACAGGTATAAGGCCTATATGAAATGGTGAAAAATATCAAGAGAAATTGACAAGTTTCAAGATTGAAGGCATAGTGCACATTAATCTTCTAACACATACTTTGGAAATTAAATTTTCTAACACAGTAGATGGATTGGATAAGCTTGGGTATTGAATAGATATATCAAGCAAAGGAGGCATAAAAAATGATATGTAAGTAGCTCAAAAATATATGGTTTCAATGGAATAAAAATTAGAATGTAGCAAGACTAAATTTGAGGAGAAGATAAAGAAGGCTGAAGCTAAGTTGAATGATATGAAGCTTGCTAATGAAGATAAGCTACAATTTCAAGAATAGGAAAACCAACTTATAATCTAGCAAGTGAAGGGGTGAAAAAAATTATTAGAATAATAGGAAGCACTATTATAGTAATATGCAGTGCATATCAAATAGCAGGAGGAGTTGTTGAGTTTGCACAGTCAACAACTCCAACAATAGGTAGAATAACTTGTAGCCTAAAAAGAGCAATTGGCCAAGGATGAGGACTAGTTGAAGGTATCGAAAGGACAATTGTAACTAAAAAACCACAAAGTAGAAGATAAAAACAAATATGCCAATTGCTATAATGATATAAGTATGGATCATAAGGCAAAACATCAAATTAAGGAAGATAATTAATCATATTGAGGCTGAATTGCAATATCATGATTGTGTCATTGTATATAAGGATGAGGAACTAGTTTTTGCAGCTTAAAAAAAGGTAACATTAAAGAAAAATCTATGCAAGGGAGCATTAGAAAGAGAAAAGGAGTTATTACAACTTTTGGCTACTATATATGAACAAGACAACAAGTATGAGTTGAAGGTTGTAGAACTCAGTAACTATGTAGCCAAGCTGCAAAATGACCACATTGTTCTTCACATATAGATTTAGGATCTCCAGAAATACTAGGTATCCAAGACTAAGACAACTGAGTTGGTAAAGACATCAAATAATATAAAGGGGAGGGCAAATGTAGGCAACAAATCCACCTCCTAGAAGAAAAAGAATTAAGTATATATTTGTACAATTTTGTTAATTTTATCAAATGTATAGTTTTGTTAAAATATGCAATGTATTGTTTGTCTAATTGAGCAATGTAGGGTTGAAAAACGTACAATTGGGTGTAATTGTATAGTTTCATAAATGTGCAATTAAATGTGAAATGAAATAAAGTTGAAATGTGCATTCAGGTTAATTTGATAAAAATAAAATTATACTTAGGGAAAATCTTAATGAAATTTAGTTGTCTTACAGGGTGAAATTTGTGAATATTCGTTGTCTTAGGAACCACTTTGGAATGACATGGGTAAGCATTATATAGCCCCACCATTCAATTTTTTAGGGTTTTTCTTGATAGTTGAGAATTGAGGTTCATTGTAGTTCGATACTATTCATTGAGTTGATGATTTATCTATGGATGTGCATTGTAATTTTTTTATAGGACATTAATAATATGAAAGTAATAATTATGGGATATGTGTTACTGTGAATTCTTCCTATGCATATTGATAGTGAATCTAGATTATATATTCTATGCAAGAATGACCAATACGGTGTGGCAATTAGATGTGATTACAATAAAATTGCAATATTGATGATCCCATAACCTAGTGTGATGATAGTGAATTAACTTGATACATTGTTATTATTGTGTTTTTACATTTGTAGGTTGTATTATTTTTAGGAATTATAATTGATACCATTATTAAAATATAGTGATATGTGAATTGCATGTTGGAACATTGGGTTGACAATTGCACCATAAGGATAGACAAAACTTATCTTGTGAATATTTTGTGTGTAAGATGGCAAATTTGTAAGTGAAAACTACATCAAGGGTTTGTGCAAGCATACAGTTATCCAAACCAAACCATAAAATTGATCATTTTCCCAATTTGGAAGTGCAATAGCATAGTTAAAGTTGCCAAAGAAGGAAAACAAGGGTTTAGAAGAGAATGATTGCAAAATTTTTTAGTTTTAGTTGCAAAATGATGATTACAAAATTTTTTAGTTTTAGTTGCAAAATGACTTCTTGTAAATTACACAAGTGGAAAATTATACATTCTAAAGTGCTATACAAATTATTGTAACCTTTATAAATTGTACACTAACAAATCATACTCCTATAAGATTTGAACTAATTTAGTTGTAAAGCATCAGGATTCATCCCAAGACCTCTCAATTCACCTCCCCCTCTGATAATATTCCACCCTATGCTACAATAGACAACAAAGCAATAGACAAAAAATGATAGAAAACAATATTATGAACAATAGATGATAGACAACAACATAAAAAATGATAGACAATAGACAATAACATAATTGATAATGGACGATAAACAATAACATAATAGAAAATAGATGATAGATAAAAATACAATGAATGACAAATGATATATAACAACATAATGAATGGCAAATGATAGATAACAACATAATGAATGAAAAATGAAAAACAACAACATAACAGACAATGGATGATAGACTCCATGATAGGTAGTAGATGAAGGTTTGTTTTTCTACTTTTGAAGCAAGGAACCTTCTAGAAGATGTAACATTTGATCTAGAGCTTCATTTTCAATTTTATTTTTGAAACCACCTAGCTTGATGAGATTTGAGATTTAAACCATCTATAATTGATTAGAACTTGGTAAAATCTATAAAATCCCTCAAGACTGCCAAAATGAGCTTTGAAGTTGCTAAAGTGTGATACCTATGAAGAAACAAGTAGAGATATAGTAAGGGTAATGTGCAAAAAAACTTACAAGATGCTATATCTTGGAAACCAAAAATGATAGATCTCATAAATATTGTTGTCTTATCAATATATGAAAATGAGCAATAACAAGATTTTGCAATTGATTCACCCTATTTTTATAAATTTTTGATAAAAAAATGCAATTCATCATGTCTTATACATGAGGTTGGACACTATTCACCATGAGGTTGAACAATATAAGACCTCTTTTTACTTTTTCCTTTATACTTCAAAATAGTAAAGCAATATACCCAAAGCAATATTAAAGCAATGCACAATATCATCCACAAAGTGACACCAATTTTAACGTGGTTCACCCAGAATGGCTGGGCTACGTCCACAAAAATTTTCTCTAAAATTTATCTCAAAGTTGTTTGGGAATCCTTCCCAATTACAATGTTTATGAGCCTTGGCCCAAAGGAGATACCTTCCCCCAATAAGAATTTATGAGCCTCTGCTCAAAGGAGATACCTTCCCCTCTATCTAAATTTATGAGCCTCTACTCAAAGGAGATACCTTCCCCTCAATCTGAATTTATGAGCCTCTACTCAAAGGATATACCTTCCCCTCAATCTGAATTTATGAGCCTCTGCTCAAAGGAGATACCTTCCCCTCTGCTCTGGAAATGATCCCTCATAAGATCAATTGCCTCTACCTCTTGCCAGCACATGGAAATCCTTTCCATCGAAGACCTCCTGTCCTCAATGCTTAGCCTAAGAGACCTCTGCCTTCTATGATCATGTCCACAGCAACTCAACAACCTGTACCAAACATAGTCAGTTTTTCTAGTACAAATATTCCTCTATCTGTCAGATCTATCCAAAAATTGAACAAATCAATCCTCTGCACACAAGCCTTCTCAAAGACTTGCCAAATATGTCCTCAGGTTCTTCTCAAAGAACCAATGCTCCTATGTCCTCAAGTTCTCTGATAGAACTATCAAAACTTAGCTCACAAGTCCTCTACTAGGACCTGTCCAAATCTTCTCACAAGTCCCCACCGAAACCTATCCAAAACTACTCACAAGTCCCCACCGAAACCTATCCAAAACCTGCTCACAAGTCCCCATCGAAACCTGTCCAAAAATTGCTCACAAGTCCCCACCGAAACCTGTCCAAAACCTACTCACAATTCCCTATCGGAACCTATCCAAAACCTTAGCAAGCTCACCAAGAAAAACTTTCTTAGTAGGAAATCATAAGGTGAATTGTTAGAGACCCAATGTGATTTTTCAAACTCATAGAAGCATAAAGAGAATTGTTAGAGACTCAATATGTTCTATACTCAACTCCCAATCTCAAAACTCAACTCAAATCAACTCAGCTCAAACTCAATCTCAAATCTGAAAACTCAACTCAAACTCAATCTCAAATATGAAAACTCAACTCAATATCTAAAATGGATAGGATAGAATGCTTTCTTTCAAGAACATGAAACTCCAACAATTTTTGACTATGCAAAGAATCACATAACAATGATACTCATGTTATTTTCACCATCAATTAGGGCTTCAACAACAATGCTCATCAAACAAGGTTCAATCAACACCATTCAGCTCAAAACACAACCTTGAAGCATTTCAAAATCAACATCAGAAAAGGAAACAAGTAGAACTCCTTTTCTCTCCAATATTGTTTGAACAAAAGCATCCACCAACTCAACTCACAATAGCACACACAAATTTTCAAATCATCAATAAAGAAGTAAGCTCAAAACTTTAACCAAGTAAAGAATAGCTTGATTATTACCAATGTAATGAAAGCAAATATCAATCTCAAAGCTGCCCACTTAAGGTTTCACAACTTCACACAAGAAGCAATTGACCTTAAAACATCATGCTTTCATTTCCATAAACAACCAAAAGCACTCTCAACATTACAAGAAAGATTTAACCCTTATACACCTTATTTCTCCTTTATAGTCTTATCACAAATAAAATTTATCTCTCAGAAGAATGCAATAAGATATTTCAACAACATTTTCAAAAAGAATCTTTTATCAAAATACAAACAAGCTTTACACTCCTTATAACTCCCATGCTGTTTTTCCCTCTAACAAACTTCCTCCATCCGCAAAAACACTTAGCAAAAATTAATTTCAAAAATACCTTAGCCACATCAAAAATCGCTATGGGAAAATTTGCACACAAATTCTAACACCACCCGCTGTGTACACTTCATGACGAAAAACCCTTTCACGATATTCAAACGCGAAACCTCCCGTTCAAGTAGCGCACCAACAGCCTAGCCGCTACCGGTGTGCCAAAGGCACTCGGTGAGGTTTAAACCTCATGTTGTTAACCTTGATCCTTTTACACCAGGGATAAAATGAAACAATAGTCCCTTCCTTTCCTCTGCCGTGACACGATGATAA
Source organism: Wollemia nobilis (assembly GCA_028583015.1). NCBI lineage: Eukaryota > Viridiplantae > Streptophyta > Pinopsida > Araucariales > Araucariaceae > Wollemia > Wollemia nobilis. The sequence goes on from JAQPPZ010002530.1 coordinate 6,395,738, forward strand.
TAAAATTTACGACAGATTCGACAAATGGCGAGTGCAGACAAACAAACAGCGGATCCATGAAAATCAGTGAAAACATAGTTGAATTTATAGCGAGCAACACATTTTGAAATTAGGATCGGATCAATCTTTGTTTTTGCCGAGGAGATTTATATGCAATTTACCATAAGCTCTTTGACGTTGGCAAGGAGTTTAACACATCGACGGAGGTCTTGGCTAGCGCCCACAATGTTAAAACATTTGCGCCATGGATTAGGAGAACCCATTGCAAATAATAATTTATTTATTTAAAAATAATTAAATGGAACCTTAACAAGGTTTTTAATTATTTAAATAAATACTTCCTCCTGGACCCAAATGCACTAAACCAATGCATCCACTTGTAACTCTAAACCTGCCAACTTGGGGTTTGCAAAAGACCTTTGAAACTGTCATGTCGTAACGTTCATCAAAACAAATTATTTGACATCAAATCAAATTCCTTCAAGAGCTTCTTGACATCAATGACAACTTATACACTTGAGCAAAGGCAATGTACCCAAAGTACCCAAAATTTCCAACAATCTCCCCCTTTACTGATGGCAAACCTTTATCGAAAACACTTCTCAAGAGCCAAAACTGAAACGAACTGTGCTAACAACCGAGAAACCGTGCCCACAACCGAGAATCTTCCTTTGAAGTTTTGCTCCCCCGACTTGAAGCTTTACTCTTCACTTTGAAGCTCTCCCCCTTACTCATATCTCTCCCCCTTTGTCATCAATGGCAAAGGGCCACCTTTGGGGCTCGAGAATAAGAATGAGCCTCTTAGCTTAGTCCCTCCCCCACCTCCTGATGAGGTTATTAATTTTGGGGTGGGAGTAAGACTCCCATTAGGCACTGATCATCATTAGCATCTATAACTTCCTTGCCAGGCCTTCTCTTGAACTCTTTGTCCATATTCCTATTCTTGTCATTGTTCTTGTTCTTGTTCTCATCCCTGTTCTTGTCCATGCCTTGATCCTTGGACCTGATCATGCCACCTGTTCCTGTTCCTGTATTCTAGAATTTTAGCTCTACACTGTCTGATTATGTGACCTTCATTGTTGCACTTGAAACACTTGACGATGTTGTTTCTCTGAGGTAAACCTGATATTTGAATCCACTTGTTTTGACCAAACCTGTTCTGGCCAAACCTGTTCTGACCAAACCTGTTCTTGTTATTTACCTTGCAATAGACTGCCTTGTGCCAAAACTGTTTACAAGAGTAGCAATACCCTTGAAAGAAACTAGCACTTCTGAAATTGTCATTTAACTTCTTCACTTGAGCCATGCAATGTGAAGCCATGTGACCAAACCTGTGACAAACAAAACATCTACCTTGAAAATTTCCTTTATTTGACCTCTTGGGTCCTGAAAACTTCTTCTCATTCTGAATTCTATTTTCTATTTCCATGCATCTATCATTCAAGGACTCCTTTTCTAAAGTACTTCCTCATCAAAACTCTCTTCTTTTTGGAGTCTTTTACTAGACTCTCGAACTTGTTCCTTGTGTGGCTTAAAAAAACCAATGCCTGTTTTATCTATTGTCTTTCTTTGACCTTTAATGAGTGACTTAACCTTTTTGGAGCTATCTTGAAACTTGTAAAGCTTATCCTCGTACTCTTTAGTTTCCTCTTTCAAAGAAGCCATTTTCTGTTCTAACTCACTATACTCAAGAACCTTAGACTCTAACTCATCCTTGAGTTCTTGTGTCTTAGCTATAGAGAAGTCAAGACTTTCTATAAGATCATCTCTCTCCATACAACATTCATCTAACTTATCCTTGAGTCTAGCATTCTTATTTCTTTCCTTTTTCAAAACACTAAGAGCACTAATAAGTTCACTTTCAAGATCCTTTATTTGATTACCTTTTGAATCATCAAAGCATTTTTTAGATTTCTTATCACTAGAGGTGCTACTCTTTTCAAAAACCATACATGCATCTTCCTTATAGTTTTCTGAAGCATCCTCATACATACTAGAAACCAAATCATTATTTATGCAATCATCCTCAAGGTGACCAAAATTTCCACATCTAAGACATTTCATGATAATGAATCTATGTTTCGATTCTTCCTCTTTTTCTGATATGAACATCTCATTTTCATTATCACTTGAAGAACTTTCACTATCACTACTAGAACACTTACTTGCTTTGTCTAGGTAGAAACTCTTCTTGTGCTTGTGAGAATACCTCTTTCCTTGATTGTTGTGCTCATATTTGATCTTCCTGTGATGCTTGTGCTTTTCAAAATCCTTGCTCTTAGAATCATGTTTATCTTCATCACTTTCATTCTTGGGAACAGTACAGTTAGTAGCATAATGACCAAACTTTCCATAATTGAAACATCTTATATTTTCATACTTTTGTGTTTTCTAGAGAATTTGCCTTTCTTGCTGGAATATGCCTCTTCATCACTAGAAGACTCATCACTATATTGAAGTTGTTTACCCTTGGATTCCTTAGTAGCCTTGAAAGCTGCCTCTTTCTTGACATCAACCTTCACTTGAGTTCTCAACTCAAATGCTGCAAGTATCCTATGGAGCTCATCCTTTTTCAACTTATCCAAATCTTTAGCTTCCTCAATAGCAGAAATATTTTCACTAAATCTATTAGGAAGAGATCTTAAAATCTTATCACAAACATCATTTTTAGCAAGCTCAAGACCTAAGTATTTCATGGAGTTAACAACCTCATCCATACGAAGCATGTAGTCACTAATATTTTCATCATCATTCATATTGAGTTGTTCAAACATACCTTTGAAGTGTCTTAACTTGGCTTTTCTAACATTTGTATCACCTGTATGAACCACCTTCAACTATTTTCACATTTCACTAGCTGTCTTGCAGTGAATCACTTTGGTGAGATCTGCTTTCTGTAAGCCTTTTAGGATTGCATTCATTGCTTTTGAATTGTCTGTGATGTAGGAGCCTTTCTTCTTTAGTATTAGGACCATGTACAGGAATAGTGTACTCATATTCAATCACTTCCCATACCTCATTACCAAGTGCCATTAGATGAACCTTCATCCTTGCACTCCAAAGACCAAAATCTGACCCATCAAGAATAGGTGCTGCATTACTACTTGAATGATCCATTGTGTTCTTTACTAGCTTTTTATTCAAGCTGTTAAAATTTCCGAAGGCACCTACTCTGATACCAATTGAAGAACACAAGCTTATACTGAGAGGGGGGGTGAACAGTATAAGACCTCTTTTTAATTTTTCCTTTATACTTCAAAATAGTAAAGCAATATACCCAAAGCAATATCAAAGAAATGCACAATATCATCCACAAATTTACACCAATTTTAACGTGGTTCACCCAGAATGGTTGGGCTACGTCCACAAAAATTTTCTCTAAAAGTTATCTCAAAGTTCTTTGGGAATCCTTCCCAATTACAATGTTTATGAGCCTCGACCCAAAGGAGATACCTTCCCCCAATCAGAATTTATGAGCTTCTACTCAAAGGAGATAACTTCCCGTCTATCTAAATTTATGAGCCTCTGATCAAAGGAGATACCTTCCCCTCAATCTAAATTTATGAGCCTTTGCTCAAAGGAGATACCTTCCCCTCAATCTAAATTTATGAGCCTCTACTCAAAGGAGATACCTTCCCCTCTGCTTTGGAAATGATCCCTTAGAAGATCAACTGCCTCTACCTCTTGCCAGCACGTGGAACTCCTTTCCACCGAAGATCTCCTATCCTCAATGCTTAGCCTAAGAGACCTATGCCTTCTATGATCATGTCCACAACAACTCAAAAACCTGTACCAAACATAGTCAGTCGATCTAGTACAAGTCTTCCTCTGTCTGTCAGATCTGTCCAACACTTGAACAAATCAATCCTCTACACACAAGCCTTCTCAAAGACTTGCCAAATCTGTCCTCAGGTTCTTCTCAAAGAACTAGTGCTCCTCTGTCCTCAAGTTCTCTGATAGAACTATCAAAACTCAGCTCACAAGTCCTCTGCTAGGACCTGTCCAAATCTGCTCACAAGTCCCCATCGAAACCTATCCAAAATTGCTCACAAGTCCCCATCGAAACCTGTCCAAAACTTGCTCACAAGTCCCCATCGAAACCTGTCCAAAACCTACTCACAAGTCCCCACCGAAACCTGTCCAAAACCTGCTCACAAGTCCCTACCGAAACCTGTCCAAAACCTCAGCAAGCTCTCCAAGAAAAACTTTCTTAGTAGGAAATCACAAGGTGAATTGTTAGAGACCCAATGTGAATTTTCAAACTCATATAAGCATAAAGAGAATTGTTAGATACTCAATATGTTCTATACTCAACTCCCAATCTCAAAACTCAACTCAAATCAACTCAGTTCAAACTCAATCTCAAATTTGAAAACTCAACTCAAACTCAATCTCAAATCTGAAAACTCAACTCAATATTTGAAATGGATAGGATAGAATGCTTTCTTTCAAGAACATGAAACTCCAACAATTGCAAAATATGCAAAGAATCACATAACAATGATACTCATGTTATTTTCACCATCAATTGGGGCTTCAACAACAATGCTCATCAAACAAGGTTCAATCAACACCATTCAACTCAAAACACAACCTTGAAGCATTTCACAATCAACATCATAAAAGGAAACAAGTAGAACTCCTTTTCTCTCCAATATTGTTTGAACAAAAGCATCCACCAACTCAACTCACAATAGCACACACAACTTTTCAAATCATCAATAAAGAAGTAAGCTCAACACTTTAACCAAGTAAAGAATAGCTTGATTATTACAAATTTAATGAAAGCAAATATCAATCTCAAAGCTACCCACTTAAGGTTTCACAACTTCACACAAGAAGCAATTGACCTTAAAACATCATGCTTTCATTTCCATAAACAACCAAAAGCACTCTCAAAATTACAAGAAAGATTTAACCCTTATACACCTTATTTCTCCCTTATAGTCTTTGTTAGCGTACTATATTTCTAATTAGACATAGGCTGGTATATTGTTATACCTACATCCTGTTGATATGCACCCATTCCGGGCTAATCCAGGAATTTTGTTTATGCCTACTGTATTATTTAAACTCCCCTGCAATAATTCAAACAAGTTTGCATTTTTACATGGCATCAGAGCCAGCTACGGAAATTTTTCGTAGCGAAAGCGTGAGAAGCTGAGGCTGGAGGAGGACGTAGTTTTGTTCTGCTGTGCTGGGGAGAGGATGCATTCGCAGTTGTTTTTTATTAAAAAAAAAAATACTGCGTGTGCCTGCAGCGGATTTAAAAAAAAAAACGTTTACAGCCGCGCGCAGGCTAGATCGCAGCCACGCGCAGACTGGAAGCTGGCAGCGTTGAAGACTGGTGGAAGCAGCGCTGAGGGCTGGTCAACGTGCGTGGGTGTGCCACCCCCCCCGCCTCCCACTGACATGTGAAATGTGCGTGCGGGATCCCATCCCCACCCCCCCCGCTGAGTGCGGACGCAGCGCCAGCGTCGTCCACGCGCTGAGCGCGGATGCATCCCACGACGCTCGCTGAGAGAGGACGTCTGCGTCAGTGGGTTCCACCCCCCCCGGGCTGACGCTGTGCGAGGATTGACACCCCCCCCCATGGAGCAGATGTTGGTCCGTGCACTTGCGTCCGCTGCCCCCTCTGTCCGCACGACGCGCGCAGACGCAGCGCATTGTTGAGCGGACGTCTGTCCGCGTGATGCACGCAGACGCAGCAGGTTCCACTCCCCCCCCCCCCATGCTGACGTTGCGCGAGGTTTTTTGGTGACCGCGACGCTGGAACGCAGGATAAAAAAAAAAAAAAGGAACACGCAGAGGAAGGCTGCAGCGACGAGGCCGCGATTTGTAGAGGAGGAAGCTATGCTCGGGCAGCAGCTCAAATACGAGGGGCTTCACTGATCCTTTCGGATCAGCCCGCTGGCTCACATGGTCGTGAGCCGTGTGGTAAGGCTCTGGGAGCCTGCAGGTCGGGGGTTCAAATCCCGTCGACTCCCCCCTTTCAAAGGTATAAATTTTTTTTTCAAAGGTTTTATTAATTATTATTTTTTTAGTTAAAATTTTTTAATTTTAATTTATTTTTTTATAGTTTTAAAACTTTATAAATTAAAATTTATTTTTAATTTATTTTTTCATAAGGTTTTAAAACTATATAAATTAAAATTATTTATTTTAACTTTAAATACATAATAATTATTAAAATGCTTTGTTAAAGAGATTTTTTTTAAGGGGGGATATTTTTTTCAAAAAATCAAAGGGGGAATGTGAGTAATTTTCTGAAAAATAGCAATTTGGCGAATTGTAAAAGGTGCATTTTCGGCTGTGTCCGACACCTTAGGGTTTCATTCTGTGGGCATTTTTTTTTATGTATGATGCATTTTCATTTCTATGCACTACTTCATTAAAATATAAATCACTCCCTAAGTCCCCGGAATAATTAAAAACCCATCCGTGCAATTTATTTCAACCGCAGCGTTCGGTAAAAATAGTACCTCTGGCCCACACGTATAGGTAAATATGTCGTGCTTTGGGCTACTGTATCTATCGCCTAATATAGCTGCAACAACGATGTCTGAGCTTGTTCTCTATAAATCATCGGGGAGGAATAAGTACGCCATTTTTGCATTTTTTTACTCCATCCACTACCCTTTATCGCTCTTGTGTTTAGGCGTAAATCCTGACGAAGTATTCTTCATAGTGTTTAGGGGAAGTTACGCCCCACGCATGAGAAGAATCTTCTATGGTAGGTGCCATCAACAATGCGGTTCCCTTTCAGTACTGCTTATGTTCCACGTATCATATGATCTCTAAAATTCACCTATAGTCTCCCTCACGTAAGGGCGGGTGATTTTTGTTGATCTTTCTAAATACCTATAGTTTCCCTCATGTAATGGCGGATATTTTGTACGGTATAACGGCCTAGCAAAGGTATATCGAAATGGGGACCAATTGGTGATATAAGGAACCTTCACTATGGCCGCTGTTGCAAAGTGGATGACTGATCCTCATCAGTTATTGAAAGGTCCAAATTATACACCATGGAAACATAAGATGAAGGCAATTCTCCAAATGGAAGATTTATGGGATATTGTTACTCGGAGTAACACCTAGGCCTTCACCGACATCGGGATCCACGAGTCCTTTCGCAGATCAGATAGCTTTTGACAAGAAAGATAGTCGAGCAAAGGTGCTCATTTTTTTTGTTGTTTCAGATGAAGTGCAACCTCATATAGCTGACAAAGCAAGTGGTAAAGAGGCATGGGATGCCCTTAGAACCATCTATGAGGGAAATAATGATTCCACCATTCTTCATATTCAACAACAACTTCATAACCTGAGTTTGAGACAGGGTGAAACAATGGAACTCTTTCTGTGCAGAGTGTCTGAATTGAAAGAGAAATTGAATTCTTTGGGAGATTCTATGGACGAAAAGCTTCTCATTTCACTTGTGATGAGAGCTTTGCCTTCTTCATTTGATATGTTGATCACCTCCATCCAGGTGTCTCAACGATAAATTACCTACATCGAGTTGGTCAATCTGCTTCAACAACAGGAGCCACGCCAACTTCACAAGGATGATTCTTCCAATACAACCCTATACACCAACAGGCAGGGTTCTAGGAAGAAAGGTAATGGGCAAAAAGGAGGCAACTTTCAGAAAGGAGGAAATTCTCAATAGGATACGAAAGGAAAATGAAAACAACCTCAACAGAAGAAGAGGTGGTGCAAGATCTATGAGAAAGACAACCATGACACCAATAGGTGTTGGCATAAGAACAAGCAGAAAGGCCAAAAAAAACCACAAAATAAAAACAAGCAACCCCAGGTGAATTTTGTTTGTTGAATAATCTGACTCAGATTTTGAATGGGCACACAAGGTGCTCATGACTACCACAGATTCCACATAGAGGAATCCTATTTGGTATGTTGATTCTGGAGCTAGCAAACATATGACTGGCGACAGATCGTGGTTTGAATCATTCGTGGCCAAAGAGGGCAAACCTGTCACCATTGCTGATGATAAAACCTACAGGGTTCAGGGAGAGGGTACAGTTTCAGTCACTCTTCCTGATGGCAAGTGTCAGATTGACAAAGTCCTCTATGTTCCGGGATTGGCTAACAATTTGTTGTCAGTCACACAAATCCTGGATAGAAATATGGTTGTCAACTTTCATGTTGAGAATGGCAAGAAGTGTTGTACTATTACCAGGGAAGGGTAAGAAGATTGCAACAGCTTCATATAAGCACGACTTATTTGCCCTAGATGCTATCTCTACTCCACATGTTGCCATGACTGTCTCTACCAAGGAGGCAACTTCCCTATGGCACAAGAGATATGGGCATATTAGTTCTGGCTACTTACTTGAGCTCAGTAAGTATGATATGGTAAAGGGTCTTCCTTCCATTTCTACCACATTGCCAGTGTGCTCTGACTGCTTGGCAGGAAAGCAGCATAGAGTACCATTTGAGAAGATCTCAACAAGAGCATGAAAACCTCTAGAGTTAATTCACACCGATCTGTGTGGTCCTTTCACACCCAACAGTTGTGGAGGGAAGAGGTACTTTCAGTTATTCGTAGATGACTACTCATGAAAGATGTGGGTTTTCTTTCTCCAACTGAAATCTGAAGCTTTCGCATTCTTCCAGCAGTTCAATAAATCCGTTGAGGAGTCAGGAGCTTCTATTAAAACCCTTCGCTCAGATCGAGGGGGGGAGTTTACCTCTAATGAATTTTTTGCATTCTTAGATAAGCATGGAATCAAGAGACAGTTAACAACCGCCTATACTCCTCAACAAAATGGAGTCGCTGAGAGAAGGAACCGTTCTATCATGGAAATGGTTCATTGTATGCTCACAGGAGCTACTCTTGGGCAACAATATTGGGCAGAAACTGTCACCACTATAGTATATCTGTTGAATAGGGCACCCACTAAGGCCCTAAAAGGAATGACTCCACAGGAAGCATGGAGTGGTCGAAAACCCTCCATATCTCATCTACGTATTTTCGGATGTCATGCTTTCATGCACATACCGAAAGAGAAAAGGAAGAAGCTAGATGAGAAAACACTGAGATGTATTTTTCTTGGTTATGATGAGCACTCTAAAGGATATAATTTGATAGATCCTTTGACCAAGAAAATTCATGTCGATAGAGATGTTGTCTTTGATGAAGCTTTCACATCACAGAGCACATCTAAAGTACACCTAGATATTGTGGAATCTAAGGAAGAGAAGATTCCTTCGTCAACACAGACAGGAGGTCCTTCTACATCTTCTTCAACACCACCGAAGAAGAATCCAAAATGGTGTACAAATACAATCAGAGACGCAAATTTATCCACTCCTCCTAATTTGAACTTGGATAGACCTCGTACACGCAGTATGGCTCAAAAGGAAAAAGAAGCCAAAGAAAGTGGTGAGGTTGATGATCTTTGTCAATATTTTGAGGAACTTTCCGTAACTCCACGTACGAAGTAGAGGATATGGATATTGATGATGACAGAGGCGTTCATGTCTACCATAGATGATCTTGAACCTGCATCAGTGCAAGATGCTCTTAGTGAGCCTCAGTGGAAGGCCGCTATGGATACAGAGTATGAGTCTTTGATGAAAAATAAAACTTGGAAGCTTGTTGATCTACAGCATGGAAAGAAACCCATTGGCTGCAAATGGATATATAAAGTCAAGTACAAGGCAGATGGAACAATTGATAAGCATAAGGCCCGTCTTGTTGCAAAGGGCTATGCTCAAAAGGAAGGCATTGACTACGAGGAAAATTTTGCACCTACTTGCTCGGATGACCACAATTCGAGTTATGTGTGCTATGGCAGCACAATATGGGTGAAAAGTTCACCAGATGGATGTCAAAAGTGCCTTTCTAAATGGTGATCTCCAAGAAGAAGTCTACATGACTCACCGGAAGGATTTGAAGTGGAAGGCCAAGAGCAGAAGGTTTGCAAATTGGTCAAATCCTTGTATGGTCTGAAACAAGCTCCTCGAGCTTGGTATATAAAAATGGACAATCACCTTATGCAGCATGGATTTAAGAGATGTCCGTCAAATGCAAACCTCTATTTCAAGAAACAGGGTTCTGAGATAGTGTTGCTTGTACTCTATGTTGATGATCTGCTCATTATAGGGAGTTCAGAAACAATGATCTCTACTATCAAAATAAACTTGTGTAAATCTTTTGAGATGACAGATATCGGACTTCTCCATTACTGTCTTGGTCTGGAATTCAGCCAGAAGGAGCACTCCATCAAAGTGTCTCAAAAAAAATATGCCAAGACATTGCTGGAAAAATATCGCATGACTGATTGCAAGCCAATGGCAACTCCGATGGAGAATGGACTTCAGTTATCGCGATATGATGATTCACCTCAGGTAGATGGTACTCTCTATCGACAGTTGATTGGGAGTCTCATATATTTGACCAATACTAGGCCAGATCTCGTATTTGCTGTCAACTATCTTTTGAGGTTCATGCAGGAGCCTAAGACCACTCATTGGAAAGCAACAAAACGTGTTCTTCACTATGTCCATGGTACTATGGAATATGGCCTAGAATACAAGAGGAACAACAAATTCTTCTTGCAAGGATACATGGACTCTAACTATGCCGGATCATTTGATGATCGCAAGTCAACTTCTGGATACATTTTTCATCTGGGATCCGGTCTTGTCTCTTGGCACAGCAAGAAGCAACAGGTGGTTGCTATTTCATCAATAGAGGCAGAGTATCGCACCACACGTGAAGCTGTGTGAAGTGATATGGTTGTGTCGCATTCTGACAAGTATGGGCCATCCATCAAAATCTCCAATACACTTGTTTTGCGACAATCAGGGTGTTCTGAACCTCGTTAAGAATCCAATCCATCATGAAAGAACAAAGCACATTGACACACAATGTCATTTCATTCGAGATGAAGTTCCAAAGCACCGAATTCAGCTTCAGCACATTCCCACCAATGCTCAAGTTGTAGACATTTTCACTAAGGCACTTGGACGTGTCAAATTTGAATTGTTTCGCAGCTCTCTTTGTATTGCAAAATGATGTAAGGGGATGTTAGTATAGCTATTAGTTATTACATTACCCAAATAATGTAATAAAGGGGGATGTTAGCGTACTATATTTCTAATTAGACATAGGCTGGTATATTGTTATACCTGCATCCTGTTGAGATGCGCCCATTCCGGGCTAATCCAGGAATGTTGTTTATGCCTACTGTATTATTTAAACTCCCCTGCAATAATTCAAACAAGTTCACATTTTTACAGTCTTATCACAAATAAAATTTATCTCTCATAAGAATGCAATAATATATTTCAACAACATATTCAAAAAGAATCTTTTATCAAAATACAAACAAGCTTTACACTCCTTATAACTCCTAAGTTGTTTTTCCCTCTAACAAACTTCCTCCATCCGCAAAAACACTTAGCAAAAATTAATTTTGAAAATACCTTAGCCACATCAAAAATCGCTATGGGGAAATTTGCGCACGAATTCTAACACCACCCGCTGCGTCCACTTCACGACAAAAAACCCTTTCGTGATATTCGAATGTGGAACCTCCCGTTCGGGTAGCGCTCCAACAACCTAGCTTCTACCAGTGTGCCAAAGGCACCCAATGAGGTTTAAACCTCATGCTATTAACCTTGATCCTTCTGCACCAGGGATAAAATGAAACAATAGTCCCTTCCTTTCCTCTACCGTGACACGACGACAATAAAATTTACGACAGATTCGACAAACGACGAGTGCAGACAAACGAACAGCGAATCCACAAAAATCAGTGAAGACACGATCGAATTTACAGTGAGCAACACATTTCGAAATTCAGATCAGATCAATATTTGTTTTCAGTGAGGGAGATTTATATGCAATTTACCATAAGCTCTTTGACATCGACGAGGAGTTTATCACGTCGACGGAGGTCTTGGCTAGCGCCCATAATGTTAAAACATTTGCGCCATGGATTAGGAGAACCCATTGCAAATAATAATTTATTTATTTAAAAATAATTAAATGGAACCTTAACAAGGTTTTTAATTATTTAAATAAATACTTCCTCCTGGACCCAAATGCATTAAACCAATGCATCCACCTGTAACTCTAAACCTGCCAACTTGGGGTTTGCAAAAGACCTTTGAAACTGTCATGCCGTAACGTTCATCAAAAAAAATTATTTGACATCAAATCAAATTCCTTCAAGACCTTCTTGACATCAATGACAACTTATACACTTGAGCAAAGGCAATGTACCCAAAGTACCCAAAATTGCCAACAATAGAGGGTATGACAACAAGAACTTTCTGAGCCTCTTCATATTGCATTTTACTTTTCTTAAATAATTTATTAAAATAATCCATTGAATAGAAATGCATACCTAGTATTGTAACAAATTATTTCTCATTCTCATCTTGAAGAGCTTCCATATTGTTCATTTATCTCCTAGCAAAAGTAGCTTGATGGAAAATTTTGGTGTTTCTATCACTTTTCAATAACCAATTGGTTCTTGCTCTCTGTTTCTAGTAGATCTCTTATTGGTTGTCAATATCCTTAATTACTTTATGCAATGCATGATCCTATTCTCTGAACTACTTTTTAATTTTTCCTTTCTTGAATTGTTTTTGCACGTCACATATAGCCACTAATTAAGCTCTTTGGACCTAGAAGTTCATCTTGTTAGATTACCTCCATTGTTTTAGTTGATCCTTGACATAATGAAGCTGCTTGTGGAATCTAAACATTGTTGTCCCATATGTTGGTCATATTTATTCCCACCACTATCGAATTTTCTTTCAAAGTTCCTCTTTTTATAACCAAAATGTTCCAGATCTGAATGGTTTGGGATGTTGCTCTATCTTGATTCCCCCATATAATAGAATGTGGAAGTGATTTAAAATTGGACCCTTCAAAATCTAAAATTTTAGATTCCATTTCACAAATACCTTCTCTAAAACCAAAAAATGGTTTAACTTCAACTTCTTGCTATGTGAATCCCTCCTATTATTAGTCCAATTATAGTTGGTTCCAAGACATTTAATATCCACCAAGTGTAAGACATGGAAATGGATAATCATATGGTAATTCCCTAGGCCAAAAATTGAGGTTCCTCCTTCTTGATATTTGGATGATAATTTAGCATTAAAATCCCTAACAACAATCCAATCTATGTCCTTCCCCGAGACTTTCATATTATATCATTTTCTATTGAAAAATATAAGCATCTAGATTTTGAGCCCCATACAAATTTATGATTAAAACCTACTCACCTATCACATTGTTCCTAAAAAGTAATGTGAGGACACCTTTCAAAGCTATATGTTATATTGTCATCTATTCAAGAGAGTTCCAAAAGGTAACTTTCCCTATTGAGACCCCTTGGGAAGCCACATCCATTCAAGAGAGTTCCAAAAGGTAACTATTCCCCTTAAGACCCCTTGGAAATCCACATCCATATGACCAAAAACCCTTCAAAGTCTATTTATTATTTTACACATAAAATCCAATAACATTTTCGTCTTCTATATAAGCAAAAAAACTATTTTAATTTTTTCTAAGAGCCTTCAAATAATAAATTGATGGGTTCTACAATTTAAACCCTTAATATTCCATGATTGATCATTGGTTACCATGAGACCAGTAAGAGTCCATTGGCCTCACTAATCCCTGAATGATCACATTTTATTCTTAAGTTGCTTTCAATTCTTTAATTGATTTTCTACCCACTCCTTGAGAGTTGATATTCTTTGATCTCTTCTCTGATTGGCTTATCCTTAGAGTTAGATTTTCTCTATTATTTTTTTGCACACCCATGATGACATCCTTTATTATCATATCCTATGGGTTATGCACCATTAATGCCTTGTAAAATATGATTATGATAACTCACTACACTCTATTAACTACTCTAGGATAGGAGTTGAAAGAGGGGCTTGAACATGGTTTTTACTATTTTTATTATTTCCCATCCACTTCTTCCATGAATTGTTATTCATCCTACTTCACTAATATCTTGAATATCTCAATCCTATTTGAGGGCTTGATCTGGGTTTGCTCTTTACCATTTTCTTTCTTTGCCTTCTCCTAATTTTGGGTTGTTCAAAACCATATTTCTATGCTTCTTCACCCTAAGAAATATTGGTTACTTCTTTGTTGACTATTGGATTTCCCTCCTAAAGAGTACTCAAAATTCCTAGAGTAGCCTCCATTTTTGTGTTCATATTGTTTGAAAAAATCTAGGCCAAATGCTCATATTTGTGGTAAAATCTACACCTAAAGAAAAATGTCTCATAATCTAGTTGTTGAATCCAAGATAGTCTTGCAAGTTTGAGTTCCATATCTACCAGCAAAGGCTAGTTGAGATCCATTTCCACACATAATATAGCATAAACAATTGTTTTCCCTTCCATTGTGTCTCGAGAAAAACTTAATTATCTTCGAAGGGAATTATTGATGGTTTTAAATACCTGCTTACTCTAGAACTCCATTGGGAGTGCATACAAATGGATCCAAACTAGGATAGCAGTGGGTAGATCAAATCCCACTCTTTAAGGCTACACAAATAATCTTACCAGACCATGATTCATTTTTTTCTTATTCAAAAGCCATATTTCTATCAGCAAGTGAAGAAAAACTAACAATAAAATATTCATTACTAATAAACCAAAAATAATACTCACCAAGATGTTCAAGTTTTTTCGAACCCATAAATACAAAAAATTTAGGGTAGGGCAAATACTCATGAATTTACATACCAGGTCATGATTGGCTCTATATAAGATTGTTTCTTCTACTATCCTCTACTCAGTGATAATCATTGGCCTTGATTCCAATTGTGGAAAGCATCCATTGACTCTTTGAGATGTTGATCTTTATTTAACAGCCACAAAGAGTATTTTTGGTGTAGTTTTTTGTGCTTATTCAATCTTTGTTGAAGATTTATCCTTCAACAAATCTGCAACTGAACATTATTTATTTAAAAGAGGATCTAGAGGCGTCCCCATTGGGTCCTCGTGGGACAATAATCTTGTCATCAATTCTGCAAATTCTACAACTAGAGGTGTCGCCATTGGGTCCTCCTGGGACAACAATCTTGTCATCAATTCTGCAACAATCAGAAATTATTTCATCTACTTAATTAATATAATTGATTTTCAAATGAACGAAAATATTAAAAGAATAGGCTGATTAGGATTTCCCATTTCACATTTTTAAATCGTTCAACTGCAAAGTCAAACCACTGGTCCAGTCGTTCCAATTTTAGCTGTGAGAAAATCTATTGGAGATACAACCATCAATTTTCACCCATGGTATAATATAAAATGTTATAGTCCCGCGATGTTTATGGCCACCAATTATCCAGATTTGTATCACTAGTTGTTTACAACAATCCAAAAGTGGTTAATAGGACAATTCCACTTCTCAGACATCAAATGTCCACCGTATTCAACATAATGTTCAAAATTATCGTATCTGTAATCCAACTTGCAAACAATTTAAGTCTAATGTTTCTCATCCCAATGCCTGGCGAGCATTAAAATGGTCCATGCCAACATTTTTGAAAAACAACACTCTTAAATAAAAGGAAGTAATGACAATAATGTCGTTGAAGTGAACTTAAGGATGGAATATAAAGGCAAACAAATTCCCCCAATATTCTCAACAAGAACGAAATTCATACACATTGATGTGATATATATATATAAAAGCCTGTTTATACTGATTAGATTTAGATTTGTTTTGGTGAAGTAATGATTTTTTTTAATGGTACATGTAACATAAATGTCAAAGTTTATTATAATACTTTTTCAATGTTTTGAGGAGATTATACATTATATTTTTGGTCAGAGAAGTATGATTATATAACAATTATAAAAATCATTCATATAAAACTTATAACGTCATAAATATTAAAAATATTTTACATTCACGATTAACTTGTTATCTTGTAGAGTACCAAACATCAACAGATATCATATTTGCAGCTGAAATTAATAAGAGAGAATCCATTTGCCAACTAAATAATTTTAGTCAAAACAAATATACGTCATGGTGAAGAAAGCCACGGCTTTGGCGTCAAGGTTCGATTTTTCGTTTGGTATGCTTTTCAAAGAAAAATTTAGTCCACGTTAGCATACCAAAGAAAAATTTAGTCCACGTTAATGCCTGAACTTCAAAGCTGTAAATTCTAACGGTTCCATTTTATAGTGAAATTTAGCCTCTGACCACCTATCACTAATACATCATAGCATTTAAGTAATAAATAAAACTAAATTATTCGGTTGATTTGTTTTATTTTTCTATTTATAAAAAAAAAAATGAAAAGGATAAACTAACAGTCTCTACATGACAGCCTACAGGCATTAAAACACCGTGTACCAAAAGATGAAGTAGACTATAAGAAATTGCCCCTCCCGTAATGGCATCAGGCAGGTATCTCTTTTAGTTTAAGGCTTCACGAAAATTTATTTGAAGGGTATAAATTGTTAGAATTATTAAACCAACCACGCCCGCAAGCGCTTCGGCGCGAGGCATTTTTAATATGCCTTCGGAAACCCCTTCGCCGCGAAGCAAAAATAAAACGGCTTCGGAAAATGCTTCGCCGCGAAGCACATTTAACTCACCCCCGAAAAACACTTCGCCGTGAAGCATAAACAAACTGCCCTCGGAAAATGCTTCACTGCGAAGCTGCAAACCTTTGCCCTCCGAAGCGGAAATCAGCCGAAGTGGAAATCAAGCGCGGGAATCGATGCATTAATTCGTCAAGCGTGCGGGTTGTTGGGGTTGCTCGGCGATTGGACAGGAACCATTCCTCGGCATTTATTTTCTGTCAGTCGGTCGGTGAACTTCTCCCGCCTTTTGTCCTCATCTTCCGCCTATAAATACCGGGGCATTTGTCATTTTGTAGAGTTGAAGCAGTCGGAGGATAGCGGAAGGAGCAGAACAGCAGAGAGAAACATAGAGCGCAGAGCTAGGGTTTCGACCAGCAGAGTAGCAGAAAGGTGAAACCAGCAGCCTCCAACCGTCGGAGAGTGGAGCAGCAGTCTCCCATAAATTTGTGTGTTTATCCTGTAGATGTTCTATCTGGCAAAAGTTTGTAATAGCTTTAGGAGGAAGCTTTGTAATCCGACATTATTTTAATATATAAAATATTTTCTCTGCAAATCAAGTCTCTGTGTATTTGTTCTCTGTCTCGAAGTGATGTTAAATCTGCAGACATTCTTCAGCTAGGGTTTGCCCCGAAGTGGCAGTTCACCCGTTCGATCCAGAAGAGGATCGAGTTTATTTGTTTGTGTCGAAGCACATTGCGGGACTTTGTCTTCCCGAAGTTGGACCCTGGAGCCATTTCGCCGAAGCTGCCGAATTGCCGTGAGCTGCCGTGCTTCGCAGCCTTCCTGCCCGAAGCAGTCACTTCGGGTTGAAAATTCCCGAAGTGATTTCACTTCGGAAGAAAACTGTGCGAAGCAGTTGCTTCGCCAGGATATTCCCCGAAGTAGTTTTACTTCGGCAGTTTCTTCCCGAAGTACTTACTTCGGGAGTATTTTTCCCCGAAGTAGATTTACTTCGGCAATATTTCCCCCGAAGTGCATACTTCGGGAGCATTTTCCCCGAAGCTCCCTCCCTCGCTGAAAAATTCCCGAAGCGTTTTTATTGACGCGATTTCACGTGATTCAGAATTTTAATTAATTCCTTCAAATTGGTATTAGAGCTTGTGGTGCCGTGATGCGGAGATAGAAGCATGGCTTCTGGAAACAATTCTCTGCAGTTGCAGATCCCGTGATTTAACGGTAAAAACTACGATTACTGGAGCATCCAGATGAAGATTCTCTTCGGGTCTCAGGATTTGTGGGACTTCATCGAGAATGGTTACCCGAAACCGGCAGATGCAGTAGCACTGGCCGCCCTCTCCCAAGCTGACAAAGATCTTCTGAAGGAGAACCGGAAGAAAGACCAAAAGGCCCTGTTCTATATCATGCAAGTGGTTGAAGAGACCATCTTCCCATGGATCGCATCAGCCACCAAGGCCAAGCAGGCCTGGGAAATTTTGGCCAGCTCATACTAGGGCACCAACAAAGTGAAGTTGGTAAAACTGCAGATGCTCAGGAGGGAGTTCGAGAACCTACAGATGAGTGAGTCCGAGACGATGAGCGATTTCTTCACCCGGACGACAGATGTCATCAACCAGATGTGGTTGAATGGTGAAATTGTGCAGAATCAAAGGATCGTGGAGAAAATTTTGCGGAGTCTGCCAGCTAAGTTTGATTTTGTGGTAATTGCAATAGAGGAGTCAAGGGATTTGACAACCCTCTCGGTGGATGAACTCATGGGTTCTCTGCAGACACATGAGCAGAGGCTGAGCCGCTCAACTCAGTCCTCTTTGGAGCAAGCTTTCAAGGTGCAAGTCTCAATCCGAGACAATGGCAGACAAGACTCCCACCATAGCGCCTCTAGTTCTCAAGGTGGAAGAGGCAAAGACAGGTGTGGGAGAGGTAACAAGCAAGGAGGGAGATCAAACCCTCATGACAGTGAGACCAGCTGCAACTTTCATCAGCAAGGAGGAAGAGGCACTGGCAAAAATCAGCAAAGGGGATCTAGTCAGAAGAAGGACATGTCAAAGGTCCAATGCTACTACTAAAAAAATTTCGGCCATTACATCTCACAGTGTAGAACGAGGATGGCGAATGAGAATCAGCAACAAGCCCATTATACAGAGGAAGCTAGAAATGCGACAGGAGGAAATATGTTGCTGACTTGCAGTGTTGAAGAGGAGAGCAAGAAAAACATTTGGTATCTTGACAGTGGGTGCAACAACCACATGACTGGGAACAGAGAGATGTTCTCACAATTGGATGAAACAGTCCAATCCGAAGTCAAGATGGGGAACAACAACAAAGTTCCCATGATGGGGAAAGGTAAAATCCTCATCCGCACCCGAACACGGCGAAAGAAAGCAAATTTGTGATGTGTATTATGTGCCTGGGTTGAAACACAATTTGCTGAGTGTTGGACAACTTGTGCAGAAGGGACACACTATGCAGTTCAAAGACGGTGTTTGTTCCATCAGAGACAAAGTGCATGGACAAATCACAACCGTGTCCATGACGAAAAACAAAATGTTTCCGATGCAGATTCAGAATGAATCATTAATGTCTCTGAGTGCAGTTGTGAAGGATGCTACCTGGCTGTGGCATCTCAAGTTCGGTCACTTGAGTTTCAGTAACCTGAATTTGCTACACAAGAAGCAGATGGTGAAGGGTTTACCCCTTATTGAGCAACCGAACCAAGTTTGTGAAGGTTGCCTGGTCGGTAAGCAGCACAGGGATGCATTCCCTATAGGACAGTCTTGGAGAGCATCACAACCATTGGAGTTGGTGCACTCAGACATTTGCGGTCCCATGCAGACCAACACATATGTCGGCAACAAATACTTCTTGACTTTCATTGATGACTTTAGCCGGAAGACATGGGTTTATCCCATTAAGCTGAAGTCAGAGGCATTTGCGAAGTTTAAGGAGTTCAAGGCTCTGGTTGAGAAACAGAGCGGGTATTACGTGAAGACTCTTAGAACTGATGGAGGAGGAGAATACATCTCCAACGAATTCCACAACTTCTGCAAGCAACATGGAATTCGAAGGCAGTTCACTACCAGATACACACCGTAGCAGAATGGTGTAGCTGAGAGGAAGAACAAAACTATCATGGAGATGGCACGAAGCATGTTGAAGGCAAAAAGTTTGCCACATGAGTTCTGGGCAGAAGCTGTGTCATGTGCAGTTTATCTGCTGAACAGATGTCCCACCAAGAGTGTGAAGGACAAAATTCCAGAGGAAGCCTGGAGCAATCTGAAGCCAAGTGTGGCTCATTTGCGAGTTTTTGGGTGCATTGCATATGCACATGTTCCAGATGAGAAAAGACGGAAGTTGGATGACAAAGCTGAAAAATGCATTTTCACGGGGTACAACGAACAAGCAAAGGCATACAAGCTGTACAATCCGATGACGAAGAAACTTGTCATCAGCCAAGATGTGAAGTTCTTGGAGGATGAAGCCTGGAACTGGAAGTCAAAGACTGGTCAGCCTGAACCAACAATTTTTGAACCTATAAACTTGGAGGAAGATAGTGTGCAACCACCTGTACCTTCAAGCAACAACAGTGGTGCCAGCAGCAGCACAGCCTCATCATCTCGGTCACCTCCACTTGCAAGTAGAATTCAAAATTTGAGGACACCTGTGAAGACTCAGAGCTTGCAAGACATTTATGAGGTAACCCATAATCAGATAGATGAAGAATATTTTGACTTTGCTTTGTTTATTGAGTGTGATCCAGTGGAGTTTGAAGAAGCAAGTCAGAATCGCAAATGGGTGAATGCGATGGATGAGGAGATAGCAGCCATTGAGAAGAATGAGACATGGCAGCTAACTGATCTTCCAGCAGGAAAGAAGACCATTGGGGTCAAGTGGGTGTATAAAACGAAGTTCAACGCCCAAGGAGAAGTTGACAGGAATAAGGCCAGATTAGTGGCGAAAGGCTACAAGTAGAAGTCAGGAGTTGACTATCATGAGGTGTATGCACCTATAGCCCGACTTGACATAGTCAGAATGATTCTGGCACTAGCAGCTCAAAAAGGTTGGAGTGTGTACCAGATGGATGTCAAGTCTGCCTTCCTGAACGGAGTGTTGGAAGAAGAGGTCTACATAGACCAGCCACCCGGATATGAAATACAAGGACAAGAAGGCAAGGTCCTGAAGCTGAAGAAGGCCCTGTATGGGTTGAAGCAAGCACCCCGGGCATGGTATAGCCAGATTGATGGCTATTTTTAGGAGAATGGGTTTCAAAAATGCCCATATGAGCACACCCTATACCTGAAGACAAATGAAGAGGGTGAGATGATAATCATCTGCTTGTACGTGGACGATCTGATATATACTAGCAATAGCAGCAGCCTATTTGCACAGTTCAGAACAACCATGAAGACCGAGTTTGAAATGATAGACATGGGGCTGATGAAATTTTTTCTTGGTATTGAAGTTGACCAATCAGTAGATGGCATCTTCATTTCTCAGGGCAAGTATGCAAAGGATGTCCTGAAGCATTTTAAGATGGAGGACAACAAACCTGCCATCACCCCGATAGCCACTAGTTTGAAGTTGAGCAAGACTGACAACAGTAGAAGCGTTGATCCAACTCTCTATAAAAGGTTAGTTGGAAGCCTGATGTACTTGACTGCAACTCGGCCATATCTGATGTTCGGAGTTAGTATGATCAGCCATTTTATGGAGTCACCCAAAGACACTCACTGGCAAGCAGGCAAGAGAATCCTACGATATGTCAATGGCACGAGGAACCACGGAATTCACTATGCCAGACAAGACCAGCTTGAGTTGATTGGCTACACTGACAGTGATTGGGCTGGTAGCGTAGATGACCGGAAGAGCACTTCGGGATATGCCTTCCATTTTGGATCTAAAGTTGTCTCTTGGTCCTCGAAGAAGCAGCCAATTGTTGCTTTATCTACAACAAAGGCAGAGTATGTTGCTGCCACCTCAGCCGCCTGCCAGGCAATCTGGCTGAGAAGAGTTCTAAGTGAACTACATCATCCGCTCGAAGCAACAACAACAATATTTTGTGACAATAACTCTGCCATCGCACTCTCGAAGGACCCAGTCTTCCATGGCCGGATGAAGCACATTGATATCCGGTATCATTTCATCAGAGAGCTGGTGAAATTCGGTGAAGTACAGTTGCAGTTTTGCAGGTCCAAGGAGCAATTGGCTGACATCTTCACAAAACCCTTGAAGGAGGAGGACTTCGCTAGACTGCGAGATATGTTGGGCGTTAGAGAACTCGTGAAAGTTGGTTTAAAGGAGGGTGTTAGAATTATTAAACCAACCACGCCCGCAAGCGCTTTGGCGCGAGACATTTTTAATATGCCTTCGGAAACCCCTTCGTCGCGAAGCAAAAATAAAACGGCTTCGGAAAATGCTTCGCCGCGAAGCACATTTAACTCACCCCCGAAAAACACTTCACTATGAAGCATAAACAAACTGCCCTCGAAAAATGCTTTGCTACGAAGCTACAAACCTTTGCCCTCCGAAGCAAAAATCAGTCGAAGTGGAAATCAAGCGTGGGAATCGACGCATTAATTCGTCAAGCTTGTGGGTTGTTGGGGTTGCTCAGCAATTGGACAGGAACCATTCCTCGACATTTATTTTTTGTCAGTCGGTCGGTGAACTTCTCATGCCTTTTGTCCCCATCTTTCGCCTATAAATACCGGGGCATTGTCATTTCGTAGTGAGTTGAAGCAGTCAGAGGATAGTGGAAGGAGCAGAATAGTAGAGAGAAAAATAGAGCGCAGAGCTAGGGTTTCGACCAGCAGAGTAGCAGAAAGGTGAAACCAGCAGCCTCCAACCGTCGGAGAGTGGAGCAGCAGTCTCCCATAAATTTGTGTGTTTATCCTGCAGATGTTCTATCTGGCAGAAGTTTGTAATAGCTTCAGAAGGAAGCTTTGTAATCCGACATTATTTTAATATATAAAATATTTTCTCTGCAAATCAAGTCTCTGTGTATTTGTTCTCTGTCTCGAAGTGATGTTAAATCTGCAGACATTCTTCAGCTAGGGTTTGCCCCGAAGTGGCAGTTCACCCGTTCGATCCAGAAGAGGATCGAGTTTATTTGTTTGTGCCGAAGCACATTGCGGGACTTTGTCTTCCCGAAGTTGGACCCTGGAGCCATTTCATCGAAGCTGCCAAATTGTCGTGAGCTGCCGTGCTTCGCAGCCTTCCTACCCGAAGCAGTCACTTCGGGTTGAAAATTCCTGAAGTGATTTCACTTCGAAAGAAAACTGTGTGAAGCAGTTGCTTCGCCAGGATATTCCCCGAAGTAGTTTTACTTCGGCAGTTTCTTCCCGAAGTACTTACTTCGGGAGTATTTTTCCCCGAAGTAGATTTACTTCGACAATATTTCCCCCGAAGTGCATACTTCGGGAGCATTTTCCCCGAAGCTCCCTCCCTCGCTGAAAAATTCCCGAAGCATTTTTATTGACGCGATTTCACGCGATTCGGAATTTTAATTAATTCCTTCATAAATTTTATGTTTTACCATTTTAGATAACTAAAAGTTATGATCTAAGCAAAATTAAAATTTGAAAATCTATAAGTTAAAGAATTTGAATGTTTCTTTGAATTGAAAACGAGTTATAATTTTGTCTTATGGGTCTTATTTGATCTATGTTTTAATAATTCCAATCATGAAGTAATTATACATAGTTTTAGAAAGTAAGGTTAGAAATTAAAAATGATTTCACATTTGATAGATCTTTGACAGATCTTATCGTTTAAACCCTAAACCCGTTTGATTGTCATGTTGTTCGACGATTGAAAGGAAACCCTAGTTTGTGTATTAAATGCATGTTAGAAGGCTAGTAAGCCTTTCCATTTGTGTATTAAATGCATGTTAGAATGCTGGTAAGCCTTTCCCTCCTTATCCAGCTATGAGATCCCAAGAGTAAAAACAATGGAGAGCAAGATCAGAGAAGAACGCAACAACGTAGAGCAGAGCAGAAAAAGTAACAGCAAAATAGAGCAGTGTATATCCTCCAAACTAGTTCAGTTGCAGATGAATGTGGATGTATTTTCAAACTCGTGCATGTGGATGTATTTCCATTTTGAGCAATAAATAATTTTACCTGTATTTTACCTTTTGCCTATTGTTTGATTGAACATAAAATAACTTAGCAAAGTTATCTTTATTTTGTTGATAAATTTTCCATTTTGCTGGAGATTCGTTGTAAAAAATTGCGGTAGAAGATTGTGATCTATCTTGCTCAATTCCTTTGTATTTTTGAGTGGAGTAGAACATATTTCATTTATATCATAAAGTTGCATCCTTTAATATTTGTCTTAATATTTTGTACGGTCCGCAACTTTACCTTTGCTCCAAATTCATGGATTTACAACGTATTTAAGTTTGCAGTACATTCCTTTTGCTCCCTTCTGTTGTCCTTGTCGTTTTATGAGCTTCATGCACCATTCTGCTCCCTTAACTTAGGTATGCAAGCCAACGATTAATTTGAATGGAATATTGTCCTTGTATTTAATTCGTTATCATTTATGTGTTAAGTCTAGTGGACTAAAACCTGCTTCGATTCGCTCCTCGCTCTATGTTAAATCGAGTGGCACACAACTTTATTTTTAATCTGCTCTCATTTCCTTGTTAAACTAGTGGATTCTTGCACATGCTCCATTCTGCTTCGATTTCTATGTTAAAGTGAAGCAACTCATATATTTATCTGGTCCACTATCTTTCTTTGCATTAGAGAAAGCAGATTAACTCCGTGCTCTAGACCAAAACATTCACCATTCCGCTGATCGTATTGTAAGTGCATATGTTTAAAACTTTCAAATTGGTATCAGAGCTAGCACCAGACTCATGGAAGATAAGAAGCAATGGCTTCTAGTAGCAACCCATTGCAGTTGTAGATCTCACATTTCAATGACAAGAACTACAATTATTAAAGCATACATATGAAGATCTTATTCATATCTTAGGAGCTATGGGACCTAGTCGAGACTAATTATGCTGAACTGATAGATATGACAACATTGAGTGCTCTCTCCAAATAGAGTTAACTTTTTTAAGGAGAATAGAAAGAAGGACTAGAAGGTATTGTTTTACATAATGCAAGCAGTCAAGGAAATAATTTTCCTAAGAATTGCAGTAGCAACCAAAGAAAAACAGGCATGGGAAATCCTGGCCAGTTCCTTCCAAGGCACCAATAAGGTGAAGTTGGTGAGGTTGCAAATGCTGAGAAGAGAATTTAAAAATTTACAAATGAGCGAGTTTGAGTCCATGGATGAATTCTTTACCCGAACAATGGGTGTCATCAACTAGATGAAGTTGAATGGAGAAAATGTGGAGAGCTAGAGAATTGTGGAGAAGATACTGAGGATCCTACCAGTAAGGTTTGACTCAGTTATAATTGAAATTGAATAATTGAGGGATTTGAAAACCCTCATAGTGGATGAGCTCATGGGTTCTCTACAAACACATGAGTAGAGGCTAAGTTGGTCATCTCAATCCTCGTTGGAGCAAGTATTCAAAACGTAGGTCTCATTATGAGATAACAGTAGAAGAGATGAATCCCACCAAGGCATCATTAGAGAGAGAGATGGTTTGGATGTAGGAGGACTTGGATAGAACACATAGGGATATGATGACTACCAAGGAGGCATTATGAATGACATAACATGATTTATAGATGGATATATAGTGTTACAAGTGTGAATAGGGTTGTTTCGAAACTGACTTAGAAAAATCTCTGTTCTAAGCTTCAGTGTGAAATCTCCCTACATTTGTCGACAGAATTTGTTTTTAAATTGTCGGCAGTTTATCTCCTATTTTTTCTCCCCTAATTTCCTATATGCCCTCCTACTATTTCTCCCTTATTCCTCCACATTCCCTAATCTTCTTATCCCTCCATTTCCTCTTCTCCCCTTATCCCTCCTTCGCCGACTTCTCCAACTACCCACCTTATCCCTCCGACTTCTTTCTCTCCGACTTCTCTATATAATATTTGATATTCGTTATGTTGTAATTTGGATGGTGCTTTGAATAAATTATATATTATTGTCTCCTTTGTCGGCATTTTTTGTATGTTTGATTGATTGTGTAACCTGCTGTGTGTTTGACTGAATTCGACATCTGGTATCAGAACGGTCACGGGGTCGAATCCCCTGCGTGCCGAAAGGGTAAAATTTTTGCTTAAATTTTTTTTTATAAGGTTTTAATATTTTTATTTAAAGTTTAAAATTATTTAATAAATTTACATTATATATTTATTTAATTTTATCTTTTTAAATAATAAAATTTAAAAGATAATTTAAATAAAATATAAAAATTTATTAAATTATTTTTTAAAAACTTTAGGAAAAATTCTAAAGCCTTATGTGAAGAGTTTTTTTTTGGAAAAAGAGAATTAATCTGCCTGTGCAATGTTAGATGTTCCGATCTGAAGGGTGCTATAATGCACTACTGTCAATTTTGAAGAGGCAGAAACCGGAATCCTTTGACCAAAGGGTTCAAAGTTTAGGACTACACACAGTGTTTAGTCAACTGGAGAATCAAGTGATTTCTCACCTGAGAAAGCCGGATTCAGGATACGAGGCAGACTCCGAAGACAATATCTTCGGACAAAGAATTGAAGAATCCGAAACCGTGCAATTTGTTTCGAACATACAAACTGGTGCCAGTTATACACCAGGTGTGCCAACAGATGAATTGAGTGTGGGCTATACACCATGCTCTCCTGAGCCTGAACTTGAACCAGCAGAAGCAGAAGAAGAGGAAGAAGAGGAAGAGGAAGACGAAGAAGAAGAAGAAGCAGCAGCAGCAGCAGCAACAGAAGCAGATCCAGTGGAAGTGAAACCTGAGATCGTCATCATTAGCAGCAGTTTCGAAGCAGAACATGAATGTACTAAGAAGGCAAGATTTGATTTAAATTATTAAATCATTCTGTACTGCTTTGTATTTCCAGTTTGCCTCAATAAAAGTACTTGTTTGCTTCGAATAAAGATTATTTTTACTCTGCAATGGCTGCAAACACTAGTCTACCAATCCCTGAATTTAATGGTAGTGACTATGAATACTGGTCAATAAAAATGAAGACTTTGTTGATAGGAAAAGGTCTTTGGGATGTAGTTGAAGAAGGTTATATAGAACCAACTGCTGCTGAATGGGCAACATTTTCTAATGCTGATAAAAAGACAAGAAAAGAAGCACAAAAGAATAATGCTTTTGCCTTATATCACATTCATGCTGCTTTAGATAAAACTATCTTCCCTAGGGTTGCATCTTATGTAATTGCACAAGATGCATGGAATGCCTTAAAAGAAAGCTATAGAGGCAGTGACCAAGTGAAGCAGGTAAAACTGCAGACCTAGAAACGAGATTTTGAGAATCTCAAAATGCAGGAAAATGAAAGAGTCGACGATTACTATGTGCGAGTGAAAGCAGTAGTCGACAAAATGGTCACATTAGGAGAGGATATTAAGCCAGAGATGATGGTGAAGAAAGTGTTGAGAACACTTCTTCCAAAATGGAATTCTGTTGCAATAATTATTGAAGAATCAAAAGATTTAACCACATTGTCTTTTGATGCATTAACTGGTTCACTTCTCTCACATGAAGAGAGGTTGCAGGAAACTCCTACCACCAGTTATGGAGGAGATGACAAAGATTTTGCCACACATGAAGGAAGAGGTAGAGGCCGAGGCAGAGGTCAACAAAGAGGCAGAGGCAGGAATAATCAAAGAGGGGGAACTCCTAACAGAGGAAGATCATCCAATAGAGGTGGAAATCAGAATAGAGGAGGACAACAACAATACAGAGGGAAACAATCTGGCAAAGGAAAAGGAGGAGACAAATCAAAGCAAGTTTGCTACAATTGTGGCAAACCTGGCCATTATGCTCGAGATTGTTGGTGAAAGACTTCGCAAGGAAGCATCAGCAACCAAAGCAGTAGTCAGTTTGAGAATTTTGGATAAGAGGAAGAGTCCTCAAATCTCTTTCTTTCTTATGGTCAGACAAAGCAAAATATGAATGATACATGGATTTTGGACACTGGGTGTTCAAATCACATGAGTGGCAAAGAAGAACTCTTTGCTAAGTTAGACTCCTCATACAAATCTAGCATCCGGTTGGGAGATGACAATTCATTGGCAGTTGAAGGCATTGGAGCCATGGAGGTTCCAACAAAAGAAGGCATAAAACATGTAAGTGATATCTATTACACTCCTCATCTTCAACACAATCTGTTAAATGTTGGTCAAATGCTTGAAAAGAATTACAAGTTGATTTTTGATGAGGGTAAATGCACCATTTTTGACAAAAACAATAGTAATAGAATCATTACACAAGTGCCAATGTCGAAAAATAGATTATTCCCTTTGAAGTTTGGCCAGCCAGGAGGAAATAAGTTAGCAAATGTAGCTATTACCAATCCAAGTGTCCTATGGCACTTGAGATATGGTCACTTGAATTCTGCAAGTTTGAAATTGCTAACTTCACAAGCAATGGTGACTGGACTTCCCAAAGTTCAAGATAGTAAGGAAGTCCGTGAAGGGTGTGCCTTGGGCAAGCATGCCAGATCGAAATTTCCTCGTGGACAAGCATGGAGGGCCAGTTATCCTCTTCAGTTGGTACATTCAGACATCTGTGGTCCGATGCAGACCAAAAGTCTAGGTAACCACTCTTACTTCCTACTTTTCATTGATGATTGCACAAGAATGTGTTGGATATACTTTTTGAAGCATAACGATGAAGCATTTGCATGCTTTGTTGATTTTAAAGCAAAATTTGAAAGTGAGAGTGGATATTCTATAAAATGTCTTAGATCAGATAGAGGAGGAGAATACTCCTCTAATCAGTTTTTGAATTTTTGTAAACATCATGGCATCAAGAGGCAGTTCACTACTGCCTACACTCCATAGCAAAATGGTGTAGCAGAAAGAAAGAATCGCACCATTGTGGAGATGGCGAGATCAATGCTTCAGAAAAAGCATTTGAGTAATGCATATTGGGGAGATGCAACAAGGACTAGTGTTCACATCTTGAACAGAAGTCCTACTTCAAGTTTGAAAGGAAAGACACCTTACCAAGCCTGGTATGGTAAGAAACCAAATGTGAAGTATTTCAGAGTATTTGGTTCATTGGCATATGCTCACATTCCTGATGAGCTAAGAAAGAAGTTGGATCCAAAGATTCAGGCTTGCATTTTTGTAGGATATTGTGAAAACACAAAGGGTTATAGACTCTACAATCCTACAACTCGAAAGATAGTGGTTTCAAGGGATGTGATTTTTGATGAAGGGGGAGAGTGGGGTAAGCCCCAAATATTTAGTGATGTTGAAGCCACTGATGTAGTTGCTCAGCAGGTGCAACCACAACTACCACAGAAAGGAAAGCAGTCTCCACCCACACATCCACCAAGTCCATCTTCTGATTCAACTACTTCACCAAGTCCTTCTCCACAGTGATCAGTAAGTTCCTCACCAATGGATATTGATGTTCCATCCAAAGGTAAGAGAACTTTACAGTATCATCCATCCTCTCAGATGTTGGATAAAATTTTTTCAAGAAGATATACTAGGAGTCAAGCTAGTGAAATGGAATCTGTTTTACACAGATTAGAAAGTATGCACTTGTATGGTGATGATGAATCCCAACAAGAACCCAGAGGAGATCAAGTTAACTATGATTTGTTAACTAGTGCACAACTTGAACCTTCTAGTTATGAGAAGGCATGTCCTCAGAAGATTTGGCAAGATGCCATGAAAGAGGAGATAACCTCTATAAAAAACAACGACACTTGGGAGCTCGTGAAGCTTCCTAAAGGAAAGAAATGTGTTGGCTATAAATGGATCTTCAAGACCAAATTTAATGCTGATGGCAGCATTGAGAAGCACAAGGCAAGATTAGTGGCAAAGGGTTTTACTCAGAAGTATGGAATAGATTATGAAGAGACATTTGCTCCTGTAGCCAGACAGGAGACAATTAGAACAGTTCTTGCTTTAGCTGCACATAAAGGTTGGAAAGTCCAACACATGGATGTGAA
Source organism: Wollemia nobilis (assembly GCA_028583015.1). NCBI lineage: Eukaryota > Viridiplantae > Streptophyta > Pinopsida > Araucariales > Araucariaceae > Wollemia > Wollemia nobilis. Next base: position 6,425,347 of record JAQPPZ010002530.1, read on the forward strand.
GAGTGCATTTCTCAACGATTACTTGACAGAAGAAGTGTATGTTGAGCAACCACAGGGATTTGAAGTGCAAGGTAAGGAACACCTTGTTTACAAATTGAAGAAAGCACTCTATGGCCTTAAACAGGCACCAAGAGCTTGGTACTCACGCATTGATGGGTACTTCAAAGAATATGGGTTCACAAGGAGTAAAAATGAACCCACACTTTACTACCTCAAGCAAGGTAAAGACATCCTCATAGTTTGTTTGTATGTGGATGATCTCATTTTTATGGGTAGTAATGGAAAAATGAATAGGGAGTTCAAACACTCCATGATGACGTAGTTTGAGATGAAAGATCTTGGTTTAATGCACTATTACCTTGGAATGGAGGTTCATCAGTCAGATAATGGGATCTTCATCTGTCAACATAAGTATGCTCAAGACATGATCAAGAAGTTTGCTATGGAGCATTGCAAACCAGTTGCAACTCCAGTTGGACATGGGATCCAACTAAGCAAAGATGATGGAGCACCAAAAGTTGATGTGACCACTTTCAGAAGCATGGTTGGGAGTTTGATGTTTCTCGCCAACACCAGACCAGATATTCAGTATGTTGTATCTCTTGTTTCTAGATTTATGTCTAACCCCTCAGAGCTGCATTTGTAGGCAGCTAAAAGAATTTTGAGATATGTGAAGGGTACATTGGATTTTGGAATCCAGTACCGTAAATGTAATACTATCAAGCTTGTAGGCTTCAGTGATAGTGATTGGGGTAGAAATATTGATGACAGGAAGTCAACATCAGGAAACTATTTTAGTCTTGGATCAGGACTAATAACTTGGAGTTCAAAAAAGCAGACAGTAGTAGCGCTATCTTCAACAGAAGATGAGTATATAGCGGTTACTTATGCAAGTACTCAAGCCTTGTGGCTAAGGAAAGTACTAGAAGAGATTGGAGAACAACAAAGTGGTCCCACCAGAATCTACTGTGACAACATCAGTGCCATTCAGTTTGCATATAATCCTGTCCACCATAGCAGAACCAAGCATTTTGATATGAAGTACCACTTCATCAGAGATATGGTGGAACATGAAATTGTTGAGCTTCAATACTGTCACACTTTGGAGAACATCACTGACATCTTCACCAAGGCGATGACAAAAGATCAATTTGTAAAGCTGAGAGACTGTGTAGTCAGTCCTCTCACCTTTAAGGGGGAGAATGTTACAAGTGTGAATAGGGTTGTTTCGAAACTGGCTTAGAAAAATCTCTGTTCTAAGCTTCAGTGTGAAATCTCCCTACATTTGTCGACAGAATTTGTTTTTAAATTGTCGGCAGTTTATCTCCTATTTTTTCTCCCCTAATTTCCTATATGCCCTCCTACTATTTCTCCCTTATTCCTCCACATTCCCTAATCTTCTTATCCCTCCATTTCCTCTTCTCCCCTTATCCCTCCTTCGCCGACTTCTCCAACTACCCACCTTATCCCTCCGACTTCTTTCTCTCCGACTTCTCTATATAATATTTGATATTCGTTATGTTGTAATTTGGATGGTGCTTTGAATAAATTATATATTATTGTCTCCTTTGTCGGCATTTTTTGTATGTTTGATTGACTGTGTAACCTGCTGTGTGTTTGACTGAATTCGACATATAGTGGGCAATATATTATAGGGCACTACACCACACAATAATGCTTGTAGAGTGGTTACTTTTATCACCTACCAGGACATGATCGCAAACACACTCAAGATTAGTGACTCAAGCTAATTTTTTTTTAGTAAGGATTGCCCCACCCTCTAGTAGGGCACTTGATAGTGGGTCTAAGTCTTAGATGAATTGTAGATACATTGCATCAATTTTAGGTTTTTGCTATGGTATTATATTCAAAAATTTGGAAATTAATATTATATATTGATATTTATTTATTTGTGAGATATAATAATTATTTTTGTGAATGCATATGGTAGTTCATTGGATGCTTACTATGATGATAAAATAATGATAGTTTGCTTTTAAAAGAACTTATTTTAAGCAAGGTACTTAACATTATGGATTTTTTTATATTCAACTATTTATTCATGTTTACATGCTTTGTATTATTTAGGCACATTCTATCAATAGGACTTTAATGCTTTGTCTGTTTAGTTTTTGAGCTTGATAAATGAAAAAATACTTAGACAACTTCAAATGTTTCGTAGACACAATGTATCTATAAGACTTTATTGTTTTTATTAAGTTTGTTTTTTGCCTAGACACCTTGTGTTTGTAGGACTTTAATATTTTTCACACTAAATTACGTTATTGCCTAGACACTTTTATCTATAATAATTTAGTAGTTTATTTTTTTGCTTCATTCCTAAGTATTGGACTCTTAGACTAATAATATACAAGTACTTAGGTAACTTTAACGATTCCCTAGAAACGGTGTATCTATAGGACTTGATTATTCTTGTTAAGTTTATTTTTACCTAGATACCTTATGTCTATAATAATTTAATATTTTGCTTATTGAATTAGATTCTTTCCTAGATACCTTATGTTTATAAGACTTTAATTTTTGGTTTCTTTGCTTCACCCCTAAGTGGTGGTCTCTTAGCCTGATAATGGACAAGTGCTTAGATAGATTTAAACATTTCCTAGACACCACATGTCTACAAGACCTCATTGCTTTTGTTGAATTTAAATTTTGTGTAAACACCTTGGGTCTACAAGGATATAATATTTTACTTATTAAATCAGCTTCTTTTATAGACACCTTGTGTTTGTAGGACTTCATTGATTTGATCAATTTACATTGTTTCTTTTGAGTTTGATGTTTCTATATTCAAATGACTTTTTGATAATTTGGCCCTATATGTAATGTGGAAGAATAGATGGATTTATAAATAGAGCTATCAACATGGAATACTATCATGGTGATCATCATGTAACCTAGTTATGAGATGGAAAAATAATTTCATGAGGTTTTTTCATCAGTATTTATAGATATCACCAGATTTGTTATGTGGTAGATTGATTAATGAGATTATTTGATTGATTGTTATATTCTCTTTACAATAACATGAGTAAATGGGATATGCCCATCCATTGCCTATCAATCATATGAAGCTTCTAAGAACAATATAGAACTTAATAAATATAAGAATGAAAATTATGTGATGGACCACTTTTACACCTTCTAAACCCATGAGGAAATGGGATATACCATTATGTTTCCTAGTAGGTTTATAAGGTAATAACAAATGGTGAGCTAATAAGGAAGACTAGATATTTTCATCGGTCAGTCCTAGCACTTTGTAAGTGCATAAGAAAATTTGCCATGCCATTCCATCACATATCAAGACTACAAAGCAACCAAAAATAGAAAATGTGAATACATTACATCATCTATTTCTATAATTTTGAGTAGTAGACATCATGTGTAAAGATGATTTTCATTGATAAGAACATGGAGGGAGGCCCCTAGAATTAGGATTCTAAGAGATAAGGTGTACTTAGAAAAACCATGATTAATACTTGTATTCAAACCTAGCTAGATTAAGTGACAATGAGAGATGGTGGCTATATTAACCATTTTTTGATGGGTTCATAAGACCATTATATACTTGCCAATAATTGGTTAATTCAACCCCATCCTCATGGTGGCCTATAAATGAGTTATTATGATGAATATGTATCAATGATTACTTGTAAAAAAATATCTCCAATTCAATATAAACTTCAAGGAGTTAAATACTGAGTTTTTGGTAAGGCATAGTGTCTATTCTATTAAGGTGACTTAATAATTGATTTTTTTCCTAGCTACCATATAAATGATTGAAAACTATAGTTATTTCTAACCATAATTTAGTGTATCTATAAGACTTTATACATCCATCAATCATTTGTTAGAAATAATCATAGTTATAAAAATAATATAAGGTAATGATAATACTAGAAAATGATCTTAATAATTGGGCTTTGTATTATAAAAGCAATTTGTTGAATGAAGTTGTTATTGACATTTTGAGAAATTTTGTTCTAGCAGTCTTAATAGTTTAAGATTTGTCATTCAATCACTTGGAAAATTAACAAAACCTTATATACTTTTCAAGGGTTGGTATAACCTAGCCTATCCTCTTGATGAGACATGAGGACATAATAACAAATGATGTTGAGTTGTGATAAGGCAAAAATATGATTATTGATGGAGAGATCCACTAGTATCAATTACCTAGTACATGTGTAATGCATAAATGAGCTAACCTAACTAGGATCATCAAGGAATCATTGTAAGTATTGTGATTTAACAAGTAGGAAGTAGTCCAAGAAAATACATGCATATGTAAGTAAGAAATCATGTAAGAGTAGGCAATGTGAGATTTAGGGAGCACCACTAGCATCAAATACCTAGTAAAATTGTAATACAAGGTGATTTATGCCTAACTAGGATCATGATTACATACCTTCATATATGAAGTGGGGGTTACAATTTTATCCCATGGTAGTAGCTTTGTGAAGGTAGCATAAGTTTCTTACTACTTGTCAATGTGTTTGCCTAATTATTGTTTATTAATTTGCATATATTATTACCATTGCAAATCTATACCATGGGAAAACTATGAATATGACTTAACACAAGAGAGGTAGAAATAGAAAATAAGATTTTATGTGATATACCACAATCAATCTATAGGCATGGAAATATTTGCTAGCATTAGTCACCTAATACCAGTGTAATGCATGTGCAAACTATATTGATTAGGATCATCATATGAATCTCAATTGATATCTTGAATCAATATGCATCACGTAGAAAATAACATTAGAGAAAAAAAACATGATATCAAGTAGACATGTAGGAAAGGAACCATGCATTTAAATATCCACATGCAAATGATATAAAATGAGGTTAAATAAATGTAATATATTTTTAAATGATCATGGTCATAGGTTATTTTAATTTCTTTCTATTAAGTGTATCTAGGCAATAAGATCTGGATCCATACTTGACAATTACTATAAATAGATCTAACTATTTTATCTCAAACTTACCTTTGTGTTCATCTTTGTATTGGTGCTTTTCTAGTTTTCCTTGAGGACTACGTCACTAACTTCAAAGGAATGAGGTCTTATCATTTTTACATAAGACTTCTTGAGCCTCTAATGATAGACCTATAGGTATTCAAGAGCTTGAATCTACTTTTCATCAATAATTTCAAGTTAATGATACTCATTTTCAATAGTGGAGTTTTTTAATAATATTCACAAGGTACCTCTAACTCAAAAGGAAAGACAACCTCATTCCCATAAACTAAGGTATAAAGTGTTGCACTAGTTGAATTTTGAACACTTGTTAGTATCCTACTATAAAATGTACTAAACAACACACTCTCAACTCAAATAAACACACTCTCACACATTTGCTTGGGAATAAACTCATAGAAACATTATAACAGTATTCAGAATTAAATGCATATTATAACAAAAATTACTTAAAAGGAAAAATCTCACAATAGATAAAATCGCAGGCCTCTTCGAGGGGGCAACCTCCTTCAAGACTTAATTAATTTGCAAAAATATGATTACACTGGTGCCTTTTTGGGTATTTAAAGAGTTTCCTTCCAAGGTTGGCTTACATGAAAAATGCCACCTAGATTACATGCATAATGCCACCCGAATTACATGCATAGTGCCACTTTGAATTACATGCACAATACCACTCGAATTACATGCATAATGCCACACGAATTACATGCACAATGCCACTCGAATTAGATGCACAAGGCCACCTTACCTAACCTATCTACCATGTGTTACATAGAAAATGGTGCCATTTGTCATAGGCACTACCTAAGCTAAAACTTAGAACATTACAAAATATTAATCATGGGTACTACCCACGTTCACTAGGAATTATTACATCAAGGAAGTTATAACATTAAGGGTTAGGATGAGATCCTAACATGCCCTTCTCCTTGAAGAAGCTTTGTCATCAAAGCTGAAAATGAGGGAACTGTTGCTGGAGTTAATGGAGAGACTCCCATGTAGCATCCTCAGGTTGAAGCCCATGCCACTGAACAAGGACCTATGTAATGATACGGTTGCGCAAAGTGTGACTTCGAAGATCCAGTAGCCGCTCAGGTGCAAGTAAGATGGAGCCTTCTTCATCGAATTCAGGGAGTGTTCATTGAACCTGTATCTTTGTGCCCACAACTTTCTTGAGAAGGGAAACATGAAAAATATGGTGGAGCTTGGAAGTGGGGGGAAGAGAAAATTTGTAAACTGTAGGGCCAATCCGTTGTAGAACCTAATAAGGACCATAGAATTTTGGAGCGAGCTTCTAACACCTGCGAAGTTGTAGGGAATATTGTTTGTGTGGCTGCAAGCGAAGGAAGACCATATCACCCACATCAAAACTGTGCTCAGAACGATGTTGATCAGCTTGTTTGCGCATCCGATTTTGGTCCATGTTCAAATTTTGCTTGAGTTGACGAAGGACCTCTGTGTGTTGACTCAAAGCATTGTCAACGACCTGGACATTGGAGCTACCCGGAATGTAGGAGAAATGCATGAGTGGAGGGTGCCCGTAAACTACCTCAAATGGTGTGAGTTTGGTGGCGGTATGATAGGAATGTTGTACCACCATTCGACCAAGGAAAGCCATTTTGCCCAATGAGTAGGATGATCGAAGGCAAAGCAGCGAAGGTAGGTTTCCAAGCATTTATTAACAACCTCTGTTTGACCATCCATTTGCGAATGGTAGGCTAAACTCATTTTGAGCTGATTCCCCTGCAACTTAAACAACTCTTGCCCAAAATTGCTAGTAAAGGTGGGATCACGATCAAATACAATGGAGGCTGGCATGCCATGAAGGTGAAATATGGAGTCAAGGAAAATTTGGGCAATAGTGGATGTTGTGTAAGGATGGGTTAGGGCACAAAAGTGAGCATACTTTGAAATGCGATCCACTACCATGAAAATAACTGACTTGCCTCTAGATTTAGGTAGCCCTTCTATGAATTCCATGGAGATGTCAGTCCACACCTGCTCTGGGATCGGTAATGGTTGAAGAGTGCGTGGAGAGTGCACTGTTTCTCCTTTCATCCTTTGACATGTGTCGCAGTCAGCTACAAAAGAGCGAATGTCCTATTTCATACCTTTCCAAAAGAAGGTGCGCTTGAGTCACTCATAAGTTTTTAGGAACCCTGAATGGCCAACAGATGGAGTAGCATGTGATTCCTTCATGAGGAGCTCTCTAAGTGGGGAATTAGGAGGGAGAACCAGGCGTTGATGGTAACGCAGATCCTGGCCATCCCAACTATATCTTGGTGTAGACTCTGGATCATCCATAAGTGAAGCAACCAAGTATTTCAAATCTACATCCTGAAGTATTTCTTGATGTAGGGGCTCAATCCACTAGGGCAATGGTGCAAAAATATCACACAACATACTAAGGGCCTCAAATTGACGAGAGAGATCATCTGCCATAATATTCTCCTTTCATTTTTTGTACGTGATGTCATAATCATAGCCCATGAGTTTTGATACCCACTTTTGTTGCTCGGGGGTGGCAACCCGTTGTTCTAGAAAGTATTTTAGACTCTGGTGGTCAGTTTTGATAGAGAAATGGTGCCCAATGAGGTAAGGTTGCCAATGCAGGACTGCATGCAATATTGCCAACATTTCCTTGGCATATGTGGATTTCCCTAAATTGCGATCAGATAGGGCTTTGCTGGTGAAATCCAAAGGGCGTCCTTATTGCATCAATACCACCCCAATACCACGACGAGAAGCATCATTTTCAATGAAATATTTTTTAGAGAAGTCTGGCATGGCTAAAACTAGAGTGGTGGTCATGGCATGCTTGAGTTCTATGAATGCTTGCTCAGTTGACCCTGTCCAAGTAAAAGAATCCTTCTTCAACATGGAGGTGAGGGTTGTGGCTATATTTCCATAATTACAGACAAATTTACGGTAATAGCCCGTAAGCCCTAAAAATCCTCGAAGTCCCTTGAGAGTACGAGGTTTCGGCCACTCTTGAATTGCTTGGATCTTCTTAGGGTCAACCTTGACACCATCCTTTGAGATAATGTGTCCCAGATACTCCACTTCAGTCAAACCAAAGGAACACTTGGACCTTTTTGCAAATAGTTGATGGTCGGCCAATAGTTGTAGGGTTTGATCTACATTCTTGAGATGCTCTTCTTATGTGTGACTGTAAATCAAGATGTCATCAAAGAACACAAGGATGAACTTCCACAAAAAAGGGTGAAAGATGTTGTTCATCAAGCTTTGAAATGTGGAAGGAGCATTTGTGAGACCAAATGGCATTACCAAGAATTCATAATGACCTTCATGAGTGCAAAAAGTAGTTTTAGGAATATCTTCATCCCTGAGTCGGATCTGATGGTACCCAGAGCGAAGGTCTAGCTTGGTGAAGTACATGGTCCCGTGTAATTCATCTAGTAATTCATCAACCATAGAGATAGGAAATTTATCCTTGATAGTTATCTTGTTGAGTTCTCGGTAGTCAATACACAGTCATCGGGAGCCATCCTTCTTGAGGACCAGTAAGACTGGTGTAGAGTAGGGACTAGTACTAGGCCGAATGATACCCGCCTTGAGTAATTCCTGTATCATTGTCTCAATATCTGACTTCATGGCGTGAGGGTACCTGTATGGTCTGATATTGGGAGGTGCACTATCTAGAAATAATGGAATGGCATGGTCGTGAGAGCGATGTGGTGGTAGTGTATTTGGTTCTGCAAAGATGGCCTCATGTTTGTGGAGAATCTATTGCAGGTCTGATGGGGTTTCACCCATTTGAGAGGTGGATGGTTATATGGAGAATAGTTGTGCAATGACCCCATGTGATGATTTGTTTATCAATTTCTCCATGCCATTTGAACTAATAATTTGAGGTGTTCCTTCTAGGGATCCCTTGATGATGTGTGTTTGTCCGTTTTGGGAGAACTGCATCCAGAGTTCAACAAAGTTCTAATTGATAGTGCCCAACATACTCAACCATTGAGACCCCATAACAATATCACATCCGCCCAACTAGAGGGCAAACATGTCATGCTTGAGTTCATAGTCCCCTATCTTGATTTTAACATTGTGACATTTTCCTTTACAAGGTAAGGTTCCCCCATTGGCTACCATGACCTCAAAGGAATTACAAGTGTGGATATAGCAATTTTCCCATTGAGCAACTCTAGGGTCAACAAAGTTGTGTGTGCTTCCCAAATCTATAAGGATGGAAAGACGTTGGCCCTTGAAAAATCTCGCAACCTTCATGGTTTGTGGAGTAGTAATGCCTGCAAGAGTATGGACTATAATTGCTGTCTCAGGTTCCTGTTTCAATTCTTCTTGTGGAGAAGGTGTTTTCGGAGGGTCCTCATCCTCATCATTCTGGTCAGAGTTATCAGGTTCTTCAACATCTATCAAGAACAATTTTTTGTGTGCACACTTATGCCCTTTAAAAAAAATTTCATCACAATTATAGCATAATCCTTGGGCACGACGTGCATCCATATCTTCTGTGGTTAGGCGCTTGGGTGCATCAGGTTTATTATCAATTGGATGTTGGGATCGAGAAGGAAATGAAGGTCTATTTTGAGGAAACTTTGATGGGCGCCTTTGGGCAGAGAGTTTATAGTCAGCCAAACAAGCCAAACTGATAGCTTCCATCATAGTTTATGGTTTCAAAATTCTTACTTCCGCTTGGAGTTCCCCCTTCAACCCACTGATATAACAACTCTGGAATAACCCTTCATTCAATCCTCTTGTCTTATTGGCCAATTTTTCAAACCGAGCTTGGTATTCATGGACTGACCTTGTTTGTTGTAGTTTGGTCAAGGCCCCTATAAAGTCCTCATACTCACTAGGACCAAATCGAGTGAGTAGTTGGGATTCAAAATTTTCCCAAGAGAGATTTGGGTTGGCAATACGTAACCATTGAAACCAGTGTAGAGCCTCAGATTCCAAGTTAAAGGAAGCCATATGGACTCGATGAAATATGGGGACATTATGAAGTCTAAATAATTGATCAACCCTACATAGCCACCCATCAACATCCTTCCCACTAAATTTTGGAAAGTCCAATTTGGGAATTTTAAAGGATGGATCATGGTCATGATTCCTTGCATAATCCTCAACTTGGTGTTCTATTTTGGGTGGTCATCTTTTTAGTTTGATGTCTACTTATGTCAATGCTTCTTCTAAGTGGTTACTAGTGGCCTCATGCTCTAGGCGAAGACCTTGGACTTCTTCCCTTATGGAGTGAAAATTCGAGTGCAAGTTCTCAATGGATTTTGTTAAGGATTCCAAGTGGTCTAGTTCTTTTTGATGTCTATGGGTATCCTGGGCCATTTTGAAACCTTTTGTGACCAATTAATAAAAATATAATTGAGTTTTTAGGACTTAATATTTTTAGTAAGTGCCCAAAAAAGTGCTTGGGTGCTATATATCAAAACGATCAGCTCGAAGAGGTGGTCACAATGAGCTATATCTCTCAACACTACTTTTTGGCACTCTAGACTTTTTTTTCTCTCTTGTATTGCTGAGTCTAACAATGTTTACAGTTTTTTATTCTGAGCTATAGAGCAAAAGTTGGGTACTGGAGCACTATCTATAACTGGCCTCATGTCATGCTCTCATTGGTTGGCCCAGTCCTGATAGTCTCTCTCCAAGATTCTCTGTATTTCATAGGTGACTGTTATGACAATTCTGTTCTGACCCTAAAAATTGTAAATTCTGACCTGACTGTGCTGACCTCTCTAACCTGATTGTCCTGACTGTGACTGCTACTGTAAATTTGACTGTTATTCTCCAGACTGTCAGCTTAAGTGTCACTCTCATGGTCTATCCGGAATGCATGTACTTTCTGTTATTTTTTTAGTAGAGAACTCCTTTCTCATATGCTCACTTTTGGGGATTTTGAAATGCAAGTTTACGAATAGGGAGGTTTGGTTTTCTTTTTTTCTTTTTATATTTTTGTTTTTTTTTTTTTTGTTCTGGAAAAAAAAATGCACTGTATTTTTTGGATTTTTTTTTTAAAGAAAAATAGGAACGAAAAAAACACAGAATTTATACCTAACAGGCGGATTGGATGGCAAGAATCATTGTAGTTGCAGCAGAACTTGGCCCTGGAAAGCACTCTGATACCACTTGTTAGGATCCTACTATAAAATATACTAAACAACACACTCTCAACTCAAATAAACACACTCTCACACATTTGCTTGGAATAAACTCATAGAAACATTATAATAGTATTTATAATTAAATGCATATGATAACATAAATTACTTAAAAGGAACAATCTCACAATAGATAAAATCATAGGCCTCTTTGAGGGGGCAACCTCCTTCAACATTTCATTAATTTGCAAAAAAAGATTACATTGGTGCTTTTTTGGGTATTTAAAGAGTTTCCTTCTAGGGTTGGATTACATGCAAAATGCCACCTATATTACATGCATAATGCCACCCGAATTACATGCATAGTGCCACTTTGAATTACATGCACAATGCCACTCGAATTACATGCATAATGCCACACGAATTACATGCACAATGCCACTCGAATTACATGCACAAGGCCACCTTACCTAACCTATCTACCATGTGTTACATAGAAAATGGTGCCATTTGTCATAGGCACTACCTAAGCTAAAACTTAGAACATTACAAAATATTAATCATGGGTACTACCCACGTTCACTATAAATTATTACATCAAGGAAGTTATTACATTAAGGGTTAGGATGAGATCCTAACAACACTAGTGTGATAAGCCCACCAGGTGGGATATATCTAAAGGTGCCAATCCTAATATATTTTAATAACAAGCTTTTTTAATATTTTGATTAAAGTTTTATTGGATGATTTGTCTTAACCATTACCTTATGGATAGTAAAACATGGATCATTTGGTATATATTTTATGTTTAAAACAAATTTTAGTGATATGTTTCTTCTTAAAAGGTATATCATTATAAGATATTATCATGGTAGAGATGTCATAATGATATATGATCTGATTAAGGATGAATTTAGAAACTTAATGATTGATATAGGAGGATAGAGGAATTACCTCTATCCTTTTTGTGAGGTACTTGATTGCTGTGATAATGAATTAATGTTCATCTAATGATGGTGATATTATTTTGCTAATAATGTTAAGGCCCCAAGTAGAAAATGAGTAGGGAGAAGCTAGTGATTGGAGCTATTAAGATGGATCATGGATGAATTTATCATGCTTTTGATATTTGTGATACTTTCAAATGTGGTTGGAAGAGTATATCTCTATGGAGGGCTAGTAATAACCTAACTAGAGAATTTTCTTGGTGATGGTATTTCTACCAAAGTGACCATCATATATTCCCTCATAGGCATATTGAACAACTATATTCACTTCATTGGAATTTAGATATCTAAGAAGGATGCCATAAAAATATTATTTATAGAGGATATTATAGATAATAAAAAATTTACAAGCACATTATCTTATTTTCTTATTCTCATTCTAATTTAATTCCTCAAGCAAGGTATCATATTTTAGAAAAGTGTATATATCCTTATAGCAAGGATTTGAAGAAGGTGATTATTCTATAGCAAATATCTCTAAAGAATTTTTGCTAAATTCTAATGTTATAGGTTCATCAATTTGTCAAATAATGATCATGGATTGCTCATGTTCCATCTCTAGTAGAATAAAGAAGGAGGTTGTAGGTTTATCATCAACATGGTGGTTGTTGAATTGTGGGATAGTATCAATTGTAATATTATTTAAGGTAGCCATTAGCTTGACAATAATGCCCTTATATAGACTAAGCTTGTCATATTTAGTTTGGAACATTCTTTCGATTTGGTTGACTACAAGCTAGTTATATCTAAAAATAGAGAAAAACTTAATATTCAAAGCCAATGTGACATAGATTTTGAGGATGAGATATTCATACTCCATAGTCCATTAATCCTATTTTCTTCCCTTATTAATATGCCATTTTCCCTACTAAACACTATCAATTAGCTTATCAATGACTACTAGATAAATCTTTTCCCACAAATGATTTCTAAGTTTTATTTTATTTTACTACACTTTAAATTTTTAACTATTACATCACATACTCCATGGTTGCACACTCTGTCCTTTGAAATTTATACTACAAACTCTTGGTGGTCCATGAGACCCCATGTTGTCATTCTATCAAATGCTTGGTTTTTCGTATATGTTAAGCATGATGTGTCTTCTTTATTTGATAAGGAACTCTATTTTTGCTTCACAATATTTCAAAATGAGAACCTTGTTAAAGTAAAATATATATTTAAAAATAAATAAAAAACACAAGGAAAATATCTAATTTGTTGCAATCTTGACTTGTAACTTTATTTTAAATTTGTTCCAAAGATATAATTTGTTCAAATATTGATTTGTTAAAATTTTAAGCTATCTTTATTTTTATAAGGAGAGAATGTAATAATGAATTCCCTAACATCCTACTATTATGCCAATGAATATTATGAATAATATATTCTTCTAAAAATTTTTGCATGTCAACAAATTTTTCAAAGAAATGAAGAGATGAATTATTGATATGCAAATTATCTTCTTAAATGTCAATCTATTTTTAAGTGAAATTGGTTGCATCATATAGAAAGATATTACTCAAACAAATTTATGCCAATAAAATTTTCACTTATATGGCACTACTAAGTTTTTATATCTTAGTACCATATTTTGTTAGAATCTAGTAACAAAAGCACAATTATAATAATTTTACATGCACTAAAAATTATGTTTTCATATAACACCAAAATAGAGTCATAAATTATCTAGCATTAAATAAACACTATGAAGGCAACATAATAATACTAGCATGAATTATTTACACAGAATAACTTGATTTTAGATCAACACTATGTTGAAGCAATAGAGCATCGTTCTAGTGTGATTTTGAATCTTAAATCATTGTGTATAAAAAATGGTTCTAATCCATTATTTCTCATTGTGTTCTAATAAAACAAAGATAACATATATATTAAAACGATAATAACAAACAATATTTAAAGAATTAAAGGCCACAAAGATATTAAAGAAACTAACATTAATAAAGATCAAATAAAAAAATACATTAAAATATTTAAGAAATATTTTCTAAAATAAAATTATATATATATATATATATATAAATTTTCATGTTAAATGTATTTATTTATTAATTTTGTTAAAATTATTTATTTTTTTTATTTTTTGATATAAAGGAAATAGGTAAAGTTTTCATCGTAAAGCTATCATTATAACCATTTTCCTCACCTAACTAAACATTTACTCCAATAAAAATAAAAAGACCTAAAAGGATTAGAGATTGAAATTGAAATCTTTGACAATATTTTCAGGGTAAAGCTACCACTATAACCACCTTCCCCACCTAAGTAAACATTTACTCCAATAAAAAAACCTGAAAAGATTCCAGATTAAAACCTTCATATTAAATTTACTAGTAATTATTTCATAAATTAATCTAAAAGAAATCACACATTATTACCATTCCATTTAAGGACTTGCCTTATTTTATGATTTTAATCACATGATCCTAGACATTCCAAATTGATTAAGATTGATGCCTTACTAACGTGAATATAAAAACGTGAATATATAAAGGATCTAAACCTAATATGTTTAGGCTGTTTGCTTACGACGTCACTAATAATTTTATCCACTTTAATTTCATTCAGTTTCTATGTACAATTCTAATCCCGCCAAACCTTTAATATTTTTTTTCAGACTTTTTAACCAGTTGTGGAGAAACGTCATACACATATTCAACCTTAAAGCTGAAAAACTTTCGCTGCGAATAGTTAAAAACAATGGGCGTAGGCGGATTAGGGTTTCCCGTTTGACATCTCTAAATTCTGCAAAGTCGTAGCACTGGTCTTGTTTATCTACGAGAAAAACAAATTCTTGCAGAACACTGCAATAACTTCTACATTTAGTTTCGTGGTGTATGTCTCCAAGTCTTCAAAGTTGAGCATCGTCCAAATGAATTAACTTGACTACTATCCTCCTTGACCAATGATCGATTATATTGCAATTTTTATTTTTTTTAAATTATTATTACTACGTATAATATATATAATATATAAGACAAGAATATAGTAAACGGAAGTAATCTAATTTTTAATAAATGGTAAGTATTACATAGGTTTTTTCAATAATTTTTTTTTAAATTGTTAATCATAGTCATTTAAATTACAATTTAAATTTATCTAAAAATGTTGCATGGATAGCCTACAGGTTTACTTCTTGAAGGTCTAAGGTTCAAACCGTGAGTGGGGTAGGTGTGTAGTGACTGTAGGTTAAATTCCCTGTTGATAAGCATAGCTCTAGGGTCATGGTTGGGAGAAGACTATTTAACCCTTTGCTCTTGGTTGTAAGGGTTTCTCACACTAACCAAATAAGATATATATAATAAAAACATCAACAACTAAAATTTAAAAATTTAATCTTTAATTAATTTTAAAATATGTATAGTATTTAGTGTTTGTTTAACCTATTCTTAATAGGCATTCTACAGAAGACTTATTCAATTTATATTTAATTTAATTAAAAAAATGAAATTATTCAAACATTTGTAAAATCTTTGTTTCAATATTCTTAATGTTTTTTTTTTTGGTAATATTAATAAGGGAGAGGGTTTTAAAGGGATCTCACAACCACTACAATCAAAATGCCACCCAGACAAGACAAACCAGAACTAGGCCTCACCATACAACATGAGGTAGACCCAAAAAAACACTACTAACTGAGATAATTCTACCTTAACTTACCCATACCTTGAGCAAGAGAAGCAACAAGACGAGAGATATTTTTAGAAACATCCAATTCCAATCTCAATGAACTCCACAATTTTCTTTTATTGATATCAATTAGATTCAAATCGGGAAAGAATGAGAGTCTAATCTCCTCAAAGGCCATTGGGGCATAGATCTCCTTGATTGATTTCTCCTGATGGCAATCTTGTGGAAGAACGTCACAATAAAGGAGGGCAGAAAGAGGAGAGAAACCATCATCATCACCCCCTTTACTATACAGACATTTAGATTTACGTAAACCACTACCAAAAGTGGTAGGAGTAGGTTTTAGGTTCACCTTCACAGGCTCCTCCTTGATCTCTTTAGGGGTAAATCAAATTTAATAGTGGGGCCAACCGAGAGAGTAAAAACACCCACATAAAAAGCATTTCCCCACACTCATTTAGTTGAAACCTGTATCTTTTTAGAGACCTTCTCAGGACCCAATCCAAAGGTAAATAAATAAATATCTTCACTACAATCAGAGTCTATATCTGAAACCGTATTAGAGCCACCACCAAAAGAACCAAGATAATCTATCACCTTCTTAATGCGTCCCATAATGGGACTTGAAGATTTTGCAAAAGACTCGAGGATTTCATCGGAATTTAAACCATGTTTCAAAGTGACGTGTTCAAACACCAGCAACGCAAGGCCCTGGTGTATGGGGGCTTGACCACGACCACCTTGCACATTCATAAAAGACTTCTTCATAGACTGGAAAAGAAAAAAAGGAATATTCATGCAATCTTTATGTCACAGATTATTTAAAAATATAGCATAAAAAATTCTAATAATATCATAAGAGGAATCAAGGGTGAAGTAGTCCATAATAACCCTAGCAACCCGGTCCCAAGGAGGGGGTAGGGCTAGAGTGCTAAAGTCATTTTGAACCCTAGGTAGATATTCCTCCTTTTCTAAAAAAAAACTAATCTCCTACAATAGGGAGTTTCTATCATGGTTGTGATAAGCTCCATCTAACACCAAACAAGTAGTCCTACTGATAAGCTCTACCATGACCTGATACGACCAAGAGCCAATCCTGACCCATCCCTCTTTCCACGTGGTAACCATACAGTGAGTGAGCACCGGGCTATGGACATGAAACTTTAGAATACACTCCATGAGACCCTCTTTCGCCAGAATAGATTTAACTTCATCATCAAAGGAGATGGATGCGAGCTCTAGTCAAGGCTTACTCAAATTTTGCTTAGACGAGTAGATCTTCACCTTATCTATAATAATAAGAAACCATAATCTCCCACACACATCCAGGAGGGGAAAAACCCGAGCAATAGCATTCAAAATAGCAAAAAGACTCTGGTGAAGAAAAACCCATGACAGAACAAGGTAAATGTACAAAGTCCTCACCCATGAAGTCAAAATACGAACACCAAAATGGGACTTAGGAAGCATTGTCGAGGAAAACCAAAGAGTCCTGGGAAGTGGCACAATGAAACACAGGCCATCCTGACGATAGAAATCATAAAACCATGCATTTGGCAGCAAAACAATCCCCATCACGAGAAATTATGGCATAGGAAGCATGAACTTACTACCAAGACAACCAAGAAAACTCCCAAGAAATGGGGAAAGAACCCCAAAACCACATAAGCAGGCTCAAAAAATCTATTCTCATAAGGACCAGATGTCACTAACATGAACACTCCTCCAACAGGTGTTAAGATCAACCAAGACACACTGGCAAAATGATTTCCATGAAGGTGCCTTCTCAGAGAAAAAATGACAACACTGAATAGGTCCCCAACTTCCTCAAGGTCAAAAATGTCAGAAACTAGCCAATGATTGAACAGAATCAAGACTACCTTCCCAAGAATAAATAGAAAGGTACAAAGAAAGAGACTTTATGACATAAGCACATTCAGATAATGTTTGAGAGACTGATAAAAAACCTAAAGGGCCCACCACCTGAGAACAACCAACACGCTAAGAAGGCCCGCTAGGATGACGCAACAACCCAAAATAAAGGCACTCCACCATAAAACTAGCTAAAAACAAAGGCCAACACCAACCAAAGGTAAGGAGATGCAACATAAGACCGGACCCCATCCAAAAAGCATTAAGGTTTCTCAACATCAATAAAGTGACTAATCTCAGATAAGAAATCAGTACGCCAAATTGACATACACTAACTAGATATGCCCAAATTTGCAAGGGATTCAGCCACTGTATTCCCTTCTATAAACTGATGCTTGATGATCATTTCCTCCATGGAAAATAATTGGGCTCTGGATTCATCAATTAAGTTAAATATTTGCCATATCGGCTAGCAATCTCCTTTGAGCATATTAATTATATTTAATGAATCCCCCTCAATAACTACCCTATGAATACCGAGGTCTTTAAGCATTTGAATTCCAAAAAAGGAAGCATGAGTTTCAGCAAAGTGGGATGATTGGACACCAATATCTTTCGCAAAGGCCATAATAGCATTACCAAATTGATCCCAAATAACACCCCTAGTGTCAGCTTGGCCCAGATTGACTTTCTACGTCGCATAAAAATTAAGCTTAAACCATCCCAAAGGGGAGAGGGACCAGTGAATGGAAGCACCTATGTTCGGAGTTGGTGGAGGTCTTAACTCTAGGAAAAAACCAAGAATTCGCTCAATAGCAAAATCAGGATGATCCCTAGGAACAGAGAGGAGTGAGTCCTTCATCACCACCAACATGTTCTCTCCCACCTTACAAATGATTTTTTGACTTAAGTGAAACACGTCCCCCTCCATATTTTTAAAATCCCTCATATTTCGCTCCTTCCACACTCACCAAAGGAGGTGGGGAAGCCAAAATTTCTAGAAACACTTAATATGGGAGGAAGAAAAGGGTGACCCCCATTGTTGGACAAGATCATAAATAGAATCTGATAGCGTCCAAGCAAAGCCAACATGTTGAAGGCAAAAATTAAATATGTCCCAATATAAGGGAAGAGGCAATGGACTTCTTTGGTTCTCTCTTATGTTCTCCGTAAGTTTGTGATAGAGACGCAGAAAATTGTATGTTGGAGGTGATTCCATGTCTAGTCTCTGATGAGATGAATGCTTCTCTCCTTACTTCCTTGTCTAATGAAGATATCCATTCAACAATTAAGTCTATGGGTCCTCTTAAGACCCCTGGCCCTGACGGCTTCCCATCGGTGTTTTTCAAAATTTTTGGCATATCTGTGGTGAGGATGTATGTAATGCTATTCTTCATTCCCAGAGTTCGCTAGTCTTCCCTAAGACCTTGAATTCAACTTTCCTTGCTCTTATTTTGAAGAAATAATTTGTGTCTTCATTCAATGATTTCAGGCCAATTATCTTATGTAATACAGTCTATAATTTTTTTTCTAAAGCTATGACCAACAGATTAAAACCCATCCTCCCTTCTCTTATCGATTCTTCTCAAAGCTATTTTGTGTCGGGGAGACAAATTCTGGATGTTGCCATAGTTATCCATGAACTTCTTCATTAGGTGCAGAAGAGTGGCAGGGCGACCTTTTTTCTTATATTGGATGTCAACAAAGCTTATGACAAAGTGTCTTGGGCCTTTTTGTTTATGGTTTTGAGGAAGTTTGAATTCATCAATTCTTGGGTCAATCTAATGGAGGCCACGATTTCTTCTGCTTGGTTTTTGGTGTTGATTAACAGATCCCCTATTCATTTTTTTAAACTCGTATAGAGGGATTCGTTAGGGCGATCCAATTTCCCCCTTCCTCTTTATCATCATGGCTGAGGCTCTTGGTCTTTCCATTAAAATTTGAAATGCTAATTTTAGACTAAGGATGGCTCTGCATATCAAACCCATTTCTCATCAGTAGTTCACCAATGATACTCTTCTCTCTTGTATTGTGTCGGTATTTCATGCACAAGATGTTAAAAATAATTTTGGATTGTTATGGGAGAACAGCGGGTCAGGTGATCAATTATCTCAAGAGCAGCGTCTTTTTCATTAACACCCATGAGGTCCATCAATAGAAGATAGCTTCTCTTCTGGGGTGTAGGATTGCCTCCCTCTCGACGACCTACCTGGGCCTTCCATTATTCATGGGTCATTTGAAGGAGTCGTTTTGGACTCTGATTTTGGAGAGGGTTCAAAGAAAGCTATCCTCCTGGAAAGGATCCCTCCTTAGCCAAGCAGAAAATGTGGTTTTGGTTCAAAGCACTCTTCAATGTATTGCCATATACTTTTTGTCTCTTTTCAATATTCCTTCTAAGGTGGCATCCAAGTTTGATAGTATCTGCAAGGCCTTTCTTTGGGCTAGATTGGATTTGAAGGGCAAGTTTCATCTCATTTCTTGGGAGAAAATCTGTAAAAGAAAAAGGGAAGGGGATTTGAATCTAAAGAATGTGGTTGTTATGAACAAAGCTTTTGTTTCCAAACTTGCTTGGATGTTTGCTTCCAATTCGAATCATCTCAGGTGTCACGTCCTTAAAGCTAAATATAATTTTCAACATTTCCTTACAGATCATCTCTTTTGGAGGTTCTATGTTTTGGAACAGCTTGATCAAATCCAGGGACTTCATCAGAAGGAACAGTTGTTGGGTAATTGGGAATAGTAGATCCGTTTCCTTTTGCTATGATCCGTGGCTCAAAGACCGTCCACTTGCAGAGGATCCTCATTTTTGGGAGGTGTGTTTACTCTCCAAAGAGGCAGACTTTGTCAAGGTGGTTGATTTTGTCCTTCTCTAGAATGACCGTAAATTTTGGTCTCCTTCCCCCTTCGTTAGATCTGCCTAGGATCGTATTGTGTGGGATTCTCTTATTTTTGAGATGTGATGGTATGTGGTTTGGTAGGAGAACGTGCCAGATCGCTAAGTTTGGGATGGTGATAGCGAGGGCTCCTTTTCGGTAAAATCGGCCTATTCCGTCCTTTGTGGCTGTGGAGGTGGTGATTTCTCTGGTCAAATATTTGGATTAAAAATTTAACTCCAAAAATAAATATTTTATTTTGACTGCATAATAAGGATCTTACGATAGAAAATTTCCACAAGTGTTCAATTTACTAATTTTTTTTTTTTTTGTAAGCAAGATTGAGAATCTTCCTCCAGGTGTTTCTCGAATGCAAAGTTACCTTCAACTACAGAAATCTAATTATATAGAAATGTATATAAGATGATTGTACGTGATGAGTATTTTCCAAACCAAATTTAAAAAAGATATGTAATTAACAGTTAAGTAAAAAAGCCTCACAATATTGAAGTAAAAAACTATTAAATTTTCAAGGTATGATGGCAATCTACGAGCTTATTACAAGCAAGTACATCAGTCAAAGCTTGGTAGAAAAGAGGTAGAATTATACACTGTTTGAAATTGTATAGCCTCTTTTAAGAATAAATGCAATGTATAATGCAACAAATACATTTTAATAAAAGACAGCTAAGTACCTGTTTGACTAGTTAATATTCTAACACGCCCTCGTCCAATGAAATAGATCTATTGGAAGAAGGCCCTTGCCATATGGTAGTTAATCACTCATTTAACTAAGAGTAAGAGGTTTTATAGTAATAATTTGAGTCAAAATGATAGGAGTTAAATAAGAAACTGATAAAATAGTATAAAAAATATGAATTTTCTAACAAAATTTTCATTTTACCGATATTCATTTGTAAAATATATGATCATTTCAGGGCATAATGTTTCATTCATAAGAGACTATAGCGTCCATTTCTTGCCACCTCTTGTAGAATTTGGAGAGGATTGTCACATCGTTCATCCAGATCGAAATGTATAATATAAAATGTTAAAGGGAGAGGACGATGACCACCAATTACTACATGTCTCACACCCATCCATAGTGGGTGCTGAGATAACCCCACTTCTGACCCATCAAACATCGACTGTGTTCAACATAAAGACCAAATCTGTCAAATCTGCATTCCTATCCGCAAACAATTCAAGTCTAATGTTTCTTAACTCATCCTATTCAAATGGAATTCCTGGTAAGCAACGATAAGATCCATGGCAACTCTTTCGAAAAAACAATTCCTTCAAACAAAAACAATAATGATGTCGTTGAAATGAACCTACAGATGGAATATCTTGTCCTTGAAGTATAACGACGGGATCGCCTAAAGCAAAATCACTCCTGCAATATTCTCAACAAGAAAAGCATAGGCTTTGACTTGATCATAACCACATAAAAAATAAAAATAAAAACCTTAAATTGCTAAGTTATAATTTTATATGGTACTTGTTGCCGACCATTTAAAATTTGCTCGGGTAGCCGTATGATTATTATTCCAATGTTACAATGACGTTATGAAGATATCAAAGTTGTATTATGCCTTCAACTTTTTGCGATAAACAGTCTCAGCTAAAACGTTTTGCCAAAAAAAAAAAAAAGGGTTTAAAGTCAGACAAATGACAGTTCATGATGAAGGAAGCCACAGCTTTGCCAAGGTTAGCAACTCTTATTTAGTTGATGTGTTTTCCAAGTTTTATAAGGAATGCCCTTCACTTAAAATGTCTAGTTTTTAGTTGGTGTGTTTTCCAACGAAAACTTGAATGTAATGTTTGTTTTTGTGTTGAGTAGTATAAAAACGAAGATAAAATTAACAAAATTAGATGGTTGACACGCTTAACTCTTAATTTGATTTAAAAAAAAAAAAACACAAATCCAATGTCAGACTCAGCTTTAGACTGGTCTGTTCTTAGTTAGTTGTTCTCTTTTTTATTAGTTTAAAATCAACTTTGTTTGATTTCTTTTAAACACTAAAACGTATTTACTTATATGAAATCGAGGTTTTGCTGCTTAGATTTTCCCAAAAGTAATAAATAAAGCATATTACAATAACTAATATGATTGATTGACGCAGCACAACAGAAATGATTGTTATGAAAGATAAATTATTAGGAAGTGCATGTTTTCCGGATTATGATCTGGAAATTGTATTGATTTTGTAGTAAAAAGCTACAACAGAAAACGAGGGTTGATAACCCCATACTCTAAATTTTTCGGTAAGCTATGAGGTATGGATAGATCTAGTTGGATACACCTTTTAAAAGATATAAACTATGTGTTAGAAATTAAACCAGATTTCATTGATAGATCTTTGAGAGATTTTATTTTTCAAATTTGATTATTGTATTTTAAAGTGTGCGCCAATTGCAGTTGTTCGGTGATTGAATAGAAATCCTAGTTTTTAATTAAATGCATGTCATAAGGCTGATAAGTTTTTCCTTCTTTTATGTGGCTATATAAGTCGATGTTATCTTTCAATCGAATAGAGCAGAGCAAAAGAGAATAGAGCGGTAGAAGAAGCAGAACAGAGCAAGATAGCAGAAGCATGGAGCAAAGCCAAGAGTTGAAGTCGTAGTCTTCAAAAACTTCTCTATAGATAGAACCTACAAACTAGGTCAGTTGCATTTATGTGGATGTATTTCCAAATTGATGTATGTTGATGTATTTCCATTATTAAGCATATAAAGCATCTTTCGAGTATTTTGTATTTGAGCAAATATTTGGCTGATTAAAATCTAACTTAGCAAAGCTAGCCTTTATTGTGTTGATGGGCGTGTTCTATCCCGCTCAAAATCTTTGTTGCTTCCCACCATATAGAACATGCTCCATTCCACTCATAACCTTTGTAATTTCTAGTGTTTTAGAACAAGCTTGTTCTGGCCCGCGCATTAGCTTGCATAGTAAAGTGTACCGAGCACTTAGAATAGTGACATGTAATATATTTGTATTTGTATGCCCTGTATGCAGCAAATCCACCTCCCAGAAGAATAAGTGATTAAAATGATTTGCTCAATTTTGACAGTTTTGACACAAATAACAGTTTGCTCAAGTTTTGTAAATCGTACAGTAGGGAGCAAACTGTACAACTAGAATGGAAAATCATACAGGGTAGTAGCAAATTGTAGAGGGCACACCGAAATTCATCCAAATGCAAGGGAAATGCAATTTCAAAGTGAAATGGTGAATAGATTTGCTAACTAATGTGTTAAACTTAGTAAAAAGCCAATTTAAAGTATTCAATTGTATATGGGCAATTGTTTATAATGGATTGCCTCAAGAACCGCTTTGGAACAGCCTGGGCAATGTTATATAAGGCCCCATTTTCAAAATTATAGGTCAGGTTGCTAGAGTAAAGAGATAGTAGTTGTAGTTGTTGATTCTCTAAAATATTGCAATTACATTGATATATTTTTCTACACTGTAATCTAATCCATAGACATAAATGAGCATAATGATGTTTTTGGATGACTGTGTACGATCCTGGTAATGATGAATAGTGATTTGTAGATGAATATGATGTGTTTGTATTTTTTGTTAATTGTTAGAGATTAGTTTTATGCATTGTTACAACCTTGTGGTAGAATTTGGTACTGGTGAACTCTGAAGAATGATATAGAAGCATGGAAACATCAAGGAAGACGTATTTAATAATGTTGTACATTTTTTGGACATAATAAGACACCTAGGATCTCTCAACAAGCCGATTAAGTTGTTTTGCCTATTGTGGAGATTGCATTGATTTGTCTATCAAACCTTTACAAAACATCCCTAAGAGAGATTGGAGCAATGGAAAATCTAGACTAGCATCAGAATGTGTTGTTATTTCATAAAAACCGTACATCGTTTTCCTTACAAATCATACAAAGCATTTTTACCCATATTTGGTAAAACAAGTGATCGATAGAAACTTACCTGATTTGGCAGTTTTGGGGAATCCACTTGATCGATTGCAAAATTTTGTATGGAAGCCTCCAAAATTGAATTCGTCAATTTTTTTTTGTGCAAGATCATACCATAATCGATACTGTACGATTTGAGATCGTATGGTGTAGTCATTGAGGACCATACAAGGTGAATATAGTTCGTACTAGGATAGTTCGAGTGAGCATATGATCATACAATTTGGTAAGTGAGTTGGGTTTAATCTATTGATCATTCTTAGATTTTTAAAATATGTGCCCACTAGTAATAATCCACCCCTATGCTACATTTGTAGTTGTTGCCTTATCGAATATGGCATTTTTTTGTTAAAACGAGTCTATAGACACCAAAACAACACCAATCCGATTATGTGACTACAAACACTGATCGCATTGACACACACAGACCCCAGGGCAGCCCCCAAAGGTTAAACAGTGGTCCTAACCACTCACACAATAGTTTTGGAAGGTCGGAGGTCAATTTGGCACCTTTAGGCACTCTATTCCTTATTCGTTCCACCCAGGGATGATTAGCAGCATTCGCTCCAGGGTGGGGTGAATAGCAGGTTTGACGGGAAAAAGGTCAAATCTTGACAAATGGCAGCTCAGATCCGCCACTTAACTCTTCCTTCATTGCATGGGAGTGTGAGTGAGCATTTTTGAGCGCTATAGGCAGTTACAGGGATAGTCACGAAGCCCCTAATCAGGGAGGAATTTGATCCCCCCTGGGAAGGCATGATTGCCAAGTGGCACCTCTGCATGCTCATCCAAAGAGACCATCAGGTCTATAAAATGGTGAGTCTTCTCACCCCAAAAAAGGAGAGAGAAGGAGCATTTTGAGCAACGAAGTGCTACCATTTTACATACTCACTTTTGGTTGTGCCTTTCACATCCTTGATCCCTCTTTTGGAATGGAGGTCATTGGGTGGTTATTGGAAGCACAAATCCGGACCCAAAACCCGACATTTGACAATTGTATCCCACCCAATTTTTTTGACAACACCCCACAAGAGGTTTTGGACCCATCCCAAGTGGATTGGTGCCAAAATCGGGCCCCAAACGATGGGTGTCCTGCCCCCGGGCGCCCCCCACACTGCTACAGTCCTAATCGCCCCGCCTAGGAGCGATTAGAAATCTGGAATAGATTTTAGTTCTATTATTTTTGCATTTTATTCTAGGTTGTTTAGATAGGCTTGCATTCAAATTTCATGTAATTCTGAGCAGTTTTGATCATGCTTTTGTTATTTCTCGCTTTCGCTAACATGCAGGTAGCATCATCAAATTCTTGGCGATAGAGGCCAAATTGGCAAAATATGACCTTCTGGGTCTTTCCAAAATATCCCATTTTACCTAACCCTCAACTTTGCAAGTGATTTGGAGCCTCCCAGATGGGACATTTGGGACAGTGCTTTTTGACATATTATTGCAGGTCTAATCATCCCACCCTGGAGCGATTAGAAATCCATGGTGAATTTTCTGACTATTCTTTTTGCAGTGCCTTCCCAGTGATGTCCTCATACCTCTGTTAAATTTTTAGATCATTCTGATGCTATTTAGTCATCGTTTTATTTATTTTTTGCATGCACTAATCGTAGGCTTAGGGATTGCATGTTTCATTTTATCTATAGGTGCTATTGACTATTTTCTGTTTCCTTAAACGTAGGATCTCGACATTAGAGGAGTAGCAAGGAGTCAAGACTCATCAATGCAAGTGGTGGTGACGTTTGGTCCACCCATTCTACATGTAGGCACGCAGAAGAAGGAATGCCATCTGTTGATGTGACAAGAACATATTTAACACTCCTAGCCCCTAAAAAGGGAGGAGATGGATTGTAACTGGGTTCTAAAGCATATTAATAAAAAGGGCTATACTCCATATTTGCTTTTATACCTTGTTTCAATGTGTTTATGTTTCTCTCCTTTCATGCATTTCAGTTCGTAGGATTTAGCGTTATCTTTGGCTTCTCTTGCATCGCATCTTGGCATTTCCTTTTTGTTTCCGTATCCTCGTGCTTTCAGTGGCAATCACGGTGGGACCCCCCACCATGATCTCCACACCTTCAATTAGTTAATGCAAAATATAAATAAAACGATAACTGAAATAGATCCAAATGAACTAAAAACTTGACAGGGGCATAAAAACATCACCGAGAAGGCACTGCAAATGGAAAAGTAAAAAAATTCGCCATAGATTTGTATTCACTCCCAGCCGGGACGAATAGACTCGCAACAAAACTTTAGATAGCATCGTCCCAAATGTCACATCCGAGAAAGTTCCTAACCACTCTCACAAAGTTGGGGGTTAGGTAAAATGGGGTATTTTGGAAAGACCCGGAAGGTCAATTTTGCTAATTCGGCCTCTATCCGCCGAGTGATGATCCTACCTAGGCACGTTAGCAAAAGCGGTAAATGACACAAGCATGATCAAGACAACTCTAGGGTGGGGTGAATAGCGATTTGGGGGAAAATGACAAATCTTGACAAATGGCAGCTCAGATCCACCACTTAACTCTTCCTTCATTGCATGGGAGGGTGAGTGAGCATTTTCAAGCGTTAGAGGCGAGTTACAGGGGCAGTCATGGAGCCCCTAATCAGGGAGGGAATCTTCTCCCCCCTGGGAAGGCATGATTGCCAAGTGGCGCCTCTGCATGCTCATCCAAAGAGACCGTCAGGTCTATAAAATGGTGAGTCTTCTCACCCCAAAATAGAATAGAGAAGGAGCATTTTGAGCAATGAAGTGCTGCCATTTTACATCCACATACACCTTTTGATTTGTGCCTTTCACATCCTTGATCTCTTTTGGAGGGGAGGTCATAGGGTGGTTATTGGAAGCGCAAATCCGGAACCAAAACCCGACATTTGGCCACAAAATCCTACCAAATTTGTCGACAACACCCCACAAGAGGTTTTGGACCCATCCCAAGTGGATTGGTGCCGAAACCGGGCCCCAAACGACGGGCGTCCTGCCCCCGGGCGCCCCCCACACTACTACAATCCTAATCGCCCCGCCCGGAGCGATTAGAAATCTATAGTAGATTTCCTTTCTATTATTTTTGCATCTGATTTTATGCTGCTTAGATAGGTTGTCATTCAAATTTCACATCGTTTTGAGCATTTTTTATCATGTTTTTATCATTTCCCGCCTTTACTAACATGCAGGTAGCATCATCAAATTCCTGGTGATAGAGGCCAAATTGGGAAAATCTGACCTTCTGGGTCTTCCCAAAATACCCCCTTTTAGCTAACCCCCAACTTTGCAGGTGATTTGGAGCTTCCCGGATGTGACATTTGGGACAGTGCTATCTGACATTTTGTTGTAGGTCTATTCGTCCCGCCCCGGAGCGAATACAAATATGTGGCAAATTTTTTGACTATTCCATTTGCAGTGCCTTCCCGGTGATGTTTTTATGCCCCTATCAAGTTTTTAGTTCATTTGGATCTATTTCAGTTATCATTTTATTTATATTTTGCATGTACTAATTGAAGGCGTGGGGATTGCATGTTTTATTTTATCTACAGGTGCTACTGACTATTTCTTGTTTCCTTGAATGTAGGGTCTCGACATTAGAGGAGCAGCAAGGAGTCAAGACTCATCAACGCAAGCGGCGGTGACGTTTGGTCCGCCCACTTTACATGTGGGCACGCGAAAGAAGGAATAGCATCCATTGATGTGACAAGAACACATTTAACGCTCCTAGCCCCTAAAAAGGGAGGAGGCAAATTGTAACCGAGTTTTGAAGCTTATTAATGAAAAGGGATGTCTTCCATATTGGCTTTCTATTTGGTTTCGATTCGTTTATGCCTCTTTCCTTTCATGCACTTTCAATTCATAGGATTTAGCGTTATCTTTTGTTTCATTCACATCGCATCTGGGCTTTTCCTTTTTGTT
This sequence comes from Wollemia nobilis, assembly GCA_028583015.1. Taxonomy (NCBI): domain Eukaryota; kingdom Viridiplantae; phylum Streptophyta; class Pinopsida; order Araucariales; family Araucariaceae; genus Wollemia; species Wollemia nobilis. The sequence goes on from JAQPPZ010002530.1 coordinate 6,453,721, forward strand.
TCCGTATCCTCGTGCTTTCAGTGGCGATCACGGTGGGACACTTGTCCTCTATTTTTAAGATCAAAAATTTGATCAAAACTTGATTGTTTTTGCTTGCAGGTACCAAGTTTTCAAACGCTGGACTATTGTTCGTTCCAGCCTATGGCGAATATAGAGCTGGAATTCGTCTTACCCAGGGATGAATGGGCATTTGCCCCACCCTATGATGAATACAGTTCTATTATTCATCCCACCCAGGGATGAATAGCTCTCTGTGCAGTTTCAGGATAGAAACTCAGAACCAGAAGATTTGGGCAGAGAAGAGGTAGAGGTCCTGAACTTTTGTCATTTTCTGCTTTCTGTTTTCTATTTTCTGGTTATTTACTTGCTTAGGGAAAGTTTTTTACTGCATGCTTGCTTTCTTTTATGCAAAAATAAAAAGAACCCCACACATCACGTGGTGATTTAAACACCAAGGATCTGGTCGTAAAACCCCAGCCCTTGATCAAGACCAACGGTGGATTTCATCACCACCTTGGCTTGAAATTTTGCATCCATAAACCTCGATCGCTACTATTGCTAGATGTAAATCCTGAAAAAAGTTGACCAAGTGTAGCTGGGGTGATTCCCAGTGCATGAGGATAAGTCTTCTATGGTAGGTGTCAAAAATAGGGTGATTCCCCTTCCATACCGCCTATGTTCCACGTACCATCTGCTCTCACGTACCAATAGTTTCCCTCACGTAAGGGCGGGTATATAGAGAGGTTGGTATATCGGCCTGGCAATGGTATATCGAAGGGGCGACCATTTTTGGGAGTCATAAGAGCCATCATATTGCATTTAAACGTTCTTTACAAAAGCTTTCAAAATAAAAATCAAAACACACTAAACCAGGTTTAGGGCACACCTTTAATATTTAAACGAGATAATCATTGCTTTGTGTGTGTGATATTTTCTGTTTAGTGTAGCATAAAAATCATAAAAAGAAATAAAAATCTACGCATCTTGTAGGAAAACACCACCATGGTGTACACCCGTAGCCAAGCCCAATCACGGGCAGGAGCTACGGAGAGTGTACAAGGGGGCACAAGTCACCTCCGCTATAGCCCCAAGGACTTGGTCATACCACCTTGGTGGCCCGACCCACAAGAGAGTCCACATCGTGCCATTTCAGAATGGGACTATAGAGGCACCCCTTCGAGGGGCACTCCCGTCCAACATAGACCCTTTCAGGAGGAGTCCTTACACGTGGCACTCAATATAAATGGGAAGGCTCCCTTAGAAGCTCGGTATGAGTGGCCACCGTGTGATGAAGTGCTAGAACAACATAGGGTCCATGAGGAGAGGCCACATGAGTATGTCATCCCTCCTTTACCCCCCATCACTGTTAGAAACAATAGGCAAAATCCAGAGCACAAGGCTCTTCAAACAGGGCGAGCCAACTCTGCCCACCCCTTTCACATATACGAAAGGGAGCATGAGGAAGACCATTACATTCCTCAAGAGCAATACACAATGTGGGAGCAATGCGCCTCCGCACCTGCTATCTACCAGAATCACCTACTGAGGCCAGAGCCTCGAGTGAATGCCGCTAACCTCGATAGAGGGAAGCGACCTATAGAGATCTCGGATCATCGTGACCGAGATAAATGCGTAGGAGAGGCATCTAGGCCTCCTAGACTCAAGATGGCAAAACAAATCGACCTGGCAGTCGCCAGACATGCCGCCCACCAAGCGTAGATCACGCAGCTTGAGCAAGACCAACAATAGCTAGAGCATCTATATCACCTTAGCAAAGAGTGCATTAGGCACCAAATAGATGAGCTGCTCCATAACCCTGTGCCTGAGAGGGTTCCAACCCCTCGCACCCAAAGAGCAGAACCGTATGAGAGGCGCAACCCCTTGGTACGAGATAGGTCTCCATGACCTTACCAAGTGCTACCTCCGAGACCTCCTAGACCTGAGCGGGAGGCCACTCCCAGGAACAATGATGGGCACCCTCCGCGGGGACCCACCCATGGTCATAGGTCTCATCCAGAAACTCCTCAAGAAGCCTATGAGGAGTATGAGCAAGAAGAAGAGCGGGCCAAAATGCCCTACCAAGGCAGAGGGGCTGCTATCCGGCCACCCCTCTATAGGCCTCAAGTTCCCCCCAACCCACAACGGGAGCTAACTAAGGAGGAAGAGATTAAATATTTCGATGCATATAAAGCATTGCTAGAGCGCTTGGAGTCTGTGGAGACCAAGACTTCTGGGCCCCAAAAGCCCACTTTATGCCAACTCCGCAGTCATCCTGTGCATCCGTCAGTGCCGGCACCCCCTTACCCTGAACACTTTAAACTGCCTCAGCTGGCAATATTTAGAGGGGAGGAGGATGCCCAAGAGCACGTGACTAGATTCCTGAGCCAATGCTTTGGCATTCAGGACAATGATGCTTTGTTGTTAAGAACATTTATCACCACGTTCATAGGCCCTGCCTCGGATTGGTTCACTCAATTGCCAAAGCACAACATTAGTAACTTAGATCAGCTAGTGGATGCATTCCTCGAATGCTTCACCTTCAACACCAAGAAGAAGGCATCACTAAGCGACCTAGCCAGCCTCAGGCAGTATGAGGAAGAAACCATGGCGGCCTATGGGAACCGATGGAGGACTTTGCTTTCAAAGCTGCCCTACCTCCCTCCTATGTCCGACCTCACCCAAATGTTCTCAAAGAGCTATTTGAGATCGATCTTCATGCTATTGCAGCTGCAGCAATATGCCACTTTAGAGGAAGCTCTGGCGCAAGCTAGAATCATTGAGGAGATCAAGATTCAGGATGGCGAGATAGCCAAGCCAAAGAAGAAAGAATGGTCTAAGAACACCAAAATAGGGACCACGCAATAGAAACCCGTTGCGGTCAATCAGGTTGCTATAAACGTCCCTAAGCCTGCACAAGCAACACAACCCCAAAAGGCTAACTATCAAGCGGTGCCTCTTAACGATTATGACCAAGAAAATTAGAGGCAAGAACAAAATCAGCAGCGTCACCCTAGGCGACAATTCACACCTTACACAAAGTCCAGAGATTCCCTGTTTGACCGCTTGTCAGCGGCAAACTTGATCAACTTGCCCGAGATTCAACCCATAGACCCCAATGCACCAAAACCTAAGGGCTACAGGGAAGACTTGTACTACAGGTTCCATAGACGGAAGGGACATGACCTTAATGCATGTTGGAAGTTTAAAGGCTTGGTGCAAGACCTAATAGATAACAAGACATTAGCGGTGGATAACCCCGTGGCACCAAGCAACCAACAAATGGAGGTCTTTAAGGACCCCTTGCCTGCCCATGATGTGCAGGAAAAGACCCTACAAGTCAATGAGGTAACACAGAACTGCCCCATGCAGGGGTATGTAGGGATGATCAGTATAGTGACTCGGAACAAGAGGTACCCAAGCACAGCTGCCCCACGACAGCTACAGGAGAGGTGCCAACAATGTCACAACCGCAATAGCACCTTGCACAACCTCCTCCGCCTAGACCAGTGGCCACAATTCGAACCAAACTCACCCAGAGTTTGAGGACCACATCGGCTAGGCTCTCCATCTACGAGCTCATACAACAATCAACGCCCCATCGGGAGGCTCTAATGGAGATACTACAAGCCATCGAGTTGCAGCCCCATGAAGCAAACTCCTTCAACAACTTTGTGGGACATGTCAAATGATGCACTGAGCCAGTCATCACCTTTCGAGAAGACGAAGTGAAATCAGTGGCTGGTGACATGGCGGATCCACCCCTGCACGTCATCGCGTGGGTCAACGGGATTCCGTACAAGAGGGTATTGGTGGATACTGGCTCATCCAGTAATATCATTACAACAATGGCCTTGAAGCACCTAAAGTTGCTCGCATCTCACATAGTGGCCTCCACCTACACACTACGAGCATTCAATGATGCAATATGCTCGACAGTTGGCACAATTTTCCTACCCATCCAAGTGGGGCAAAAGACTATACCTACATTGTGCCACATCTTGGAGGGTGAGATGGCCTATAACATCTTGCTGGGTCGGCCATGGATCAGGGACATGAAGTGTGTCCCTTCGATAGCTCATCAGTGCTTAAAGTATACATTCGAAGGGCAGGTGCATGTAGTCCCGAAGGACTTAGAACCCTTCAAGTATTGTAATATGGTGCAGCTGATGCCGCAATCGACCCTTCCATCAACGCATTTGGATTTTTAGTTGAATCCATCTAAATAGGGTCTGATTCCGTAGGCATCCCCGTTGACAAGTCTATCAAATCCCTAGTCGGGTCCATCTTCATCATCTGGTCCTTCACCAATGATGCCACCTATGGTGGCCACATAGAAGGACAAAGGGAAGAAACCTCTGGAAGAGGTGCAACCTCTAGAAGAGGCACCGCCATCAGTCTCAACCATCTCTACTGAGGAGATGCCTAGCAGAATGGAAGTCGAGGCTCCTAGTTCACCCGACATGGAGTGGACTCAGGAAGAACTTTCGTTCCCTCCCCCTCAACCACCGACAATCACTATTGAGATGGCCAATACGGGCCTAGGGGAGTATCTGGTGTGGAATATTGTAGCAACACCCACATTGGAGTCCATGCAGGACATGGGGAGACCTCGCCTCCCCATCGGTACTATTGTTCCTCTAGGCTACCCGTCGAACCAGACAAACTTTGTGTATGGGGGCCTTGATCATGGTATTGAACCTTACATGCAAGAGGACGAAGATGAAGAGCCCTTTGCAGAAGATGTCAACTATTTGTCTAACCCAGACTTCGCTTTGAGATACCTTGGCCAATGCAATTGGCATGGATATGGGTTAGGCAGATATGAGCAAGGAGTGCGTGTTCTTTGCCAACCAAGATACCAAATGCCATACGACAAGTCAGGAGTAGGGTTCAACCACCCTCTACCCTTGGACATCTTGGTAGAGAACATGCAAGGCCTAGGGATAGGCAACAAGGATGGGTTGGCATTAGATCCATATGCCAATCCTAACACAACATATACATTGGGGAATTATCTCCCATTGTTGACAACCAACCTTGTTGACCTCAACAACCCTTTCCCTTCGCTCGAGAGAGGAGAAAGTTCGAGAACTCACCTACAAGAGGGGTATAGACAAGGTCAGGAAGGATCTTTAGAAGATGAGTCAGAATATGAGGTAGCACCATGGGACCCCTTCGAATCAGATAGCAATCACTCACAAGTGACCCCCATGGATGATTACCAAGAAAGCCTCTTGGCAATGTTCCCTTTGGATGCTCCAATCGAGCAAGGGCCACCTCAAGGAAATCAGGTCCCCCCGTAGAGAGCGGAACAACCCCGATGGGGCCAGATCAATTTGCTCATGCAAGATGAGCCTCTAATGTCGCAAACAGTTGTTGGAACCAATGAAGGCCTTTGGATCTCCGACAGTGATTATGAAGATGAAACTGAGATGGCATATCTCAATCACATGTGGCAGATGCAGCAACAATACCCCCTAGATATTGATGACATATTTGAACAACTAAACATAAGGCCAGGGCATGAGTGGCACTTAAACCCAGTGCAGTGGGACCAAGTGTTGAATCCGCCACTTTGGGCATACGGAGAACACCTTCCGCCCAGAGACCCTATAGAGATATCAGTGCCGAGGGTAGACCCTGTCCTCCTATCCGCACATAGGGCCGATCCATTCATGCCAATACCTCCAGAGCCAGATCCGGAGCACAAAGATCATCCAGAATGTCCGAGTCACCACACCCACGGTAATGGAGACCAAAATCATTTCATCAACATGATCTCCATTGACTTAACCGCCCCCATCCACAATCCGATCGATCCAACATAGTCATTGTATCTAGACATAGATGCCATAGACTGGGATCGCATCAATTCACCACCATCCCCATCAGAGTACTGGCCTTTCGATGAAATGCTTCATTTCACCCCAGGGCCAACTCAAGATATCTTCCATGCTGAAGAGGAACCCGAGGTTCCCAACGCATATTTAAACTCAGCAAATGATATCCATTTGATCCCAACTCCACACCAGTTGGAGGATGGATCCCACATGTCGATCGAGGAGATGACTGACGTAGACATCGGCTCGGATCCAATGAATCCATAGATAATCAAGCTGGGGGTAAGTCTATCCCCCGAAGAGCAAGCCGACTACATTGCCCTTCTCAAAGAGAAGAAGGAGGTTTTTGCATGGTCCTACAAAGACATGTCGGGGCTAGATCCGTAGCTAGTCATGCATAATCTAACGCTTGATCCGACAGTCAAGCCAATAAAGCAAAAACTACGTAAGATGCACCCAACAGTGGCCTTAATGGTCAAAGATGAATTACAAAAGTTTTTGGATGCACAGTTTGTCATCTGCGTGGATTACCCACCATGGTTGTCCAACATGGTGCCCATCAAAAATCCTGATGGGAGGATTCGCATATGCACTAATTTTTGAGATCTAAACAAAGCGAGTCCTAAGGATGATTTCCCCTTGTCGAGCATCGACGCATTGGTAGATGCTACAACGGGCCACGAAATGCTTTCCCTCATGGATGGTTTCTCGGGATACAATCAGATTCATATCAATCCTGAGGACCAACTAAAAATGGCATTCACAATGCCTTGGGGGACATTTTGTTATAAGGTCATGCCCTTTGGCCTTAAAAATGTTGGTGCCACCTACCAACGTGCCATGACGTACATCTTCCATGATCACATGCACAAAACTTTGGAAGATTACATGGATGATTTGTTGGCCAAATATCTTTTGCACCTAGATCATCTCGATGACTTAAGCAAGATCCTCGATCGCCTCATGGAACATAAAGTCAGACTAAATCCCAAGAAGTGCGTATTTGGCATCACATCTGGAAAACTCTTGGGTTTCATAGTCTCAAAGTGAGGCATCGAGGTGGACCCAAACAAAGTCAAGGCAATCCTTGAAATGCTTCCCCCAACTACCATCAAGTAGCTCAAGAATCTGCAGGGAAAGGTCACGTCAATCAAGCGCTTCATAGCGCAGCTATCTGACAAGTGCCGACCCATGAATAAATTATTGCACAAGGGGGTAGCATTTCACTGGGATGACGAGTGCCAGTTAGCCTTTGATGACATTAAACAATACTTGGCTTCGCCGCTAGTATTGGCACCACCTAGACCAGGAGTGTCATTCTACTTATACATCTCAGCTACTGAGGTGGCACTAGGCGCCATGTTAGCCCAGAAGAATGAACTTCACAAAGAACAAGCTACTTACTATCTTAGCCACACCATGGTCAGTTATGAACTTAACTATGCATACGTCGAGAAGCTCTGCTTGGCAGTGGTGTTTGCTACCAAAAAGCTATGCCATTACATGTTGAGCAACATGACGTATGTTGTGTCTAAGGAGAATCCATTGTGGTACATGATGAGTCATACTTATCATAGTAGCCGCACGGTGAAATGGATCATGTTGTTGATGGAGTTTGACATCGAGTTCATTGGACATAAATCCATCAAAGGTCAAGTCATAGCCGATCAACTAGCAGAGGCTCCTCTCAAAGACGATCAGCCTCTGATCATAGAACTACCCGATGATGGGGTCTTCCATGTCTTAGAATCGCCAGATTCTGATGAGCCTGAGTCACAGGCTGACATAACCCTATTTTTTGATGGTTCTAAATGTGAGCAAGGAGGTGGCACGAGAATTGTATTCTTCACACCGCAAGGGGCTCCAATGCCTCTATCATTTAAATTAGATTTCCTGTGCACCAACAACAATGCAGAATACGAAGCCTTGCTCATAGGTCTTCAGAAAACGGTCACCATGAACATCAAATGATTAAACATCTTTGGTGATTCGCTGTTAATTGTCAACCAAGTCAAAGGGGTATTCCAATGTAAATGCCTAGTTTTGCAGGCCTACAAAGCCCTTGTGGACAAATTCTTGGCAAAGCTTGAATGGTATGACATCGAGGCACTCCCTCGGTCATCGAATCATTTTGCAGACACTATGGCCTCCTTGGGGTCACTAATCCCGCAAGACATTTCTGGTGATATGACAACCATTCAAGTCAAAACACTATCGCAATCAACGATGGAGCATGCAAGCTCTGACTTAACACCGAGAATCCACTTGATCCAGATTGAACCATCCCCGGACAAGTTCTCTCGAATCCATGATTGTCTGAATCACGCCAATTGGGGGTCCTTGTTCTCCCCTACTCCCCTTAATAGCAACACAATGCTATTCTTACAAGTTCTTTCCCACTCAGCTTTTGCTAGGGATGAACTTCAAGAGGGATTGGCTATTCATACCGTCGAGGTTTCTGATCAGCAGGATTGGTATACACCCATAAGGGACTACCTCAAGTTAGGTAACCTCCCACTTGGATTGATGCATGCCACAAAACGATCATTCAAATAGAAAGCGGCAAAGCATGTCTTGTTAGGAGACATTTTGTACCATCATAGCTACGAAGGAATCCTCCTTCATTGCTTGGACCAGTAAGAGTCCACTTGGGCGATCACCCAAGTGCATGATGGTACATGTGGTGGCCACTTCAGCGGTATGGCCATCGCAAAGTGCATTCTCTGCATGGGCTATTATTGGCCATCTTTAGAGCGAGATTGTTGTGCATATGTAAGGAAGTGCATGAAGTGTCAACACCATGCCAATTTGACACACGTACCTTCTCAGGCCTTGCAGCTGATCCAATTGGCTTGGCCATTTTTGCAGTGGGGCTTAGATCTAATCGAAAAGATCTCCCCTACGTCGTCAGGTCATCACACGTTCATCATAACGGCCATAGAGTACTTCACCAAATGGGTGGAAGCAATTTCGCTTACCTCTACGACTGGAACCCGCATTTCGGAGTTCATTTTACATAATATCATATGTCATTTTGGTATTCCATCCAAGATAATCTCAGATAATGGGATGTCATTCAAGAACAAAGATGTGCATGCTTTAACCACAAAGTACAAAATTTAGCATAGTTTTTTGACACCCTATTATCCGTAGGCAAATGGGCAAGCAGAGGCGTCAAACAAAATGCTAGTTGCCATCCTCAAAAAGATAGTCGTAGATAGTCATAAGGATTGGCACATTCAGATCCCACTTGCCCTATGGGCTTATCGCACTAGCATTCGGACACCCATTGGGGCAACTCCGTTTTCGCTCGTGTATGGCTCTGAGGCTGTCATGCCTCTCGAGTTGGAAATTCCTTCCCTATGCATATCAATGCAAGAGTTCATCAATGATGACACTGCATGGCAGGCCCGGTTAGACCAGCTTACGTTGCTCGACGAACGACGCGTTAATGCTCTCGAGCATTTACGTATCTATCAAGAGCGACTTAAGAAGGCATACAACATGAAGGTTCACCTGAGGGACTTTCAGGTTGGTGACTTGGTCTTAAAAGAGAACCAACAAAATTCTAACTTGCCGCCCCATCTAAGGGACAAGTTCATGGCAAACTAGTTAGGTCCTTATGTCATCCATAGTAAAATAGGACCTGGAACATACCGGCTCACTTCTCTTGATGGAATCAAGGAACTAGAACCCTTGAACATCAGTCATTTGAGGTCATTCCATATCTAAAAGAGCCATAGCCCAAACCAAAAGCTCCAAGGATTCTCATAATCGCTTGGTCAAACCAAAAGCTCCAAGGATTCCCGTAATCACTTGGTCAACCCCAAAATACCCCAAAGGTGACCATAATCCCTTTGGTCAAACCAAAAGCTCCAAGGATTCCCATAATCGCTTGGTCAACCCCAAAATTCCCCAAAGGTACCCATCATCCCTTTGGTCAAACCAAAAGCTCCAAGGGTTCCCACAATCGCTTGGTCAAAAATAAGAAAATTCAAAAACAATAAAATCATCAAAAAAAACAAAAATTTGCATCTCATTTCCATGCATGCTCAAAATCATCACAACAATAAAGAGCTCTTTTTGCATCTCATCTTCATACTCACAAAAATAAATCCATCAAAAACACAAAAATAATAGTTGCATTAAGCATCACATCCATACATTGCATATTTGTGGTCATACAAGTCAAAGGCACCATAGACTGTAATTACTTGGCAAAAACATCATTTTCCATGTTTCCCCATTTTATAAACAGTCCATCGAAAATAAATGCCATGCACATATTTTTTGCCATATCATAGTCAGTTGTATTCTAATGTATCAAGAGTTTTTGTCATTCAGATGTCATTAGCTTTCTAGCCACATACTGTACAAAGTCAGATAGATTTTACAAAGGTAGAGTTCTACTTGGATCACACCTTGTTACGTAGCATCCCAACACAAGTTAAAACACATAAAAAAAAATTCCCAAGTTGTGTGAACGAAAGATGAAACCTGCAAAGCAATCCAGGATACCACCTAGTGAAAAGGTTATCTTGCTCATCCCCCTATGCGAATGACCCCAAGAATGTTGAGAGTTGGCAAAAGGACAAGCATCTTCCCTACCCAATTCCCCAAGAATCCCAAGTTCTCAAAAAGTTGCAAACACCAAAAAATTTGCAAAAAGTCAAAACTCCAAAAATTTGACATCACCACCAAAGTGCATACATCAAAAGGCACATACAATAGTGATTCTCATCACTCAATATTCAAAATCCCTTGCTCAAAAGAAAAAACAAAAATAAACAGTGATTTTTATCACTACAAAAGAGCAAGTATCCCAATAACAATTGAAGAAAAGAAGGGAGTCGAACTTGAATCCCTGGAACTCTCAGCATTCAGAAGGTCATGAGGTAAACCTCAGTACCGGTTTGGTGGATAGCCTATCGGTCACTAGTGGTAAACCTCCCGCATGATGATATATCTGTCACATTAACTTGTGTGCGAGATCAATGTTTGCATGTGGATGAGCTAGCTTATGGTATCCTAGATAGCACTACATATTAATCGTACTAAATACAACAAAGGAGTTAGTGGAGCTAATTAGGTGATCCTCAATACAAGTTTGGTTGACAGCCTATCTGGCAGCTGGCGGTATCCTGACAAATACCACATAAACGAACTCAATTGCACACACAGGGATGTGAAATAACTTGGTCAAAGACAAGTCCGATTCATACCTTGTTCAAAAGTCTTGTAAGATAAAAATACAGTTGTGGCTAGTTAGTTAAAACATATGAGTCTCAGAAAACCTTAACTACATTCTAAACCAACTGTGCTATCTTTCATCCTCGCATTGCCATCAGAAAATACAAAAAATAACATGTATACATAAAAAGTCATTTACCACAACAAACGCCTAGGACAAAAAGCCATAAGTTCTAAACAGTCCATGGTGCCACCGCCACAAATCACAAACTCAATTCATCCATTCCATTTGCATATAATATAAATTAGAAACATTTGCATTCATCATAACATATGCATCCATCAAATATAAATGAACATGCATACATACACATTCATCAATCATTGTGCATAACATCAAATCACAACACATGTATAAATAAAATAAAGTCATTTGTATATATATCATCAAAAATTCCCACAGGCTACAATAACCGGTCCTCTGACCCCATAAAAAAAAAAGAGCAAAAACTCAAAAACCCCCAAGCCTAGGGCGTCGGCCACCATGATCACGTAGGATCGGTGCAACGGGAACTACCCCCGTGGTGTGGGTCCTATGGGACCCCTCAGGGTGTCTACTACTAGCCCTTGCATCACGCCTACTAGTGCCTCCCTCATCCAATCGCCTGCGTTGAGAGGATGCTGACTACTCAGTCTCGCTCCCTCTCGAGCGGTGCGATGATCCGCCTCCACTAAGCGTAGGGACCCGCCCATCGAGGTGGATAATCTCTACCTCCAGATCCAACCGATGCTGCACCAAGTCCATCTCCCACTGATGGTACATCACCAAATTATCATCACGTTGTGCCAGCTACATCCATAAGAGATCCATCTCCCGTGTAGCACCAGTATCCCCCTCCCATCGGCGATACATCGCTAATGCATTCTCCTACTCTGCTACCTGCATTTGCAGGATATCCCTCTCTCGTAGCACATCATCGAGCTCCTCATCCCACCTCTAGAGCAGCCCCTCCAATCGCACATTCTTAGTGTGCACCCCTACCTTCGTGTCCTTCGAGACTTCCTGAGGCATTGGCATCTCTAAAATAGTAGCATGCTCTGGCTCCCACTACTCCGGGATGTCCTGCATCTTCGACTGATCCAGAACCCCAAAATCCACACCCACATCATCCACCTCCACCATGTCCGCATCCTCCAACGAAGCTCCCCAACCCTCTCCTGGTGCCTCTCCACCCTCCTCACCTGCTGCTATTGCCACTGTGCCTCCTAGTGGTCCCTCTCCCCACCATCATCGTAGTATCCACCACTGCTCATACTCAGTCGTCACCCCAACATTGTCCATGTTAGGCACATCGATAACTGTATTTGCATCCTCCCACAGTGGCTCAATGATTGGCCAGGCCAAGGTCCTCTTGTCCCCCTTGTGATGATAGATCAAGGGCTCACTAGGAAACCCCTAGTGCACCCCAAACTATCGTGTCACTTAGACGTACAGAAAGTACTCTTGCTCGGTCCTGTACCTCCCAATCAATGATCTCCCCCTATGCACCTATCAAAGCCACTCTCTAGCCTCAAGCCAGGCTGGACAGTCTAGGTATGGGCGCCAGAACACCTCCCCTGGAGTAAGCCGAGCGAAGGCATCGGCATAGTTCCCTATGGCACCTACCCACCACCGACTCTGCCCCTGCTCCTTAGACCACCGCCATAGAGTTGCATATCCTATATCTCCATCCACCATCTCTGCCTGAGTAGTCCATGGCAACCCCACTGGCCTCTCCACTGCTATGTGTTGCCAAGCCTAGCTCCATAGATCAATCAATACCTTCTACCCCACCACCCCCCCACCCCCGCCCCACGCTATGGTGCCAAGCCCAGCTCTACAATAGATAGCTACAACCAATACCCTTCTGCCTCTGACAGTGGACCTCATACAGCTCATAATAGAGCTGTTCCAGTAGTGTTTGCCCCAACCTCATAATCAATGGCTCATGCATCGAATAATCCACCAACCGAAATACCACATCTAGTAGGTTCCACGGGAACCTCACGCTCAAAGAGTTGGGTAGCAGCATGTTGGAAATGAGGCCCATCAGTATTGTGTGACTCACTCCCAACATGCCCATCTCTAGCCACCACCATACTAGAATGCCACCAATCTGGAAGTCGCCCTCTGCCCTCTCCACTGGGCTATCCACACCCACCTCCTCCCCATGCCCAAAGTAGCGTGTCAGCACTACTGTCCGCTGATCTTGTGGCGTCATCCTGATCGGTAGTCCGTCTATCAGAATCCACAGAATTCGATAGACGTCCTCCAAGGTCACTATCATCTCCCCTGTTGGGATATGGAAGGTTTTGGTCCGGGGATCCCACAAGTTGATCAGGGCCATCAGATAGGCCCGATCCCCGACCATAGGCTCCAGTCGAGTCACATGCTTGAGCCCAAGGGCATCAAGCCACTCCCAATTAGCCAAAGTCAGCGCCTCCAACGCTTCTGAGAAAATCGTAGGCACATGGTATCGACTCTTCACAACTTGCAAAGAAAACAAGACAAAAACATTAAAAAACATGATAAACTATACAACAATAACATGAATATACAAAAATGCATAAAACAATGTACAACTAAAAATAGACAAATAACAAACAACAAAATTCAAAACAATTCAACAAATAGTTGTCAGTACCTAGGGTTTTAACTCTACGTTTAAACTAATAACTACAAAACAAAAAATTCAAAAAACTCAAAAACTATATGTCAGTACCTAGGGTTTCCAACTCTACGTTTAAACTGATAAACAAAATTCAAAAAAAAATTCAAAACAATTTTTCAGTTCCTAGGGTTTTCACTCTAAGTTCAAACTGATAAATTAAAAGCACAAAAATAGTCAAAAAAAGTTTGTCAGTACCTAGGGTTTTTAACTCTACATTTAAACTGATTAGTACAAACAAAATCAAAACAAAATTCAAATAAAACATCTTTCAGTTAACCTAGGGTTTACCCTTAGTCTACACTGACAAATAACTACAAAAACAAAACAAACAAACAAAAACAAAATTTTCAGTTAAACTAGGGTTTACCCTTAGTATACACTGACAAAACACAACAACTAGGGTTAAGCTAAGTTTTTAAGCTAAGTTTCAAACTAAGTTTTTAAGCTACGTTTTGATCTTTGTTAAACTAGGGTTTCTTTTCATTTACAAATGCAAAATGATAAACATGGTTTCCACTAGGGTTTCAACCTAAGTTCTAATGAAGCCATACAAAACACAAAGTCACACAAAACAAAACAAATTTTTTTTTTTTAGGGTTTCATTTCTAAACAAAAACTCGGAAAACAAAATACAATAGAGCTAAATTGCAGTTTTAAAAATTGAAACAAACAACACAACCAATAAAGAGGAAGAGCACTCACTGGTCTCGCTTTGGCTCCACCACTTGATGATCCGGTCCGTGAACTCATGGTGGCAAGAAAAATTTGGTAGTGCTTCGCTTCGCAGAATTGACCTCCTCCTCCTCAGAGCTCCAAATCTCCAGGAAAAACAAATGCAAATGAGCCCAAAACCCAGTTTTACCCCTAAAATAGTCTTTTTGAGACTGTAATCATTCCTCCCTAGGACGAGCGCTCTAGTTAGCACTCGTCCCACCCTGAACGATTACTAAACTGGTACTCATCCCACCCAGGGATGATTATAGAACAAAAATTTCAAAAATAGCAAAAACAATAGAAACAACAAAAACTGCACCAAAATGACCAAAAACAAGCAATAAAATTGTCCAATAAGAGTGATTTTGCACTTGACATTCCGGGAATGCAAAATAGACATAGGGGTCACAAATCCTCACTATCCCACTCCCTAATAAGGCTACCATAGTCGGACCGCTCCACGGGAGGACGGATTGCAGAGAATTTCATCCCCAAACGACATCCCCAAAAGGGTCCAAACCCACCCAAAAATAGCAATAACATTTCCAAGCAAAGGCGCCTTCATGCCTGAAATTCTTGGTATGAAAAACCGACATTGGGGTAACAAATTTTCACTATCCTACTCCCTAAGAAGGCTACCATAGCTGGACCGCTCCACGGGAAGATGGATTTTTGACAATTTCAGCTCCAAAAAGCATCACAAAAAGGGTTCACACCCACCAAAAATAGGTCTAAATATCAAAAAACTGCACAAACAATCAAAGATAAACATCTGAAGGCACCCTTATACAAGTCATCTTGGGTCAAGTGACTCGTCGCTTTTCTCATTTAGGTCATTCCCTCATTGATTCGTCGCTTGAGGGGGTAGTCACACTTAGTCACCAATCAAAAAATACACACCCAATCAAGGAAATGACATGCATTCAAAGAATCATTGACAAACACAATCATGCCCTTGCTTGGGGTAGCAAACAAGCAATAATCACAAGATGATCAAACACTTGGCATTCGTGAATCATGAACTCAAGGTTCCCAGAGAAAAAAGGTTGCGCCCTTTGCCTATTCATGACTGATCAATGTCCAAGATCAAGTAACACCTCACCGAAAAAGGTTAACACTTGAATTGAGTTCCTTAGCTCGTTAGAAGCAAAGATTCAAGAATGCATGCCCTTTCCATACTTGGGGCATCAAAATTTGGTTAGGTTACTAAGAAACCCTAATCATTAGTGCTTTGGTTATCTATTTTTGCTCAGCACTGTGCCATGCATAGCGCTTCCCAAAAAGGGCTATCTGTAGACACCAAAACAACACCAATTCGATTATGTGACTGCAAACACTGATCGCATTGACACACACAACCCCCAGGGCAGCCCCCAGAGGTTAAACAGTGGTCCTAACCACTCACACAATAATTTTGGAAGGTTAGAGGTCAATTTGGCACCTTTAGGCACTCTACTCCTTATTCGTTCCACCCAGGGATGATTACAAACTGGTACTCGCCCCACCCAGGGACGAGTAGCAGTATTCACTCTAGGGTGGGGTGAATAGCAGGTTTGATGGGAAAAAAGTCAAATCTTGACAAATGGTAGCTCAAATCCACCACTTAACTCTTCCTTCATTGCATGGGAGTGTGAGTGAGCATTTTTGAGCGTTAGAGGCAGTTACAGGGGTAGTCATGGAGCCCCTAATCAGGGAGGAATCTTCTCCCCCCTTGGAAGGCATGATTGCCAAGTGGCGCCTCTGCATGCTCATCCAAAGAGACCGTCAGGTCTATAAAATGGTGAGTCTTATCACCCAAAAATATATAGAGAAGGAGCATTTTGAGCAATGAAGTGCTACCGTTTTACATCCACATACACCTTTTGATTTGTGCCTTTCACATCCTTGATCTCTTTTGGAGAGGAGGTCATTGGGTGATTATTGGAAGCGCAAATTCGGAACCAAAACCCAACATTTGAACACAACATCCTACCAAATTTTTTGACAACACCCCACAAGAAGTTTTGGACCCATCCCAAGTGGATTGGTACCGAAATCGGGCCCCAAATGGCGGGCGTTCTGCCCCCAGGCGCCCCCCACACTACTGCTGTCCTAATCGCCCCGCACCAGAGCGATTAGAAATTTGGAGTAGATTTCCTTTCTGTTATTTTTGAATCTGATTCTATGTTGCTTAGATAGGTTTTCATTCAAATTTCACATCATTTTGAGCTGTTTTGATCATGTTTTTTTCATTTCTCGCTTTTGCTAACATGCAGGTAGCATCATCAAATTCCTGGCAATAGAGGTCGAATTGACAAAATATGACCTTTTGGGTCTTTCCAAAATACCCCATTTTACCTAACCCCCAACTTTGCAGGTGATTTGGAGCCTCTCGGATGGTACATTTGGGACAGTGCTTTTTGATGCTTTGTTGTAGGTCTATTCGTCCCGCCCCAGAGCAATTAGAAATTCGTGGTGAATTTTTTGACTGTTCCACTTGTAGTGCCCTCCTGGTAATGTCCTCATGCCTCTGTTAAATTTTCAGATCATTTTGATGTTATTTAGTTATCGTTTTATTCATTTTTCGCATGCACTAATCGTAGGCTTGGGGATTGCATGTTTCATTTTATCTATAGGTGCTACTGAAAATTTTTTGTTTCCTTGAATGCAGGGTCTCGACATTAGAGGAGCAGTAAGGAGTCAAGACTCATAAACGTAAGTGGCGACGACGTTTGGTCCGTCCATTCTACATGTGGGCACACGGAAGAAGGAATACCATCTATTGATGTGACAAGAACATATTTAACGCTCCTAGACCTTAAAAAGGGAGGAGACGGATTGTAACCAAGTTCTAAAGCATATTAATAAAAAGGGTTGTACTCCATATTTTCTTTTATATCTTTTTTCAATGCGTTTATGTTTCTCTCCTTTCATGCATTTTAGTTCATAGGATTTAGCATTAAGTTTAGTTTCGTTTGCATCGCATCCTTGGCATTTCCTTTTTGTTTTCGTATCCTCGTGCTTTCAGGGTAAATTTGACAAAGTTGAATACTAAGACTAGAGGTGATTTTTATGAAGGAAACTTATGCATGAAACCATGGGAGACAGAAACGAGGAGATAACATCCCAGTATGAAAGAGCACAAGGATTTCTCAAAGATAAAACACAAGTAACTCAGACCGTAGTACTCAAGAACCATATATAGAGCAAGTTTGGACATCCAAAGAAGGAGACTTTGAGGCATTTTTGATAGAGACAAAATCCGAGCAAATAGAACCACAAAGCATAGAGGCAAGGGTTGACAAAGAAAAAGTGCAAGACAATGGAGAGTGGATGGTGACACCTGAGAAAGTGACAAAAGAATTTCTAGAGTGCAGAGGATGGGAGTTAGGCACCAGAGGAACAAGGCACGAGTTCTTAGGAGGACAGACCAGGACCACCTCCCTCACATCAGCGAAGGAGGTTGCAAGGTGAAGACACACAAGAATTTGGTCACCAAGATGTGGGACAAAACAATATACCTCGAATTAATAATTCTGACGACAATGAGAGTAAGACACCCCCAAGGAGGAATCAGATAGAGATTCCAAAGGATACCTCAAGTGATAGTGATGACTCTCCTAATATGGCTAACATGGTAGCCAAATAGAGATGTCCACCATTTTAAGGTGAGGGTAAGGAAGACCCCACACGACATTTAGGGACTTGCATAACCATTTGGAGAGCAAATGGTGTAGATAGACTTGAGGATTGGGTAATCCTATTTCCTACTACCTTGATAGGATTGGCAATTGACTAGTATTTGGAGACATTCATCAAAGAATTTCATGAATTTCATCAAAGAGTATTCAGACTTGGAACCAGATAAAGGATAACTTCATCAAAGAATTTCAACCTTTAAAGGATGATGGAGACATTGTTACGAAACTTTGCATGATGAAGCAAAAAGCTGATGAGGATGTGAAATCCTATAACTGTATACTAAAGCAATTAGTCAATAATATGTAGATGCCATTGGAAGATGTTCTAGTAATATGGTGGTTCATCGATGGATAACTCCCAAAATATAAGAAAAATATGAAGGCAGTACCATTAGAAATGTATGAAGATGCGCTAAAACATGTAAAGAATTTAAAAAATGAATAAAAACAAATGTATACTGGAATATATTCTCATCCCAAGTCAAAGGAATCAAATAGTGAAGAAGATGACACTATACAGAGGATGGTAGCATCATTTCGCAAGGAGTTTGATAAATTCATGAAAGAACAAAAGTTCAAACCTGAGAGAAATGACATGTGGTGCACGTAATGCAAAATGGAGGGACATACAAATATGAAATGTCCAAGGAATGACTATTGTAATATTTATAATGTGATGGATCATGAGGTAAAGATGTGTCCATATAATGCAATAATACACCCACAAGTATTGTCAATTCAAGACCAGGAAGAGAAATCGAAGACCCAAGGAAATGGGTAATAAGCGACAAGTGGTGGTTATAGGAATAGCAGACGAGGTGGAAGATCGAACCAGGGTAATCGACAAGGAGGACAAAGTCATTTACATTATGATTCGGAAGGAAGACCGATCATACAATGTCGCAATAGGAATGGGAGCATTTTACAAAAAATTATCCTGCACCTCAGAGGCAAGAGACACTGCAAACAAGCACTACACACGTGTAGATGGTGTGGTTTGGGGAACCACAAAGAAGATAATTTTCCAAAATAGGTGAGTTCGAGTAACCCACAGAACGTTAGTTATTTGGACATCAAAGTTCCTCAAGTTAAGGAGGAAACCCAAGAATTTTTAGCCGTGATGAGAAATCAGGCTAAGAAGGATAAGTATCCTGAGTCGGTAAAATAAAATCAATGCTGGCAAGCAGCAAAGAAAATATTGCAAGAGGAAGCTGAGAAGATTAAACCAAAAGAATTGAGAGTAGATAAGGAATTAAGAAAACCATAAAATCAAGAGGTAGTTGTGCAAAATATGGCATCATAGGTTTTGGATACCACGATGGAAATTAAATTATCCAACCTCTTAGAAGATATTCCAACATTACAAAAGGTAATGGCTTAAGAATTGCATCCATAGAAGGTGATGGGAGTACATAGCCAACCAATTTTGGAAGAAGAGCGGAAGGATCAATTTATGGATCCAAATATGGATCCAAAGGTATTGATGATTGATGTAGGAAAGAAACTTGCATTACTACATATGGAGATCTTAGGACACAAATTGATGCAAGTTATCATGGACGGAGGATCCAATGTTAATGTGCTACTTGAGAGAACTTGGCTAGAAATAGGTGCTCCATCCCTATGGGCACCAATATTTCGGTTATATGGTGCTGATCAAAATGGCATTGAGAAAAAATGAGTCTTAACAACACAACAAGAAATGATAGATGAAAAAGAATTTGTCTTGGATTTTTTTGTGATTACAATGTAGAAACCTACATACGATGCTCTCTTTGGGAGAGGTTGGCTACGAGTAGCCAAAATTAATCATAATTAGGGAAATAATCATATCACTTTTAATATGGGACAATATAAATACATGATTAATTTAGCTACTCAAAGAGTTAGTGACAATATAGCTACAACTGATGAATCATAAAATTCCTTAGAATATGAAGGGCATGAACTTGATGGGGAAGGAATGTTGTACCTAGATGAATGTAGTGAATATGAATCTCGATATGATTTCGGACTTCTTCATTGACAAATGGAGGAGTATAAAATGTTTTAGTCCAACTGCCTTTGTATTGAATCAGAGGAGATCAAGGAAAAACAAGACAAACCTAAGGTTAGTAAAGAACCTAAGAAGGAATTAGAAGAGAAATAGGCATTTCCAAAAAGCTTTATAGAGTATACAGTAGGATATGTAGATATTGATATAAGATCGGAACACCCTGATAACATAGAGAAAGCTACGAGTGAACCAAAAAATATCAAATATGAGGGACCTCAAATAGTGGACATCAATCTAGGAATGGAGGAGGAACCTAGGTTGATTCACTACAACGATGATTGAAATCCGGTATTAAAGGCAGCATATTTTAAGATATTCTTGGAATACAAGGATGTCTTCGCATGGACATATAAGGACCTTAAAGGAATTCCACCAGAAATATGCATCCACAATATTACAATAATGCATGGTGCTCAACCTGTAAGGATGATACCATATAGAATGAACCCAAAGTATGTTGCATTAGTGAATGCGAAGATAGAAAAGATGCTGGAAGCAGAGATTATATTTAGGGTGACAAACAGTGAATGGGTTTCACCTATAGTAATCACCTTGAAGAAGGAAGTGGACAAGATCAGAATATGCATGGACTTTAGGAGTCTAAACACTGTAACTATTAAGGATCCCTTTCCCATTCCCTTCACAGATTCTATCTTGGAAGAAGTTGAATGATACAAGATCTATTTATTTTTAGATGGATTCTCGACATACAATCAAATCAGCATCACCAAGGAAGATAATCTGAAAACCACATTTATTGTGGATAATGACATCTATGCATATAATTGAATTCCATTTGGGCTTTGTAATACCCCAACTACATTTCAGTGCATCATATTGTATATATTTGATTAGCTAGCAATGGGGAACTTCAAAGCATTTTTGGATGATTGGTTCATCTATGGGAAGATCAAGGATCATCTTCCTGCCCTTAGTGAATGTATGAGTAGGTGCAAAAATGCACAGATATCATTAAACCCAGGGAATTGTTTTCTGATGGTACCATATGGAAAATTGTTAGGACGTATTGTGTGCAGCGAAGGATTGAAGATAGATCTTGATAATATTTTAGTGATATTACACATGGAGGAACCATTTGATGTGAGTTCACTTAAGACCTTCCTTGGTTTGACAGGATACCACCGAAGGTTTATCAGGAATTATGTACATCTATCCTACCCATTAGACTCCTTAACAAAAAATAATATTCCATCCAGATGGATAGAGGAAAATCAAGGAGCCTTCAAGGAGTTAAATTTTAAGTTAGTGAGTAGCCCAATTTTGGTGTTTCCTAGTTGGGATAAGGAATTCCATGTCCATGTTGATGCTTTGAATTTTTCAATTGGATGTGCTTTAACACAAGAAGGATAGTTTAAGCTAAATCAACCTATTTTCTTTGCTAGTCACCTTTTTTCAAGGCTAGAGACGAACTATAGTACAATGGAAATGGAAGCTTTGGGAATGGTATATGTACTTCAAAAGTTTAGACATTACTGGAAAATCCATTTTCTTTATATGTCGATCACCAAGCACTGTTGTACTTGATAAACAAATCGATGATCCAAGGACGAGTCAGCAGGTGGCTTGTAACCATTCAATAGTTTATATTCTAAGTAGTGGTGAGACCTAGTAAGAAGCATGTAATTGTAGACCATTTGTCTCGTATATGATTAGGGGGGCCTGTAGGAATAGGAGTTCCTAACGAAATTCCAGATGCACAATTATTCACCATCAACGTTGTTCCATCATGGTACAATTTGGTTGACCAATATCTATCCACAGGTGAGTTACCACAAGAGATGACGACAACCAAAAAGAAGAAAATAATAATGAAGTCAGCATCTTTCCAGATTTTAGAAGGATTACTGTATAAAATAGGAATTTATGGTATCTTATGGATATGTGTAATGGATGAGGAAGTCAAGGCAAAATTGAAAGAAGCCCATGTAGGTTTAGCAAGAGGACATATGGGACCAAATGCAATTGCTAGAAAAGTATTGCTAGTAAGGCCATGGTGGCCCACATTGTATAATGATGCAAAGGAGCATGTGAAAGCATGCAATACTTGCCAAAGAACAGGGAAGTCATTCAGGAGGGACTTTATTCCCTTACATCCATCAAACCACAAGAGTTGTTTGAATGATGGATATTGGAATTTGTATGACCATTAAAAACATCTCATAAAAGAAAGTGTAGATACATCATAGTAGCAACAGAATACCTGACGAAGTGGGTTGAAGCAAGAGCATTACCTGATAATTTGGCCAAACGCACAGTGAGATTTTTGTATGAGCAAGTAATCACAAGATTTGGTATTCCACTACAAATAACAAGTGATCAAGGGGGACACTCTGTTAATGAGATTATCAAGGCATTGAAAATAGAGTTCAAGATTTTACATTCATTGTCTAGTCTATACTACCCTAGATCGAACAGACAGACGAAAGCAACGAATAAAGTCTTAGTATCAACTCTGTATAAAACCTGTGGAATAGAGGGAGTAGACTGGTATGAAATGTTACCATATGTTTTATGGGCATATAAAAAAAATTTTAAACCAACTAAACATACACCTTTCCAACTAAAGTATGGACAAGAAGTTGTGGTGCTAGTCGAATTATTGATACCAAGTTTAAGAGTTGTAGTAGAGCATCACTTGGGATATCAAGAAAGTTTGGAGGAATGACTGATGACATTGACCAAGTTGGATGAAAGGAGAGTCATGGCACAATGGGCGATCGAGATAGCTCATAAAATATGGAATGTGTGGCATTACAAACACTTGAGGAAGTTGGAACTTAGTCATGGTGACTTAGTTCTAAAGTTTAATGGTAAGAGGAAAATCAAGCTAGGTAAGTTGAAGACATTATGGCTTGGTCATTCAAAATTAATCAAATTAATGAATAATGGAGTAGTCAAGCTATAGAACTTGAATGGGACAAAGGTACCCAACACTATAAATGGCTCAAAGTTGAAGCCTTATAAGGTACAATGTTTATTCATTGCTTTAGAAGAAACTTAATGACGAATACAAGCAAAATCTCAATATGAGGCTCACCATGGGCTAAGTCCATCATAGGAAGAACCTGATATGGCACTCACATATCTATTTGTAGAGGGTGAGGAGACGCAACTCATAGTTGAACAACAGGAGTTGACACCTCGAACTGGTGAAAGAAGAAGGATACAATTTTATGTCAGAAGGGTAGATGGGACCATACGAGAATAAGAGGAGAAGTTTTCTCTAGGACCGATTAGTTATCAGGAGATAGAACTATTACCTAGACCTACAACCATGAGGTACCCACGATAACTACCTCGGTAGACTGAAGAATGAAGGAAGATAGGGTTAACAATGCACAATGAGGATAGAGTGGACACACCTAAAATGGAAATTCTAGAGGATGACAAGGACGAAACTGTAAACGAGGAACTGGCAGTAATTTCTCCATTGGCTCAGATTGGGCTATTATAGTAGAGAATGAGAATGCAAATTCAAAAAATGCAGAAGAATACCAAACATTGCATAATCACAACACGAGTTTGAGGGAACAACTCATCTAGGAGTTGGATGGTACCATACGAAGACTGGATGAACAGTGAGAATTCAACCTACGAGACATTGAATATGAATCTAAGGAGACAAAAGAATTAAATCCAAGATATGGGAAGGAAATGAAGGCGCAATCTCATGTTTACCACCCCCACCGAAGGAGAAGCCAAGGAAAAATGAAGATGTAGAAACTTTAGACATGACGAATTCCAGTGATGAAGGAATGTTGTGGTTTGGAAGAGAGCTTAGTACAGATAGTAGTGATGATGATGAGCCAAAGAATCCTTATAATCCTTAGAGGGATCACGACCCTCCAACTAGTGCAACGAGTCAAGGGGAATCAAAGATAATTCAAAGGGGTAGATCCCGTATTGATACGCAAGCTTATGCAATAGCTCATCAATAACTAGGAAGAAAAAGAAGAAGGATATTGGAGAGAGTGATGAATTTTCCAATCGATTGGGAAGAATAGAGGGAAGATGGTAGAACTGACTCTAGCTCTGAGATATATTTTTGAAATGAATATATAGATAAGTATTAGCAACATCATTTCCCTAGAGATCCTTTGAGTAAAGAAGATGAATACATCGCTTAGTTTGTGCTGATAGAAGAATCAGAACTTTGAAATAGTTGTCACCCAATCAGAGTCCACTAGCCAATATTGAGTTGGTATAAATTACTCTTGGTAAGCAAGGAACAAGAGGAGGAATTGGATGAAGACCTCTAAGAATCCAATATGGAAGAGGAGGAGGTAAGCAACCAGAGAATAACCGAAATCCTACTGATTTTACATTTAGAGTAAGTAGAGGACGAGGAAGGTTCCGACCCCCTACTCCTAAATGGCCAAGAAATAATCCTTTAGCATGCATGAACTAGAGAAGTAACCAACGAGATATACCAATAGTGATAGGCATGTTACCAAATATTGTAAGAAGACACATGTGGGAAAAATCACCCATAATTATACAAGGACCTCAATGAGCATGGGATAATAGGCGATTACTCCAAGAAAGTTAGGAATCACCAATAGAGAAGAGAAGTCCTATGCCAAGAGGAAGTGGACATGGTAGATACCCACATGGTAAAAACTTATCTAGAAGAGGAAGGGTAAACTTTGCAGAAAAAATAAACCTAGGCCATCAACAAGTTTGATCGCCAAGTTTGGAATAAGAATTGATCCACAGATATAGGTAAAGAAGTCGCTCAAATTATAGCAGAGAGGTAAGGACACCACTACCATGGGATAAATCACCTATAAGGCAAGAAGTGGGACCACTAGGTGAGGAGACTCCAACTTGCCATTGTAGAATCCCAAATTTTACACATTGTAGGGAAAGAGTCAACAGGTAGTAACATCATAGGAAGAGGTAATCCAAGCAAGGGAACAAGAGGTACAAGAGGACACCATTAATCAAAATTTTATGGTCGAACCTCCAGATCAAGATTCAAATGGGATCGTACAAGTGAATGCCATTGTACTATTACCTAGAAGGTAAGTGTAAATAGACTAGGATGAAAAAAAAAAGAAAATTGAAAAAAAAATGTTTCTTAGTTTTTAAAATCCCTTAGAACACAATTATGAAGGAAGAGGTTGAAAACTGGAAATGGCGGCCTCTTTAGAGAGAAAGAAATCTGAAAATTTTCTCTAAGTGCTTATATCGTACAAGTGAAAATAAAGTTGGAAATCTGCAAAATAGAGATATTGTACAAATGAAATTGACAAAATGATATGGAAAACCATATAAGAGGTCATGTTGTATGATTTATATCGTACACTGTATGATTTTGCCCATGTCGTACAATTTTCAACTACCCATTTAATGCGGCATGTGGGAAAAAGCAGCGATTGAAGGAAAAGAAGGGGGAAAAAGACAAAATTTTAAACTAACTACTGAGTTGGCAATAATATAATGGAGGAGATGAAAAATAATGCAATGTGGCGCAATTTCATATTTTCTTGACGGTTAGGGTTTTCAGTTAGGGTTTTGAAAATTATTTAAATGGAAAAGAATTAACAATTTCATAATCATACAAGTAGAATTCAATTTTTTTTACAGATATTGAAGGAGGGAAGCATGCAACTGAAGGAAAAATACTACATGGGCAATAAATATTCACCAGCATTCTGAATCTGCAGACCCATTTTAAAATTTGCACCAAGGAGTTATTTTCATGTTCAAAGAATTGACCCGGGAGAGAGAAAACTAGAGTTTTTACTCCATAAAAGGGGGAAATTCAGATTTTTCATAGAAATAACAGCAAAGTACGGTATAATACATCATTGTACAGATTTTGGGGTGAGAAATTGCTATTTAGAGTCAAAGGAAGTGGAAATTTGTAAACGGGTTGTGGAAATTGCAGAGAAATTGGAGATTTGAATCTTAAATTCAGAGGAATATGGCAGAAGCAAGCTAATAAATTTTTGAAAAGGTGAATGAAGTTTGTACATCTGTAAAACCACTACCAAAAATTTGTCAAGTTGAAATAAATTGTGCCAGGGTTGAAGGATTTCAAGAATTGCTACCTAAAAACACCAAAATAGTAAATCGGGGCAATACGGAAAATGGGTCAGTGAAGGATTTGACAAAGGAGATAAAAATTTCAAATTTGTCATCAATTAGGGTTGGAAAAGTTGTACTGTATCATTTTGGGTGCAGCATGTACGATTTCCAGGAAGATTAGTGCAATTTGGAGTATTTTTAGGCCATTTTTGACAATTTTCAAGAGATCATACGAAATTGTATAGAATCATACAAATTCTAAAGGGGGGGTAGCCAGGAAGTGACATCGTATGAATTACTATCACCTTTTATAATTTAATATTGCAGTTGTACGATTTGGAGAAGTTATTATGGTTTGAATACTGATGGGTTGGAGATTGAACTGCAGGAAAAAAAGAGTAGTGTACGATCTAGGAGCGGTCGGTGGAAGGGAAATCATACAAGAGAGTGTAGAAGGGCATGTTGTATGATTTATAGTAGATTGTATGATTTCAAGATATTTTTTATTGCAAAAAGAAGTGGTGTGGAGGTTAAGCTAATCGACGAGATGTTGAAGGAATGATATCAACAAAAGAGTTTGGATGTTGGTTAAGGTGGATTGCAGCCAATAGGGTGGAGAGATCACTAGGTCCATTGCATGAGGGAGAGGTATAATTGTGGTAGCACCAAGGGCGACAGTCTCAATTCCTTGAAAGGTGTGGTAATCATCCTTGGAGGAGAGGAGGATATAGGTCATGGAGGGGACAACAACATTGGCGAGCAAACTTGAGAAGAACACCACCAAGGCACCGAGAGGAAGAAATGGCACAAGAAAGAACCTCAAGGAGGGAGATAAGAAGTGAAATTAATTTACCAGAGCAGGAGGAGCATCTGTACAGTGCATAATAATAATATCAAGTGTAAGTGACAAAGATTACATTTGTACAACATGGAGTTGAGGCATGGAGGAAATGGTGGAACGATGAGAAGAATAGGGATCATCCTTGGAGGAAGACATTTGAGGATGTGCATGTGGTGATCATCACATAAGTTTTACCATTTCATAAAAAAAAATTCAAGAAATATCTCTTGCAGATAGTTCAGGCATATAACCTTGTGACCCGAACTACCTATGTCAATGTGGGCAAGAGGTCAGTGAGAATTGATATTTTGATAGAGAAAATTTGGAAGACATTTGGCTTGTCGAAAGACGGTATGGAGATAGTGAAAATTTGATAGACCCAATAGATTCATACCGCCTCGTCACTGCCATGACCACTGTCAAATCACTGATGAAAGCAAAGATCTCAGGTGTAGGAACACGTGAAATAAAATAGAGCCAGTTGAGAGGATAACATTGGGTGTGTGCAATGAATACAGTCATGGCTTGACTGTTAGGAGATATAAGGACCACAAAAATGCCAATGTGGATGGCACAATATGCGAAAGGTATTACCAATGGGATCCAATATGATTGGGCTACATTTCTAAAAAGTAGAATGCACGAGTTACTAACAAAGAGACCAAAGAATTTTAGGATGACTTTACATGCTATTGGATTATTATTGAATGCGGTCATGCAAGAAAGGATGCAATTTTTGGTATTGATACCATCTCGAGAAATCATAGTAGATCAATCGACAATATTGATGTGGGTGAAGTCAGTGTCGATATAAAAAGTGACTTTGAAGAGACCTCAAACAAGGAGTGAGCGACATATCAGAGAAACTCGAGAAGAGACCACTCTGGAGGAGGATGCTGATGTGCATCATAGGCAAAAAATGCATAGACAACTGGAAGAGGAGCTAGAACAACAAGAAAAAATGTAGTAGGAGAAACCACTCATCCAAGAAAGGGAGAAGCAATAAGAGAGCCCCATAAAAATAAGGACGAGAATGGAAGTACAGGAGAAAGAATAGTCAGACTCAAAGGTGACGGAACTAGATGAATTGTATTAGATAGAGGTAGAGAAAATAATAAAATCCCCAGAGACCTTTTCACATTTTGAGAAGATGAATGCCTCTAATTTTTATAAGGGAATTGAGGTATGGAAAGATGGAATATCCACTACCCAGGAAGATGCAAAAATAGAAATAAGCACCACAGATAGAGAGAGCCCAAGAAGAAGCCTCATTACAAATTTGTAACAGGAAGCTCAAGTAAGAACGATGCACCGAAGAATACGAAAGCATCACAAGAAAAATAGGAATTTGTTGCTTAGAAAGTCACAAAAATGAATATACAGTAAATTCCAGAAGAAGTGACAGGGAAACAAAACGTGGATAGTAATGAGCAAGAAGTGGCCCGGGAGAACACTGAAGAGCAACAAGTGGGCTCAGGAGAATCAAAAAATGCCCAAGAACAAATTGAGCAGCAATCTCAGGAGGATATTGTAAATATTGAAGATAGTGAGGAGGAGAAAATGGTAAAACAATATCCACCTTGGGAGAAAATAGATACAGTGAGAGCACTGCAGGAGCTCGAGGGAATCTTTAGACACCTTATGGAGGAGGAATATGTTAGAACTCCTACATAAAAAGAACTATGAGGAATACAACCCAGTTATATTCTGGAAATACCATGGTTTTGGAGAATTACAACTGAAGAGGAGGCATGTGGAGTAGAAGATAAGGTGGAATACTTATTTTCTCAGTTAGACCATGTGATTAATAGTGCCAAATTGGAATTTTTCATGCCATGTGGGAGAACTGAAGCTATGGGAAGAACAAGTGTCTCTCGAATTGTAAAATATTACAGAATGAGTGAGTAGTGCAGAGCGTACAAGAAGATAGTAGATATTCACGTATAGCATCCATGGAGGTTACCCAAGGAAGAGGTAACAAAAATGTTGGGAATAGAAGACTTGCCATAAGGGGTGGTCACGAACTACAGGAAAGATCCAAGGGTATACTTGGATAGAGTCAACCATCCGTCCTGTCCTAAAAATACGACAGAGTTGGAATACAGGAGGGTTGCTACTAGAGTGTCCATCACCCTAAGGAAGTTGAGCTTCCTAAAACATTGGATTGAGTGGTTGAACATTGTATTGGAACAAATATATCAGCTCAATGAGGCACAGAAGGAGGAAACTGTATCCACTCAAAAGGAATTGGCCACAATGGAATAAGAACTACATAATAGCAAAAAATACGGCAAAGGAGAAAATAAATAAGTTAGAGGATGATCTATCAAGACTTAGAACTGAGTCTAAATCCAGAATCAACACTCTTTAATAAGAGAAGAGACAGATCTCACAGACGATAGAGGATAGAATTAAGGATTTGGAGGCACAAATTAAAGCAAAATATGAGCAAATGACTTTTCATTTGGCCTAAAAGAGTGAGAAAATGGCTACACAAGCCAAGTAGATAGAGGATATTATGAAGGACAATAAATGGTTGAATGAGATGGTCCTAGAGAAGCAAGCTTAGTTGAATATTAAAGAGGACCAGGCTCGATCCATGGAGGCAGATATCAGTCACCATCTGCAAACCATTACCAAAAATAATGAACTATATGTGGCAACATGAGCAGAAGCTCACTGGAAGGAGAAGTTGAATAAGAGTACCTCATACCATGAGAAGCAGATGATGGAGTTTCTAAAAAATTCTAAATAAAAGGCTTACTTTCATGGAGAAAAAGAAGTAGAAATGGGAAGCTACGCAACCAAGCTGACGAATGAACGAGAAATGTAGAAGTCATAGGTTAAGGACTTAGAGGCTGTCATGGAAGAACATGAAGCATGGTGGAAGAAGCAAAATGATTTGGCGATGACACTGACCAAAGTAAATGGAAGAGCATATGTAGGCAGCAAATCCACCTCCCAGAAGAAGAAGTGATTAAAAGGATTTGCTCAATTTTGACAATTTTGACACAAATGATAGTTTTATCAAGTTTTGTAAATCATACAGTAGGGAGAAAACCATACAAATGGAATGGAAAATCATACAGGGTAGTAGCAAATCGTACAGGGTGCACCAAAATTCATCCAAATGCAAGGGAAATGTAATTTCAAAGTGAAATAGTGCATAGATTTGCTAACTAAGGTGTTAAACTTAGTAAAAATCCAATTTAATGTATTCAGTTGTATATGGGTAGTTTTAAATAATGTATTGTCTCAAGAACCACTTTGGAACATCCTGGGCAACATTATATAAGGCCCCATTTTCAAAATTATAGGTCTGGTTGCTAGAGTAAAGAGATATTAGTTGTAGTTGATTCTCTGAGTTATTGCAATTATATTGATATATTTTTCCACATTGTAATCGAATACATAGACATCAATGGGCATAATGAAGATTGTGGATGACTCTGTACAATCTTGGTAATGATGAACAGTGATTTGTGGATGAATATGATGTGTTTGTGTTTTATGTTATTTGTTATAGATTAGTTTTATGCATTGTTGCAACCCTGTGGTAGAATTTGGTACTGGTGAACTTTGGAGAATTATCTAGAAGCATGGAAGCATCAAGGAAGATGTATTGAATGACATTGTATGATTTCTAGACATAATAAGACACCTAGGATCTCTCAACAAGTCGATTAAGTTGTTTTGCTTATTGCGGAGATTGCATTGATTGGTCTATCAAACCCTTACAAAACATCCCAGAGAAAGATTTGAGCAATGTAACATCTTGACTAGCATTAGACTATGTTATTATTTTGTACAAATCATACATCATTTTCCTTACAAATCGTACAAAGCATTTTTATCCAATTTGGTAAAACAAGTGATCGATAGATACCTGATTTGGCAGTTCTGAGGAATCAACTTGATCGATTACAAAAACATGTATGGCATCATCCAAAACTAAATTCATCAGTTTTATTGTGTGTGAGATCGTACTATATTTGACATCGTACTATTTGATATCATACAGTGTAGTCATTGAGGATTGTACAAGGTGAATAGAGTTCATACCATGGTAGTTCGAGTGAGCATATGATCGTACGATTTGGTGAGTGAGTTGGGTTTAACATATTGATCATTCTTAGCTCTAGAAAATACCTCCCCATAAGGAATACTTCACCCATGTGGTACATACCCCGCCCTATGGATTTATTAAATGATTAAGTCCGCATTTAATATTTTCTCCCCCATGAAACTTTTTGTGTTATATCCTATGGGATACCTAACTTGCTTTAGCCCGCTACATGTACCACATAATGACTAGTGGCATATAGCTTGTGCTCCCATCCACTCTCATGTTGCATGTGCAAGTCAATTGCAAATAGTGGGACATAACACATGCTCCAACCCGCTATGTTGTTAGTGTTTTATCTAACAGGCTAGAACGTTCTATTATAGCTCACATGCACTACTTCACCCAAAAACACGTTAAAACTTTCAAATTGGTATCAAAGCTAGCGTCTACCTGTGAAATATAAGAGAGAATGGTTTCTAGAGGTAATTCGTTGCAGTTACAAATTCCATAGTTTAGTGGAAAGAACTACAATTACTGGAGCATCCTGATGAAGATCATGTTTGGGTCTCAGGAGCTATGGGATATGGTGGAAAATGGTTACATATAACCAGTAGATGCAACAACATTAAGTGCTCTCTCCCAAGCGGAGTCCGACCTACTAAAGGATAATTAAAAAAAGGACTAGAAGACATTATTCTACATAATGCAGACAATCAAGGAAATAATTTTCTTAAGAATTACAACAACCAAATTGAAGGAGGCATTGAAAATACTAGCTAGCTCCTTCCATGGCGCCAACATAGTAAAGTTGGTGAGGTTGTAGATGCTGAGAAGAGAGTTTGAAAACTTGCATATGAGTGAGTCAAAGTCCATGAGTGACTTTTTTACTCGGACAATGGGTGTCATCAACCTAATGAGGTTGAATGGCAATAATGTGGAGAACCAGATAATAGTGGAGAAGATACTTAGGAGCCTACTAGCTAGGTTTGACTTAGTTGTAATAGCGATTGAAGAATCGAGGGATTTAACAACCGTCTCATTGGATGAGCTAATTTATTATCTACAAACACATGAGCAAAGGTTGAGTCGATCATATCAGTCCTCATTAGAGTAAGTGTTTAAGACACAGGTCTTATTATGAGATAATAGCAAAATAAAATAATCCCACCAAGGTGCCTCATGTTCTCAAGGAGGAAGAGGATAGATCAATAGAGGTAAGTGTGGAAGAGGTAACAAGTGAGGAGGAAGGTCAAAATCTAGTGAAGGAGAGACCAGTTGCAACTTCCATCAAGTAGGAGGAAGAGGCAATGGAAGAAATCAGCGAGGATCAAATTAGAGGCATGACAAATAAATGATCCAATGCTATTACTGTAAGAAATTTTGTCATTATAGCTATGAATGTAGATAAAATATGGCCAAGGATAATAAGAAGCAAGCCCACTATATAAATAAAAATAAAAATTCTGAGTGTAGAGATGCTTGTGGAAATCTATTGTTAACTTGTAGTATTGAGGAGGAGATCCAGAAGAATACATGGTATCTCGATAGTGGATGCAATAACCACATGTCTAGGAATAGAGAGATGTTCTCACAATTGAATGAAACCATCCAATATGAAGTGAATATGGGAAAAAATAGTAAGGTACCTATCATGGATAAAGGGAAAATCATTATCCGCATCAGGCAAGGTGAAAATAAGTAGATCACTAATATGTATTATGTACCTATATTGAAACACAATTTGCTAAGTGTTGGACAACTTGTGTAGAAGGGGTACATTGTTCAATTTAAAAATGGAACCTATGTCATTTGGGACAAAGAGAATGGGCTCGTAGAAAATATGTCCATGATAAAGAACAATATGTTTTCCCTGAAGATTCAAAATGAATTGCTATTTTCATTAGTGCAATTGTGAGTGATGCTACCTAGTTGTGGCATCTTAGATTTAGTCACCTTAATTTCAGTGACTTGAATCTACTGCACAAGAAACATACGATGAATGTTTTACCCCTTATAGAGAAACCCAATTAGGTTTGTGAAGGTTTCTTAGTTGCCAAGTAGCATAGGGATGCGTTTCCTACTGGACATTCATGGAGAGCTTCATAGTAATTGGAGCTAGTGCATTCATATATTTATAGTCCTATGCAAATTAGACATTTTCCAGAAACACGTACTTCTTGAATTTCATAGATGATTTTAGTTAGAGGACATGGGTATATCCCATAAAAAAAAAAAAAATCTGAAACTTTTGGTAAATTCAAGGAATTCAAGGCTCTGGTTGAAAAACAAAGTGACTATTAGGTGAAGACTCTTAGAATATATGGAGGAGGTGAATATATCTCCAATGAATTCCATAATTTATATAAGCATAATGGAATTCTAAGGCAGTTTGTAGCCAAATACACACCATAGTAGAATGGTGTTGTAGAGATGAAGAACAAAACCATAATGGAGATGTCACAAAGCATGTTGATGAGTTATGGGTAGAAACTATAGTTTGTGCATTTTATCTACTGAATAGGTATCCCACGAAAAGTGTGAAGGACAAGATTCCTTAGGAGGTATGGAGCAACTAGAAGCCAAGTATTTCTCACTTAAGAGTGTTTTGGTGCATAGTATATGTACATATACCAAATGAGAAGAGAAATAAGTTGGATGATAAAGCAAAGAAATGTATCTTCACTGGTTATAGTGAAGAATCAAAGGTTTACATGTTGTATAACATTGGAAGAAAGAAGATGATAATTAGACGAGATGTGAAGTTCATTGAAGATGAAGCTTGGAACTAGAAATCCAATATTGGTTAGCAAGAGCCAACAATTATTGAGTCTAAGGACTTGGATGAAAATAGAGTGCATTTGCCTATAGATTCAAGTAGTAATATTGGTGCTAGTAGTAGCACTACCTCATCATCACAATCACCTCTGCTTGCAAACAGGATATCCAACTTGAAGACACCATCAAAGATAAGGAGATTGCAAGATATATATGAGGTAACTAGAAATTAAATTGATGAAGTAGAAAATTCTGATTTTGCTTTATTTTTTGAGTGTGATCGAATTTTATTTTAAGATGCAATTAAGAATAGAAAATGGGTGAAAGTTATGGATGATGAGATAGAAGCAATAGAGAAGAACCAAACCTGGCAATTAATGGATCTTCTAGTAGGGAATAAGACCATTGGTGTCAAATGGGTATATAAAATTAAGTTTAATTCCCAAGGAGAAATTGACAGACATAAGGCCAGACTGATGGCCAAAGACTACAAGCAAAAGTTAGGGATTGACTATCAAGAGGTATATGCACTTTTACCAAGATTTGACACGGTCAGAATGATCCTGGCATTGGCAACCCAGAAGGATTGAAATGTTTACTAGATGGACGTCAAGTTTACCTTCCTCAATGAAGTGTTGAAATAAGAGGTCACAATAAGGCGCATAGCTATGATCTAGAAGGGCAAGAAGGTAAGGTCCTAAAACTGAATATCCTATATGGGTTGAAGCAAGCACCTAGGGCTTGGTACAACCGCATTTATGTTTCTTTTTAGGAGAATGGGTTTATCAAATACCCATATGAGCACACTCTATACATGAAGACAAATGCAGAGGAGGAGATGATAATTTTTTGCTTGTATGTAGATGATCTAATTTATACTAGAAACAATAATATGTTGTTTGAGCAGTTTAGAGATGCCATGAAGGAGTTCGAGATGCCATACTTAGACCAGATGAAATACTTTCTTGGCATTGAAGTTAACCAATCTGTGGATGGTATCTTCATATCTTAAGGTAAGTATGTAGTAGATGTCTTGAAGAGGTTCATAATGGAGGATAGTAAACCAATGATCACGTTGGTTGCAATAGGCCTAAAATTGAGCAAGATAGATTGCAGCAACAATATTGATCCAACTTTCTACAAAAGGCTAGTTGGAAGTTTGATGTATTTGACAACAACCAGGCCAGACCTAATTTTTGTAGTGAGTTTTATTAACAGATTTATGGAACCACCGAAGAACACTCACTTGTATACAGGGAAGAGAATTCTATGTTATGTCAATGGGACCAAGAACCATGGAAGTTTTTATACCAAAAAAGATCATCTTGAGATTATTGGCTACACAAATAGCAATTGGGTTGGTAGTATAGATGATAGTAAGAGCACTTCTGGTTATGCATTCCATATTGGATCGGGTGCAGTTTCATGAGCATCAAAGAAGCAACCAATTATTTCATTCTCAACTATTGAGACAGAGTATGTTGTCGCCACTTCAACCGCATTCCAAGAAGTTTGGATGTGAAGAATTTTTGGTAAGCTCAATAATCACTAGCAAGGGGAAACAATAATTTACAGTGACAACAATTTGGCCATAACACTATCGAAGGATCCAATGTTTCATGTTAGGAGCAAGCACATCGATATCCGCTACCACTTCATCAGAGAGCTGGTAAAATTTAATGAAGTTGTGTTATTGTTTTGTAGGTCCAAAAACTAGATGGTGGATATCTTCACAAAAACTTTGAAGGAGGAAGATTTTAAAAGATTAAGGGAAATGCTAGGTATCAAAGTCTTTGTGAAATCTTGTTTAAAGGAGGATGTTAGAAATTAAACTAGATTTCACCTCATAGATCTCTGACAGATATTATCTTCCAAATCCGATCACATTTTTTAAAGTGTGTGCAGTTATTATCGGTAGTTGCAGTTGTTTGATCATTGTATAGAAACCCTAGTTTTCAATTAAATACGTGTCAAAATGTTGGTAAGCCTTTCCCTCCTTTATCTGACTATATAAGTCGATGTTATATTTCAATCGAATAGAGTAGAACATAAGAGAATAGAGTAGAGTAGAAGAGAATAGAGCGGTAGAAGAAGCAGAGCAGAGTAGTGCAACACAAGCGTGGAACAAAGCCAAAAGTTGAAGTCGTAGTCTTAACAAACTTCTCTTCTTTCTGAATATAACTTGCAAACTGGTTTAGTTTTAGATGTATGTGAATGTATTTCCATTATTAAACATGTAAAGCACCATTCGAGTATTTTATCTTTGAGCAAATGTTTGGTTGATTAAAATCTAACTTAGCAAAGTTAGCCTCTATTGTGTTGATGGGTGTGTTCTATCCCGCTCAAAATCTTTATTACTTCCCGCGATGTAGAACATGCTCCATCTCACTCATAACCTTTGTAATTTCTAGCCGGGTAGAACAAGAATGTTCTAGCCGGTAGAACAAGAATGTTCTAGCCCGTGCATTAGCTTGCATAGTAAAGTGTGTCGAGGACTTAGAATAGCGACATGCAACATATTTCTATTTTTATGCCCTGCCCCATGGACTTATTACATAATTGAGTCTGCAATTAATATTTTCTACCCTGTGACACTTTACATGTTATATCCTACGGAATACGTAACTTGTTTCAGCTGACTCCATTTATCACATAGTACCCAGCGACATATAGCCCGCGCTCCCGCCTGCTCCCGCATTGCATAAAAAGGTGTGTAAGTCAATTACAAATAGTGGGCCAGAACACGTGCTCCAGCCTCCTGTGTTGTTAGTGTTTTGTCTAGCGGGCCAGAACTTTCTGTTCCAGCTGGCGTGCGCTGCCCACACGAGAACATGATAAATTTTTCACTATGGAGTTGTAATGAGTAAATAGTAAAAAGTTTTTATGGTATATTTCGTATTTATTTTATAATAACTAATAATTTATGAATATATTTTACATTTAATGTTTATATCTTAAATATTTATGTATGTTTGATCTGGTATAGGATTTGAATGAAAAATTAACTTGATATTGAAAAGAACCCCTTATAGTGTGATTCAAGTTGATACATTGAAAAGTGAGCAATAATCCAGCATTGAAAAAAGAGGTTGAAAGCGCAATGATAGATCAATCTAAATATAAGGAATATTTAGGTTTAAATTCTAGTTGGTGTATACCTTTTCAAAGTATACAAAAGTTGATGTTATAAGTTTGAAAGAAACTATATCAGCATTGATTAATGTTAAGGCCTAAGGCTTAACATACATAAGTGTAGGAAGATAAAAATAAAATACATTAATATTGTTGATTTAAGTATTAGATAATTTAAGTTTTTACACCTACAAATTAGAGGTAGTTCTGATTCATATACTTATCCGTCCATGCAGGGGAGTTGGAGAGGAGTGGGTAGTTGAAACTTTCGCGTTGGAGAGGCCTTAGGTTCACATGTTTGCGGATATGTTATGTAATAGTTTACTAGGACCCTACTGGTTTGCAGATATGCTATATAATAGTTTACTAGGACCCTACTGGTGGTGTGTCCACCTCTTGATGTAATAATGAGCTTAATGAAAGCTCAACAAACATTTTAAAAAAATATTATGATTGAATAATTGAAAAATTATACAAGAAATCTAGTATTAAAAAGTTTGGTTTGAAGACAATACATTTATTAAATAAAAAATATTAGTAGAAAAATATTTAATTAAAATAATATTTAAAAAAGTTACTATTATTAAAAAAAATTAATATAAAAATATTAGAAACAAATAAATATATTTAAATAAAAAATAATAATCATAAAGAGAAGACAAACATCTCTAACAATAAAAATAAAGATAATATAAACATTTAAAACCTATTAGTAATATTGTAATGGTTTTACATACCATTTCTATTGGTTATATTTTTAGAAATAAATATCTTCATGTAAAGAATATCTTAAATAAAGAAAATATAAGCATCTTTAAGAAGAAGGATGATATAAAGACTAATGATTTTATATATTATATATTAAATGTATGATTTGTATTAGTTAAATTATTGATACATGTTGCAATTGAATTACATTGTATAAAAGTATAATGTATAATCATCGGATGACGTATTTTGCATCAACTAATTATGTGGATGAATTAATATTATGGACAAGAAAATGAAATCCTAAAAAATGTTTATTGGCAAATTTCAAAAAATGCAAATCATTGTTTGTGAAGTGGAATGCATCGTAAAGAATATAGAGAAAGAGGAGGGGGAGAATGTGGTATAGAACAATTATTATATATATAGAGATGACACAATAAAGTTTAGTGAAGCATAAATGGCTTAGGATACAAAGTTATTTTTTTTTGTGGTTTCTTTATGAATTCAAATTACGATTATTAATTTTTTGTGTTGAGTATTTAAAAAATAAAGATATTTTAATAATAATAAGAAACTAACTTCAAATATTTTTTAGACTCCTTTCTTTTTTTTGTGTGTGTTATACACAAATTTTTTGCATCTATGGATTTTGGGAGTTTCCTTCTACATTCAAATAATGGTTATAAAATTTATTTTATCTATTTGTACATATTTTAATATAGAATTGTAATAAACATATGGTATCAATTGATGTGAATTTACAACCATGTTGTTATATAATAAATGATCAATTACAATGAAAAAGTATTTTATTTTCTATGGTTTTTTCCTAATTTTTTATATATTCAAATTATGGTTATATAATATTTTTTTATATGTTTGTTTATTTTGTAGGTGAAATTATAATAAATAGTTTGATATGTATTTATTTGAAGTTATGACCATGTTACTGAGAGCTATGAAGCTTTATATGTCAAAAAAATTCAAAATATTACCCCGTCCTACACGTGCCTCTCCGTGGCTAAAAAAAGATCAAAATTGATTTAGCTTTCCCTACCAAAAACCAGTGAGCTGGGTAAAAAATCTAACTCTTCTCTAGATAAATCAAATGATGTGGTTAAAACCTCTACTTGGGTGGAGAAGAAGACCAACGACATTGGTGATTTCAAACTATTGAAAGTTACTGGTTATAAGAGTACTCTCTGCAGTGCGGTTCTCAATCACCTGGTGAGCTCTGCGGTCACCCTCTCTGCGACTGCTGAAATTGTTAAGTCCCAGTAAATCGTCCTTGAGAAGGTTTTTAATGACCTTGGTGCCATCCATGTGCAACTCATTATTATATTCAAAGATGTTGAGGAGGTCCGCACCACCCCTGATGAAAATTTATGACGCCGCTCCCGACCTCAGGATGGGATCATCCCTTCAGTTCTGTAGATCCTTTGTTTCTTTGGATGTCCCTTCAGTTCTGTAGATCCTTTGTTTTTATCTTTAGTTTTTCTCACCATTTTTGATAGACAATTTTGTGCTAGTTGCCTAATGTAGTTAATTTTGAATTTAGATATACTAAGGTTTTGAGGTCCCTTCCAAAACCATTATATTAATGCAAATTTCTTTACGAACAAAAAAATTTATGACCATGTTACTCTAAGCGAGTGGTAACTTAATATGGAAAATTATGTCCCATTATTTTTTAAACTATATATCTTGTTAAACTATTTATAATAAAAAGCAATTCCTTATGATTTCAATTTGATTTTATATTTTTAAATGTATATAACATGTTATTTTATGGAAAAGAGAAGATTAAGAATATCTAAAATCAGACATGTGTTTAGATAATAACAAAATAATTTATGTATAAAATATACAATAAGGATTATTAACACATTTATGGATTTTAATTCATCTCTCACATTAAATCAATACTTAGTACATTTTAATCTTAGTCATTTTCTATTTTGTCTTTCATATTTTGATAGAAGATATGTTGCATAGGAAAAATGAGGTTGATTCCTATATGAATAAGTGATAAAATTTTCCACCCTAAAATAAATTTTGTGATTATAGCTCATGAGATAACAAAAAAATCTATTATCTCCTTTTTTTTTTATTTTTTAAAAAATATTTTGTGTTTTCGTTAGTTAAGATAGATCAAATTTTAGGTCCAAGGTGTAGACCAATTGGTTCATCCAAACCTCATAAGGGGGCGGAGGTCCAAGGTTCAAATCTCGGGCCTCACCGGACTGAACGCTTGTCCCTTTCCTGGTTCTTTCAGTGGCGTAAAAGGTTTAAAATGATTGTGGCATGGTGGTTATAGGGGCGGACTGCACGAAGATCTATGTGGTAGCTTCTGGGGCGGATAACGTAGAATACTGTGGCGGCCATAAAAAGTTGGACAGCCTGCCATGATTCATGGCGGCTACCGATTCCACCATGTGAATTCAAAAAAAAAAAAAAAAGATAGATCAAATTTTATTTCATTCTATCAAATTAGAAATTATTTTAAGATGAAATATAAATTAAACCCTTAGTAAATAATTGCAGTCAATGAGGCTTCCAGTTCTTCTGGGGGTCTTTTATTTTCTTGGAATAAATCGAAATTGCATCTAGTGAGGCCTCTAGTTCTTCTAGGGGTCTTTTATGTTTTTGGAATAAATCGATATTCGATGGTAATGTTATTTCTTCCTCTAGATGTGTCATTATTATTTTATTTTTTTTGTAATTCAGCTGGCGAAGATGGGTTATGTTCAATATTTAAGCCCACAATTCAATCGAGATGCGTTCATTCTGGCTTGAGCTATTAGAAATGAGGAAAATGTTTATACATGAATCTTGGGTTTTAGCAGATGATTTTAGCTCATTTTTGTTTCCCTTAGGAAAAAGGAGGAAATTATGCTAATCCTAGGAGCATGGAGGATCTACCTAGTTTTATCAGTTTGGTCGAGCTCCTAAATATTTATCTCAAAGGTGTCAGATTCACTTGGAGTAATCGATGAAGTGAAAATAATCTCATCCTTTGTAGATTAGATAGAATATTAGTCTCCAATTTTGATTTTCATCTCTTTGGGGGAGCTATTCTTTCTTATCTACCTAGGGTCATCTCGGATCATAACCCATTATTGATGGAATTTTTTGTGAACTCTTCTTTTTATCCAAGGCCTTTTAGATTTGAAGAAATGTGGTGTAATCACCTAGAGTTTGAAGACCGTATCAAATAATGATGGAATGAATACTTGCAAGGTAAAGGTATGGATCTCTTAGTAAATAAGCTTAGGAAGATTAGAATTAACTTCAAATTTTTTGACAATAATACCTTTGGTGACATCTTCAAAGCTAAGGAGATTTTGAGATCCCAACTTAAATATTTGGAAGATTTAGTGGAAGAAGAAGGCCTTTCCATAGAGACTACTAAAAAGGAGAAAGATATCCTTATTTCCCTACACAACAAGTTGGTTGATGAGGAGCTATTTTGGAAGTAGAAGTCATGGGATTTGTGGCTAAAATAAGGTGATAAAAACTCTAAATTTTTTCATGCCTCAACCCTCCACCATAGAAGCCATAATAGGATCAAGAAAATTACCAAATTAGATGGATCAATTTCCAATGATATCAACAAAATTAGAATGGAGGTCATTGCTCACTTTGACTCTATGCTAGGTTTGACCACTCTAAGAGATATTCAAGTGGAATATTCTCTTCTCACCTCGATTCCTAGCCTGGTCACTCAAGAAATGAACTCCTCCCTAGAAGTAGTGTTTTAGATGAAGAAATAAAAGAAGTTGTGGATGTTATGGGTCCGTTAAAAGCTTCAAGACCAAATGGTTTTCCCTCACTTTTTTTTTTTAAATATTAGCACATTTTGTGGTAAGGACGTTTGCAATACCTTGAGGTTGTTGTAGTTGGTAATGGTAGTCCTGAAGGTCCTCAACTCCACCTTTTTGGTCTTGATCCCTAAATCATCTAATGTCATATCCTTTAATAATTTTAGATTGATTAGTTTGTGTAATACAATTTATAATTTTCTGATAAAGGTATTTGCTAATAGATTCAAGCCTCTCCTATCGACTATCATTGATAACACCTACAGTAGATTTATGGATGGGAAGTAGATTCTTGTCGGGGCTATTGTTGTGCATGAATTATTCATTTGGTTTATAAAAGTGGGAGATCGAGACTCTTATTTAAGCTTGATATGAACAAGGCCTATGAATGTGTGTCTTGGACCTCCTTGTTTGGAGTTCTTTGAAATTTTTTCTTTGGTTCCAAGTGGATTGAGTTTATTGAATCTTGTGTTTCCACTACTTGGTTTTCGGTGCTTGTCAATGGCTCTCCTACCATTTTTTTCAATCTCGTCGTGGTATTCACCAAGGGGATCCTCTTTCCTTGTTCCTTTTCATAATCATGGTAGAATCCCTAGGAATATTCCTATATTTGAACCCTATGGATAGAAGGTCTGACTCCTACTTTATCTTGAAGATCAATTTCTCATCAGTAGTTTGTAGATGATACTCTACTTTCCTATTTGTCCTCTTTGCTCCAGGAAAGAGAAATTAAATATCTTTTGGTGTGTTATGATATATTTGTGATCCAATAAATAAATTTTATTAAGAGTATCTTATATGTTTTGAATACTCTAGTTGAGCACCACTAAAAATATCTAATATCTTGGGTTATCACATTTCCTCCTTTCCTATAGTCTACCTTGACCTCTCGCTAGTTATTGGTAGGGTCTAGGATTCTCTTTGGTCTCCAATCATCAAAAAACTACAATGAAAATTAGCAAATTGGAAGGGAGCATTGTTGAGTCAGGTTGGAAAAGTTGTTCTTGTGTAGAGTGTTAGCTTTTAATATAATGAGCAATGGAAGATAGTAATCAAAATATGCAAAATAATATAAAATAAAGTAAATTTGTAAGATGGTTGAAGTATGCTATGAATAGAAATAACATAAATGAATACAATGTAGCTATGGATAAAATGAAAACTCCATTAATGAAGCTACTGAACTACATTACACCCATCACCAATATATGGTGATATACACATCACTACACTACTACCTATGACTATGTTATAAGAAAATCTATCTATCTATGTTCCCCTTATCAATGAGTTGTTTCTTCTATATGAATATAATTTCCTTGGCCAACACTCTACCTAGTTGTGCAAGGGACAACTTGTACATATACAACTTGCACATTGACACTTGTGCATTTATTACATTGCTTGAAGTAACTAGATAACTTCCCCCTAAAGTAATCTAATGTCATAAGTATGTACCTTAGAATATATATTTACATGACCCAAATTATGGAATAGAATATATTTCTAACACCCCCATGTATTACATTATTTGGATATTGAAGACTTTAGTCTTCAAAATGGATCTTCTTCCAATGGATAATGGAATTTGTATTCTCCTTCGTTGCTTAGTGTATTCAGTTTATGCAGGTAATATGAGTCTTATATCCAACCACATTTGTAGTTCTATTTATAAGTATCTTCATTTGGTTCTGATTTTTGATGAATAAGTAAAGCACGATGTAATTATCCTCTTATATTATTGATTTTGATCCTTCTATACTTTTTGTTATGGTGTACTGGTTCTTGATTTTATTCAACCTATTTCTTTATAAATAAGTTAGCATAATTTTGAAACAAAAAAATATTTCCATTGTGTCTAGAATGTATGTATTTTCTTGGATTAATATTGTTGCTTTTATTCCATATTGATTCATAATGAGGCATGTATTGATCCCATACATATATCCAAAGTTGATCATATACTTTTTTTCTACTAGCTTGCTTACTAAAATGATATTGAATGTTAATCCAAGAACATACAATAATTTTTGAAATAGAAGATATGAAAATGATTTCCTAGGTGTTACACATCCATATTCATGTATAGGATAGGTTTGGCTATATGCAATTCTTAGTCCGTATCCTTTAGCAACTTCAAGATAGTCAAACAATTGTATATTTCCTATCATATGATGACTGGCTCTTGAATCAATGTGCCACATATTTTCATATTTTGTAGACTAGTTCCTTTTGGAGCAAGTTTAAATTCATTGTATCATATTTCTTTTTCCCATTTGAATAAGTAGAATTAAGGAAAAATGATAGAATTGTAGTCTAACTTATAGCTTCCAATATTAGGATATATGATCCTTTATTGAAGTATATAAGCTTGATTTGATAAAACCTTTATTTAACCTTAGTTTTGTAGACTTACTTATGTCTCCCTAGATATTTTTGGAATATAATATAATGGTTTTGTAAAAATATAGTTCAATTTTGGTTGATTTTGTATAAATTTTGTAAATATCAAAAATCAACTTCTCAACACCTTATTTTTTGGTAAGTAGTGTTTGTATTTATAGTGGGTTTTAACAAGGATCCCAAAACATGATTACATAAGCAATGGGCCTAGGGCATCAATCCCTTGAAACTGAACACCAAAACAGAAATCTTGCCCAGTGGTAACAGTAAGCATGAAATAATCCCTCTCAGCGGGAAACAAACAAATAATAAAGAAAGTAGTTTTGGAGATCCCGCCCAGCGGGGAGTAGCAAAAAACCACCATCGAGAAGATCCCACCCAGAAGGAAGTAAATTAAAACCGTTACAATAAAATCTCGCCTCGCGGGAAGCAGTCAAAACCACCACAAACAGTCCCGCCTAGCGGGAAGCAATAGGGAAATCCCGCCATCTGGGAAACCAGTAGAAAAGAAAGGATCCCACATCACGGGAAAGCTGGCAGATTTGGCTGATCCTGCCCTGT
The DNA here is from genome assembly GCA_028583015.1 of Wollemia nobilis. Taxonomy (NCBI): domain Eukaryota; kingdom Viridiplantae; phylum Streptophyta; class Pinopsida; order Araucariales; family Araucariaceae; genus Wollemia; species Wollemia nobilis. Next base: position 6,498,276 of record JAQPPZ010002530.1, read on the forward strand.
GGAGAAACCATCCTGCCCACCGGGAAAACATTCCATTCAGCGAGAGCCATCCTGCAAGAAGCCGACAGCTAGCACAGAGAGGATCCAGCCCATCAGGAAGCAACCAGAGAGCTGCACCACGAGGAACCCACCCTAGGAAAATAGAAGAGGATCCTGTCTTGAAAAAACAAAAATAAACAGCAGGTTAAGGGACCAAGGATCCAGGGACTGGGAATCCCAAGCGAGAAGAGGAAATAGTCACAGGGATGGGATCCTTAGGAACCAAAATAGTGGGATCTATGGTCTGCATGCATAGATTAGACCCCCCCAAGAATGAAACATGCAGCAGAAAAAGGATACCCAGCAGCAGGGACCAAGAATCCTGTCCAAGCACAGAGGTAGCTTCAGGGAACTGGGAATGGGAACAACCCAGACAGGGAAAAGCCCCCCCAAGGCCAAACCAGATGCCCAAGATGTCCACCAAGGAGCAGAGCCAACACGAAGAAGCCTCCACGCGGGAATAACAGCAACCAGGATCTTGTCGAGGATTCACAAGCAAAAGGGGGAAAGAGGCCCCCCAAACCACCCCCAAAGCTGTGAGGACCTCAAGGGAGACCCCAGAAAGCTATCCAAACCCTAAACCATCACCTCCACCGCACCGAGAAATGTAGGGGACCAGATCCATGTGAATAACCTGCAAAAAACCCCAAGGGGAAGCCTGAGGGAAAAAGGGAAGGGATCCCCAACCAAACAAGGATCCCTAGGAAGCACCAGTCCGAAAAAACAACCAAGGAAACCCTAGCCGATCGGGAGGGGCACAGATAGTGGAGAAGGATCTCCCCCAGGAGATCATCTGCAAACAACCACTCCCCGGGAGGGATGACCTAGGTTGAGCCAGGGACTGGGCAGAAACCAGGAGCCATGGGAGGGGGAGCAGGGGAGGGACCAGAGCCCTCCCCTCTCTACTTTCTTCCCTCTCCTAAAATCCAACTTCTCAACACCTTATTACTCCTATTGAACTAAGCACTTTTTTTATTTTGAAGAGTTTTCAATGTTGGGTTTATTTTGTTCCTTTTTAGAAGTTTTTGAGACAAGAATATTATAATTTTCCAACCTCAATAAAAAGCTTAATAAAAAAAATTTATATCCCTTGGATTATTTCTAATTTCCAATAGCCTAATTTTGAGTTGTAACCCTTATGACTCCTAAAAGTTTGAAAAATTAGAACACATTAATATTTGCAAACTTTAAATGGATTAATTCCAAGTAGTATCCTTTATTTCTCCTAAGTTATGTTTTGCAAATATTAGTCAACTTTGATATTTAATTTCCCTAGGTTTTGCTTTGAAATGAGTATTGATTCCTTTCAATAATTCAACCTTATAATGTAACCTTATAACTCCCTTTTTATGGAAAGCAATTCATATGGGAAATTATACCTTTATGCAACTAGTGGTAGATTGTATTTCTTGGGTGCTATGAGTAATGGAATATTCTTCCACTTTCTATTTGATTCAACACTCACTTTAATACTTACTTGACCTGTTTTACTAGGAGTAATATTCTTCGTCTCCTTTCAAATACTCTAAATTTCTCTCGAATTGCTACGGATCTAAGATACTACCGAGATGCTACCTTGTTACTACCGAGTCACTTCAGACTCACTTGATATCATTGCTGCCAAGTTGCTCGCTTCTATTACTATTGAGTTGCTTGCTTCCATTGCTGTCAAGATTCTTGTTTCTATTGTTGCCATCCAAGTCATATTTAATAGGTGGTCAAGGATGTGACAAGTGTCATAGCCATTTTCTCAAATAATAAAGAGATATTTGAATGTTTTGTGGAGGTCACAATATTGTCTCAATGCTTGTGATAAGTATCTCATATGCTTGGGATGTTATTCTTCACTCCCACTTCATGCGATGTCTAGAAAGATGATTTTGCCTTAGCACCTACATGATTGTAACACTTCTTACTGTACATAATTTCTCTACTATGAAGATGACATCATAACATATCCTTTATGAGTATTTTTTGGGGTTATTTTTTAGGATGATAAGTGGCATCCTCTTCCCTTTGCATGCCCTTGTATTATCAATTCCTTCTTGAAGGCCTGCAAATGTGTTTTTCCACCTCATTATTTTCTATTCTACATATATGCTAAGATGTTTATAGCCAATAAATGCTTATGGTGGAGATATGGAGGAGCTTTGGTGGTCCTTGAATGGATTCTGAATGGCAGTTCTTAGATGAAGACTTTGTGATGCTCCACTTATGGTAGGAATGCTCCTTGATTGAATGTAGTTTGCTTTGATAGGAAAGATCCTTTGGTTTGATGTATTCTTGCTTTGATTGATATGCTCCTTTGCTTTATACATTGCTTGATTTTCCCTATCTTTGTACCTTATCTTCTATAGGTTTGGTCATCCAAGATACGTAGAGGATGATCCAAAAGAGAGGTTATTTTCTATGCTTGTTATAATGATAGTATTTCACCGCCTTTGGATAATTCAACCTACTTGTAGTGTAACTTTGAGGCACTTTCCAATCTACCATTTTTTCCTACGTAGAATGAGTTAGAATAGTGCGACTCAATGTAACAATATTTGTAAGTAAGATGCATTTGCATAACTTTTCTTGCACACCCTTTTTCGAGTCTAGTATTCTGATTTATATAGAATAATTTTGAATGTAGTGTAGGGATTTTGAGGTTGTACTTTTGCTTATATACCTTCCCCTTATTGATTGGATATTATGATGACAAATCCAAGCTTAGATAGAAGTATATAGAAGCTCCGTATATGATGCAATTTTATGCACTTTTATCCTTGCAATTAACCCTGTAATGTTTTAGATTTGAGACTCATCAAGTATCAATATTTGAATCTTCTACTTCTATTTTTGGTTAGTCATATACTTATCCAAGTTTTTAGAGGATTCTAACCTGTTTTGGTGGGTTCAGTTGGCCACTATGTGTTGTATATTTTTATGCACTAACAATATATTTAGACACTTTTACAATTTCTTATTTTGTGTCCTTCTCGACAACACAAATAAGAATCCTTTTGAGAGCAATAGAATATTGCAAATAAATATAAATAGACTTTTATTTTAATGCACTAACAATTTTACCTTATCACTCCAATCAACTTTCAAATTAATGCACTTAATAAAATTTACTACAACTAATAAAGAATAATCTAAAATGAATCTTCAAGATTTATTCTATAATCTCACTGCAATTAATATTGTAGGATTTAGTCTTATTTTTATTTTTCCAAAGTAGATAATAGGTAGTTTATAGAAGAAATTCTTAAATCTAATCAACTCCTAACTGAAGTACAAATGAACCTTAAAAATAAATTTTCTTTTTGCACCTTTGACTACTGTAATCCAATTTTCTTACAACTTTAATCTAAATTTAGGTGCTCTAAAAAAATTGATAAGTAATTCAATTAATGAGTCTACTTGCACCAAAATTTGCAAACCTTTTTGAAAGGTTTTGTAGCTCTTTTATCGCTTTTTTAAAGGATGTAGATCTTGGTGTGTAGGATAATCAAGTCGTTGCTTCAAGTATGATCTTGCAGCTCTTTGTAGACTGTCCTAAACAACTCCTTCACCAAATGATGGTCTCAAACTTTATTTCATGATCCTAGGATTTGATGGCTTGTTATCCTCTTTTTATTGTAGATTTTGAGAATTCATTGTCTTTGAAGTGGTGTCTTCTTACTATGAGAGGTAATCTTCAAATCTCCAATATTTGGTGAGCTTCTTATGTCTTCAAGTCTTCTTGTCAAATTTTGACTTCAAGTAGGATCTTCTTCTAATATTTGGTATCCCTTTCCAAATTCTTCTTCATGTATTTGGTACTCCTTACCAAATTCTTCTCCTCTTGGGCTTGTTGTTGGATAGTGATAATTTTCCCAAATTCTTCACTATTAGGGGTTTCTCCTTGGTAGTGAATTTCTCCATTGAGTTTTCCTTTGATAATTTCTTCATTAAGGCTCTCCTAGCCTTTTTTGGATGCTTGATAAGACCTTCCCAAGGTCTTTGATATTATATATTTTTATGGTCTTCCTTGAGACCTTCTCTTCAACCTTATTCTCATAAAATTATTGTTCGCAAGATCTTCTTTTGGATCTCTGATTCTACTACTTCTGTATTCAAGAAGGACTCACCTAGTCTTTCTTATTCTTCTTCCTTGACTAGAAGTTCTTCAATGAGATATTCTCCTAATATATTTGATTTTACTTCAACTTTTTAATTGATTATGAATAAGATACCATTTCTAAATTTCTTGTAGGAAGTTTCCCAACTCACTGAATCTTATTTCTTTGTAATAAAGTATTAGTACTGAAAATATTTAGTCTGCTTCTAAATTAGATATTCTCTTCAAATTAATCTTCAAGATCAAGGTTTCTATGGATTTTTTAGTATCAAGGATTTTGTGGCCTTTTTCAGTACCAAGGCTTCTATGGTATTTTTAGTATCAAGGCTTCTATGGCCTTTTTTAGTACCAAGGCTTCTATGACCTTTTTTAGTATCAAGGCTTTTGTGGCCTTTCTAGTATCAAGACTTTTGTGGCTTCTCTTTCAAGGCTCCTATGGCCTTTTCTTCAAGGCTTCTATGGACTTTTTGTATCAAGGATTTTATAGCCTATTCTTCAACTTGTGAATTTCTTCAATTCATAAATAGAGATATTTAGTCTCCTGACTTCACCATGACTCTTCACTAGAAGTATTCTTCCACGAGTATTCTTCTCTTGCACAAGGAACTAATATCTGCACTATGAAGACACACTGACCTTTGGGTAACAAATTTGAAGTCTCCTAGATTTCTATTGTAGGAGTCCCAATCCTCTAAGAATTAATTTTCTACAACAAAAGTAACCTTAGGCAATAATTAGAAAATTCAAATATCCTGAATGATATTCACTAGATGATTTTTCAATCTAGTGGATTGAATGCTAAGTCCTAGTCTTCACAATTTCTTTCTACAACTCTATGGAAAGACTCCAGTCAAATGTAATCCCAGTATTTCTAGAGCTAAGATTTATTTTAGTCTTAACTTTGTGACTCTCCCTAATTCTGCCACCTAGAATCTTATAATATATTTTGACTATGGTTGGTCCAGAAGTGCTTCAGGTTGACAAAATACTCAGGCTTAATAATAATTGTGGTTTCCTTGTTGACCTACACAAACTAGATCTATCGTGGCTCTAACACCACTATTAGCTTTTGATGTAACAAGCAATGGGATATAGAAATCATAATATGTAGAATAATATAAAAGAAAGTAAATATGGAATATGACTAAAGTATGTTTTTAATAGAAATAACATAAATGAATACAATGTAGCTATGGAGGAAATGAAAATTCCATTAATGAAGCTACTTAACTGCATGGCACCCATAACCAATATATGGTGATGTACATAGCACTAAACTATTACCTATGACTATGCTATAATAATATCTATCTATACATGTCCTCCCTATCATATCTATCTAATAATGAGGCCTTTCTTATATAGGAAGATAGGTTCCTTGGTCAACACTCTACCTAGTTGTGCAAGGGACAACTTGCACATATACAACTTGCACATTGACACTTGTACATTTATTACATTGCATGAATTAACTAGATAACTTCCCCCTAAAGTAATCTAATACCCTAAGTATGTACCTTGGAAGATACATTTACATAACCTAAATTGTGGAATAGACTCTATTTCTAACACAGAGCACTCTCCAAAGCATCATGATTTATTTCATGTCACTCTTTAGCCTTCCTGGAAATATCATTGTCAAATTTGAAAGTATCTTCAAATCCTTCTTATGGGCTGGTCCAAATATGAAAGGTAAGTTCCATTTAGCTTCATGGGAGTAGGTCTGTTGCTAGAAGAAGTATGATGGTCTAGGTTTAAAAATATTCAAGTAGATGAATAAGGCCTTAGTTGCTAAGTTGGGGTGGAAAGTCATGTCTAATGAAGTGGTGGAGTGGGTGAAGATCCTCAAGGTAAAATACAATTTTATCAATTTTCTCTTAGACCCACTTCCTAAAGGAGGTTCTCCATTCTAGCAAAGCCTTTTAAAATCTAGAGTCTTCCTATGTAGCAGTAGCAGGTGGATTATTGGTAATGGAAATTTCATGGATTTTTGGAATGATTTATGGTTGGGAGAAAAGCCCCTTTCTTCTAACTAGATATTTCATATTCTTGAGCTATCCACCCATGCCTTGGACCATGTTAAATTTGTTGATTTCATTATTTATGATAATGGTCATAAATCTTGGTTTCAACTCCCAACGATGATTGGATATTTGGATATCCAACATGCTTGGTCTCTTGTTGCTAAGGAATTATAGTTTTAGGTTCTCTGATCTAAATACATTGAAGATAGGATCATTTGGGCTAATGATAAATAGGGATCCTACACTATCAAAGTGGTGTATAATTTGCTTTATCCTTATGCTATGTGATTGTTTCCGATAGGGAGAATATGGTTGAAAGGACTAACTCCTAAAGTCAACTTTTTTTTTGTTAGTCAACTTTAATAATATTCTTTCCATTAAGAATATACTTAAGAGATATGTGCAAATTATAAATATATGATACTTGTGTGAATATGATTGGGAGTCATCTACTCATTTGTTTCTCTTATGTCCCTTCTTTTGTGATGTTTTTTTCTACATTCTGGATATGTTGGGGATGCAATGGGTGTTTCCTAATTCCTTAGAAAATTTTATTTTGCAATGGACCTCCCCATTTAATTCCACTCATCTCAAGTGCCTTTGGATCTTCCTCATACCACATATTTTTTGAGATGTTTGGAAAGAACAAAATTCTAGGGATTTTAAAAACTACAAAAAAAATGCTCGTAGAATAGGTCTCAGAATATTTTGGATTTTAATTGAGAATGTTACCAATGCATTTCATGATCTAGGGAGAAATTGCCTAAAGAGTTATCCTGCTGAAGTTCTATTGGAATCTTAGCTAAGTTTCTCAAGGTTTGACCTTGGGCATCCTATGCTAAATCCAAGTAATAATGTGAGATGGTCATCCCCCTAGTGGTTGGCTCAAATTGAACTTTTATGGGGTGTCAAAATGCAATCCCAGGATCACTTGGGTGGGTTGAATAATTAGGAACAACATGGATAAATTTATTATAGTATATTGTGAGAATTTATCATCCCAAACTTCCCACTTTGTGGAGGCCTGAGCCACTTTTCAAGATATTAAACTCTTGGTTGATTTGGGATATATAAATGTTGATATTGAAAGGGACATGAATAATGTGACTAATATTATTAATTCCACTACTAATCTAAGATAGAATATCATAAATATGATGTGGGAGTCGAGAAGGTACCTCTAATATTTAAATCAATTTAGGGTGGCACATATTATGATGAAGGGTAATTCCCTTATTGACTATTTATCCAATATTAGAACTAGCCTTCCTGGTTTTACGGTATGGAGAAATAAATTCCTAATGGATCTCCTAAATATTCTTAATGTAAAACTCTCTTAAATTTTATCAAGATTTCGATCAATGACATTTTAGTAAGTTACATCGCCTTTATTTCAAAATTGCTGGCACTTATGGTAATTTGAATTTTTGGAATGTCGCACCCTATGATTGTGATGTTCATATCATCTATTGGTGGCCTAGCTTCTTATCGAGGATAATAATTACCCATCACATCTATTATGGGAAGTTTTTGTCAGTCACATCCTTAAATAATTGCTCTTGTTCAAATTCAAACTGGAAGAATGGTGCCCATTTTGACTCTGTCCTTCATGGCAGTCGGGTTTCAAATACTCCTTGGTGGAAATCTAGAGCTATCTCATCGTTGATATTACCTCTGCTTTGCTTGTTTGGTTTGTGGATCCACCTTCTTGTTTTTGGTGCTGGCAATGTTTCCATGTGGTGTTTATGTTTATATTTTGTATATTTTCTTCTTAGCTAGGGTGGTTATTTTGTACAACTATGTTTTTATGGTTTGTATTCCATGGGAGAGTTGATGTAAAAGGTTGAGGGATTCCTTTTAATACCCTACTTTCATAATAATACAAGAAAAAAATAATTTAACATAACTTACATTTGTTCTATTATAGAGCTACCTTTATGGTTGAATAAATTATGAAATGTTGAATATTGACATTCTCATATTGAAAATTAAGTAGTGTTATACATTTTTTTTATGGAATTGGAGGGGATTTACAAAAATATAAGATGATTTGTAATCCTTATTTTAAGGGTAATATAAATTTTAAGGTTGAGATGTAATTTTCAATAATAATTCATATGAATTTTGTTCTATTTTATTTAATTTTGATGTTTTTTATACTTTGATTTGTTCTTCTACTAGGGATAAATTTAATTAAAAGGTATGAATCATAAGAAAAAGGACATGTTATTTCTCTTTCTTCTAACATTAAAGAGTAAAACCATTCAAAAGACTACAATTTCATTAAATGAAGAACCCTTGATTTTGTATTGAATAAGAGGGGATTACATAATAAATCTATTTTTACAATTTTTGCCTTGAAGGCTACAAATGGATCTTCCCTAAGGAAGCCCTTATCAATATGTTCAAAAATTAGTAAGATTCATCTTTTGAATGTTTCTCAATACAAGTGGAATTCTTGCACATGGGCCACCATTGGTTTGATTCGTAATTTATACCTGTTGGACCTGCAAAATCTGGTTAGAGTGTTCAGGGGCCTACCTCAGTCAACCCCCATGTTTATGAAGACAAAAAGACCTTTAAATCAAGCTTAAAATATGACTAAAACTATATAAAACCATGCAAAACCATAAAATAAGTCATACTTACTAGTATGGTGAACTCAAAATTGTTATAGTAGAAGTTCACACAAGGGGTGCAAACCTAACCGTTCTTGATAGAATTCACTAAATATGTGCTCTGTGTAGTCTTGATGCTACTGATCCTTTGCTCTTTCATCGGTTCACCTTTGAAAGTTATCTTTGTTATTGATAACTTGTCTAAGTCACAAAGAGTATCATATATGTGATATAAACTATAGTACTATGTGGGTGTGATGGATGATATATATTTGGAGTGCTTTTAGTAGAGTTTTTGTAAGTTAAAATTGGAATCTCTAAAATGGTGAAAATGACCTTCTACTTATAGGCATGGCCAAGGTTAGGGGAGGGGCTGAACTACCCCCTATGAGGTGTGTGTGGTGAGGTGTCCTCCTAAGAGGTGTCCCTTGAGGTGTCCTACCTCATAAATGAGATTGGGTGAGAGAATCCCTCACCCATATACAAGTCATGATGACCTAGAGGAAAGTCTCCAAATGGCATTAATTGAAACCAACTTGGAAATATCTTCTAATTTGAAATTGCTTTTTATGTGCAAAAGTCATGATTTGTCATTTATTTCCCAGGAGAGTGTGAGATGAAAAGAATATTCGGGTGAGAGGTGGTAAGGATAGGCTAGGCTAGACTAGGTGAGGTGGAAATTATAGGCTAGTAAAAGTAGACTAGGTGAGGTGGAGGGTTAGGATTGAGCATTATTAGCCTATTTAACCATAGGATTAGCCATAAAGCAAGTCTTTGACCAAGAGTGTTGATTTTTTGGCCATAAATTGCTATTTGACAATGGTGGAGAATTCAACCTGGTTTGAGTAGTGAATGAGGTCACATGGGAACCTAGATTAAGTGTAGGAAGGATCTTAGCTAGCCAAAGGAGGCTAAGGATAATGAATAGTGTTTTAAAGCCAATTTATGCAATTTTTGAGGGTTTTTTAAATTGATCAATCATGAAGATGAGTGAAGGAACAATGTGCAACTTTTGGGTGTCTACATTTAATCCCTTTTTGTACTAGATTGTGTGAAAACATAATTTAGTACAAAAGTTGATGATGTGTATTTATGGATGAATTGGAAGGCAAAGGATTTATGATTTATGAGTTGTGGATTATTGTGAGAGACACATTGACAAAAGATAAATATGATTTATGATTGAATATAACACTTTGCAACATTTTAATGATTGCTTTTGAGGGAAGGTGTAGGATTACCTTGTTTTGCAATCAATGTGAGATGTTCCAATTGTGGAAAGAAAAATGCCTTTGCCAATTTTTTTTTCTGATTGATTGATCAGTTATTTTGAAAATATTTGACAAACCGTGGTCTTATGACTACAAATTTGAATAAGTGAATCCGTGAGCTATGCACAGTCATAAGTGTTTTAAAATTTATCAAATATTGGTCTATTTTGAATTGGAGTTTTTATTTAAGAAGAGAAATATTGCTAGAGTAAGGACTTGAGATAGTCGTTAGCAAAAATATTCTTATGAATTTATTGTATCCATGATTGGATGTTTTTGATCATGTGTAAGGCAACTTTTTATTTTTGAATGACTACCCCCTCAAGTGATGAATTGGTTATGGATGAGATAAAAATTGATGATGAATCGATTGATAATAATGAGAGTAAGTTTGAAAATGATGAAGGAAACTAGAAAAATGATGAATCTAGGTGTGATCAGGTAGCCAAAAGTGGAAAATGATGAAAAATGGCTTGCAAAAGAAATTTACACATCAGGGTATGAATGGAAAATTTTGTATGGGGGCATGCAAATTTTACATTCGTACGTGTGGGTGCGAACTTGTGAAAAAGTAGGTATAAAAGGGAAATGGTGTGTGTGAATGCTTATTTTGTGTTGTGCAAATGAGGGAGAGAGTTTTGAGGAAGTATTTATGAAGCAGAGTGCTACCAAATTATAGAATGGAGGTTGAGTGATGGTGAGTGGTCAAGCGAGCATGAGTGTGGGTGGAGGTATGCCAGAATGAAACCATTCAATAGACTACAATTTCATAAGAGGGGATTATAGAATAAATTATTTTTTACAATTTTTGACCTGAGGGATACTAATGGATCTTCCCTAATGAAGCCCTTATCAATATGTTCAAAAAGTAATAAGATTTGTCTTTTCAATGTTCCTCAATGCAAGTGGGCTTCTTGCACGTGGGCCACTATTGGTTTGATTTGTCCTTTGTACCTATTAGACCTAAAAAATATGGTTAGATAATTTGGGATCATGCCTCATTCCAACCCCATTATTATGAAGATAAAAATACCTTTAAATAAAGCTTAAAACATGAATTAAACTATATAAACCCATGCAAAACCATAAAATAAGTCATACTTACCAGTATCGTGAACTCAAAATTGTTGTAGTATAAGTTCGCACAAGGGGTGAAACTTGTATAGATATGGAAGTTCACATGGGAGGTGCAAACCTGACTATTATTGATATAATTCACCTAATATGCACTCTGTGTAGTCTTGATGTTGTTGCTTCTTTTCTCTTTCATAGAGTCATCTTTATAAGTTACCTTCGTTATCGATAACCTAAGTCACAAAGAGTATCATAGATGTGATAGAAACCCTATTACAATATGGGTGTGATGGATGATATGTATTTGGAGTGAAATTAGCAAATTTTCTATAAGCTCAACTTGAATTTTTTGTAAAATAAAAGAAAACAAAAAAAACTGCATTTTGAGCCTTGCTAAGAAAGGCAGGATATCAAAATGGATTTGTAAAAGCTGATCAGTTTTTTTTGAATAAATATTTTACCTTTTACTCAAAAAAAATATTGGAATCTCTAAAATGGTAAAAATACCTTCTACTTATAGAATTATCCAAGGTTAGGGGAGGGGCTGAGGTGTCCCATGAGGTGACCTCTATGAGGTGTGTGTGGTGAGATGTTATCCTAAGAGGTGTCCCTTGATGTGTCCTACCTCATAAATGATATTGGGTGAGAGAATCCCTCACCCATCTACAAGTCATGATGAGCTGTAAGAAAGTCTTCAAATGATATTAATTGAAACCAAATTGGAAATATCTTCTAATTTAAAATTGATTTTATGTGCAAAAGTCATGATTTGTCATTTATTGCCTAGGAGAGTGTGAGATGAAAATAATATTTGGGTGAGAGATGGCAAGGTTAGGCTAGGCTAGACTAGATGAGGTGGAAAGGCTAGGCTAGTCAAATTATACTAGGTGAGGTGGAGGGTTAGGATTAAACATGATTAGCCTAATTAACCGTAGGATTAGTCATAAAGCAAGTCTTTGACCAAGAGTGTTGAATTTTTTGCCATAAAGTTCTTTGTGACCATGGTGGAGAATTCGACCTAGTTTGAGTTATGAATGAGGTCACATGGGGATCTATGATTAAGCGTAGGAAGGAACTTAGCTAGCCCAAGGGGGCTAAGGATAATGAATAGTGTTTTAAAGTAAATTTATACAATTTTTGAGGGTTTTGCAAATTGATCAGCCGTGAAGATGAGTGAAGGGACAATGTGCGACTTTTTGGTGTCTACAAATAGTTGAATTTAAGGGATAACCATCAAATCAAAATTTCACTGCAAACCAATGAAACATATGTAGGTATCTATCTCAATTCAATTTCATGGGATAATTATTTGAAAACAAGAATGTATTTTTGACATGATAGGTAAAAATTAGGATTATTATTTAAATATGCAAAAAATAAGGCTAATTTTAGTTGTGTTGCAACATATAGTATAATGATGATTCATGAGGATAAAATTGTATTGCATTCAAAAGCGTGTTAATAAATCAATATGTTTAAATAAATATCAATATAAAAATTAGAGTATGCACAATATTTTTTTCTTACAACTAATAAGAAGATTAATTTTTTTAAAATTACATTGCGACATATACATATTGACTAACCAATATAGAATGTGTAGTTTGGATTCAAAAGATATAGATTATTTCTTAAGAGAATTTGTAGTGACTATACATAAGCCTTGTACTTGATGAGGTATAAGGACATTTATCAATTAATATTTAAGGAATCTATTTACAAGCCTGTTGATTGTGTAATAGATATAGATTTAAATTTTACAAATTTAGCTATAAGAACTACTGAGACCCTATTAAATAATATTTTGAAGGAAATTTATGAAGATATCATAACCTAATTGGATGTACAATTTGTCATTTTATAATAAAAGAAAAAACACCAAAAACATTGAGAAAATCCTAGATTTAAAATCATGTTATTACCTTATAAATACCCAATGAACATAAGTCAATTTCAAAATATTTTGAAGAACAAAATTAAATCAAAATTTTATTCCTAATGCAGTTTAGAGTCCTTATACAAAGAATTATCAATTTATGGTAGACAGGGTGAGTAAATTATATTCATAATAATATGACTTAATTTCAAATACCATGGATATTACTGTAAGATATAATACAATCCATTTTGGAGTTATGAAAAATTAGGTGCATTTGTAATACTTGATCCAAGTCATTATGTTGTACAAGAATATTGTATGTCATAGTTGCATTCTAATTGATTGACATTAGAATAAGTCTACAAATTTTTTATCCTATATAAATGCATCTTCAATAAATAATATGAGTAAAAATCAAATTGTTAAATGTTTACCTAAACTTACATAGGAATCTATAGTATGTCCAAATATCTAGCAAGAAATCTAAACTTTGTCGGTATAGAACTCAAGACCCATTGGAATATGTGTGTGTGTGTGTGTGTGTGTGTGTGTGTGAACCAATGAATGCTACTAGTATTGGAGGATATAGATATCATCAACGATTTTTTGATGATTACTCAAACAAATGTTGGTGTATTTTATGAAATTCAAATCAGAAGAATTTGGTTATTTCAAAAAATTCAAGATACTAATTTGAAAAGAATAAAAAAATAATCAAGAATCTTCATTCCGATAGAGGAGGTGAATTTATATAAAAAAAATTAGAAACCAATGGTATAAAAAGATAATTTACCATAGCATATTCACCATAACATAATGGTATTGCAAAAATAATAAATAGATCAATTACAGAAATGGTTTATTATATGCTAAAGGAAGCTCATCTTGATCATCAATATTGGGTAGAAGTAGTTAAAATAGATTTATACTTACAAAATAGAGCACCTATAAGAATACTAAAAAAATTTATTGCTAAAGAAGTATGGTTAGGGCAAAAATCAATTGTAGAACAACTAAGAATATTTGGGTGTAGGACATACATACATATTATAAAATAAGTAAGAACTATACTAAATGATAAAACTATGGATGAAATATTTATTGGCTATGATAATGATTCATTACGTTACTAAATAATTGATCCTACAAAAAAGAAAATATATATAAGAAAAGATGTAATATTTGATTAAAGAAACAAGAATATTACTAATTAAAAAATGATTGGCTTAGGGATAATTTTACGTTTTTTAGAAGAGGATTCATAAAGTGAAGACTCAAAATCAATTATAGAAGATGAACAAATAAAAAATGTAGATACTGATACATCACTTCAAAGGAAAGAACCTATATGTATTAGAGATACACTTAAGGATTCAAATCTAGAGTAGATTTGAAATATTAACACTACAAGACCTCAAACTCATAGTTTAACAAGAATAAACAAGGGTTTGATAAGTTTTGTAACATATATTATTTTTCATAAGAAGCTTAAAAATGTTGATAGATGAAGTTAAAAAATATCTAGAAAATAATTTTAAATGATAGATTTGGAACTTATACATTATTATCTTGGCTTAGAAAATTATCAAAATGAAAACAATATCACAATAACATAGAGAAAGTATGCAAAATCATTACTTAAAAATATAGGATGAACAATTGCAAACCCAAAGATACTACCATGAAGTAAGGATTTCAATTGCCAAGATATGATGAGACACCTATAATTTTAGCCACTAACTATCATCAATTAACTAGAATCCTTCTATACTTAACAAATACCAAACCAAATATAGTTTTGTTGTAAATTATATTTCAAGGTTTATGTAAGAACCTAGAGAAATTCATTGGAAATACATAAAAATTTTACTATAGCATATCAACAAGACTGCAAAATATGGACTAACATATAAACATGATGATGACAAGTTCTACCTACAAATATATTCAAGCTCTGATTATGCTGGATCAATAGATCACAGAAAACCTACGTCAAGTTATATTTCCTTTCTTGGTTTAGGACTTATTTCATGGTACAGTTAAAAAATATGTAGTAGCACTTTCATCTACAAAAGTAAAATATCATGCAACAAAAGGTGCAGTATGTGAAGTATTATGGTTACAATACATATTATCATATATTTGAATCAAAATAAATCTTGCAATGATAAGTTTTGATAATCAAGGAGCACTTGATCTAATTAAAATTCCAATTATTTATGAACTAAAAAAAACATTGAAGCTCAATATCGCTTTTAGGGATCATGTTCAAAATCATCATATCTAGCTGAACTATATGTCTACTAAAGATTATATCGTAAATAGTTTTACAAAAGCACCTAGTAGAAACAAATTTTAGATATTCCAAAATCATCTATGTAGATCAAGATAAGTCCACATAAAATAATTTAATATAAGGGGGTGTTAGATAATATTACATTATTTTATATATTGGGATGAATAGAATGTGTACATGTATCATGCTAAGAAGATTGAGTCTTGTATACAAGTGGAAAGATAATAATCCAAAGATCATGTGGAAAGCAATAGTCAAGAATTTAAAGATATATATTGTATGGATATATTATGGAGAGAAAGCTCCATAATTTATACTGAGAGTAGAGAATATCTCAAGATTGTATTTTAGATTATTGAATAATATTGTATCTTTTCAATATTGTTGGTTTATAGAGATTTGTATACATTGATATTATTCTATAATTAAATATTCATTATTGATATTTATAAATTTAATATTGTGGCTATTTTATATTGGAGACCTGTTATAAGCTATTAATTTTTGTGGTAGTAAGGATTAAAAAGGTAACATTTACTTTGAGGGCACTGATTATTTCTCCTCCTATAATTAGCTAGCTTACAAATAACCTGATATATATAGAATTTAGACTCACCCAGGTATCTTTGTGAGTGCTTTTATAGATAGGGATATTCTCCTTTATTTCTTAGCATATATTATGTGGCCTCTACCAATTGTACTTTCCTCATAATCTCATGTCTGTCTCTACTAAATTTTCTCTTGGCATCCTCGATCAATTTTCCAATGTTTGTTATCCTTTTTACCAAAGTAAAAGCTCCTATTGAAGCACTTTTGATTTTGATCTAATATTGGTCTTCGAATTGCTTTAGCATATCCCTAGATATCACATGGAACTATGTATTTTCTCTTTCTTGCTCTAGCTCTAATTGAATAGCTACCAAAATATCTTCCTAGCCTTGGAGAAAAAATTCAATTCTTGCAATGCTTTCTCCTATGCTTACATTTTGTTGCTTTCTTGTTGCAACTACTCTTCCAATATTTGAATCTTCTCATCGCTCTATTACAATTGTTCTTCAATGGGATATTTATCTATTATATGTTTGAGATATTGAATTTTATTCTTCATACTATCCTTTTCAATCTTTTCTTTATTCATATTCTAGCCCATATATTTAATGTTTTATTCTATAGCTACAAGACTTGAGTCTGTCTATTTACTTTAGAGGAATAGTGTATCTACTTTAGTGTGAATGGATATGAGTGTATCAATCATAGGGATTTCCAAAATATTATACCTCTACACATTGATATGGTAATATTATGCTATCATCTCTACAACTGATGTCTTGACTTTGGGATATGCAACCATCTTGAACCATTATCTAGTACTTTGATCCACTCCATCATATTACTGGATGATTTTCCTTTCTGTTTTATCTTGTGGCTATTGCTGCACTACCCATATTTGGGTATTTTTCTAAATACTTTGAATCATAGAGAATGCTTTCAATAATGGATGCTCAAAAGTAGGGGAATATATGAAAGCATACTGGAAAGACAAGAAAATCATGGATGAGGAATTTAATGGTACAACGGTGGTATTTACAAAGGTTCACCTATATTCCTATACATGAGGGATGGTTGTTGTTTTTGGTGGCATACTATACAAAGGAGTGGCCTCATTAGTAGGGATATATGTTTGTAGTAGCTATTTAGGTGGAGGTTGTACAGGAGGTAGAGCAATTTCAAGCAAAGTAGAAGGTGAGGGATATTTTCTTGATCCTTCCACTTCCCACATTAACTCTTGGACTATTGTACCAAATATTATAATATATATCTCAATCCTTATCACTCCTTCCAATTATTATCTTTTTATTAGTATTTTTGCCTCCTCTTGCTCAATGCTTTGATGTTTTTTTTTCATTTTTATTTTTCATTGGGCCTCTTGTGCTAAGAATGTTTTTAGGACTTGGTATTTTCTATGATTACTATAAGGAATGATTTTTTTTATTACGAATGCTACTACTTGAGCTATTTCATCTTTGCAACCAACCCTATTTGTTCTCCTTCACTATATTTTTAGGCAATATCAATTACCAAAACATTTTTAGGCACATCAACTTTCTCAACTTGGTTTCTTAGTTTTCTCTATCGGGGTACGTCTTTCAAGCTTATCTTTTACTCTAAATACTTGTAGCCAATCAAGGAACTTATTTTTCTAGTTGTATACTAAGGGACCTATTATTCTACTTAATATACCTCTTCCTATAAATCCCTTATTATCATTAATTTTTTATATACTTCTCCCTTGTGATCCTCCATCCACTTTTCATGTTTGTATTTAAATTAATTTTTAAATAGCTTGTCAAAGGAAACTAGGAAGGCTTATTTTGTTTATTAGATTTACAACATGAGATCCAACATTATCTAATCTTGTTGTAACTCTAGTTTAGATCATGTTTAATTTTATTTATGAGTTTGTCACTTATCCATTACTATTTATTTTTTTTGGGTCATAAACTCACTTGAACTCATAGGATTTTATCCATGGAAGGTATTCTTGCATTTAACTGACATTGATTTCCATGACCTAATATTTACCATTAGTTTTTTATTTCTCAATTTTTGATCATGGTAGATAATCAAATTTTGGTGGTTTATTGTTCATTTCTACCAAAAAAAAATTTGAACTTACCCTTTAGGTCATAATAACACATTTGAGGCACAATCTACAATTGAAGGGCATTGATCTTGTCATCCAAAATTGCTTGATCCCTTTTTGTCATGGCTATATATTCAAATCTAAAGGGATGATGATAAATGTAAGTGTTCCTAGCTCCCAACCCAAAATTTTTATTTGCCTCATCTATTTTCCTATATAGCTCCATGTTTAACACCCAATATGTTATGTAGTATGGAATTAGATAATACATTCTAGGGAAACCATATGTTGTGATATAGATCCATATAAAAAAAATACCAATCTCCTAGTTCATGCTTCTTACCTCTTAGCTTGTCTATAGATATAAATTTGATGTGTGATATTTGACCACAGATGGATGATAATGTAGGTCCCAAGAACATTTTGTTAAACTTTAAGTATGAGGAGGTTTCCCTAAGAACTAGAGTCCAATAAACTACAGAGCATTGTTGCTTACTATATTTGGTACAAAGCTTAATACTATGCAAATTTGGGGGCATATAAAAAATAAATAGCCATGCTAAATGTGATAGGTAAATAATTTTCAATTTATTTTAGCTTAAAGAAAACTAATTGATTATGGATTTGATAACTTATTAAGTGGACCCAATCAAATAATATAGGGTTGCTAGCATTCAAACCATTATAGTTGTGCACATTAGTAACTATAAAAGAAAGAGATATTTGATTGTCACATACATATGCATCAAAATATAACCCTAGAATGGTAACTAACATGGACAACACTATTTATAGAACATTTTTAAAGTTTTTGAGATTTAGGGAATATTTTTGAAAAGTCCTTTGGGATTTCCTCTATATGCTTACTCAACCAAGTTTTGAAAGTTTATTTCTTTAAAATTCTCCTTTGATCATCTATATCAATAGGCTTAGGTATTGTACCTAGATACACTCCTATTTCAAAATCGCTTCTGATTCCCTCTTCTATGATTGTGAATAGTTCCATCCTTTGCATGTCATACACTATCATTATTAGTCATATTTTTTAGAAATTGCTTTGATGAGTTTGAGGTAGGAGTGGATGAACCTGGGTATGTATTTGGATAATAATGAATTCCAATGAGTAGCATTGAGCTTACTGGATGACATTCTCTTTCCATTTCTCTCTGGCCCTTCTTTAAAGTTCTTCAACTATGATTTTATCATTATAATTGGGTCATGGATATATGCCAATCTATATTGGATTTCCTTAGTTATATTTTACATCTTCTACTCTCTCTTACCTTGAGCTATTTTGCACTAAGAAAATCTTCAATAGATACAAGTGCAAGAAATTTTGCATCTTTCCTTCTCACACAAAGTATTTTAGCAATTCTATATTATTTCACTCCTTTGATTGCTAAATGCTCTAATGCACATTATACCTTTTTGTCCCTATTTATATAGCAAGAAGTGCCTACAAATAAAAACCATTATTTATTTAATGTCATATATTGTGCATGCTTGGCTTTCATGATAAAATATTTTCTTGGAACTACAAGTTTATGTAAGCATTTGCGATGCACATGCCTTTTCCAGATTGTCATGCTTTTGGCCAATGATATTGCTAAAATTTAAAAATTTGGCATCTACAAGATTTAATTGTTATCCAATTAGTTCATATTATTTTCAAAGTAGTACAACCACTACTACCACTTTAAAACTATTTAAATATATGTTATTTACATATGTACAAATCAGCAACATACTCTTCTATGCATAATGCTTTAAATATTGTTCATTCATAAAAATGGGTAAAATATGATCATCCATATCTTGAAGTTAATAATAATTTAATTCTTTCCTTCCTAATACTAGATATGGACCAGAGCACAATGATTATACCTTATAATTATTTCCCAATTTTGCTTTGTCTGAGTCCCTTTTAAGCACTAGGTCACCATATTTAAAGGATTTTAATGATGAAAATTTTTCAAACCATATATTAATAATTGCTTGGTATCGAAAGAACTTATTATATTCCTTTTCACATTTTTTATCTAACAACAATAATTTTGGCACTTTATTCTCAATTGGTTCAACGTCATCTAATTTTGATTGGTCTAAGAACTTCAAGGAAGGTAACTCAAGATTAAATGACAACACAACATCTTTTTTCTAAACCAAAGCATAAGGTGTGGTCTTCAAATCCTTACTGATCATAATGTTTTCCTCCCATAACACTTATTTTAATATTAAATACCAACTCTTTTGATTGTCATCAATATTCCTCTTAATTATTCTCATTAAATTCTTGTTTGTCAACTCTACTAGTCCATTGTCTTGTAGATAATAGGTAGAGGATGCCTTCTAGTATATGCCATATTTTATTGAAAAATCCATAGTCTTAGACCCTATGAATGCTTCAACATTATCAGCCACTATCGTAGCAGAGATCCCAAGCCTAGTTATCAAACTTTCCAAAAATTCTATGATGGTGTCTTGATCTACATTTTCATTGCCTCTACTTCAAACCACCTAGTGAAATAATATGTTTCTATCAATATAAATTTGTGTCTAGTAGAATAATTTGGATTGATCATTCCAATGCAGACTATCTCCCATTATTGAAAGGATTCTTCTACAATTACTATTTGAAGGGACATCGTCATATTCTTGCTTCTACTAATAAATCTTTAACATTTGTCATAGGCATTGGAAATTTTGAATTCATAAAAAAATAATGTGGGCCAATAATATTCAACTTTAAAAATATTAGTAGTTATGGTTTGACCATAATAGTGTTCTCCTAAGAAATCAACATGAAATTATTATAATATCTCCTCTACTTTATCTAACAGTATGCATCTCAACAACACACTATCAAATATTTTTGGTACAAGATGTCATTAATCATAGAGTAGGTCAAATATTTCAATCTATACCTATGCCTTTTAGAGTTTTTAAACCCATTCAAACACTTACCAATATAATAAAATGAACCAATTGATTTATCCATGTGTTTCTTATGTTTGAACCTCTTTTGAGTAAAGTTATTATTGTTGTTTAATCAACAAATTGAAGTTTGGAACTATAGAATTCATCATTTTTTTACATAATGATATTTTGCTAATTAAGTTGTCTTGACCTCTATATCATACTCCTATATCATTGTGATGTAACTAACTCATTTTCCACCCAACTCTCCTTGCACTATGAAGCTTCAGACATCCAATTGAACAACATACACCAATGTTCCACTTTAAGAAATGTAATGTCTTAGATTTTTTAGATAATTCATGAGAGAAAATACCTATTTTTATATGAAAGTATAGAATTCTTCATGGTCATGTAGAGAATGACTTAAAAAAATTATAAGCTACTTAGTATGATTCTTGTCTTTTTGAGTGATCACGGTTGCATAGCTTTATTTTGCTCCAAATACATAGAGAATAAAGTCTTTCTTTTAGTTAGGTTTAGCTAATACCAAAGTTCTAGTAATAACTTCCATTATGCTTGTGAAATATTTCCTTCTATATATTTTCCATGTGAAATTTATCTACTTTCTCTACATTTTTCATCATACGCTTTGCTATTTGAGCAAACTATAAGACATTATTAAAAAAATTAACTTACCAGAATAATGACTAACAATTTATTATTTTGAGACAAAGGAAGTGCTAATATAGCTCTTACTCTATCTAGATCAATAATTATAACTTCCTTTGATACTATATGAGCCATCAACTTCCCTTCATGGACAATAAATATTGACTTTCTTAGGTTGAGTGATACCTTGAATTCTTTACATTTCTAGAAAACCAGCATGAGATGATCAAAATGCTTTTCCTTTTGATCTAAAAATATTAAAATGTTATCTAGTTATATTAACATGACTTTGTTCACAATCTCATTGAAAGTTATATGCATAGCCATTTGGAAGGTAGCTCCAACATTATTCAAGCCAAAATGCATTATTTGATAAGTAAATATTCCCCATTTAGTTGTGAACATAGTTTTATGATGATCCTCATCTCTAACCCATACTTGAGTAAAAACTAACTTTTCATTTAGTAATAAAAATATTTCTACCCTAGCAACAACATGCAAGATCTTATTGATCTATGGTAGAGGATAGTGATCCTTTAAGTATACTTTGTTCAAGTTCCTAAAATCCACACAAAGGTGGATATCTCCATTATTTTTTTACCAGTGCTAAATTGACTACCCAAGTGCAGTGTTTGATCAGGTAAATGATATTTGCAATTATCAACTTTAACAGTTCTTGTTTCAATAGTACCTCTATTTTTTTATTTATTGGTATTTGTTTTTTCTAGGATGGCTTGGCATTGGGTAGTGATTCTATAGTGTGTTGGATGGCTTTTTTACTATAGAATTTTAAATAATCATAGCTCTAAGAAATAATGTTACTAAATTCATTGCACAAGATTAAAAGTTGTTGAACTTCTTCTTTTGAGTATTGTACTCCAAGATTTAACTTCCTCTTTGGGTTTTGATTTGATTTCTTTGAACTCATACTCATAAAAAATCATATTTTAGCCAATTGGTTTGTCACTACTATCAAATAATTTTTTGAGGGTGATCAATCCCTTGGGAATATGACTATTTTTTAGCTAAATCACTTCATCCTCACTTTTCTCATCATTTGTATTTGTGTAGTCCATTTCCTTTATTTAGAAATGTACTATATATTTATCATTGTCAAATACATGCCAAACAGAATTTGTATCTAAAATAGATAGCCTAAATTCTAGTTTAACATATTTTGAGCTTTTTATTAAATTAGAGGTAAAAACAAAATTGACTCCATGGGAAGCCAATGCATTAGTTTGAGAATTTTTCTCTCTAGTAATTGCTTTATATTTGTAGACACGAAAAATTGACCCACTAAGGTGAATAATTTTCCTTAGATGTCTTATTTTCTCTTTAAAAATGTAGGATCATATTTGAGCTAATTTTTACCCTATTAAATTTTCTCCATTTTAAATCCTAGGCCGTTAGATCAGGCTCAAAAAAATATTTCTAAAAATATATAATATGACCTATTTTGACTTTGTTTGACCCTTTTAAATGCATTAAAACCGCATGGGGGTCCAACAGGTGTGACATCGCATCCCACTTTTATGGGACACATTTTTGTTATTTCTAATTTAATTTATTTTATTTATTTATTTTATTATTTTTGGACCACTTGGACCACCTGTTAAACCCACCCTAGGGTTTATTGATGTTAGTTGTGAGTTTATTTGACTTATTTATTTTCCTATAAAAGGAAGATCAAAGTCAATTTTTAAAGATGAACATGAACACTGCTATAAGCATGAACTCATGAACTCACGAACGACATGCTCTTGCTTATGATCTGATTGTTCTTTGCTGCTTTCTCACCACTTATTCTTCATTGTGTGTTTTTCTACCAACCCCCGGAGTGCAACTTCTAGACTTGATCTACATTACATGATTTGTTTTCGGCTTCATGGATCCGTTGGTGTGATCTTGGTGAAAATATGAAGTGCCTTTTTTGGAGGCTCTCATATTCTTCTCGTTGTTCCCTCAACATCCGTCAAGCACTATATTGTTTTTCTTATATTTTTATTTTCGTCTTTGCATCATCATTAAAAGTGTTTAGTAATTAGGATCTCTTTATTATTTCTATGCATTGCATCTGTAGATTATTGTAAAACGCTGCTTATCATATTATCTACATGTTATTTCGCATCTTGGGCTTCGCTTGGGGGAAATTTTTTTGATCTGTTAATTTTGTTACTTCCATTTACGTATTTTTAACATAGCAGCATATTCTATTTTTGTTTTTACTATTTATTTACATTTATTTTATGTTTAAACTCCAAATATCAATTTTTGATTTTATTTGCAAAGGTCATGTAATTGGACCTAGGGGGATTGACTGTTGTTCCTCCAAGGACTCTCTTACAGTGGCCTAAGCAGGCCCTCTAACACTAATCAAACATTTTTTAGTCCATTATTTGTCTTTATAGGAACATGTTTATTTATTTTTGATTGGTTGAAAGGGTGTTGAAAGGTCCTTGAACCTTGTACAAGACAGTCGCGGGCCTCCGAAGAGGGAGGCAAAGGGGAAGAAAGGCGGTAGTAGAACGATACAGCCTGAGAACAACAAGGGCCACCTAAGGTAAAGGCACCCAGAGGAACCAACAAGAAGAATTAACTAAATGGAAACAAGACCAGAGGCTAATCAGAAAAGGGGAAGCAAAACTTAAACAGAGAAATTCACCATTTGGAAGTGTTGTTGTTGCTCCACAACGTACCCCAAAATTGGGGACCCACCTTTTTTGCATGTTTTCCAAGAAGTCCGAAGAAGCCCATTTGCTAAAGATCAAAGAAAAAGCAAACCACCACAAGGAGGAAAGTGTCACGATATCGCGACATGTTGCATTTTCGCGGTCCAAAGCAAAGGGAGAAAGCAAGGAGGAAGAAGTGTCGCGAAATCATGACATGTTGCATTGTCGTGGCCAAAGGAGGAAAAGGTGTCACGATATCGCAACATGTTACAACATCGCGGCCAGAAGAGGAGTGTCATGATATTGCGACATATTGCAACGTCACGGCCAAAGGAGAAAAGTGTCAAAAAATTACAACATGTTGCATCGTCGAGGCCAGAGGAGAAAAGGTGTTGCGATATTGTGACAAGTTGCATCGTCGTGGCCAAAAGAGAAAGAGTGTCATGATATCTGACATGTTGCATCGTTGCGGCCAAAGGAGGAAAAGTGTCACGATATCACGACATGTTGCATCATCGAGGCCAAAAGCTATGAAGTGTCGCCAAATCATGACATGTTGCATCGTCGCTGCTAGAGGAGAAAAAGTGTCGCGATATCGTGACATGTTGCATCATCGCGACATGTTTATTTTGACTTCACTAGGGCAAGGAGAATTAAAGCTTGGATCAGCCATCGGTTTGAGTTAAGTGATTTTGTTCTTATTATTGGTTTTTCTGATCTACATTCTTAGGCATCTGAATATTAAAAAGCATATAGTTTGCATTTAGGTTAATTCCTGCATATTTATCTTTAATTAATTATGTTTTAATTAATTAGTTAATTTTGTTTTAATTAATTAATTAATTATATTTTAATTAGTTAATTATGTTTTAATTAATTAATTAATTATGTTTTAATTAATTAATTATGTTTTAATTAATTTGTTAATTCTATTTTAAAAATTGCTTGAAACAAAACCCTAGGTTAGCCTCATTCAAAGAAAAGAATCATATTAGGTTAACTCTTGTATTTTGCATTTCTTGTATTCTATATTTGTCTATATTTGCATTCCATTTTATTTTGTACTATTAGTTAATTTCCGCTTTGTTTATATTTCCATTTAATTTTTGTTAATATTATTATTTGTCTTCTTAGTTTAAAATTAGTGAGGCCAAACCTAAGCTATTTGTTTAAAGTGAACACATTAAAACTTTTCTTGTATATCCTGAGGAGTCTCCTTCTCTTGTATCCCGAAAAGGACTTGGAGCGAGTCCTAAAACCATTCTTGGTGAACCCCCCAATACTTGTTTAGCTAACCGAGTGTAGAGTACAACATACCCCCATGGTTCACCCCTACAAAAGGACTCCTTCCCAATGGATCCAGGTCTCCTCTTTGTTCAGGGAATCGTACATGGTAGGGCAGTTTTCCCCCTCTACATATTTGGTGAACCCGACGTGAACACCTCCTTTTCTTTTGAAAACTTTAAACAAGATCATTAATTTTGTTTGAAAGAACTTAAATAAACTAAAATTCTATTTTTGGTTAGTATTTTCCCCTATTTGTTTTTCACTACTTCTAATGGCTCCTTTCCTTAGAAGTCAGAGAAGACAATTAGAGTCTGATTATGTTCCTTTGGAAGATGACCAGATTGATAGGGAAGATCCTAACATAGATCCAGAAGAACAAGAAGAGGTAGAAACTGAAATCAATCCTGATCCTTTTAATGGTCCTAATGGTAGTTATGTCTTTTCATCATTTGATCATATTTGGGAATTTATGAAAGCTCATAAGGATAAATTAATGGAGTATATTGAGAGGGAAGCCCATCTTGAGAGAAATGCTACTCCTCCTCCTCCTAATAATTCTCCTATGGCTGAACATAATATTTCTACATCTCAATCTATGCATCATAATAATCTAAGGAATCAAGTAACTCATACCACTACTAATACCACTAATGTTGAAAGGAATCCACAAGTCCCTTTAACTAGTAATGGTATGACCAATTGTTTTCAATTTCCTTCTCCATCCTCTTATATCAACACTATTGCTTCTATTCCACCAAATGTTAGCTATCCATTCTGTACCACATATAATCAAAATCTGTCTAACATAAACCAAACATCAGGACTTCAAACTTACACCCCTCCTTTAGGAAGTCTGGGGAACATACACAGTGGTAATTCAGATGTGCAGAGTTTAGCAAATGTGGTGAATCAGTTAGTTTCAAGGATGGATATGATGCAACCTTCAGGGTTTACATATAGCTATAAGGACATGTGTAGTCAACCTTTGGATCCTATTGTTGCTGCAAGACCTTATCCAAAGCATTTTCCTATGCCAGTGTTGCCAATCTATAATGGGATAGAGGATCCAATAGAGCATCTCAGACATTTCAGGATAGCTTGCCATGATATTGTTTATGATGATATGCTTCTGTTGAAAATATTTCCAAAGAGTCTTGGTGGAGTTGCATTAGAGTGGTATTATCGGTTACCCAACTATTCTTTGACAAGTTTTGAAAAGACAACAAAAATGTTTGTTCATCAGTTTAGTGCTTACATTGAAAAGGAAGTGACTATGAGAGATTTGTATGACTTAAAACAAAACAAGGAAGAAAGCTTTACAGACTTTTTAGCTCGATGGAGAAGTTTAGTTGGAAAGTTAAGACAGCATGTGTCACAAAGAGATATGATTGATATATTTATTGGTAATTTGCAAGAACAACTATCATATGCATTAGAGACTACTACTGTTACATCTTTAGATCAAGCTATTGACTTAGCCAGAAAAGTGGAACAAGCACTTATTAAAAGAGGTCAGCTTAAGTATAGAGAAGAAAAGTTTACTAAGTCTCAACATAAGAGTAGACATACAGGAGGTGATAATGATAGTAGGCCTGTTAACAATGTCAACAACAACCTACAAAAGATAGTGCTTCAAAAACCTCCTCAAAGGAATTTCACAAGACTTAGTATACCTATGGAAGCAGTCTTAAAACAATTATTGGATGTTAAGGCAATTGAGTTACCTCCTATTAGACAGCCAGATACTTCAGCTCCTTGGTACAAGTCAGGTCAACATTGTGCTTATCACAGAGTAGAAGGTCACTGGACAAATACTTGCAAGAAGTTAAAACATGTGGTTCAGGATTTGATTGATGTTGGGCGTATTGACTTAGGAAATTTGCAAGCCACAAGTAATCAGACTCCAACTACAAATCAAGACATGGGGATATTCAAGGATCCCCTACCAAAACATGATCAACAAACAACCAACCAAGTAGCTCACCAAGGTGACTCTTCATGTCATAATAATGTAGTTGGAATGGTTGGGGTAACCACAAGAAAACAAGTTTATAATCAGCAAGGTCAGAGTTCTACATCTCAACCTAGTTCAGTTCCAACAGAAAGTCAAAAAAATATTCAGCTACAAGGATTCCACCTATAGTGTTGAAACCACAACCAAAGGTTTCATTTGATCTTCAACAATAGTTAGCTAATACTCCAGCAAAGATATCAGTGCTTGAACTTCTTCAGACTTCTCCAGATCATAGAAATGCTTTAATGGAATTTTTAAAACAATAGTCTGTTTCCCCAGATATTCCTCCCCATGCTATCACTAACACCATAAGTTCTTTTGGGATACATCATGTTTCATTCTCATATGATGATAAACCTTCCTCAAAATTTAATGGAGATTCATCACTTTACATCACCGCACTTATTGGGGACACCCTTATCAAAAGAGTCTTGATTGATAATGGTTCCTCCCTCAATTTGTGTACATATCGATTCTTTCAAAAATTTGGATTAAAAGAGGAAGATTTAACAAAGTCTGATATCATTATCAAAGCTTTCAACAATGAGTCCCAAGAGGCTTGTGGTGTCATCTCTCTTCCTTTGAAAGTTGGACCAAAAATATTGGATACTTTGTTTTATGTGGTACATTGTCCTGCATATTTTAATCTTCTTCTTGGATGACCTTGGATTCATGCAATGAAGGTTGTCCCTTCTACTTTTCATCAATGTCTTAAATATGAATTTAAGGATCAGGTTGTGACTATCCCGGGTGACCCTCGACCATTTGAATTTTGTTCAAATATTGAGTTAGCCCAATTAGATTCTTATTCTTGTCCTTCTATTTCTTCAACAACTCCCTCATGTTCCTCATCTCAAATCTTCGAACATCTTCAAAGTTTAAAAATAAGTGAGGAACATGAGACTCATCATTCTTTCTCTAATCATGATAATCATTTTTTTCAAGAACCTCTTCTGGATCTAGCCAAACTACCACCTTCACCCCGGACTATGGGCTTGCCTCATAAAAAGGGTGATGTTATACACATTGGCACGTGTACTTTTGTCTTCGGTGGAACTGCTTTCGAAGAAAATATTCATGGTAGTAACCCATATTCCGACAAAGGCTCTTTTGCTCAATGTTATCTCACAAATAATTATCCCCTTCCTAAACAGATCCTGTCTAGAATGGGTTATGTTGGTAAAGGATTGGGACCACAACAGAAGGGTATTCAAGAACCCTTGGATGTTGAGATTTGGCCAGGAAGATGTGGTATAGGGTTTATACCTAATAAAAATCAACCTTTGCTTTTTGAGGATGATGATCATCTTATGACTTATGCTGAATATATGGAATATCAAAAGATGTCAATGGATGAATGTGCTAGTAATGATTTATTTCCTTCAAATATAATGCATTGTAATATGATTGATTCTATTTGTTCAAATCTTATTCCTAAACATAAACTTAGTGATTTTGTTTATGATATCTCTTATGTCAAAAAGCATGGTACTCTTAGAAAATGTGTTGATTATCAAGCTATGGATGTTGATCGAAAATCCTTAAAAACATTCCTTTGTGAGTTTAAGGACATATTCAACCCAACACTCCATAGCTTGCTTCTTTGCTTTGATAAAGGACATAATGCATATAGGCTTTGTTTAGATTTTAAATCTCCTTAATCAAAGAACTTTAACATAACATAAATACACAAACATATAAAAATAATAATAAAAGCATCATGTAGTTGCATCCATGCTTCTTTTGCATCTTGTCTTGCTTGCTCATATTGCATTTGTTGTCTGTCATCCTTGCATGTTTGCTTGACATCTAAAAACAACCTTGCATGATTGCTTGTCATATTTGCATGACTGATTGTCCATGGTTGCTTGTTCATATAGCTTCTTTTGGGGGTTTTACGACAATGGCATGTGATGACACCTAGTTAGGTCATAGCTCACATGCATTGCATTTCCCACTAGGACTCTGATGCCTAGTAAGACCCCCCTAGGGATTTTTATTTCACTTTCTTCTACATTACTCCTTCTATCTCATCTACTATTCTTCTTACAACCCCTCTTCATTATGGGTTAACACTTGCAATATTATATTATATTATACACCCCACACATTCTCATACATCCTAGGGTACTACATTCTTATCTTCTATTGGATCATACTCTCTTTTGACTCAGTAGGCTCAACACCCCATTACAGGATAAGCTCCTTGGCCATTGACAGTAGGCCTCGACATACATCCTAGTGGGTAATCACCTCATAGCAGTCAATAAGGGAGCAACCATCCATAGCGGATCATACTCTCTTACACTTTTTGCAAGTGCTACACCCATAATGGGTCTAAATTCTATTACGGTCTATAGCATTTGACTACACTGGTTCCTTGCAACCTACGCTAGTTCTATGACTTAGACCGCTCATTTTTCTCCTATTCTAATGGTTGACCTTTGGATCTTTCTTTTTCTTCTTATTCTTCTTTTCTCTCCCCTTCTTCTTTCTTTCCCCTTCTTCTATTCATCCATGCATTTCATGCTAGTTGCATTAGGTTCATATTGTACCCAGTGATCTTTGCTTTGTTGCTTGCTTGCTTTATTCTTCATGTTCCTATGTTTTGCTCTTTCTTTGCTTTGTTCTTTTCTTGTGTTTTGCTCTTTATCTGCTTTGTTCTTCATGTTTTTGTGTTTTGCTTATTTTTTTCTCTACATTTTTTTAAGTTTCTTAAGGAAGTATTTTTCCTTTAGAAACTCGAGGGGGCACCCTAGCCATAGAGGCATTAGTGGTAGTAATGTCTCGCCCTATGTGCAAGAGTCTAGAGTGTCCTTCGTGATACCCCTTTTTGCACCACCCCTTTGTCCAAACCTAGCCACCCCTTCTCTATGTTTGTTGTTTTCTTGCCCATAGGAGTCTACATATTTCTTTGATGTATTTACTTGGCCTTAAATACATCAAAGAGGGGGTAAAATGTAGACACGGAAAATTGACCCACTAAGGTGAATAATTTTCCTTAGATTTCTTGTTTTCTCCTTAAAAACGTAGGGTCATATTTGAGCCAATTTTTACCCTACTAAATCTTCTCCATTTATTCTAAATCCTATACCATTAGATCGGGCTCAAAAAGAGCTTTCCAACGGTATATGATATGACCTATTTTGACTTCGTTTGACCCTTTTAAATGCATTAAAACCGCATGGGGGTCCAACAGGTGTGACGTCGCGTCCCACTTTTATGGGGCACGTTTTTGTTGTTTCTAATTTAATTTATTTTATTTTATTATTATTTTTATTATTTTTGGCCCACTTGGACCACCTGTTAAACCCGCCCTAGGGTTTATTGGCGTCGGTTGTGAGTTTATTTGACCTATTTCTTTGCCTATAAAAGGAAGATCAAAATCAATTTTTAAACATGAACATGAACACTGCTACAAACATGAACTCACGAACGACACGCTCTTGCTTACGATCTGATTGTTCTCTGCTACTTTCTCGTTGCTTCTTCTTCATTGTGTGTTTCGCTACTAACCCCCGAAGTGCAACTTCTGGATTTGATCTACATTGCATGATTTATTTTCGGCTTGGTGGATCCGTTGGTGTGAGCTTGGTGAAAAGATGAAGTGCCTTTTGTGGAGGCTCTCATCTTCTTCTCGTTGTTCCCTCAACATCCGTCAAGCACTGTATTGTTTTTCTTATATTTTTATTTTCATCTTTGCATCATCATTAAAAGCATTTAGTAATTAGGATCTCTTTGTTATTTCTATGCATTGCATCTGTAGATTACTGTAAAACGTCGCTCATCATATTCTCTGCATGTTATTTCGCATCCTGGGCTTCGCCTAGGGGTAAGTTTTTTGATCTATCAATTTTGTTACTTCCATTTACATATTTTTAACATAGCAACATATTCTATTTCTATTTTTACTATTTTTGTACATCTATTTTATGTTTAAACTCCAAAGGTCAATTTTCGATTTTATTTGCAAAGGTCATCTAATTGGACCTAGGGGGCTTGACTGTTGCACCTCCAAGGACTCTCTTACAATGGCCTAAGCAGGCCCCCTAACGCTAATCAAACATTTTTCTAGTCCATTATTTGTCTTTACAGGAACAGGTTTATTTTGACTTCACTAGGGCAAGGAGAATTAAAGCTTGGATCAACCATCGGTTTGAGTTAAGTGATTTTGTTCTTATTACTAGTTTTTCTGATCTACATTCTTAGGCATATGAATATTAAAAAGCATATAGTTTACATTTAGGTTAATTCCTACATATTTATCTTTAATTAATTATATTTTAATTAATTAGTTAATTCTATTTTAATTAATTAGTTAATTATATTTTAATTAATTAATTTTTTTAATTAATTAATTATGTTTTAATTAATTAAGCAATTCTATTTTAATTAGTTAATTTTATTTTAGTTAATTAATTTTGTTTTAATTAATTTGTTAATTCTGTTAAAAAACTGCTTGAAACAAAACCCTAGGTTAGCCTCATTCAAAGAAAAGAATCATATTAGGTTAACTCTTGTATTTTGCATTTCTTGTATTCTATATTTTTCTATATTTGCATTCCATTTTATTTTGTACTGTTAGTTAATTTCCGCTTTGTTTATATTTCCATTTAATTTTTGTTAATACTATTATTTGTTTTCTTAGTTATGGACAATGGTAAGGACAAGCAAATTGCTACATCACAAACTGACCAACAAAAGGTATGCTCTCCTTTCGAGAATCTAAATAAATTTAACATTTTGGCTGAAAACCAAATAATTACAGAGGAAAATCGGAATGAAGGATCTAATGTTGAGGATATAATTCTTGGTCTCCCGCTACCTTGACTCCCCAACCAAATCTGGACCTTCCAATCCTCCTCCCGTTGGCCATAAAGAATGCCCTAATGATGAGTCATTTTCTGCCCGAGAAAGAGAAAAAGTGCTTTCGAAGTTAATCAGCCCTTCCAAGCGACATTTTTCACCTTTGTCTTTGTCCCAATCCAGAGAAGGGGTTTCCAGTACTGTTATCCAACAGGTCACCCAAACCAAATTTAGCCCGAAACAGACTAGAAGCTCAATGAAATCCCCCATGATTGACTGTGGAGGTGAGAAAAAAAAGGGAAGAAAGTCAAATGCCCAGCAATGGAAAGAAGAGGTCCAAGATGAGATAGCTAATGGAATTAGACTACTCTATTTCCACCAACCGGAAATCTTCCCTTTGAAGAAAACAAAATTCTTAAGCCCCCTCAAGTCCAAGGCGAGGGGAAGAGGAAAAAAAATTTAAAAGTTCCAAATGAAGATCATATCCTGGAATGTAAGGGGGCTCAATGGCCTTCCTAAATAGCGGTTAGTCAAATATTTAAGAAGAGATTTTGATCCCACTATTCTTATTTTGCAAGAAACTAAAGTCGATGAAGTTTTGTCTAGAAAAATTGCCCTCAATATCTGGAAAAATGGAGAAGCAATTTTTTGCAAAGCCAATGGAACCTCAGGTGGTCTTCTTTGTATCTGGAATCCAGGGAAGGTGGAAGGCAAGGTTATTCAATTGGGGGAAAGGGTAATGAGCATTATTTTTAAGGATAAGGTTAATGACCTTTCTTGGATATTAAAAAATGTGTACGCCCCTAATTCTATATCTGGGAGAGCTGATATATGGAATTTACTCAGTCATTTCAAGGAATCTTTTCAGGATATCCCATGGATAGTGGCGGGGGACTTTAATACCCCTCTTTACCCCTCTCGATAAAAAAGGGGGAGTAGGAATTCCAACAAGAAGTATGGAGGACTTTCAAGATTTCATCAACAACAACAATTTATTGGATGTCAAATTAAAAAATGCTAAATTTACTTGGAGCAATAGGAGGTTTGGAAATCAACTTATAATGGAAAAGCTTGATAGGTTTTTTTTGTCACGGGAAGCAATACAATCTTTTGGGGATGCAAATCTGTTGTCCTTGCCTCGCATTGGGTCTGACCACAACCCGATTTTACTTGAAATTGAAGAGACTCCAAAATTCAAAAGGCCTTTTAGGTTTGAATCTATGTGGATGCACCACACTGATCTCAGAGACAGAATTTCTCGGTGGTGGCAGCATTCTTGTCGTAGTGGGCCTTCATTCGGATTAGCAAGAAACTTAAAGTGGTGAAAGAAAATCTAAGGATCTGGAATAAGGAAATTTTTGGAAATATTTTTGAAAACAAGAAAGCCATCTCTGAAAGGTTATCAACCATTGAGAAAAAACTTGAAGAGGGATTGCCAGACCCTTCCCTACAGGCAGATGAAAAGAAATCCCTTGCTGAGTACCATAATGTTCTAGCCTGCGAGGAGACTTTTTGGCGGCAAAAGTCTAGAGCTACCCCGGCTAAAAGAAGGTGATGCCAATACAAGATTTTTTCATGCATCTACCTTAAGGAACAGAAGCCACAATAGAATTAAAGAACTTGTTAGAGATGATGGATCACTCCTTTCTAGTCCTAATGAAATCGGAAATGAAGCGCTTTCTTATTTTCGGAATCTTTTAGGAGAAGAACATTTCAGTTCTGCCTTAGCTTCAGAATCAATGCTTTACCATATTCCTCATTTAATTTTTGATGACTTGAATGGGAAGTTAATTAAGCCTTTCACGGATGAAGAAATCAAGGAGGCCCTCTTCTCAATGAACCCTGATAAATCTCCAGGTCCAGACGGGTTTTCACCTCGTTTTTTTCAGGCTTTTTGGGATATTGTAGGTTTTGATGTATGTGCTACTATCAAGGAATTTCAGTCCACAAAGCATATTCCAAGAAGTTTTAACTCCACTTTTATTTCTTTAATCCCAAAGATTCCTACTCCTAGATCTATGATGGATTTTAGACCTATTAGCCTTTGTAATGTTGTTTATAAAATTTTGACCAAGGCAATTGCAAATAGAATGAGGAAGATCCTTCCTATGTTTATTGATGTTTGTCAAGGTAGTTCAGTCCTTGGAAGGTCCATCCTTGATGGTGTCATAACAATTCATGAAGCCCTCCATTCGGTAGTCCAGACTAAAAAACCTGCTTTTGCTCTCAAGCTGGATATGAACAAGGCTTATGACCGCATAAACTGGAGTTTTGTCTCTGCCATTCTTCAGAAATTTGGTTTTCATCATGAATGGATCAAGCTTTTGGAAGGATGTTTTATGAAACCTTGGTTTTCAGTCCTTGTTAATGGTGCTCCTGGCTGGATACTTTCAAAGTAAAAGGGGCCTAAGGCAAGGTGACCCTATCTCTCCCATGTTGTTTATCATTGTGGTCGAAGCCCTTGGGAGGACAATCAAAGTCGCTGTAATATTGGTCTTATTTCAGGAATTAAAGCATCATCACAAACATGGGCAGTTACACATGAACAGTTTGTGGATGTTACTTTGTTGTTAACTCTTGCATCAATATTTGAGGCTAAGGTCATAAAACATATTCTAGAGCTATATGAGGATGCTGAGGGGCAAAAGGTAAATTTTTCAAAGAGTAAAATTTATTTCTTTAACACTCCCATTCAGAGGCAGATTAAGATTGCTAGGATTCTTGGATGCTCAGTGTCTACTCTTCCATCCACATACCTAGGCCTTCCTTTATTTACAGGGAGCCACCGATTCCATGTGGACTAATGTAATTGAAAGAATTCAGAGGAAGTCAGGTCGGATGGAAAGGGAATTTTTATCTCAAGTCGGGCAAGGCGCTTCTCACCAAATTTTCCATTCAAAGCATCCTTGTCTACTTTCTCTCTATTTTTAAAGCTCCTACAAGTGTCTACACTAAAATTGAACAGATCCAGAAGAGGTTCCTATGGACTGGTTCTGAATCTAAGCAGCGCTTTCACTTGGTGTCTTGGGATAGGGTTTGCAAACCAAGGGAGTTTGGAGGTATTGGGCTAAGGAGAATACAACATTTAAACATGGCCCTCTCGGCCAAACAAGCATGGCGTCTTTTGACAAATGCAAATGCGAGAATGGATTACTATAATCGGAAGAAAGTATTTGCAAGAAACTGAATTCTTAAGTTATTCCTTTCCTCCCAGGGGATCAATTTTTGGAAATCAATCCTTCAAACTAAAAACTTGCTAAGAAAAGGGCTACGTTGGAAACTGGGAAATGGAAGAAACATTGATTTTTGGGACCACAAATGGTTAAAGGACTATCCCCTCTCTGCAGACCCCATCATTTCAACCCTTAGAGCTTGGACAATTGAAGTTTTTGGTACCAAAGTTGCAGATTTTATTACTTTGTCAAACAATAGAAGGGTATGGAAGCCAATAATGAATAATGATCTACCAGGGGCATCAATAATACTCGAGAATGAATTAAAACAGTCTTTACTCCCTTCCGGCATTCTTGAGGACCAGACTTATCGGGAAGCTTCAGACAATGGGGAATTTTCTGTCAAGACCGCTTATCTGATGCTTATTGATAATGATGAACCTACTTTCCCTCACTTGGAAGTTTGGCCCAAAAGCATTGTTCCGAAGGTTGGGTTTTTTGCATGGCTGGCCATCCAAAATAAGATCCTCACCATGGATAACTTAATAAAAAGAGGTGTGATTGTTGTTAATAGGTGTTATCTTTGTATGTCCGAGTGGGAGTCTATTGATCATTTGTTTCTCTATTGTAATTTTTCTGTCTCAATCTTGTTAGGTCTGTTACAAGTGTTTCATATTTATTGGGTCCATCCTCAGTCCATTTTTGACTTATTTGTCCAGTGGCCTTCCTCATTTTTGAATAGGAGTCTTAGGTATATGTGGAAGATTTGCCTTCATCACTACTTGTGGCAGATATGGTTGGAAAGGAATCGTCGGGCCTTCTTGGATAAGGTTTCTCAGTCATCCTCTGTCCTGTCAAAAATTTTAGCATATGCTAATGAGAATACTTGTTTAGTGCCTGCAGCATCTAGACCTCCAAATCCTTTTGAAGCTTCATTAGGCCAGTCATTAAACTTACCTCTCACTGATGGCCTCAATCATCCTCAAGTCTGTCCTAGAACCATGATCACATGGACCCCACCCCCCCTAGGGTGGATTAAGTTAAATTTTGATGGGGCATCTAGGGGCAACCCGGTGAAGTCGAGGCTGGTGGCTTACTTAGAGACCACAAGGGTGAGGTGCTTGTAGCTTTTGCAGAACATCTTGGAGCTCAAACTAACAATGTGGTCAAGCAAGGGCGGTTTGGAGGAGCCTCAAGGTGGCGAGAGAATTATCCAAGGAAACTGTTGGTGGAAGGTGATTCTCTTATTATTATAAATCTTCTAAAGAACACTAAGAGAGCTCCTTGGAGATTTGATGACTACATCCATGAAGCAAGGGCTCTAATTCATGACCGACCTGAGGCCATAATTTTGCATACCTTTCGGGAAGCAAACATGGCAGTTGATAGGCTGGCAAATGAAGGCATTGTAGCAGCAAATTTGATCACGTGGACTGAAAATCTTCCTCATGCAGTCTCAATGGTGATAGATAATGAAAAACTTTAGATTGGAAGGCTCAAAGTGGATCAATGACAGAAAATGGGGGCATTTTTAAAAAAAAAAAATTTGAACCTTATAATGGATTTTGTCATATTTGTTTTTTTTGTTCATGTGACTAGTGTTTTTTGCAGCTGGTGGGGCACTGATATAGGTTTTTTATCTACAAATTCATGCATGGGAAAAATCTGCTTTGGCCTCAAGTATTTCCCAAGGTGTGTTTGGATTCGATGTCGCAAAAAGGCCCTAGCAAGAAATAACAAAGTGTTGGAGATCCCTGACAATGAGGCACCGGACCCCACCATAATAGTCTTGGAGAAGATGACAATTTCATCAGCCTCCAACGAGTATCAACCAGTTGAAGAGTCCTGTCTGGCCTCATCGGTGCAGATTGTTGATTTGTGTGATTCCTTAAATCTTCTGTTTTATAGCCGCAGCTCCGAGGGCACAAGGAGTCAAAGGCAAAATCTAAATATGATGGCAAGAACGATGATAAGAAGTTAGATGAGGACTACAAGGAAGACCGCTTGGCCTCTTGGCTGTCCATTCTATGGGATGTTTTTTTTTTTTTGACCATATTCTATTATTTTTATATGGGCACAAGCTACTCGGCATGGTGCTTGCATGATTAGTTTTTGTCTTTGTTAGTTCTTTTTGCGTCTTTCTTTTCCGATGGCCATAATATTAGGCTTCCATAGTTTAGTTTGGCTGTATTCTAATGGAAGAGTAGGTCTTGGCCATTTTTGTTGTCGGTTTAAACTTTTAGGGCTTGGCCTTTGTCCAGTTGGTCAGTGGACCCTATTTTGTAAAATGGTTTTGGGTCAACCAGTTAAAACCCGGTGTTAATTATAATATTCTCTTACTTACCAAAAAAAAAAAAAAAAAAAAAAAAATTAGTGAGGCCAAATCTAAGTTGTTTGCTTAAAGTGAACACATTAAAACTTTTCTTGTATATCTTGAGGAGTTTCCTTCTCTTGTATCCCAAAAAGGACTTGTATCGAGTCTTAAAATCATTCCTGGTGAACCCCCCAATACTCGTTTAGCTAACCAAGTGTAGAGTACAACATACCCCCATGGTTCACCCCTACAAAAGGACTCCTTCCCAACGGATCCAGGTCCGCTCTTTGTTCAGGGAATCATACATGGTAGGGCAATTTTCCCACTCTACAATATTTAGCACATCAAATCTTTTTATTAGATCCCAAAATCTATTTTGATAATATTTCAAATAATGCTACTTACTGCTATATATTTTTGTAACTTGATTTACCACCAATTTAGAATCTCCATAAATAATTAATATCCTGATTCCTATCTTATCTACTTCTTTTAGTCCAATACATAATACCTCGTACTCTACCACATTATTGGTACAACTCTAGGTTAGTGGATATGATAATATTTTAGTTCCTTTAGATGGTGAACTTAACACAATCCCTTTTTTGATACCATTTTTACACCTAACTCTATCAAAGTAGAGCTTTCATATCTCAATTTTCCAAAGATATTTATTTTTGATGGATGGAGAATTTTTCTTTTCTATATTTGAAATAGAGAAAGTGTCAATTTCTATTTCAACCGTAGCATTGAAATTTTTAAGGGAGAAATTATCCTCATTATGTATCTCGTCTATGATTCCTTCTACTAGATCAATTTATTTACTAATCATGTTGATGTTATTGTCTTGTTGAACCCCTTATTTTAGTTTTCCTATATATTAGGTATATGGTTTTTTAGTAAATATTATTACCTTCCTACCCTTGTGATAAATTTCCATGTGCAAATAGTCCAAGGATAGGTATCCACCTAGTTTGGATGTGAATTTGGGAAAGGGACATACCAAAATAGGGCTCCAAATCTGGTACAACCACCTCCTATATGATTTTTATCTAAAGTATTCTATGTAACACCATAGGTATATCCTTGATCACTCTAATAATTTTTGCTAGAGTTTCATATAGCTACAACACTTTAGAACTAGAATGTGTGTATTCTATACCCATTGCTTTGCATATGGATTTTGGCATAACCATTGTTGTTGCTCTAAATTCTACCATGAAATTATGTACTATCCATATTCCCATACATAGGGACATATAAAATGGGGGCAACCTATTTTTTCTTACTCTTGGAGAAGGTTTAAGTTGTACCAAATTGATTTTTTGTTGAGGTTGGTCTTTAGACCTAATGCACTTTAGTGATGTTCAAAGAAGATCGATTTTTCTTGGAGTCATTAAAGCATCATACATGCTTTCTTTGGATGGTGTTTTATTTAGATCATCCACAATGCTGAATCTGGAAAATTTTGAATACTTCTTTTGTACCTTCTTTGACTCATTGAATTTCTTTCAATATTCTTATGCTACTTCAATCCTTTATCACGTAGTTATGGAAGGATACCAAAGCTTAGCTTGATCTTGTGTTTTAGATTCTTTTGATTGCACCTTTTTATATTGTTATTTCAAAGGCTCTACTATAGGCTATTTTATTCATTGATCAAGTTGAGGTACTTCTTTTTTTGACTATTTATTTTGTTGGTTGGAACCTTGAATGGGTCTAGATTTTTGTGGTCTACTTGTAATGGCTTCTTTTTCAATTGAGTCAACACTAAAGTTAGATCTTCTTCTTGCACCATTATATTCTATTTTTTTTTCCATATCATGTTTATCTAGATCTTTTATGATATTTTTACCTTCTCAATTAAAATTTTCTACATTTGAAGTCTATGAAGCATGCAAGTGCTTTCACCATGTGGATCATTATAATTTGAGCATAATTAATCTACCTTTTATGTGGATGTAGAAGGATTTTATTCCTAATTATTATATAGCATATTAGGTTTTCTACTACTATTTCTAGAAAAAGGTCCTTGATATTTTACCATATGTGGAAACATCCTAGACTAGAAATTTGTCTCATTTGCTCTTCTTTTCGTAGTGGTGAACTCATTTGTCATATTTTTCAATGATGTCATAATCTCATTCATGCTAGTTTTTTGACACTCACAAGTTGGTAATACAAGTATGACAGGAGGTGTTAGTAATGTTTGGGTTGGTAATGCTATAAATTTATATGTAGGGGTTGGAGCTACATTTGGAAAATGCATGATTATAATTGGTGCATATTTTTCATGTTCTAGTTGTGGTTTTTCTATAAATATTGGAATTATATTCCTAGGAGTAATTTTACCTATATCTATTGGAGTATTTTTTGCTATTACAACTACTTGATACATTTTTGAAAATGTTAGGACATTAAATTATTGTATCTTCAAGCCTAGATATGAGTTGAAGGTATGAAAATTGTAGTACAATGAGTGGGGATATATTGTCCTAATTTATTGTGGCACTCTTTTCTATGTTCTACTAAATCTAATGTTAAATTACATTATTTCCTCCTAATGATGCCTTTGTATAGAGGTGAACTAGGTTAATAGCAAGAATGGATCTACTTGTTCATTGAATTCTTGCACCATTCTACCAACAAGTTGTTTTTTTAGTACCATTATATGTTGGCCAAGCCTTTAATTTTGTGGGAAGAATATAATTTTGATTGACTAGGTTCAATGGTCTTGTATTATTCTAGTTGTAAAATATTTATGAAGGCAATTTTTGAGTCATTTGTTTAAATCGAGCTAATCAGACTGATGGTTGAGATGTGAAATGTATATATCCTTGACTTTATATAGGGATTGTAGAGGATGGTGATGTGGATCTATGTCTTCTGAATGCTAGAGGAGGTAATTCTACAAATAGTATTGGTTCCACTAGTTTCTTAGTTATTGCTTGTATGAGCATAAGATTACAAGTCAAATAGTGGATGGGTTTCTTTAGAATATCATTTTAGCAAAGTCACCAAGTTATTGGAAAATTATCTATTGGTCTAAAATCTACCTAAGTGGATGATTTACATCCTTAAGACCTCAGTTAATATTGGATGACCCAAAAAGAGGGGTCTTCATGTAAAACTTCATAGTAGGCTAGATCCTATGATCTTAGCTAAACTAACTAAAATGAGATTGTATATTAAAGTAAGACATGTATAATATTAGAAGCTAAGCTAAAAATTGTGTGGATTTAGCAACATCAAGAGACAAAGTATGAGAGTCTCAAATTTGTTTTAAAATGTGTCTGCAACAATAAAAATGCATTCATTACCTTATTGAATTATTGGTAGCTCATGTACATAATTCATACTCACATCTTCCAATGTCTCTCTAGTATAGGTAATTTATGATATAAATCTATAATTTGGATATTTCTCCTTGACATGTTGGTAAACTGTACAACCCTATACAAAAATATCTACACTTGCAGTCATCCTCAGCCAATAATAACTCATAGAACTATGCTAATATTTTATCCACCCCAAAATGCCTATAGAAGTCTCCACTATGCTTTTCTTTCACTAAGTTCTCCCCAATTAAACCATAAGGTATGCATAAATATTTTTCCATGAAGAGAAAATCATATTTAATTGAGATAATATAACCCTATACTTCTATCCCTTTTATTTGGGTTATTACATGTTGCACAATACTCCTCAAAATCTATGCTATCCTCATAAAACTCTCCCCTAGAGTCAAATCCAACAACCTCCACTCTCATTTCATTCACTAAGATATATCTTCTAGTCAATGTATCAACTACCATATTTTATCTACTACTCTTATGCTTCAAAACAAATGAATAACTCTAAAGAAAATAAACCAACTTCATATGTATTTGGTTCAACATACCTTAAATATTAATAAACTAAAGTGCTTGGTGATATATGAATATGTAAAATTATTTTGGTAGTAAATAGTATCTTCACTTATTTAGTGCTTGAGAAATTTCATAAAACGTTTCATCATAGATAGAATATTTCTTCTTATTTTTACTTAACATCTTGCTAAAGTATGCAATGGGCTTACCTTCTTGACTCAAAACTCCACCTATCATTTTCCTACTTGCACATAATCCAATTGAAAGATCTTTTTGAAATATAGCAATGCTATAATTATTTGCTTCATCACTTTTTCCTTCAAAATATGAAATATCTTCTCTACTACAACTATCTAGTTGAATTCATTTCTACCACCCTTCATTATTTCTATCATATGTGCATAAATACCACTAAATTTTCTAATGAATTTCCTATAAAGGCTTGCCAGGCCATGTAATCTCCTTACCTCAAACACAAATTTTGGTTATGGCCATTCCATAAAGGTTTTCATTTTTTTAGGATCCATCCACAAACCTTTGGAAAATTAAAAAATGCAAGTACAATAATTTCCTATTCATAAAACTACACCTTTTCAAATTAACCAACTTTTCCTCCCTTAATATTTGTAAAACAAACCTGATATGCATCAAATATTCCTCTTTAATTTTGCTAAAAATCAAAATATCATCCAAGTAAATTTTAATAAACCTACTAATAAACATATTGAGCACTTCATTCATCAATATCATTAATGTGATTGATACATTTGTTAATGCAAACAGTATAACAATCCACACATATAGCCCATCCTTTCTCTTGAATGTGGTCTTCCAGTCACCCCCTTTAATTCAAATTAGGTGATATCTACTTTTCAAAATTATCTTTATGAAATACTTAGACCCACTCAATCAATATATAAATTCATCCATTCATAGAAATTAAAATATATATTTTATGGTTATCTTGTTAATTTCTTATGAATCCATGCACATACACCATTATTCATCCGCCTTGGGTGTTAGTATAGATTTTAATGCACATGGGATCAAAATATCTCTAATCAAATCCTTTTCCAACAAATATTGGACTTGCCTATTAATCCCCTTAGTATCTATAAGTGTTAACCTATATGCTTCCTTGTTTAGTAGACTTGATCTAAGAATGAAATTCATATGGTATCTAATGCTTCTCATGTGTGGAAATCCATTTGGAAACTCCTTTGATATGATATCATGATACACCAACATATTTTTAACTTCATATGGAATTTCATCCACTCTATCCATTGACCCAGCTTTCATGCATTTAGCTATGAAAGCAAAAAAAACTTATATTATATTCATCCCTCTTTTAAATTATTTCTTGATATTAAATGCATTTAAGGACTATTGTTCACTTCTTCACCTTTGTCTTTCAATGGACTCAATGTATATTTCTCTTCATTCTTCACAATAGTGTAAGTATTCACTCAACCATCATGCACAACCTTTATATCAAATTCCCATGACCTTCCCAATACAACATGATAGAAATTCATGAGTATAATATCACATATTAATTCATAATTATATAAACCAAACTAAATTTTACCAAAAACTACTCACCAAAATTTGATGTCCCTTTCGTAACCATCAAACTTTGTATGGAATTGGATGTTCAATTCACTTTATCCCAAGCTTCTCTACTATCTAATTAGACATAAAATTATTTATACTTTTACTATAAACAACCACATTGCAATATTTACCTCTTAATTTACATATAGTTTTAAACTAGCTCTTTCTTTATA
Source organism: Wollemia nobilis (assembly GCA_028583015.1). NCBI lineage: Eukaryota > Viridiplantae > Streptophyta > Pinopsida > Araucariales > Araucariaceae > Wollemia > Wollemia nobilis. Next base: position 6,541,742 of record JAQPPZ010002530.1, read on the forward strand.
TTGGCTCATGCACAACTATAGATGGTTTCAACAACACTCTCATCATCATGAGATATTATCATTGATATTGTTCTTCCATGTATTTTTGTGAAGCAATAATATTCCTCCATTTGAGAAATTTGATTTCTTGTCTTATTTCCTCTACCATTATTCTATTGTACTTATGGAAACTTAAATACCCTATGTGTATCTCCTCTACACCTATAACAATATTTCTTCTATTTCTTCATATACCATAGTAGCCTCTTCCTCTCGAGGAATTTTCTCTTCCTCTTGTATTTTGACTAAAAATACTATTTGCATAAGTCATATATTATCCTTCTTACATATGATACCCTCTACCACAGTTTGATTGTCACATTACTTAAGAAAATCATCCTCTTTCTTTGGAATTATTTTGTTTCCTTCAATAAAAACCACCTCTACCTTCAATGCACATTGATCTTATCATACTAAACTCATATTGATTATATATGTGAAGTCCATTTGAACAACACAAGCTTATACTGAGAGGGGGATGAATGGTGTAAGATAAAATTTTGCTTTTCTTTCCAAAACAATATTATCCAATGTTATCAATTGCAATAATTCTTCAAAGCAGTATTAACCAATATCATCAATAGCAGTATCAATGCAATACACAAATCATCACACACATGAAATTCATAGATTTAACGTGGCTCACCCAATGTGGGTTACATCCATGGAAAAATATTTCTTATAAATTTTCTCAATAAATCTCTTGGGAACCAATTCCCTATTACAATTTTATGGACCTCTACCCAAAGGATATCTCAATCCCCTATGCTCAAGTTCATGGATCTCTATCTATAGGAGACCTTTGTCCCCGCTTCTCTAGTTTGTGGACCTCTATCCATGGGAGACCTTTGTCCCCACTATTCTGGTTTGTGGACCTCTATCCATAGGAGACCTCTATCCCCACTACTCTAGTTTGTGGACCTCTATCCACAGGAGACCTCTATCCCCACTATTCTAGTTTGTGGACCTCTATCCATAGGAGACCTTTGTCCCCACTACTCTATTTTATGGACCTCTATCTATAGGATACCTCTATCCCCACTACTCTAGTTTGTGGACCTCTATCCATAGGAGATCTCTATCCCCACTACTCTGGTTTGTGGACCTCTATCCATAGGATACCTCTATCCCCACTACTCTGGTTTGTGGACATTTATCCACAGGAGACCTATGTCCCTTTAACTCTTGTTTATGGATATCTTTCAATAGGTTAACTCTATCCCCTCAACTCTGGTTTGTGGAACACTATCCACATGATAACTCTATCCCCTCAACTTTGGTTCATGGATCTATATCCACAAGGGACACCTCTCCTCTCAACTCTAGTTCCTAGATCTCTATCCATAGGAGAACTCTATCCTATATGCTCTAGTTTTATCCAAAGCAAGCTCAAAAATCTACTCAAAAAATACTTCAAGCCTTCACACAAGGCTTGCTCAAAATCTGCTCAATTCACTACTCAAATCTACTTCAAGCCTTTAAAAGTCTTTCTCAAATTAGCAACAAAAACAACTCACAAATCTACATAAATCTTCACCAAGCCTACTCACAAGGCTTGCCCAAATTTGCTCTAAACTCCTACCCAAACCTACTTCAAGTCTTCTCATAAGACTTGCTCAGATCTACCTCAAACCTATGTCAATTCTTATCATAGTACTTGCTCAAATCTACCTCAAACCCATTTCAAGTCTTCTCACAAGACTTGCTCAAATACACTCAATATATTTTCTCAACTCTACTTTAATACATGTTCAAAACCTCTCATAACACATATTCAAATCTGCTCATAACACATGCTCAAATCTAATCATAACATATGCTCAAATCAGATCATAACACATACTCAAATCCACTCATAACACATACTTAGATCTGCTAATAACACATGCTCAACCAATCCCAAATATTGCATACAAATGATGTTCAAAATAATTCATGTATCTTTTTTAGAAATGCTTTCTTTAACTAGGTAATTCAGACATATTATTCCTAGAACATATAAATAATAATATGCAATGCAAGTGCTCAATATGTTCTCTTTACATTCATTAAGTCTATCACTTTCACATGTATCACATTCATCAAATTATATCTCTACTTCTTGGAAATTATATATCACGCTAGTGTATAACTTTGCTTCACAAAATTGGTTTATGTTCCTTGTAAATTTTCTCTCAAAGATCAAACACAATAATGCATAAATTTGATTCACAAAAATGGTCTCTAATACTTGCATATTTGCATTCAATGTCACTCAAATCAATGTCCAATTGCTTCCCAAATTCATTAAAAAATGTTGCACAATTTATTCTCAAACCCTAGCACATGTGGTTCCAATCTCATACAATAGTGAAGCACAATTTTGATCTCAAACTCTAGCACTTATATTTCCAACAATGCACATATATAATCCTTATTTCTCCACATTATGATTCAAAACTATTTTCTCAACCAAACACCTTAAAGAAGGAATAATATCACCATACCTCTTAACTTACTTTGGTGAAGATGTTCCCTAAAAAACTTGTCTCAAACAAATTTCCCTTTCAAAGTGCCACTTCAAAACTAGTTAGTAGATCTATCTTTTAAACCATCTACATTAAATTTCTTCCACAAAATATGTGCACAATATGATTGAAAAATAATATTTCAAGACTCTCTTTTTATCTTTGCAAGATGAAGTTCTAACAATGATCAAAACCTAGGGACTCTCTTTTTCGGCTTTGGCGATTTCGGCTCTGGCGATTTGGCTTTTGGCGGGAAATTTTTTGTGACGGCGTCTGGTGTTGCTCGAGGGACTCTGGCCCGAAGATCTTGCCTAGGGCTTTGGGTGGTTGTTTCTGCTTTCGCCTGAAGGTTCTTTAGTGGTCCCGGGAGGGCCCGATGGGGTCTCCTCCTATTTCTCCTGCTGGGAGAAAGACCTCATATGCCGAGAAGTTGAAATATTTTCCCTCGCTTTCCACAGACGGAGCTCAGCGGAATGCTTTTCAATCGATACTCAAGACTGTTGCCAATGGCCCAAATGCTCACCGCGTTAATGGATGCCTCCCACAATCTTCCTCCAGGCCTAAGATTGTAATAGAACCAATGCTGGTCGAAGATACAATCGTCTACCGAGCTAATCACGACTTGATCTGCAAATTCATGGGCATCCGGCCCACACTGAATTTTTTGCATACCTGGGTTCGTCAGAACTGGGAGCCACACGGTGAGTACTCTCTATGGCCTATAAGCAATGGGTATTTCATCATAAGTTTCTCTTCTTTAGCAGATAGAAACAGAGCATTTGAATCAGAAAAGAGAAACCATGGACCAGCAGGGTTATTTGTCCAACCCTGGAGAGTGGGTTTCGACCCCCGCATCGAACCCACGGCTGTCCCGGTCTGGATCCGGCTGTACGCTCTCCCGATGGAGTTTTGGGGTGAGCAGGTGTTGGAATTAATAGGTAATTCCCTAGGCAGATTTCTGGGAGTCTCCAAAGATACCATAGAGGGCAATTCTGCTGTCTTTGCTAGAATATGTGTAGAGATGGACATTAGTCAGCCTCTACCAGCTGAGGTGGAACTTGAGCTTGCAGGAGTACCCTGGATCCAGCAGTTAGACTATGAGGCCCTACCTTTCAGGTGCCGAGTATGCCATAAGCATGGACATTTGGCAAGGTTCTGCCCAAACGTAGTGAGCACAAAAACGGAGGCTCCGAGTGGAATGTCAAACCGCCCTAGAGAGGGTAAGTCCAGTCCGGTCAATGAACCCTCTAGCAATTCTCCAGGTCCTGATGCTCAGCAGGATGGCTTTGAACAGGTGAAACGAAAGAGAAACAAAAAGAAAAATGGCAAGGAGCAGGTACAGCTCAAGCCAAACAATCGGTATGAAATTTTTAAGTCATTAGTGGATCTGGAGGACCAATCTATGGAAGGAGTGGTTGGGAATGGTGAGAATGTCAACACTCCACCTCTTGTTTCTCCTTCCTTCACTCCTGTAGTAGAACAGGTGACTGTGCCAGCTGAGTACCTGCAGTCAGAGAATCCAGGGGCTTTGGTTATACACTCCCCAGCACAGCCGGCTATAAAATATGTTACCATGGGAAATGCAGATAAAAACAGAGAAAGGCCTGCTTTAGGGATTTCCCAGGTGGAAAAGAGATCAAGAAACAATAACTCTCAAGGAGCGGGAAGAAAATCCAATAAGGAACTACTAACAGCCCAAGGAGATAAGCTAATCAATGGAGGATTGGTGAGGACCATTGATTCTTACTGCTCTCAAGGTTTTCAATGATTATTCAATCTTGGAATATTAGGGGTTTAAACAGTAGAACCCATCAATCTGCTGTTCAAAGACTTAGAAAACCGTAAAACAAATTTTTTGCTTCTTCAGGAGACCAAAATGTCTTTAGATATTATGAGTAAAACTGCTACTAAAATCTGGCGGGGAGCTGGGTATATGGACGTGGCTGCCCAAGGAGCTTCAGGTGGAATTGTTACCCTTTGGAACCCTCTGGTCTGGACTGCTTTAGAACATGTAGCTTGTAGGGGTGTACTTACTTCTCTCTTCAGAAATAACTTCAATTCTGAGCTGGTCCTTATAACCAACTTTTATGGGGCCCAAGATCTTGATGGCCAGAGGCTCCAATGGGACGCTGTTCACAACATGAGAGCATACAAGGAGTGTTATGACTGGATTATTGCAAGGGATTTTAATGCAAAATTATCTGTTCGGGACCAGGAAGGTGGCTCCCCTATTTTGGATCCAGGGGATCGGCTTCTGATTGCCCAAGTTCAGGCCTTTAATCTAGTGGACGTTCAAGGCCCTAGTGTTTTTTTCACTTGGACAAACAAGAGAAAGGAGCCATATAGCAGGAAGGTCAAGTTAGATCGCTTTTTGGTCTCGGAGGAGGCTTTTGTTAAATGGACTTTTAAGTTCCAGATTTTGGAGGGCCCTATTTCGGATCATTTTCCCATTTTGCTTGAGGGAGGGACTTTGAGAGGACAGCACCATAGGCCTTTTAAATTTGAGAATTTTTGGTTACAAAAGGAGGACCTTCGACAGAAAATTTCTCATTGGTGGACAGAAGGTCGTCCACCTTTTGGGACAGCAATGTTCAAATTTCATAAACAGCTTCAATTTGTCAAATTTCAATTGAAACAGTGGAGGAAAGGAAACAAGTCGGATTTCCAGTCCCAAATGGCCCCCTTGGTGGCTAGATGGGAGGAGGTTCGGAAACTTTTTAGGGAAGGATCAATTATTGAGCAACTCAAATCTGAAGATGATGAACTGCGTAAAGCGGTTGAGGACATTGACAACCAAGAGGAGTTATACTGGAAACAGAGGGCTAGAAATACTTGGTTATTAGAGGGGGACAGAAATACCAAATTTTTTCATCGGTCAGCTTGTGCTAGGAGACAGATGAACAATATGGAAGTTCTCAAAGATGAACATGGAAATGTCTTCGATACTATTCCTGGTATGCACTCCCATGCTATCGATTACTTTTCTAAACTTTTTAAGGAAAGTATGCAGCAAGATATTGAGGCTCAGAACGAAGTTCTTAATGTTATTCCTCCTATTATCTCTGAAGAGGACAATCAGACCCTGCTTAGACCCATTGAAAGGGATGAACTGAGAAATGTGGTCTTTGGTATGAGTATTGGAAAATCTCCTGGTCCAGATGGCTTTCCTATTGAATTTTTCGAGATTTCGTGATACCTTGGAGGAGGATGTGCTGGCTGTTACTGAGGAATCCAGATCCAATCGAAGAATGCTCAGGGCGATCAATCACACCTTCATTGCTTTAATTCCAAAAGGGGAAGCGGGGACTCATATCTCTGATTTTAGGCCTATTGCTTTATGCAATGTGATTTACAAAATCATCACTAAGATAATGGCTGAGAGGCTTAAACCCCTTCTTCATAGCATCATTTCTCCTGAACAGGGGGGCTTTGTTGAGGGAAGACAAATATTGGATGGGGTGGTTTTGGCCCAGGAGGCCATCCATTCAATGCAAACTTCGGGCAACAAAGGCATGTTCATTAAACTGGATATGTCCAAGGCTTATGACCGGGTGGAGTGGTGCTTCTTGTCAAAAATGTTGGCTGCCTTTGGCTTCTCTCAGGAATGGATTGATTGGGTTATGAGTTGTGTTTCTTCTCCCTCTTTTTCTGTTCTCATTAAGGGCCTTCCCTCGCTTCCTTTCGGTGCCTCCCGTGGGCTCCGCCAGGGAGACCCTTGTTCTCCCTATCTCTTCCTTCTCTTGGCTGAAGGTTTGGGCAGACTGTTTTTGAGGAGAAGGCAACAAGGTCTGCTTTCTGGTATCAAGGTTGGGGAGGAAACTCTGACTCACTTGCAATTTGTGGATGATACGGGTCTGGTTGGTGCGGCCACTCTTCGGGAAGCTAGAGGAATCAGAGATACTTTGAATTTCTACCTAAGGGCTTCAAATCAGGTTCTAAATGTCAGGAAGTCCAAAGTGGTCTTTTTCAATCTCGACCAACGGCTTCAGGAGTGCGTTATTGAGATCCTGGGCTTCACAAGGACTTCTCTTCCAATTGTTTACCTGGGCGTTCCCCTTCATTTCAAAAAGTTAAATATTGATATTTGGAAGAACCTGTTAGCAGGCATCAAAGACAGAATGAATCATTGGGCCCATAAATGGATAAGCTACGGGGGTAGATTAACCTTCCTGAAATCAGTTATTCAGGCTTTGCCGATCTATAAATTCTCAATACTGGCTTCCCCTCATACCATCTGGAAAGAGCTGGACAAAATGGCTAGAAGATTTTTATGGGAAGGCACAAAAGGGAAGAAAAAATGGGCCTTGGTTGGGTGGGACAAAGTTACCCAGCCTAAGGATAAAGGAGGGCTGGGCTTGAGAAGTTCTATGCTTAATAACAGAGCTTTGGCTGGAAAACTGTATTGGAGGTGGATTTCTCAGCCATCCTCTCTCTTCAGCAGAATTCTTTCCAGTAAATATTTGGGGCATGTTCATCCCAATGAGGTGGGTCGCTTTCCCTTGGAAGGTCCTGGTTCCTTAGTGTGGCAGACTCTCAAGCTTGGGTCCCAGATTATCAAAGATCAATTATTCTGGAAAGTGGGGAAAGGAGACAAGGCTCGTTTCTGGACTGACTCTTGGGACCAGCATCCGCCCATTATTGTTATGTTCCCTGAGCTACAACCTATCATGACCGCCTTAGAAGCCCAGGGTTGGATCCTTATTGATAATTATCTTCTTACCAGTCATTTGGGGGGGTATACTTTTAAAAAGTTTAAGCGATGGGAGGAGTGGCCAATTATTGTCTCTCCGGAGTTGGCGCCTATCCTGCAAAAAATCTTGTCAGAAAGGTTCCTCACGGGGAAGGATGAGGAAGATGAATTAGCCTGGGGCTATGGAAGCCTTGGGGTCTACTCAGTTAAGGTTGGATATGAAGAGATCCTCCCTGAGCCTCCCCCACACTCTTTTTCGGTTCAACATTGGAGAAGGATTTGGCATTCAAAGGGTTGGCCGAAAGTGAATTTCTTCGCTTGGCAACTTATGCATAATGGTCTTCTCACCTTTGACAATCTCAGACGTAGGGGTTTCAATGGCCCCTCTCAATGTGCTTTATGCCTCCAACATGAGGAAACTGTAGACTATTTGTTTTTTGAGTGTCCTTTTACTCATCAGATTTGGGAACGCTGGTTCTCTCAATTTAAACTCCAGGCTAATGGTGTTCTCAACCGTACCAATATTTGGGAAAAATGGAAATGAGGCAGGTTCAATTCCATAGCTCTCCGAACTGGCTGGCAGTTAGGCTTTCTCTTCATTTGGTGGCAAGTTTGGTTGGAGAGAAACGCCCGGATCTTTAGAAACACTTTCTCCTCGATTGACGGCGTTTGGCAGGTCATCTGGAGCAAAGTCACAGAAACTGTTGCTACTTTTGTCAATGAAAAGAATCAGGCTACTCTTGGGCATCCTGAAGAGGGGGTTGAGGGTCATGAGAGGCAAGACAGATCATGCTGGAAACCTCCCCCTGAAGGCTGGATCAAGATCAATACTGATGGGGCTGCAAAAGGCAACCCGGGCAACGCAAGAATTGGTGTTGTTTGTCGGGATCACTCGAGTGCGGTTCTTTCTTGGGAATTGCGGGGATTGGGCGAGCCACGAACAATGAAGCCGAAGCCTTGGCCATTAAGTCAGCGTCCATCTGGGCTGTTAAGCAGGGTTACCGGAGGATAATTCTTGAATCTGATTCTCAAGTCCTGATCGGCGCTCTAGATTGCTTGCGGAATTTCTCTTTAAAAGCCTGGAGACTGCGGATGTTGATATCTCAAATCAAGGAGTTATGGAGGGAGTTAGATGATGTCATCCCTGTGTATGTGAGTAGAAATCTGAACACGGTAGCTGACTTCCTTGCGAAGATGGGTGCTGAGAAAGAGGTAGGTGTTCGAGCTGCACAGTGATATGCCTATGATAGATGAAGAGATTCGGAGTGGTCTGGAACGATCCCTGCATCCATGAGCTCAAAAATGACTAAGGTTAGTTTCTGTCGCGATATCGCGACATATTGCGTCGTCGCGACCTTGTTTGGTAATCTGTCGCGATTTCGCGACCTGTTGCTCTGTCGCGACATGTTGCTCTGTCGCAACCTATCCTGGATAAATGTAGCGATTTCGATACCCTTTTGGTTGCGATTTTGCGTTATCGCGACTGGTTGTTGTGGCGCGGCGGTTGTTTGGTTTGGTGTCGCGATTTCGTGACATGTCGCGTTTTCGCGACATGTCGCGTTTTCGCGCCCTTTGTACTTCTGGTCTCTTTGCGCTTGGTTGGGATGCCCTTTCTCCCTCTTGTAACTGTCTTTTGTTTTAATACAAGTTTTTTTCATTTTTTTCAAAAAAAAACAATGATCAAAACCTCTCAAATATTCCTTTTCATCATACCACAAATACAATAAAAAATTAAACCACAATAACACCTTATAACTCCTACTTTCACAAGAAATAATTCTCAACACACCACAATGTTTCACTCAATAACCAAAGATACAAATTATAATATTTAAATCAATCACATACACCTTATACCTCCAACTTTTATAAAATTCAATATGCCACAATGTCCCTTATACCATCTAATAACCATTCAATCAAATGCAATTAAATTAAAATATACCTTATGTCTCCCTAGGGCAAACACTATTGCATACCTTAAAATTTAATCAAAAAAATTTGCACCCTCTCGACGTGTTGCCGCTACAACTCAAACCTGCCACCTCCAGCTTGCCCACACCCTAGCGTAGGCTCGGCTTCCATGTGTGTTGGCTGCCCACACAAGAACCAATGGGCACGAATTTCATTTTGACCTGTTCTGTGCCTTCTCTTTTACCAAAAACTCAATCAAAACATTATCGATGGGTTTTGACCCTGTGACCTCCTCCTTGCAAGTGCCTTAGTGTAGGACCCTCTACTATCTGGGCTAGCCACCCAGCTATGATGTTACACTCACTACCTCCGTAATATCTACGACTTCGGATCTACTTAGAACTACATGCGGATTCCTCTCTTCTACCCTCCAACGAATGGCAAACGATTTTGATTAGCGCTATCTTCCAAAACCTTAGTTCTAATCAAATATTTCACTCCCTTAAATATGCTTTTCATATCATGCTTTGACGTTGGTGCTCAATTAATTTGATTTCTATTTCCTTGCGCTTCTTTTAACTTTTGAAACCTTTGCATTATAATATTAAAATATTATAATGTTAATACTTGAAACCTTGGTGTATTGGAAATAATTCTTTGTCTTTAAATATTTGCCTCCTTTTTCATAATATTTAAATTTTCATTTAAATATTATAACCTTTCTCTTAAAAAATAACTTGGAGATACATATTGCCTTGACAACCATTTCACACTTCTCATCAACATATTTTTGCCTTGTGTACCTTTTGATGATATTTGTCTTGCACTTTAATATTTCAACCTTGAAGATAATTCTCAACTATTTCACCTTTGACATCAATGACAACTCAATATGCTCAATATTTCCAACAATATCCCCCTTTGTCATTGATGGCAACCCTTCTAGAATATTTCCTTTTACTACCACTAGATTCCAAATTTGCTCCCCTTGAGAAGCTGCTCCCCCTCACTAAATTCTCTCTTTCCCTTTGACATCAATGGCAAAGGGCTCCTTTGGGGCTAAAAATAAGACTCTTAGCTTAGCCCCCTCACCACCTCCTCTTCTTGAGGTGATCAATTTTGGGGTGGGAGTAAATCTACTCCCAACTTACAATGCTCTTCTCCTTTCTCAACTTTCTTCCACCTTTTTGTAGTCATACCTCTTTGAACCTTTTGGCCATTTCTATCCTTGCTTGTCTTTGAAGGTTCTGGAAACTCTATTCTACACCACTTTGCTTTATGCCCAAAATTATTGCAATTGTAACACCTGATGTTGTAGTTTCTAAATGGTGCAAATGACCTAAAATTTCTTTTGGTGAAGCCATAATCATTTCTGCCATGAATCCTGCAATGTATAGCTTTGTGACCAAAATTATTACATGAGAAACAATGCCCTTGGAATAAATATTCATCTTGCCTTGAAAAATATGGTCTCTTGGTCCTTTCTTTGCCTTCTCTGTGATGATCCATGTTTCTTTTTTGTGCATTGTTTTCTTCCTCAATGATGCTTTCACTCCTCAACTTATCAACATAGGTCTTAGGTTCTTCTTCAATCTCTTCCTCTGAGACTTCCTTTTCTTTTGAGCTTGACTCCTCTTTTTGTACCTCTTGACCTTCTTCATAGCCTAGTCCTATTTTGATAAATGAAGATCTTTGTGCTTTGATAATGTTATCCAAATTTTTTGAACTTTTCCCAAACCTGTGCAGCTTATCCTTAGAATATTTCACTTCCATCCTTAGAGAAACCACTTCATGTTCTAATATTTCACATTCTAACTCTTTTACCTCTAACTTTTCAACCATAACTTCTTTAAATCTCCTTGCCTTAACTTTTAAGTTTTTGAGATCTTGTAGAAGCTTTTCCTTTATTTCCTCATCTTCTTGAACTTGAGCCTTCAGTATTGAGTTCTTCTTTCTAACTCTTTTCAACTCTCTAAGAGCAACAATAAGTTCCTCTTCTAGGTCAATTGTGGTTTCTTCTTCTTTTTTTGAACCTTCCTCTAGGTCTTCAATTATAGGAGCATCTTATTTTTCTTCTACTTGGTCAGAAACATCTTCTACTTGATCTTCAATAGGAGTGTCCTCTTCCTCTTCTATTGCCAAAAATAGAATCTCTTATTTTTCACTATCTGAGAAACTTTCATCACTGTCACTTGAAGCATTGCTTGCTTCTTCAACATAGAAACTCTTCTTGTGCCTTTGAAAAATATTCTTTTCATGCTTGCCTTGACTATACCTATTTTTCTTTTCATACCTAAATTTTCTTTCTTCCTTTTTCTTATAATCTTGTTTCTCTTCACTACTACTACTTCTAGCTTGTGGACAATTAGATGCATAGTGACCAAAGTTACCACAATTAAAACATTTCACAGTCTTCATATCTTTGTGTTTTCTTGAGCCCTTCTTATTTCTTCTCACATAGTTAGCTTCTTCATTATTGCTTGACTCATCACTTGATTCTGGTTTCTTATATTTTGTCTTCTTTGAAACTTTGAATGTTGCCTCTCTCTTGGAATTTTGATATTTTTCTATCCTCATCTCATAAGCTGTGAGAATTCCATGTAACTCATCCATTGTCAACTTATCGAGATCCTTCATCTCTTCTATTGCTGAAACCTTTGCATCATACCTCATAGGGAGTGATCTTAATACTTTCTAAGCAACACTAGAGTCCTCAATTTCAAATCCAAGTCCACGCATGGTATTAACAACTTCATCAACATGGAGTAAGTATTTAGCAATATCTTCCTCATCTTTCATCTTCAACTCTTCAAACCTCCTCCTGTGAGTTTGAAGTTTTGCCAACTTAACCTTGCTATCTCCTTCATATGTCTGCTTCAATTTGTCCCATATTTCTTTTGTTGATTTGCATTGCATAACTTTCACAAACTCTGATTCACGTAATCCACTTAAGATTCCATTCATAGCCTTGGCATTATTTACATATAGTTGCTTGCCATCCTTATCTGTGGGAGGAGTAGCTATAGGTTTGAACCCATCCTCAATAGATTGCCATGTTTCATATCCTTGTGCTATCAAATAAGTCTTCATCCTCATACTCCAGAAAGCATAATTATTCCCATCAAACATTGGAGCCTTATTTGTTGAAGATCCATTTTGAGAAGCCATATGTGTTCCTGTAAGATCTTCCTTCAAGTTGTTAAATTTTTTGAAGGAACTCGCTCTAATACCAATTGAAGAACACAAGCTTATACTGAGAGGGGGGTGAACAGTATAAGATAAACTTTTACTTTTCTTTCCAAAATAATATTATCCAATGTTATCAATTGCAATAATTCTTCAAAGTAGTATTAACCAATATCATCAATAGTAGTATCAAGGCAATACACAAATCATCACACACATGAGAGACACATATTTAACGTGGTTCACCCAATGTGGGTTACATCCATGGAGAAAATATTTCTTATAAACTTTCTCAATAAATCTCTTGGGAACCAATTCCCTATTACAATTTTATGGGCCTCTACCCAAAGGAGATCTCAATCCCCTATGCTCAAGTTTATGGACCTCTATCCATAGGAGACCTCTATCCCCACTGCTCTGGTTTGTGGACCTCTATCCATGGGAGACCTCTGTCCCCACTATTCTGGTTTGTGGACCTCTATCCACAGGAGACCTCTATCCCCACTACTCTAGTTTGTGGACCTCTATCCATAGGAGACCTTTGTCCCCACTATTCTAGTTTGTGGACCTCTATCCACAAGATACCTCTATCCCCACTACTCTAGTTTGTGGACCTCTATCCATAGGAGACCTCTATCCCCATTGCTCTGGTTTGTGGACCTCTATCCATAGGAGACCTCTATTCCCACTACTCTAGTTTGTGGACCTCTATCCACAAGAGACCTCTATCCCTACTGCTCTGGTTTGTGGACCTCTATCCATAGGATACCTCTATCCTATCAACTATGGTTCATGGATATCTATCCATAGGATAACTCTATCCCTTCAACTTTAGTTTATGGAACTCTATCCACAAGAGAACTCTATCCTCTCAACTACGGTTCATTGATATCTATCCATGAGAGACACCTCTCCTCTCAACTTTGTTTTATGGATATCTATCCACAAGAGAAATTTATCCTATCTTCTCTAATTCACTCCAAATCCAACTTGAAACTTTTCTCAAAAACTACTCCAAGCCTTCACACAAGGCTTGCTCAAAATATGCTCAAATCACTACTCAAATCTACTCCAAGCCTTCACAAGGCTTGCTCAAATTAGAAATAAAACCTGCTCATAAATATGCCCAAATCTGCACCAAGCCTACTCACAAGGCTTGCTCAAATTTTCTCTCAACTCTTGCCCAAACTTGCTTCAAGTCTTCTCACAAGACTTGCTCAAATCTACCTCAAACCTGCTTCAAGTCTTCTCACAAGACTTGCTCAAATCTACCTCAAACCTATTTCAAGTCTTCTCACAAGACTTGCTCAAATATGCTCACTATCTCTACTCAACTCTGCTCTAACACATGCTCAAAAATTCTCATAACACATACTCAAATATGCTCATAACACATGCTCAAATATGCTCATAACACATGCTCAAATCTGCTCATAACACATACTCAAATATACTCATAACACATACTCAGATCTACTCATAACACATACTCAAATATGCTCATAACACATACTCAAATATGATCATAACACATGCTCAACCAATCCCAAATATTGCACACAAATGATGTTCAAAATAATGCTTGTATCTCTTTCATAAATGCTTTCTTCAACTAGGCAATTCAAACATATTCTTCCCAAAATTATTTCAAGAACATATAAAGAATAATATGCAATGCAAATGCTCAATATGTTCTCTTCACATTCATTAAGTCTGTCACTTTCACATGTCTCACATTCATCAAATCAGATCTCTACTTCTTGCAAATTCCTTTCAAATCAAATCACGCTAGTGTATAACTTTGCTTCACAAAACTGGTTTATGTTCCTTGCAAATTTACTCTCAAAGATCAAACACAATAATGCACAAATTTTCTTCACAAAACTGGTCTCTAACACTTGCCCATTCACATTCAATGTCACTCAAATCAATGCCCAAATGCTTCACAAATTCATTCAACAATGTTGCATAATTTATTCTCAAACCCTAGAACATGTGGTTCCAATATCATTCAACAATGAAGCACAATTTTATTCTCAAACTCTAGCACTTATATTTCCAACAATGCACATATATAATCCTTATTTCTCCACCTTATGATTCAGAAATATTTTCTCAACCAAACACCTTAAAGAAGGAATAATATCACCATACCTCTTAACTTGCTTTGATGAAGATGTGCCCTCAAAAACCTGTCTCAAAAGAATTTCCCTTTCAAAGTGCCACTTCAAAACTAGTTAGTAGATCTATCTTTCAAATCATCCACATTAAATTTCTTCCTCAAAATATGTGCACAATAGGATCTAAAAATAATATTTTAAGACTCTCTTTTTATCTTCACAAGATAAAGCTCTAACAATGATCAAAACCTCTCAAATATTCCTTTTCATCATACCACAAATACAATAAAAAATTAAACCACAATAACACCTTATAACTCCTACTTTCACAAGAAATAATTCTCAACACACCACAATGTTTCACTCAATAACCAAAGATACAACTTACAATATTTAAATCAATCACATACACCTTATACCTCCAAATTTTATAAAATTCAATATGCCACAATGTCCCTTATACCATCTAATAACCATTCAATCAAATACAATTAAATTAAAATATACCTTATGTCTCCCTAGGGCAAACACTATTGCATACCTTAAAATTTAATCAAAAAAATTTGCCCTCTCGACGTGCTACCACTACGACTCGAACCTGCCACCTTTGGCTTGCCCACACCCTAGCATAGGCTTGGCTACCATGTGCATTGGCTGCCCACACAAGAACCAATGGGCACAAATTTCATTTTGACTTATTTTGCGCCTTCTCTTTTACCAAAAACTCAATCAAAATATTGTCGATGGGTTTTGACCCCATGACCTCCTCCTTGCAAGCACCTTAGCACAGGATCCTCTACCATCTGGGCTAGCCACCCAGCTATGACATTACACTCATTGCCTCCATAATATCTGTGACTTCGGATCTGCTTAGAACTACGTATGGATTCCTCTCCTCTACCCTTCGAACAAATCGATGAACAATTTTGATTAGCGCTATCTTCCAAAACCTTAGTGCCAATCAAATATTTCACTCCCTTAAATATGCTTTTCATATCATGCTTTGACGTCGGTGCTCAATTAATTTGATTTCTATTTCCTTGCACTTCTTTTAACTTTTGAAACCTTTGCATTATAATATTAAAATATTATAATGTTAATACTTGAAAGAGAGACGTTTTTTATTTGATATTGCATATTGGGTTCTAGTCAGTTAGGATAGGTAAAGGTCTTAAAACCATTGCTAGTTTACCCATTATGTACAACACTTTCTCTATATTTAAGGTTATTTACCTCTTGCCTATCTCCCATCTGGTCATTTCCCTAAAAAATATGATGGAATACTTTATACTCTTAAAGAGTTTGAAATGAGAGGTGTAGATAACTATTAGGTTCTTCTAATTTAGGGCATTCTTTAGATCCTAAAGTGGATTATGATTGTTCACTAGTGTTTTTCTCATCTAATTACAATAAGTTATTTGGAGGCTCAATTATGTGTATAGGGTGTTCTTGTGCAACCTCTTAGTATTGTTGATCTACCCTTATGGTCTACTGGAGATTATTTTTTATAATATTACCTTGGTTATCTCTAGGTCTATGCATCCAAATAAATTTTTGTAATTTCCTCTAACTTTCCCACTCAACACTATTAGTTTCACTTAGCTTCGACTAACTAGTCTCCTATTGGAATAATATGCATGGAAAGGAAACTTGGCACCTCATGTTGTAATATTACCTGTTGAGTGGTATTTTCATCCAATTGTGAAAGTACACTCTCCCTTAGGATTTGGGTTCCAAATCCCCTCTTGCAAGGAAGTTAAACAAATGACTTCTCCAAGGTCTCCGCTATATTAGCATTTGCATATCTGTATTAGTAATCTTAAATAAAGATATTCACTTCAAATGCTTGGAACACCTTAGTGATTGCAAGTAACTATAAACAAAGGGCAATGTTGGTTTATTTTACCATGAAACTTTAGTGATTTTTCATTGAACCAAAATAGAGCAAATGTGATTTGGCCTTCATATGACCATGATGTAGTGCTTAGATTACCCCTCTTTCGTAAAATTAGAATTTTTATGAAGAGAGGGTAATTTTAGGCTCAAAAAATGGAAATTTGTGAAATGCTATAAAACATAACTTCTTCAATGAAATTGGAATTTTCATGAAGGAGATATCATCATAGGCTCATGAATGAAACTAAAAAAAAAGAAATTCTGGCCCAAAATGGAAACTTTCTATTTTCGAATTTTTTAAAATCTGTAGTAAAACAACAACTTCGATGAATTTTAAAAATACTAAACAACTCCAAAAATGAAATTTCAAAATGCGTATTGGAAGTATGA
Source organism: Wollemia nobilis (assembly GCA_028583015.1). Lineage (NCBI taxonomy): Eukaryota > Viridiplantae > Streptophyta > Pinopsida > Araucariales > Araucariaceae > Wollemia > Wollemia nobilis. The sequence continues at coordinate 6,558,484 of JAQPPZ010002530.1, forward strand.
AGTGTAGCCTATGCAATGGTGAAATTGTTTTTGGATTTTGAAATTTTTGAAATGTTTATTTTAATGCTTGAAAATTAAATAAAAAATTAAAATTTCTGGAAAATAAAATGCAAAAACAAAATGAAAATGAAATGCAGAAAATGAAAATAAAATGCATTCAGTATGATGCTATCCTATTTCGATAAAACCGAAGATGTGAGGTTTTCATGCATGCAACCTAACCTATTGGACTTGCAAAACAAGCACAATCCGGATAAGCTAAGTGCTGGCTCCTAGGGTTTTAAATGAGATTTTCAGATTTAAACATTCGCATGAAGCAACCAAGAAAACTTGCATAAAATCCATTTACAAGCCTAAAATCTGAAAAGGGGAGAAATAGACATTTAATATTGCATGCAAAAAATGACTCCTTTCTTGTCCATAAGATGCAACTTTCTGAAATTTTCTGTATTAAAAATTTGTCATTTTACAATAATAGAAATTTATGGTTTTCCCAAACCAGTCTATGGAAGAAAACGACTCAAATAGGTCCAGAATGGCCCTCTTGCCTTCAAATCCGCAACTCTGCTCGCAACAGTTTCCAAACCCTCAAAACATCCTTGCCTGGCATATTTAAAATTTTTAGGAAGCTTTTCGTTTCATTTTCCAATGGTTGTTCGTTTCACCTTCCCTTGTGCATGCATGCGTTTTGGTTTCCAAAAAGGCTTTTCATTTCTATTTTGTGGCCCTTCATTTCATTTTCTCCACATGGGCTTGCATCTGTTTCCTTTCATGTGTAACGACCATCTTAAATGATTTCAAATCATTAAAGATTCCTTATGTAACGTTTTGTCTTATTCATTGGATTTTGTCCTTATGTGTCCACATCATTATGCAGTATTCAGTTTCACTATCCTGGTGTCCATCACTAATATCAGACGCACTGTCCGCTACTCTGTTCCCTTGGCAAAAATCGGACATGTCACGATATCGCAACACTTTTGTTTCTTTTCCTGCCTACCCCTTTTGAGTCGCAAAAATGCAACATGTCACGATATCACGACACTTTTGTTTCTCTACCTGCCTACCCTTTTTGAGTTGCTAAAATGCAAAGTGTTGCAATATCGTGACACTTTTGTTTCTCTGCCTGCCTACCCTTTTGAGTCACAAAAATGCAACATGTCGTGATATCACGAAACTTTTGTTTCTCTGCCTACCTACTCTTTTTGAGTCGCAAAAATGCAACATGTCGTGATATCGTGACACTTTTTCCTCCTTGCTCTTTCTCTTTGCTTTGGACTGCAAAAATGCAACATGTCACGATATCGTGACACTTTTTTTTCTTGGCCCCTTCTATTGCTCTTGGCCACAAAAATGCAATATGTCATGATATCGCGAAAATTTTTCTTTCTTGTTATTTCTCTTCTCTTTTGGCCGTGAAAATGCAACATGTCGCGATATCGCGACATTTTTTCTTTCTTGTTCTTTCTCTTATCTTTTGGCTATGAAAATGCAACATGTCGCGATATCGTGACACTTTTTCTCTTTTGGCCGCGACAATGCAACATGTCACGATATCGTGACACTTTTTCTCTTTTGGCCGCGACAATGCAACATGTCGCGATATCGTAACACTTTTTCTCTTTTGACCGCGACGATGCAACATGTCGCGATATCGCGACACTTTTTCTCTTTTGGTCACGATGATGCAACATGTCGTGATATCGCGACACTTTTTCTCTTTTGGCCATGACAATGCAACATGTCACGATATCACGACACTTTTTCTCTTTTGGCCGCGACAATGCAACATGTCGCGATATCGTGACACTTTTTCTCTTTTGGTCGTGACAATGCAACATGTCGTGATATCGCGACACTTTTTTCTCCTTGCTTTTTCTCTTTGCTTTTGACGGTGAAAATGCAACATGTCATGATATCGTGACACTTTTTCTTCCTTGCTTTTTCTCTTTTCTTTGGATCGCAAAAATGCAACATGTCGCGATATCGTGACACTTTTTCTCCTTGCGGTGTTTTGCTTTTTTTTCTTTGATCTTTAGCATATGGGCCACTTTGGTCTTCTTGGAAACTATGTAAAAAGGTGGGTCCCCAATTTTGGGGTACGTTGTGGAGCAACCACAACAAATGGTGACTCTATTGGGAAATGCTCCTAAGCATTTCGATGAGAACTCAACCTGAACACCTTCAAAACTCAAATACAAGCGTCAGCAAAATATCCCAAGAATAAAATTGAACGAGAAATACATGAAGAATTAGAATTATTAAGCATCAGCTCGGTGTGTGCAATGTGCTTCATTCCCTATCATTTGAAACTCATTCAACTTTTCGTTGTCATTTTTACTTATGATTCGTGTGTATGAGAAGTTATGGATGATTCTTATAGGATTTAACATATGGTGAAGATGCTAGAGATATAACAAGACTTTGCAAAGGCTCAAATTTTTTGGTATCGTGAACAAGCATATAAAAACTATTAAACCCTCTTAGGACCAAAATATGAGTATACTGAATTAATTTACTAGATCCCAAATTTGGCTATGTGTCACTACCATTTTGAACCCATGTGCAAGTGTAAGTGAAATCAGAGCTTTGGGGAATAGGATTCCCAACCTAAGTGAGATGGGAATTTAAACCTATCCTTACTACTCTAATCTGGAGTTCATTACCTCATCTTGAACAAAATGATTTAACTTATTATGGATAAAATTGTCAGGCTAGCCTATCCATTTGAGCAGTCAGTGGTCTTGCTTTTAGACAAGACATGTTGCCATGCATGAGCATACTCCACTACTAGTTAGGCGTCTATAGCCCCGATTGAGATCAACCCCATAATCCATGATTTGGCTCTACTTTTGATTTCTTGAACCTTGGGGATGACTACCCATCCTTGCAAGGGACATGTAGTACGATCCTTCCAATCCAATATCAATGATGCAATAAAAGTAGAATGAAAAATATTTTCTTTGGAACTTCAAGTTCTTGAGCGGGCAAAATAGAATCTTTGGGGAATCGGATTCTCAACCTAAGCGAGATGAGAATTAGACCCTATCCTTACTACTCCATGAAGGTCAAATCAGATCTTTGGGTAATCGAATTCTCAACCTAAGCGAGATGAGAATTAGACCCTATCCTTACTACTCTGATTTTAGACTTTAATAACTATGGGAGTGGTAAAAACCACTGTTTTAAGGATTATGTTGCATGATAGGACAGACACGAAATACTCCTTTCGCCTCACCATTTCTTCCAAGTATGGTTTTGACCATTTTACTCAAGATTCTCTTTAAAATGTGTAGAACATGCTTGGTTCAAGATAGTTCGGACATCAGTTCCCAACCTTAGGATCCTTTTAATATATGTTATGTAATAACCTTAAGAAGATTCGACACCTCTTCAATGATTGTATTTGAAATGTAGATGCAACTGAGATGAAATGTATATGCAATGTCGAATGTAACATGAGATATGGATGAATGCATTGCTCTTTTTGAAATCCGGATGGAGTATACCACCTACTTTACCATAATGTGTAAAACTGACAACTTCATGCATCACAAGTTCCAAACAATATTCTTTAATGTGTTTGCGATACTTGTGGAGCTTTTGCAATACAATTTTGATGTTTCATATTCTCCTAGTCTTAGTCAACATTCATAAGGACATAAGTTGACATAAGTTGGAGCTTTTTTTTATTTTTTTTTTTTTTTTAAAACAAACCAAAAGTGTCCAAAGGACCAACACACAAAACTTAAAGCCAAAATGAGATCCAATCCAAAAAAAAAACATGAAAACCAAAAGTATATACAAATGTACAATATAAACAAAAAAAGTTTGGATTATCATTTTCCTAGATCCCAAACCTGATTAGAATTCTTTAAAAGACATATGACGTGATACGCATACCAAGTTTTGCAGGAATCCAAAACAAACAGTATCAAACCAAACAAAGAAACAAACTTCCACTTGCCCCTCTCACCATGCCAATTTTATTTAGTTTCATTAATAATCCTATGGTGGAGTTTCAAGTTTTCAAATTGATTAGACAATGATTGATATTCAATTCCTTTATGTCTATTCTTTAAGATGTCCATTCTGCATTTTAATTCATGGTGTAGAAATAAGCTTTCATTTTCATTCAATAAAGCCATAACATTAATAATATTTGAATCAAACCATTCATTAGGCAAACCTTCATTCAAATTTGCATGGTGAAACCAAAAAGGTGAGATTTTACCTTTGGCATGTTTTCATTTGACCTTACTTGAAGAGGATTTGAAAATTCCTCTTTTCTCTCATGACATTCATCATCATGTAGCACTTGTTCTTTCTCCATGATTCATTTATCAAAGGCACCAAACTTAGGTACCCAATTGAAAATATGTCCATCCCTTTCAAACCATAAGTCTTGTCTATCTAGGGGTGGGTTGACTAACACATTTCCATGATCAATCACTTGGGTTGTTTTGGGTAACATGAGATTTTCAATTGGATCATCAATGATATCAAACCCAAATGATTTAGGTTTTGTAATTTTCTCATTTTGAAATGGCATCATCATTGTAGCACAAGTAAGTGGATCAAGATTTTCAATTTCTTTTCCTTCAAAGGAAACTAAAGCAAGTGACTCTCTTTCTTGATTCACAGTTATAGAATCCTTATCATGCTCCAAAATTTGATGAGATTTGAATTCCTCTTCCAAAACTTTCTCAAATTGTACAGGATTTATAGTATCCTCATGTGAGGAAGCAATTGAGTTATCCTGCATATTAATTGACGCAACAAGTTTATTAGAAGATTTAGATTGATAATATTCTTCCCATTTCTTCCATGAATCATAGTAATCATCCTCCAAGTTCAAGTGGTGATACTCAAGTACTTCTTCTTCATCTTCTGATTCATCAACATGTTTCTCATCCAATTCATCTTCACCTTCCTTAGATGGTCCAATTATTTCCAAAAGTGGGTTATCTCTTGAATTAAAATTGGTAAAGCTATCATAATCCAAATTTGTAACCCATGATTCAATTTTATCACAATTTGGAAGGTGTGGATCCTTTTGGTCATCACTTTCAAGAACTTCCAGTGTCTTTCAAACAAGTGGTGAAATTTGATTATGTCTTCAACTTCATTTGTTGATTTTATTTCAAATTCATTTTCAGCCACTTGTGATGGCTTAGGAACTTCTATAATGTGATTGATTTTTGAATTCTATGTCATATAGTTTGAAGAACACAAGCTTATACTGAGAGTAGGGGGGTGAATAGTATAAGACCTCTTTTTACTTTTTCCTTTATACTTCAAAATAGTAAATCAATATACCCAAAGCAATAACAAAGCAATGCATAATATCATCCACAAAGTGACACCAATTTTAATGTGGTTCACCCAGAATGGCTGGGCTACGTCCACAAAAAGTTTCTCTAAATTTTATCTCAAAGTTCTTTGGGAATCCTTCCCAATTACAATGTTTATGAGCCTTGGCCCAAAGGAGATACCTTCCCCCAATCAGAATTTATGAGCCTCTGCTCAAAGGAGATACCTTCCCCCAATAAGAATTTATGAGCCTCTACTCAAAGGAGATACCTTCCCCTCTGCTCTGGAAATGATCCCTTAGAAGATCAACTACCTCTACCTCTTGCTAGCATGTGGAACTCCTTTCCACCGAAGACCTCCTATCCTCAATGCTTAGCCTAAGAGACCTCTGCCTTCTATGATCACGTCCACAGTAGCTCAACAACCTGTACCAAACACAATCAATCGGTCTAGTACAATTCTTCCTCTCTGTCTATCGGATCTGTCCAAATCTTGAACAAATCAATCCTCTACATACAAGCCTTCTCAAAGACTTGCCAATCTGTCCTCGGGTTCTTCTCATAGAACCAATGCACCTTTGTCCTCAAGTTCTCTACGATAGAACTATCAAACTCAACTCACAAGTCCTCCGATAGAACTCGTCCAAACCGCCACAAGTCCCCACTGAACCTATCCAAAAAATTGCCACAAGTCCCACGAAACATGTCCAAAAAAGTTACAATTCCCAAAACTGTCCAAAAAGCCACAAGTCCCCACCGAACTGCAAGAACTCACAATTCCCCATTGGAACCATCCAAAAACTCAGCAAGCTCAACAAGAAAAACTTTCTTAGCATGAACCCACAAAGAGAATTGTTAGAGACCCAATGTGATTCATCAAACTCATAGAAGCATAAAGAGAATTTTTAGAGACTCAATATGTTCTATATTCAAATCCCAATCTCAAAACTCAACATAAAAAATTAGAGACTCAATAGTCATACTTAACTCCCAATCTCAATCTCAAATCTAACCAACCTCAACTCAATATCTGAAAGGATAGGATAGAATGCTTTCTTTCAAGAACATGAAACCCCAACAATTGCCAACTATGCAAAGAATCACATAACAATGATACTCATGTTCTTTTCACCATCAATTAGGGTTTCAACAACGATGCTCATCAAACAAGGTTTAGTCAACCAACACCATTCAACTCAACATCAACCTTGAAGCATTCAACCAATCATCACAAGAAAAGGAAACAAGTAGAAATCCTTTTCCCTCCAAACATATTTGAACAAAACAGACCACCAACACAATATCACCAAATGCAAAGAATAACTTGCTCAAATCAACTCAATGGAGTAAGCCCAATATCATGAATCAAGTAAAGTAATAACTTGATCAAACAACCTCTATGGAAGCAACTCAACCATCAAACTCAAAACAGCCAACCAAGGGTTCCACCAACTCAATGGAAGTAGCTAGACTCACAAATATAAACCCTAGTGCACAAAGCTTCCACTATCTCAAACCAGAAATTATGCATTCACCAAAAAATCTCCTTAAGGATAACAATGCATAAGTAGTCTTCAACAAACCAAAAAATAGGATTTACACCTAACCAAAGGATACCTAATAGAATACCTTTTCACTCCAACCTTATTTTAGAAAACATACACCAATCATACTCATAAGAAGAATGTGCCCATACCTTATTGGAGTAGAAGATAATTGAACCTTCAAGTTGTCACCACACACAACTCTCAAACTTCCAACCAAGTTAGGGTTAGAATAAAAAGAAATGAGCAATAATATAAACTTCCTTTATTACACCTTTTAGCTCCACTTCTTTAAACACAACCACCATAACATGCCAATAAATCAACAATCACAGACTCACACCTTATACCTCCATTTTTAATTTTAGCATAGAAAAGAATAATCTTAAAAATACATCCAAAGAAATATGCCCTTATTTCTCCTAAGCTTTTATTCAATACTAATCACAAAATCCAAAGCTCATAAAATTTAATCACACCTTATAAATTGTTGTCCAAGAAAATTTGAATTTCATGGCATAAAGACATTTTAATAAAAACGTGTGTTACTCTAGCAAAGCACCCTCGCGAGACTCGAAATGGTGACCTCCGCCAATGCAGTGCCCAATAGCAGCCTTCGCTGCCACTAGCCCACGTGGGCTACGAAGTTCACAAGTGAACTTCCCTCCACTTCACCCTCAAAAAAAAACTCCCGAAGACTTTTCAACCGCACGTGCTTCTAAGTCTTCCTTCGATCGCAGCGAATACAGAGCACAAACACCACAAATTGCATTCAGGGAATTTTGAATTCATTAGCCTTCCAACCTTAGGAGTTGGAGAATAAATAGTCTCTTCGAAGACACCTTGATGTCGGTGGAAATAAAGACCATTTTGAAATTAATCAAAAGTCTTTTCAAAAAGGGTTTAAAAACCCTTAAATAATTTTAATAAATTAAGAATAAAAAAAGGTTTAAAAACCTTTAAGTATTTTTAATAAATTAAAAATATTTTCTCCATTAATTAATTAAATAATTAATTAATTAAAACCTTTAAGGGTTTTAAATAATAATTAAATAAATAATAAAGAGAACCTCCATTGGTTTTAATAAAAACCATTTAACTTGGTTTTAATAAAAACCCTATCCAACTTGGTTTTAATGAAAAACCCTTCCCAATGGAATCTCTCTCGGATTCTCTTAAAAATATTCTCTTGGAATCTTCCACCTTTGAAGCCAACACATCCTCTTAACATTAATGCCATTTCCTTTTGACATCAATGACAACTCATAGACAAGAAGCTAGGATCTCAAACCCAAAATTGCCAACAATCTCCCCCTTTGTCATTGATGGCAAACCATGCTTCTCAACAACACAAAAACTCAACATAAATAGCTCCCCCCTATCTTGAGGCTCTCCCACTTTTTCAAATCTCTCCCCCTTTTTCATCAATGGCAAAGGGTCACCTTTGGGGCTTGGGACTAAGAATGAGCCTCTTAGTTTAGTCCCTCCCCCACCTCTTGATGAGGTGATTAATTCTTGGGTGGGAGTAAAACTCCCATTAGGCACTGATCATCATCAGCGTCTATAACTTCCTTGTTGGGCCTTCTCTTGAACTCTTTGTCCATATTCCTATTCCTGTCATTGTTCTTGTTCTTGTTCTCATCCCTGTTCTTATCCATGCCTTGATCCTTGGACCTGATCATGCCACTGTTCCTATTCCTATATTCTGGAATTTTAGCTCTACACTGTCTTATTGTGTGACCTTCATTGTTGCACTTGAAACACTTGACAATGTTGTTTCTCTGAGGTAAACCTAATCTTTGAATCCATCAATTCTGACCAAACCTGTTCTGACCAAACCTGTTCTAACCAAACCTGTTCCTGTTATTTGCCTTGCAATGAACTGCCTTGTGCCCAAACTATTGACAAGAGTAGAAATACCCTTGAAAGTAACTAGCACTTCTTAAAATGTCATTTACCTCCTTCACTTGAGCCATGCAATGTGAAGCCATGTGACAAAACCTGTGACAAGCAAAACATCTACCTTGAAACTTTCCTTTAATTGACCTCTTAGGTTCTAAAAACTTCTTCTTCTCACTATGAATTCTGTTTTCTATGCATCTATCATTCAAGGACTCCTTTTCTGAAATACTTTCCTCATCAGAACTCTCTTTCTTTTGGAGTCTCTTACTAGACTCTCCAACTTGTTCCTTGTGTGGCTTAACAAAACCAGGGCCTATTTTATCTATTGTCTTTCTTTGACCTTTGATGAGTGACTTAACCTTTTTGGAGCTATCTTGAAACCTGTAAATATTATCCTTGTACTCTTTAGTTTCCTCTTTCAAAGAGGCCATTTTTTGTTTTAACTCACTATACTCAAGAACCTTAGACTCTAACTCATCCTTGAGTTCTTGTGTCTTAGCCATAGAGAAGTCAAGACTTTCTATAAGATCATCTCTCTCCATACAACATTCATCTAACTTATCCTTGAGTCTAGCATTCTTCTTTCTTTCCATTTTCAAAGCACTAAGAGCACTAATAAGTTCACCTTCAAGATATACTTCACCTTCCTCTTATCATCCTTTATTTGATTGCCTTTTGAATCATCAAAGCCTTTTTCAGATTTCTTATCACTAGAGGTGCTACCCTTTTCAAAAACCATACATGCATCTTCCTTATAGTTTTCTAAAGCATCCTCATACATACTAGAAAACAAATCATTATTTGTGTAATCATCCTCAAGGTGACCAAAATTTCCACATCTAAGACATTTCATGATAATGAATCTATGTTTCGGTTCTTCCTCTTTTTTTGATATGAACAACATCTCATTTTCATTATCACTTGAAGAACTTTCACTATCACTACTAGAAAACTTACTTGTTTTTTCTAGGTAGAAACTCTTCTTGTGCTTGTGAGAGTACCTCTTTCCTTGATTGTTGTGCTTATCAGAATCCTTGCTCTTAGAATCATGTTTATCTTCATCACTTTCATTCTTGGGAACAGTACAGTTAGTAGCATAATGACCAAACTTTCCACAATTGAAACATCTTATATTTTTCATACTTTTGTGTTTTCTAGAGAACTTGCCTTTCTTGTTGTAATATGCCTCTTCATCACTAGAAGACTCATCACTATCTTGAAGTTGTTTACCCTTGGATTCCTTGGTAGCCTTGAAATTTGCCTCTTTCTTGACATCAACCTTCACTTGAGTTCTCAACTCAAATGCTGCAAGTATACTATGGAGCTCATCCTTTTTCAACTTATCCAAATCTTTAGCTTCCTCAATAGAAAAAATATTTTCACTAAATCTATTAGGAAGAGATCTTAAAATATTATCACAAACATCATTTTCAGCAAGATCAAGACCTAAGTCTTTCATGGAGTTAACAACCTCATCCATACGAAGCATGTAGTCACTAATCTTTTCATCATTATTCATCTTGAGTTGTTCAAACATACCTTTGAAGTGTCTCAACTTGGCCTTTCTGAGATTTTTATCACCTGTATGAACCACCTTCAACTGATTCCACATTTCACTAGCTATCTTGTAGTGAATCACTTTGGTGAGATCTACTTTTTGTAAGCCTTTCAGGATTGCATTCATTTCTTTTGAATTGTTGTGATGTAGGAGCCTTTCTTATTTAGTATTAGGACCATGTTTAGGAATAGTGTACTCATCTTTAATCACTTCCCAAACCTCATTCCCAAGTTCCATTAGATGAACCTTCATCCTTGCACTCCAAAGACCAAAATCCGACCCATCAAGAATAGGTTCTGCATTGCCACTTGAATGATCCATTGTGTTCTTTACTAGCTTTTCCTTCAAGCTGTTAAACTTTTCAAAGGCACCTGCTCTGATACCAATTGAAGAACCCAAGCTTATACTGAGAGGGAGGGTGAACATTATAAGACCTCTTTTTACTTTTTCTTTTATACTTCAAAATAGTAAAGCAATATACCCAAAGCAATAACAAAGCAATGCACAATATCATCCACAAAGTGACACCAATTTTAACGAGGTTCACCTAGAATGGCTGGGCTATGTCCACAAAACTTTTATCTAAAAGTTATCTCAAAGTTCTTTGGGAATCCTTCCCAATTACAATGTTTATGATCCTCGGCCCAAAGGAGATACCTTCCCCCAATTATAATTTAAGAGCCTCTGCTCAAAGGAGATACCTTCCCCCAATCAAAATTTATGATCCTCTCCTCAAAGGAGATACCTTCCCCTCTACTCTGGAAATGATCCCTCAGAAGATCAACTGCCTCTACCTCTTTCCAGCACGTGGAACTCCTTTCCACCGAAGACCTCCTATCCTCAATGCTTAGCCTAAGAGACCTCTACCTTCTATGATCACATCCACAGTAGCTCAGCAACTTTTACCAAACACAGTCAGTCGATCTAGTACAAGTCTTCCTCTCGTCTATCGGATCTATCCAACTCTTGAACAAATCAATCCTCTACATACAAGCCTTCTCAAATACTTACCAACTATCCTCAGGTTCTTATCATAGAACCAATGCACCTCTATCCTCAAGTTCTATGATAGAACTATCAAACTCAGCTCACAACTCCTCTGCTAGGACCTGTCCAAATCTGCTCACAAGTCCCCATCGAAACTGTCCAAAAATACAAGTCCCAAAACCACAAAAACAAGCCCCACGAAATACCAAAATCTCACAAGTCCCCAGAACTGCTAAGAACTTCTCAAAGTCCCCACTGGAACCTGTCCAAAACTCAGCAAGCTCACCAAGAAAAACTTTCTTAGTAGGAAACCACAAAGAGAATTGTTAGAGACCCAATGTGATTCATCAAACTCATAGAAGCATAAAGAGAATTGTTAGAGACTCAATATGTTCTATACTTAACTCCCAATCTCAAAACTCATCAAGCTAAAATTGTTAGGACTCAATATCTATACTCAACTCCCAATCTCAATCTCAACTCAACTCAAACTCAACTCAATCTCTGAAATGGATAGGATAGAATGCTTTCTTTCAAGAACATGAAACCCCAACAATTGCCAACTATGCAAGGAATCACATAAAAATGATACTCATGTTCTTTTCACCATCAATTAGGGTTTCAGCAACAATGCTCATCAAACAAGGTTTAGTCAACCAACACCATTCAACTCAACATCAACCTTGAAGCATTCAACCAATCATCACAAGAAAAAGGAAACAAGTAGAAATCCTTTTCCCTCCAAAGATATTTGAACAAAATAGCCACCAACACAATATCACCAAATGCAAAGAATAACTTGCTCAAATCAACTCAATGGAGTAAGCCCAATATCATGAATCAAGTAAAGCAATAACTTGATCAAACAACCTCTATGGAAGCAACTCAACCATCAAACTCAAAACGGCCAACCAAGGGTTCCACCAACTCAATGCAAGTAGCTAGACTCACAAATATAAACCCTAGTGCACAAAGCTTCCACTATCTCAAACCGGAAATTATGCATTCACCAAAAACTCTCCTTAAGGATAAAAATGCATAAGTAGTCTTCAACAAACCAAAAAATAGGATTTACACCTAACCAAAGGATACCTAATAGAATACCTTTTCAATCCAACCTTATTTCAGAAAACATACACCAATCATACTCATAAGAAGAATGTGCCCATACCTTATTGGAGTAGAAGATAATTGAACCTTCAAGCTGTCACCACACACAACTCTCAAACTTCCAACCAAGTTAGGGATAGAATAAAAAGAAATGAGCAATAATATAAACTTCCTTTATTACACCTTTTAGCTCCACTTATTTAAACACAACCACCATAACATTACAATAAATCAACAATCACAGACTCTCACCTTATATCTCCAATTTTAATTTTAGCATAGCAAAGAATAATATTAAAAATACATCCAAATAAATATGCCCTTATTTCTCCTAAGCTTTTATTCATTGCTAATCACAAAATCCAAAGCTCATAAAATTTAATCACACCTTATAAATCGCTATCCAAGAAACTTTGAATTTCGTGGCATAAAGACATTTTAATAAAAACGTGTGTTACTCTAGCAAAGCACCCCCGCGAGACTCGAAATGGTGACCTCCGCCAATGCAGCGCCCAATAGTAGCCTTCGCTGCCACTAGCCCACGTGGGCTACGAAGTTCACAAGTGAACTTCCCTCCACTTCACCCTAAAAAAAAAACTCCCGAAGACTTTTCAACCGCACGTGCTTCTAAGTCTTCCTTCGATCGTAGCGAATACAGAGCACAAACACCGCAAATTGCATTCGGGGAATTTTGAATTAATTAGCCTTCCAACCTTAGGAGTTGGAGAATAAATAGTCTCTTCGAAGACACCTTGACGTTGGTAGAAATAAAGACCATTTTGAAATTAATCAAAAGTATTTTCAAAAAGGGTTTAAAAACCCTTAAATAATTTTAATAAATTAAGAATAAAAAAAGGTTTAAAAACCTTTAAGTATTTTTAATAAATTAAAAATATTTTCTCCCTTACTTAATTAAATAAATAATTAATTAAAACCTTGAAGGGTTTTAAATAATAATTAAATAAATAATAAAGAGAACCTCCATTGGTTTTAATAAAAACCATTTAACTTGGTTTTAATAAAAACCCTATCTAACTTGGTTTTAATGAAAAACCCTTGCCAATGGAATCTCTCCGGATTCTCTTAAAAAGATTCTCTTGGAATATTCCACCTTTGAAGCCAACACATCCTCTTAAAATTAATGCCATTTCCTTTTGACATCAATGACAACTCATAGACAAGAAGCTAGGATCTCAAACCCAAAATTGCCAACATAGTTGCTCCAATCCTTTGCAAGTACATCTGACCAACTCTTATCCAAATAAGTTTTTTCATCCAAATCCTCCTGTTTGGGTAATGATTATAGATATTTCTTTTCCAAAACAAGATGGTGATCCTTTGATTCCAACTTCTTGTTACCCATCCATAGAATTTCTTCTCCAAAAACTTCATGCTCTTCAAGATTTTTCGAATAGGTATTTACTTCAACGTGAGTCACCTTAAAATCTCTTGTATTGCTTGAAGAAGCATAACATGAAATATTATTAATATCGGCATTATGAATTTTCTTCCTAGGATGATTTGTATGCATACATTGATGTGCTCACTTTTGTGGTGGAACTGTTGGAACAAAATATGCCTTCGGTTAATCGTGTTGCGCCTTAGAATTTGCCAACATTGAATAGATAGATCTTTGCCAAATATGCCTTTGGTTAATCGTGTTGCGCCTTAATTGTCTAGTCTCCAAAGAAGGCTGGTTCCTTTGAGTTTTTTAGAGAAAATGGGAACAAGAGATAAAGGGAAATATAGCCTAAGCTAGAAAATTTTCTCACGATACAGATTAGACAACATCAAAGACAAATTTACTTACTTCTATCCAAAGCATTTAAAACACATTCCCATGTAGAAATTATATAATTCCAGATATGATTTTTGATATTTCGTTTAGCATGTGTATATATTAGATTCTTATTCCAACAATATGATTTATGTATTGCAAAATTTCAGATACAAGAATAGATTCAATTTACAATTCAATATTGTAAGCAGAAATAAAGAAGATTAGTACATACACTGGCACGATATGTACCAAAATCCAATGGGAGATGCAATTTTATTGCTTGTATTTAAATTACGTACACACAGTCTTGTAAACATCCAAGAGTCGACCTTTTTTTTGGAGTCGCTCACCCCTATATATACCCTAAAAGAGTATCTTTTCCTCAGTACATCTTACTTATTTTACAAGCAATCATCTGCAGTTTCTAACAATACACAATGGATTTCCCTCAGATTGGATAGATTGGCAATCATCCAGTGGACCTGCCAGGTTATAATCAATAGACCATTCTTGAGAAATCAGCACCTGATGTCAGTACTCGTCTCCAATTGCCAAAAATATACTTTATTCCTTTACAGCTGGCATATCGCGAAATCGCAACATTCTTTCTTTGTTTTTCTTTTCTGTCGCCTCCAACCATGAAAATGAGACATGTCATGAAATCGTGACCTTCTCTCCTTGCTTTGGTCTTCTGCTGCTTCCAGCCATGAAAATGAGACATGTCGTGAAATTGCGACATTTTTTCCTTGCTTGGCTCTTCTACCGCTTCTAGCTGCAAAAATGGGACATGTCACAAAATCGAGACATTTGTCTCCTCCTTTACTCCTTCTCCTCACTATGAACCATGAAACTGAGATGTGTCGCGATATCGCGACACTTTTTCACTTTTGGCCATGAAAAAACATGTCACGATATCACGACACTTTTTCTCTTTTGGCCGTGACAAAGCAACATGTCGCGATATCGCGACACTTTTTCTCTTTTGCTTTTCTTTTTGCTTTGAACCGTGAAAATGCAACATGTCACGATATCGTGACACCTTTTCCTCCTTGTGGTGTTTTGCATTTTCTTTGATATTTAGCATATGGGCCACTTCGGTTGTCTTGGAAAATATGCAAAAAGGAGTATCAGATGTTTTCTGTAGTTAGTCACTTTTTGACTAACATTCTTGGCGCCTTTCGGGGGATTTTTTGCTTGCAAAAATTTTGAACCAGGCCTTTATCCATTGGGTATCGGAGTCAACAACGTAGTTGTAAAAATAATATTTCAGAGAAATACAAAGAACACAGGAAAATGCACTTAGATCAAACATGAACATTACCTCGCCAAAACTCCCTTTATACCTTAGTATCTCTATTAAAAAAAAATGTCGACTTCTGATTGGCTACAACTGAAAATATTTTTTCTTTTGTGTTAAGGCCGAAAAAATGGTAATATTTACTAACATTGTCTGAATATGCTTATATTATACTGTACATATAATTCATTTTTTGTTTTTGCCTAAAATGCTTAGCTCCTTTTTTACGCACTTCTCTGGTCTGGTTCCCTTCCTCTTCATCCTGCAGATCCCGGCTGGCTGAGCAATTCATTTCAGGGATTAAGAAATCTAGTACCTGTTCATCATTTTCAAAAACTTGCCGGAAAATATTTTTATCAGGTATTGAAGGCCTGTATATAAGTCTAATAGTTTTAGACTTCTGAATAACATTACTTACAGGACAAAAATTAGCTCCTACTAAAGCTAACAAATCTGCATGGGTATTCTGTTCTCTAGGGATAAACTTTATATTTAGGGCCTCAAAGGCCTCTAAGAGATCCTACACTTTGTTCCTGTAAGCCTTCAAATAATCCTGTTTACTTATACTTTTTTTGGTGACTTGATTCACAATAAGTTCTAAATCTCCATAGATGAGTAACTGTTTGATTCTCAATTTCTCAGCCTTTCTTAACCATAAGCACAGGGCCTCATATTCTGCTACGTTGTTGGAGCAAATCCAAGTCAACCTGTAATAGAAAACCTTTTCCTCTCTAGTGGGAGAAATCAAAACTATTTCGGCACCAGCTCCATTCTTGCACCTAGCCCCATCAAAGAAAAGCTTCCACAAATGATTCACAAAACCATCCTCTTCTAGGGAGGGTACCAATTTTCTTTTTGGTTTCTCAATAGAATAGTTTCCTATTTCTATTTCTATCATGGCATTAAATTTCTATAGAGAAAACTCGTCCTCAGCTTGGAGCTCTTCTAATGTTTATTCCATCAGGTCTTCTTCTATTGTTTCTTCAGTCATCATATTTACACGATTAGTTTCACCAATCCTTTCTACATGAAACGTCGATGGTTTCTCATTAAAAATCTTGACCCTTCTACCTTTGAAAGGTATCTCCAAATGAGAATAATATAAGGATAAGTATCCTCCTATCTTTGCTGTGAACTCTCTGGATAGACACATACCAAAATAGGGCTCCAAGTCTACAACTACTACCCCTTGTATGACTGTCATCTGAGGCAAATTATGCAGTTGTATGGGAATATCCTTTATCACTCCTACAATTTTTACTGGAGTACCATCTAACTGTAGGACGCCTGCGCTGCTCCTAGTGTACTCCATTCCCATAATATCACATACTGCTTTGGGTATCACAGTGGTAGCAGCGCTTGAATCTATCATGCAGTTGTGGACAACCCATCCTTTCATTTGAAGGGATAAATAAAAGGGGGGGGCTGTTATTACCAGTGGAAGATGTCAAGTTCGTTAGAACCGTTTTCAAATATGATATAGTCCCACCTCCATTTTTCATTGTCTTTAGGGATTCCTGTAGGAGATTGATTTGACCTGGGATTTGAAAAGCATCATACATACTTGCCTTAGAATGAGTCTTTTTCATTTTCTCCACTATACTGAATATAGGTGAATCAACTATCCTTTCTCTTTCTTTGGCAAAAGTTTCACATTTATTTTTGTATCCCTGGGTAACTTCAGTTCTTTGCATTTTTGTCAGCGAGGGGAAAATCAACCTTTCCCTAGCCTGTTCTTGGGTTTCATTTTCCCCCTGAGGAAAAAATTCTTTGTGTGTTTCTTGCCCTTGAATTTTGGTTGGAAACTGATATTATCTTTCCTGAGGGAGACTTCCTTTATGATTTTCTTTGGGAACTTCCTTGGGAGCAGGGGAAACATCCAATGGCTGAAGCTCTTTAGGATCTGCTTGCAGTGGTTTCTTACCTAATCTTGTCAAAATTGAAACCTGTTCTATTGTAGGCATCATGAAGTTGTGGTCCTCCTCTCTAATTATATTTACATGGCTTTTCATTTTTTATTTACTCTTTTCAACTGCTATACTTTGTACATAATGCTTGTGTATTATACATGAACTTTCCCCATGTGGATCGTTACATGTAGTACACCAAGAGTTAGAATCAATGGGAGGCTCATCGGCCTCCACTGTCTCATTTGTATATACCGTGCTTGGTCTTACATGTCCCCTATTGCTTGATTATGCTGCATCTCCTTTTACCTGAGGGAACCTTCTTGGCAGAAAACTCCTTTTAGCCTCTTTTTGTTTCATGGACACCATTTCATTTAACAATGCCTTCATTGTATTAATTATGGTCGTGTATTGATCACTGGGGGGAGCTGATGCAAGGGGTGTGGCTGGTAATGCATGGAATGCAGGAGGTGCAACTATAGCTGGGAGGCCCTACGTTGATGGGAGTACAGGTAGTTTAGATATTGATGCTTGGGAAACTCTGGTAAAATTGGCAATAGAGTTTTTGATGGATATCTTTTTGTAGCGATGAGATTAGGTTTGCCCTTTGTTGCCTCTACATAGATCCTAGGAAAAGTGGTTACACGAGATTGCCTTATTATCATACTGAGCTCTAAATCAAAATCCCTTAGATAATAGCATATAACTTGTTCTTCCATGGGATTTAGGCCTTGCGGTACTCTATCACAAGTTCTGGTAAACCTGATGTTGAAATCTTGGATTTCTTCTTATGGATGCCTCTTAATTAAAGTGAATTGATTCAGCAATGTGAAATGATCCGCATGTATATTGAATTCATCGACCAGACGGTCGGGTAGTACTGCCCAAGAAGTAATGGATCTAGCAGGAAGTGCTCTGTACCAATAGAGCATCATTCCTTTCAAAGATATAATCAATAATCTGACCATTACATCTTCTTGAGTGATGTTATAAATAGATGCTAGCGCTGAAACATCTAAATAGTGCTCATCTGCTATTTTGCCTATTCCATCAAAGGTCGGTAAGGCTTTTAATGTAGCTTGTGGAATTTGGTGGTGTGTTCCCAAGTTCAAAGGGCCATTTTGATTCCACACAATATGCGTTGGGGTAGGGACGACTACCATGATTGCTAAAGAAGTTACAACCGCTATAGGATTGCTTGCAGACACTCCTGCAGTAGGCGTTAAAGAGGTGCTAAAGGTGCCAGGTAGATTTGATCTTGTGGCTAGCACAAGGTGTGCTTTTAGGCTTCTGAGATGTAGTTCAAAAAACTCGATAGGTTCTTCAGATTTTCTAGCTCGGGATATGGTTATCATATGGCTATATAACCAGAAGGTTTCTAGACAAGGTCTTTATTTTATGGTCTAAAATGCAATGGAGTCACCAGGTGATTTTTCTTGATATTTTGCAAACAAAAGGCTCTGAAGGTAAAACACCAAAACTTATACAATACTATGGGATTGCTGGTCCCATCGGGCATGCCAAAAATTGTTGGAACAAAATCTGCCTTCGGTTAATCATGTTGCACCTTAGACTTTGCCAACATTGAATAGACAGATCTTGCTTGAGATCAT
Organism: Wollemia nobilis; assembly: GCA_028583015.1. Classification (NCBI taxonomy): domain Eukaryota; kingdom Viridiplantae; phylum Streptophyta; class Pinopsida; order Araucariales; family Araucariaceae; genus Wollemia; species Wollemia nobilis. The sequence goes on from JAQPPZ010002530.1 coordinate 6,577,494, forward strand.
CTATCTAGTCTCCAGAGAAGGCTGGTTCCTTTGAGTTTTTTAGAGAAAAGGGGAACAAGAGATAAAGGGAAATATAGCCTAAGCTAGAAACTTTTCTCATGGTACAAATAGACAACATCAAAGACAGATTTACTTACTTCTATCCAAAGCATTTAAAACACATTCACATGCAAAAATTATATAATTCCAGATATGATTTTTGATATTTCGTTTAGCATGCGTATATATTAGATTCTTATTCCAGAAATATGATTTATGTATTGCGAAAGTTTAGATACAAGAACAGACTCAATTTACAATTCAATATTGTAAGCAAAAATAAAGAACATTAGTACATACACTTGCACGATATGAACCAGAAGCCAATGGGAGATGCGATTTTATTGCTTGTATTCAAAGTACGTACACACAGTCTTGTAAACGTCCAAGAGCCGACCCTTTTTCTAGAGTTGCTCACCCCTATATATACCCTAAAAGAGTATTGTTGATTCGAATTTTATACACACCCTATGAAGAATGAGCATAAAATATCGATAACACTTATACGGGATAAATCCCACTCACTTTACGATCTTGCTGGATATCCAAGGATAGAGTTGAGTCGAATTTCTATTCACTCTTTTTTGCTTCTGAAATAGTTTCAAGTAGACTATCTGTTACCTTACAACGGGCTCGAGACTTTAGTTCAGTAATGTTTTTGAAGTTGGTTATTTTTGTGGATAATCAGATTTAAAATCAGTTCTTTGATCTAGCTCTTTATGCTTTAGCAGATTTAAATAAAAGACAAATTTAAAGAGAGATAAAAATGGATCATTTCATGGTGGAACAAAGAGAGTAGGGTAGGGCAGAAAGATAAGTTTATCTAACTTAGCTACAAAACCAAAACTACCAATTTTAGTTATACCGGTTAGCTTCACAATAGAACAAATCAAAGAGAAAAGTGTCCAGTTTTCTAAGATCACCTTCCACTAAGAGCATTAGACAGAGACAACAACAGATCTGAAAGAAAATCACAAACAAAAGGGAAGTCGATTAAAATTGGTCTCTCACCAGCAACTGTCTCGCACAGTGAGGACAAAGCAATTAGAACAGGCCTGAACCTTAAATCTGTAATTTTCCCTAACATATAATAAAGAAAATGAAGCCTAGAAGCATATCCAATCCTGGTAACACAGATCTGCAGCATAATTTAAATAAACCTTAATGAAACGGAAACAAAAGAAGATGAAATTATCACAATATGAAAGATATTAGGCTCCTGGCCACGCTATCACAGAAAACGAAAGTCACACCAACTCTAAGTCCAAAACAAAGCATTCAAACAAGATTTGCAAGAAATTGCTCCAATAGCTTGTATTTCTAAGTTTTCGCCTCTTGAAATTACATTCAGAAGAAGTATTTATAGACTTAGGACAGACCCTAATATTTTCAAAAATATCTTCTTCTCAAACCCTAAATCTTATCCTCTAAACCTTCTACCCGGGTTTTACAATATAAGGCCTTTTAAAATAGAGTTTCGATAAAACTTAACCATTCTACAAATCTTAGTGCAGTTACTTGCCATAAATGGAGAAGGCAGAACTTAATGTTACTTGCATCCACCTGTAACTGTGTGTAAATGTCTTCATTACTCTGGTGCGTCTGCCGGGAACATCTCATTAATTCCCCTAGGAAATTGGATGAGTCACCACCTCTCTGACATTTCATCTTCGCAGAGCCACCTCTGAGTTGAAATTCTTTGCACGCCATTACTTCTGCCATAAATTTTCTATTAACTGCATCCATCGGCAAATTTCGATGACTGTGTATGGATATTTTCATTTTTTGGCCAATCGTCGACATATTTCATTAAATGGGGCAGCCGCTCGGTCACATTTTAAAGTCTTTTATGGCCAGATCTATAAAATTTGGATGGACCAAAAATCTCGGCGTTTCCCATTTCAATGTGACGGTCCTCGATTAATCTATGCTTAACTTTGTCTTTCTTGTCATTACTTCTGCCATCACGCAACTATCAGATCGCTCTCTGCAAAAGAAAAGCAAGGGCTAGCATTTTCATATTATTAAATTAAAATCTTAATGTTCATTATATGTCGACTTTATTTTTTTGACACGTGTCGCGAGATCACGACATCTCCTTGCATTCTGGTCTTTCCTAGCTCTTCTTCCATGAAACCGCGACATATGATTTTGCGACATGTCGCGAAATCGTGACATTCCCTTGACTGGGCACTTCTTTTACTTTGTGTCGTGATTTCACGACACCTTCTCGGCCTTGGCACTTCTTTTAACTTCGTGTCGCAATTTTGCGACATCACGATTTCGTGACACCTTCTTTACCATAGGCTTCCTTCCTGTCGTGTCGCGATTTCGTGACGTCGTGATTTCGCGACACGGCCATGCCTTGGGCTTTCCCATTTTTGTCGTGTCGTGATTTTGCGACGCGGCCATGCCTTGGGTTTTCTCCTTTCTGTTATGTCACGATTTTGCGATGTCATGAAATTGCGACACGACCATGCCTTGGGCCTTTTCCTCCAAGACCCATCGTGATTTCACAACATTTCCAAAAATAGAAAGTGTCGCGGTATCTTGACTTTTCCAAAAATGGAAATGTCGCGATATCGCGATGTTTCCAGCACTTAGCCAGTTCCTCCAAGACCCGTTGCAATTTCGTGACATTTTCAAAAATGGAAAGTGTCGCGATATCGCGATGTTTCCAGCACTTAGCCGATTCTTCCAAGACCCGTCGTGATTTCGCGACATTTTCAAAAATGGAAAGTGTCGTGGTATCGTGACTTTTCCAACACTTAGCCGATTCTTCCAAGACCCGTCGCGATTTCGTGACATTTCTAAAAATGGAAAGTGTCGCGATATCGTGACTTTTCCAAAAATGGAAGTTTGACTTCTAATGAATTCATTTGCATTATGCAATTTTACATATTTACTGAAAGATTTTTTTTACTCATAAATGACTCTAACATTTTAAAAATGAATTCTAAATTGAAATCAAAGCCATAGGCAAGCCTACTTGGATACTTTGGTATATGCAAAACTTGAAAAAGAAGGAGGCAAGCAAAATTTAGAATAAAAACCTGAAAAACATCAAAGGGGTCCCTACTGTAAAATGAAAGCTAAATATTTTCAAAGGATGGAAATTTATTTTTTCAGTGGGGGTGTGTTGCTTCTCAACAAATGGCGATATCTATGGGTAAAATAGTAGCACTATTTTAGAATCTAGGACTCTAGTTTCAAAACAACATAGACCATGTACCATGCCTTGCCAAAAAATATTCTTCAAAATAATTTAACTACTACCTGATAGTTGTTAAAATTTTCTAAGGTTGAATCAGTTAAGGAAGATTTCTGATGTGCAATTATAAGCGTATAAAACTTTCTTTAAGAATGACTGGGCCTTCGAATGTTGTACTCTGGATTGATCAGCTTTTCTAGAAAGGGAAAACTGAGTTGTGAAAGGGGAAACCGAGTAGGGCTCTGTTTACTAGTTTAGCCTTTTACAGCCCCGACAGAGTTACTCTTTAGATTTTCACGACCCTGATCCACAACTGTGAGGTAGTATCTACAACTTGTTAAAAGAAGACATCTTCTGAAGCCTTGGCTATCTCTTTCATTACATAACTTTTTCTCTCTTTTTTTTTTTTTTTTTGTATAGAAAATAACAGAGTGCCAGTTTTATGTTGTCTTGCTCAACTTTCACCTTCTCTCTCTCTCCTTTGAAATATATCGAAATCTGAAAAGCCTTAAAAAAAGAACAATTTTTTTTAATATTTCATCGATCTGGAACTACTTCAGCTTGGGTACTGATAGCCTCTATGGATACTCAAATAATTTCACGAATCAGAGTCCCCTCTTACGACCAACTTTTTTTGGATTCTTTGGGAGTTTCTCTAGCAAAACAGTATAGCAGTTTCTTTATAATTAAAATAATTATGGCAAGCAAGACACAAAATCCAATCATCTTTCTACTATTTTTCTGAATAACAAAATAGTTCCACTGTTCAGTTTAAGTAGACTATCTCTTAATTAGAATAAAATAGAATAAACACTGGATTTTGAACTCAGAATAAAACAATTTTAGAAGGCTGACTTTTTCTTTGCTGCCCAGGCAAAACTAAAAAAAACAAAATTTTAAAAGCTAAAGAAATTTGTACAGACCCCAAAGGATAAAACATAGAACTTTAAAATCAAACAAAATAAAATAAAAACAAACTACTTTGTACAGACCCCAAAGGATAAACAAAATAAAATAAAACTACTTTGTACAAACCCCAAAGGATAAACAAAATAAAATAAAATAAAACTACTTAAAGCTTATTTACAATATATACTAATGTTACGTCTTTGTGATTTATTCAATCGATGTATTGGATGGAAAAGCTGAGAAATAATGCTTTAGATATTGACTATTAACAGGAAGGTTCATAAAATTACCCTTTAGGTCCTATAGAAAAAATGCATTATTACCCAGGGTTTCGGCAATCTGGTATGGCCCTATCCATAAAGGTTGCAGCTTGGTGTTTTTACTCTTCTTTTCATGGGCTTTGTCCCATAGAAGCACCAGGTCTGCATGATTGAAAGCACTCACCCTGGTCTTTTCATCAAGCCAATGCTTGACTGTATCTTGGTGTCGACTAAAGCGCTCCACATCTTGAAGTCGTCCACCCTACAAATCAAACAAGTCCAACATACGAGTTTTCGTATCTGCATGATCAAAGTAATGTAAAGAAAATTTTAATCCTGGTACTAATGCTTCATATTCTACCAAGTTATTAGTATAGGGAAACTACAAGCGATAAGACATAAAATCGGTTTGATTTTTTGGTCCTTTAAGAACAGCCCCTGTACCAAAACCTTGCTTAGATTTAGCTCCATCAATATGAAGCATTACAACTTCATTATCGTGATCTTGGTGAGCTTTAATCTATTTCTCCCTTTGAGTAGTTGTCAAATTATAAACCCCGATATAAAAGCCTTCAGTAAGATTAGCAGTATCATTCTTGGCATTATACTCTGTGATCATGATTTTATATCTTGGTTCTCTATTGATTCTTAATTGATTTGCAAAACCATTCTATGGTAACCACATATGTGAGAAATCAGTAGCAAAATACCCATTCAAGGATTTTGACCAATCTTTGCTCAGAAGCATTCTGTACCCTACAAGAATATCCACCACCTAAATGTCAATTCTGTGCTGCACTCTTGGCTCAGATGCTAGCTGGATATGTATATTCTGAAGTTCACCTACCACTTTAACCTCGGACTTATCCAATTGGACGACTCTCATCTCGGAGTTCATGGGGGTCAAACCCAACTGCTGACAGATGGCCAAAGGCATAACATTAGCTGAAGCACCCAAATCTACCAGACAGTTGTGTAAGTTTTTTTCAAAAATATGAACAGTCAGTAGAAAAGGTGGAACTTCAGTCTTCTCTTTATACATGGCCACATTTGCATTTGCCATCTTCTTTCCTTTTTCCAAAGGTTTGGTAGTAGGTTTAGAATATGTTTTGATCAGGTTATCCCTTTGTTCAGAGTTTTGGGCTAACTCATGGAGAGTGATATTAGCTTTGATCTTCTTCATGTCCTCCACTATATTATATCCCTTGTTGAGTGGAGGGACAAATGCATTTGGTCCTCTCAAATTTCCTCCCTTGGGTGGAGATGGGTTATTGCTTGAAGATGGATCTGGAGGAACACTGTGTGAGTTGTATAGAGGGGTAGATGTAGTGTTGGGCTCCAAATTTCTATTTTTGAGGTTGTAGTTGTCCCTCCTGTACTATTGAAATGCTTGCACTTCATCCATGGGTAGCTCCACAACATTCTCTGATTTTTTTGGGAAAGTGAAAGAATCTAACACCATAGCTGCACTATGTTTAGATGAACTTGGAGCATCCGTAGTTCTTTGATGTTCAGGAGAAATCAACTCACCAGATAAAGCTTCAAAGGCGTTACAAAATTCTAGACAATCCAATTCCCTATGTTGAGAAGTAGCATGTATCCTGCACCAGTTAGGCAAAGCCAAATCACAAATATTTACATCATGACCTTTACCTTTATAATCCTTATTGGGTTCGTATGGGGGTCGAGTGAATCTATTTTGTTGATAAGGAAATCTATTTGGGTTTTCGTCGATGGACACTTGCCTTTTGAAAGTCAAAAAGTCATTTGCAAACTTTTGGACTACCCTTGAAACTTCTTCAACTCTTGTGTTATCAGCTTCTTTACCTGGATTCTCGTACATTTTCAACAGGTTCTACAGCCAATGGATTTCCTGATGGTGGAGTTTGACATACTGGCAACATCATCTGATGCGATATGGGATTGAAAACAGGGGTACCTTGTGTGACCAAAGGAATTTGATGAGCATTTAAAGTTTGGGGTCCCAACTATCTTTCCAGAACCAAAGCTTCTTTGTAAGCCTCTGTTAGATTGGTAATAGAGGGATCTCTTTTCAAGAAAACAGAAGTCATTGGATCTAGAGAATTCCTAAAAATCTCTAATGCCAAGCTTGCATTTGGCACATAATAACCAGTCAGTCTACCATAAGCCTTCTAAAATCTGACATTGTAAGATCTGACAAATTCATTTATTTCTCTTTTAATACCAGAAAATTGCTGATACAATACACTGGGATCTATTACCTCACCAAACTACGATACAAAAACCTTTTCCAAGTCATTCCAACTGGTAATAGAATCGTTAGTGAGATTCAGAAACCAGTCGTAAGCTCCCTCCTAGAGAGTGAACGGGAACAATCTACAAGCCACATATTCATGCTGTACATTTAACAATTTTAGAGCATTCTTGAATGCTACTAGATGTTCTTCTGCTATCCTAGTTCCATCATGCTTGTATCTGGAAAGATATCTCTCAGGATTTCTAGGTAGGTCATGGGCTGCACCCGGGATATTTAAGGTTGTGGAACCCAACTAGTTTGCCATTACTACTTGATTGACAATGATATTTTCAGTTGCAATTGGAGTAACTACAAGTTGTGATAAAACTATTTCAGACAAGGACTTGGCCCTTCTGAGGCTGCTTCTTCTGGGAGTTTCTAACTCAGGCACAAGGAGCTCTCCGACTCTGGAGTGGGACCTTGTTACTCTATAATTAGAATCCAACTTTTCATCAGCACTTACAACCTTACAATCCTTAACAAACTACTGAACTTTAGGCCCTCCTTCTAGCGCCAATTTTAAATGTTGGTGTTGAGTTCCACTGTTTAGGCAAAAACTCAAACAAACAATTTTTAAAAAGAGCTAAAGAGGAGAGGAAAAGATTCAAAAAATAAAACACCAGACTCTGCACAGACAACTTACAATACTGAAGGGAGTTCAGTAGGCCCTCCTTCTAGCGCCAATTTTAAATGTTGGTGTTGAGTTTTGCTGTTTAGGCAAAAAATCAAACAAACAAGTTTTAAAATGCTGAGGAGGAGGGAAAAGGATTCAAAATATAGAATACCAGAATCTGCATAAACAACTTACAATACTGAACAGAGTTTAGCAAGCCCTCCTTCTAGTGCCAATTTTAAATGTTCGTTCGACTTTTATACACACCCTGTGAAGAATGAGCATAAAATATCGATAACAGTTATACGGGATAAATCCCACTCACTTTAGGATCTTGCTGGATATCCAAGGTGTGAGTTACAGAGTTGGGTCGAATGTCTATTCACTCTTTTTCACTTTTGAAATAGTTTTAAGTGGACTGTCTATTACCTTACAACGGGCTCGGGACTTCAGTTCAGTAATGTTTTTGAAGTTGGTTATTTTTGTGGATAATCAGATTTAAAATCAGTTCTTTGATCTAGCTCTTTATGCTTTAGCGATTTAAATAAAAGACAAATTTAAAGAAAGATAAAAATGGATCATTTCACGGTGGAACAGAGAGAGTAGGGTAGGGTAGAAAGAGAAGTTTATCTAACTTAGCTTCAAAACCAAAACTACCAATTTTAGTTATACTGGTTAGCTTCACAATAGAACAAATCAAAGAGAAAAGTGTCTAGTTTTCTAAGATCACCTTCCACTAAGAGCATAAGACAGAGACAACAACAGATCTGAAATAAAATCACAAACAGAAGGGAAGTCGGTTAAAATTGGTATCTCTCACCAGCAGCCTAGCTTGCACAGTGAGGACAGAGCAATTAGAACAGGACTGAACCTTAAATCTGTAATTTTCCCTAACATACAATAAATAAAATGAAGCCTAGCAGCATATCCAATCCTGGTAACATAGATCTACAGCATAATTTAAATAAACCTTAATGAAACAGAAATAAAAGAAGATGAACTTATCACAATCTAAAAGAGATTAGGCTCCTGGCCACACTATCACATAAAACGAAAGTCACACCAAATCTAAGTCCAAAACAAAGCATTCAAATAAGATTTGCAGGAAATTGCTCCAATAGCTTGTATTTCTAAGTTTTCGCCTCTTGAAATTACATTCAGAAGAAGTATTTATAGACTCAAGACAGACCTTGATCTTTTCATAAATATCTTCTCAAACCCTAAATCTTATCCCCTAAACCTTCTATCCGGGTTTTACAATATAAGGCCTTTTAAAATAGAGTTTCGATAAAACTTAACCATTCTGCAAATCTTAGTGCAGTTACTTGCCATAAATGGAGAAGGCAGAAATTAATGTTACTTGCATCCACCTATAACTGTGTGTAAATATCTTCATTACTCTGGTGCATCTGCCGGGAACGTCTCATTAATTCCCCTGGGAAATTGGATGAGTCACCACCTCTCTGACATTTCATCTTCGCAGAGCTGCCTCTGAGTTGAAATTCTCTGCACGCCATTACTTTCGCCATAAATTTTTTGTTAACTGCATCCATCGGCAAATTCCAGTGATTGTGAATGGATATTTTCATTTTTTGGCCAATCGTCGACATATTTCATTAAATGGGGCAGCCGCTCGGTCACATTTTAAAGTCTTTCACGGCCAGATCTGTAAAATTTGGACGAACCAAAAATCTCGGCATTTCCCATTTCAATGTGACGGTCCTCGATTAATCTATGCTTAACTTTGTCTTTCTCGTCATTACTTTCGCCATCATGCAACTATCGGATCGCTCTCTGTAAAATAAGAGCAAGGGTTAGCATTTAATATTATTAAATTAAAACCTTAATGTTCATTATATGTTAGCTTTATTTTTTTGACACGTGTCGTGAAATCATGATGTCTCCTTGCATTCTAGTCTTTCCCAGCTCTTCTGCCGCAAAATCGTGACATGTCACGAAATCACGACGTTCCCTTGACTGGGAACTTCTTTTGCTTTGTGTCGAGAAATCACGACGTCGTGATTTCGCGACACCTTCTTTGCCTTGGCACTTCTTTTAACTTCGTGTCGTGATTTCGTGACATCGCAAAATCATGACGTCGCGATTTTGCGACACCTTCTTTACCTTAGGCTTCCTTCCTACCGTGTCGCGATTTTGCGATGTCGCAATTTTGCGACATGGCCATGCCTTGGGCTTTCCCCTTTCTGCCATGTCATGATTTTGCGACGTGGCCATGCCTTGGGCTTTCCCCTTTTCCTCCAAGACCCGTCGTGATTTCGCGACATTTCCAAAAATGGAAAGTGTCGTGGTATCGCAACTTTTCCAAAAATGGAAGTGTCGCGATATCGTGACATTTCCAGCACTTAGCCAATTCTTCCAAGACCCATCGTGATTTCGCGACATTTCCAAAAATGGAAAGTGTCGCAATATCGTGACTTTTCAAAAAATGGAAGTGTCGCGATATCGCAACGTTTCCAGCACTTAGTCGATTCTTCCAAGACCCGTCGCGATTTCGTGACATTTCCAAAAATGGAAAGTGTCGTGGTATCGTGACTTTTCCAACGCTTAGCCGATCTTCCAAGACCTGTCATGATTTCACGAAATTTCCAAAAATGGAAAGTGTCGCGATATCGCGACTTTTTCAAAAATGGAAGTTTGACTTCTAATGAGTTCATTTGCATTATGCATTTTTACATATTTAGTGAAAGATTTTCTTTACTCAGAAATGACTCTAACATTTTAAAAATGAATTCTAAATTGAAATCAAAGCCATAGGCAAGCCTACTTGGATACTTTGGTATATGCAAAACTTGAAGAAGGATGCAAGCAAAATTTGAAATAAAAACCTGGAAAACATCAAGAGGGCCCCTACTGTAAAATGAAAGCTAAATATTTTCAAAGGATGGAAATTCATTTTTTTAGTGGGGGTGTGTTGCTTCTCAACAAGTATCTTTTCCTAAGTACATCTTACTTATTTTACAAGCAATCATCTGCAGTTTCTAACAATACACAATGGATTTCCCATAGATTGGATAGATTGGCAATCATCCAGTGGACCTGTTAGGTTATAATCAACAGACCATTCTTCAGAAATCGACACCTGATTTTAGTACTCATCTCCAGTTGCCAAAAATATACTTTATTCCTTTACAGCTGGCGTGTCGTGAAATCACGACATTCTTTCCTTGTTTTTCTTTTCTGTCTCCTCTAGTCGCGAAAATGAGACATGTCATGAAATCGCAACCTTCTTTCCTTGCTTTGGTCTTCTGCTGCTTCCAGCCACAAAAATGAGACATGTCACGAAATCGTGACATTCTTTCCTTGCTTGGCTCTTCTGCCGCTTCCAGCCACAAAAATGGGACATGTTGCGAAATCGCAACATTCGTCTCTTCCTTTGCTCCTTTGCTCCATCTCCTCACTATGAACTGCGAAACTGAGACATGTCGCGTTATCGCGACACTTTTTCTCTTTTGGCCGCAACAAAGCAACATGTCGCGATATCGTGACACTTTTTCTCTTTTGCTTTTATTTTTGCTTTAAACCGCAAAAATGCAACATGCCGCAATATCGTGACATTTTTTCCTCCTTGCGGTGTTTTGTATTTTCTTTGATATTTAGCATATGGGCCACTTCGGTTGTCATGGAAAATATGCAAAAAGGAGCATCAGATGTTTTTCTATAGTTAGTCACTTTTTGACTAACATTCTTGGTGCCTTTCGGGGGATTTTTTGCTTTCAAAAAATTTGAACCAGGCCTTTATCCATTGGGTATCGGAGTCAACAACGTAGTTGTAAAAATAATCTTTCAGAGAAAGACAAAGAACACAGGAAAATGCACTTAGATCAAATGTGAACATTACCTCACCAAAACTCCCTTTATACCTTAGTATCTCTATTAAAAAAAAATGTCGACTTTTGATTGGCTATGACTGAAAATCTTTTTTTTTGTGTTAAGGCCGAAAAAATGGTAATATTTACAAATATTGTCTAAATATGCTTATATTATACTGTACATATAATTCCTTTTTTTCTTTTGCCTAAAAGGCTTAGCTCCTTTTTTATGCACTTCTCTGATCTAGTTCCCTTCCTCTTCATCCTGCAGATCTCGGCTGGTTGACCAATTCATTTCAGGGATTAAGAAATCTGCGTGGGTATTCTGTTCTCTAGGGATAAACTTTATACTTTTGAATAACATTACTTTTTTCATCATTTTCAAAAACTTGCCAAAAAATATTTTTATCAGGTACTGAAGGCTTGTATATAAGTCTAATAGTTTTATACTTCTGAATAACATTACTTATAGGACAAAAATTAGCTCCCACTGAAGCTAACAAATCTGCATGGGTATTCTGTTCTCTAGGGATAAACTTTATATTTAGGGCCTCAAAGGCCTCTAAGAGATCCCACACTTTGTTCCTGTAAGCCTTCAAATAATCCTGTTTACTTATACCATTTTTGGTGACTTGATTCACAATAAGTAATGAATCTCCATAGATGAGTAACTGTTTGATTCTCAATTTCTCAGCATTTCTTAACCCTAAGCACAAGGCCTCATTTTATGCTGCGTTGTTGGAGCAACTCCAAGTAAACCTGTAAGAGAAAACCTTTTCCTCTCTAATGGGAGAAATCAAAACTATTTCGGCACCAGCTCCATTCTTGCACCTAGCCCCATCAAAGAAAAGATTCCACAAATGATTCACAAAACCATCCTCTTCTAGGGAGGGTACCAATTTTCTTTTTGGTTTCTCAATAGAATAGTTTCCTATTTTTGTTTCTATCATGACATTAAAGTTCTGTAGAGAAAACTTATCCTCAGCTTGGAGCTCTTCTAATGTTTCTTCCATCAGGTCTTCTTCTATTGTTTCTTCAGTCATCATATTTACACGATTAGTTTCACCAATCCTTTCTACATGAAACGTCGATGGTTTCTCATTAAAAATATTGACCCTTCTACCTTTGAAAGGTATCTCCAAATGAGAATAATCTAAGGATAAGTATCCTCCTATATTTGCTATGAACTCTCTGGATAGACACATACCAAAATAGGGCTCCAAGTCTACGACTACTACCTCTTGTATGATTGTCATCTGAGGCAAATTATGCAGCCATATGGGAATATCCTTTATCACTCCTATAGTTTTTATTGGAGTACCATCTAACTGTAGGACGCCTGTGTTGCTCCTAGTGTACTCCATTCCCATAATATCACATACTACTTTGGGTATCACAGTGGTAGTAGCGCCTGAATCTATCATGCAGTTGTGGACAACCCATCCTTTCATTTGAAGGGATAAATAAAAGGGGGGGTTGTTCTTACCAGTGGCAGATTTCAAGTTTGTTAGAACCATTTTTTAATATGATGCAGTCCCACCTCCATTTTCATTGTCTTTAGGGATTCCTGTAGTAGATTTATTTGACCTGGGATTTGAAAAGCATCATACATACTTGCCTTAGAATGAGTCTTTTTCATTTTCTCCACTATACTGAATATAGGTGAATCAACTATCCTTTCTATTTCTTTGGAAAAAGTTTCACATTTATTTTTGTATCCCTGGGTAGCTTCAGTTCTTTGCCTTTTTTTCAGCGAGGGAAAACTCAACCTTTCCCTAGCCTATTCTTGGGTTTCATTTTCCCCCTGAGGAAAAAATTCTTTGTGTGTTTTTTGCCCTTGAATTTTGGCTGGAAACTAATATTCTCTTTCCTGAGGGAGACTTCCTTTAGGATTTTCTTTGGGAACTTCCTTGGGAGTAGGGGAAACATCCAATGGCTGAAGCTCTTTAGGGTCTGCTTGTAGTGGTTTCTTACATGATCTTATCAAAACTGAAACCTGTTCTACTGTAGGCATCATGAAGTTGTGGTCCTCCTCTCTAATTATATTTACACGACTTTTCATTTTTTATTTACTCTTTTCAACTGCTATACTTTGTACATAATGCTGGTGTATTATACACAAACTTTCCCCATGTGGATCGTTACATGTAGTACACCAAGAGTTAGAATTAGTGGGAGGCTCATCGGCCTCCACTGTCTCATTTGTATATACCGTGCTCGGTCTTACATGTCCCCTATTGCTTGATTGTGCTACATCTCCTATTACCTGAGGGAACCTTCTTGGCAAAAAACTCCTTTCAGCCTCTCTCTTTTTCATGGATGCCATTTCATTTGACAATGCCTTCATTGTATTAATTATGGTCGTGTATTGATCACTGGGGGGAGCTGATGCAAGGGGTGTGGCTGGTAATGCATGGAATGCAGGAGGTGCAACTATAGCTGGGAGGCCCTACGTTGATGGGAGTACAGGTAGTTTATAGATTGACGCTTGGGAAAACTCTGGTTAAATTGGCAATAGAGTTTTTGATGGATATCTTTTTGTAGTGATGAGATCAGCTTTGCCCTTTGCTGCCTCTACATAGATCCCAGGAAAAGTGGTTACACGGGATTGCCTTATTATCATACTGAGCTCTGAATCAAAAGCCCTTAGATAATAGCATATAGCTTGTTCTTTCGTGGGCTTTAGGCCTTGCGGTACTCTATCACGATTTTTGGTAAACCTAATGTTGAAATCTTGGATTTTTTCTTGTGGATGCCTCTCAATGACAATGAATTGATTCAGCAATGTGAAAGGATCAGCATGTATATTGAATTCATTGACCATACGGCTGACTAGTATTTCCCAAGAAGTAATGGATCTAGCGGGAAGCGCTCTGTACCAATAGAGCATCTTTCCTTTCAAAGATATAATCAAAAATCTGACCATTACATCTTCTTGAGTGATGTTATAAATAGATGCTAGCGCTGAAACATCTAAACAGTGCTCATCTATTTTTTTTCCTGTTCCATCAAAGGTAGAAAAGGCTTTTAATGCAACTTGTGGAATTTTGTGGTGTGTTCCCAAGTTCAAAGGGCCAGTTTGATTCCACACAAGATGCACTGGGGTAGGGGCGACTGCCATGATTGCTAAAGGAGTTACAACCGCTATAGGATTGCTTGCAGACACTCCTGTAGTGGGAGTTAAAAATGTGTTAATGGTGCCAGGAGGATTTGATCTTGCAGCTAGCACAGGGTGTGCTTTTAGGCTTTCGAGATGTAGTTCAAAAAACTCGATAGGTTCTTCAGAGTTTCTATCTCAGGATTTGGTTATCATATGACTATATAACCAGAAGGTTTCTAGACAAGGTCTTTATTTTATGGTCTAAAATGCAACGAAGTCGCCAGGTGATTTTTCTTGAGATTTTGCAAACAAAAGGCTCTGAAGGTAAAACACCAAAACTTATACAATACTATGGGATTGCTGGTCCCATCGGGTGTGCCAAAAAATATTGGAACAAAATATGCCTTCGGTTAATCATGTTGCGCCTTAGACTTTGCCAACATTGAATAGATAGATCTTGCTTGAGATCACTGTCTAGTCTCCAGAGAAGGTTGGTTCCTTTGTGTTTTTTAGAGAAAAGGGGAACAAGAGATAAAGGGAAATATAGCCTAAGCTAGAAGATTTTCTCATGGTACAGATTAGACAACATCAAAGGCAGATTTACTTACTTCTATCCAAAGCATTTAAAACACATTCCCATGCAAAAATTATATAATTCCATATATGATTTCTGATATTTCATTTAGCATGCGTATATATTAGATTCTTATTCCAAAAATATGATTTATGTATTGCGAAAGTTCAGATACAAGAATAGACTCAATTTACAATTCAATATTGTAATAAAAAATAAAGAATATTAGTACATACACTTGCACAATATGAACCAAAAGCCAATGGGAGATGCGATTTTATTGCTTGTATTCAAAGTACGTACACACAGTCTTGTAAACATCCAAGAGCTGACCCTTTTTTTGGAGTCGCTCACCCCTATATATACCCTAAAAGAGTATCTTTTCCTAAGTACATCTTACTTATTTTACAAGCAATCATCTGTAGTTTCTAACAATACACAACGGATTTCCCTTAGATTGGATAGATTGGCAATCATCCAGTGGACCTGCCAGGTTATAATCAATAGACCATTCTTAAAAAATTGAAACCTGATGTCAGTACTCGTCTCCAGTTGCCAAAAATATACTTTATTCCTTTACATCTGGCGTGTCACGAAATCGTGACATTCTTTCCTTGTTTTTCTTTTCTGTCGCCTCCAGCCACGAAAATGAGACATGTCGCAAAATCATGACCTTCTTTCCTTGCTTTGGTCTTCTACTGCTTCCAACCATGAAAATGAGACATGTCGCGAAATCATGACATTCTTTCCTTGCTTGGCTCTTCTACTGCTTCTAGCCGTGAAAATGGGACATGTCACAAAATCATGACATTCGTCTCTTCCTTTGCTCCTTTGCTCCTTCTCCTCACTATGAACCGCGAAACTGAGACATGTCACGATATTGCGACACTTTTTCTCTTTTGGCCATGACAAAGCAACATGTTGGAATATCGCGACACTTTTTCTCTTTTGGCCGCAACAAAGCAACATGTCGCGATATTGTGACACTTTTTCTCTTTTGCTTTTCTTTTTTCTTTGAACCGCGAAAATGCAACATGTCGCGATATCGTGACACTTTTTCCTCCTTGTGGTGTTTTGCATTTTCTTTGATATTTAGCATATGGGCCACTTCAGTCCTCTTGGAAAATATGCAAAAAGGAGCATCAGATGTTTTTCTGTAGTTAGCCACTTTTTGACTAACAGGAACATGCCTACATACCTTCTTAACCACTTTCTTTTTCTCTTTTACTTTTGATACGAACTCTTTAGGTTAAGTGGTAGAAGTAGTAGGATTAGTTGGATTGATATCCATGAACAAAGCTTGAACATTTGTTGCAATGGTTCCATGAGTAACCCCATGATTCTCTAATTAAGGCATAGTTGGATGGATGGAAGTACTTGTATAAGCACATGTGGGAGCATAATTTTGTATGGTAGGATAAAGTTGATTGTAGGGAACAATATTTGATATCAAATTTTGTTGTGCCCATGCTTGATTTGCCATCGAGGTTTGATTGCAAGCCCCTAGTTTTCCTACCATAGTTTATTGCTCCATTCCATAACCTTGTGGCCTCAATTATTGATCTACAATCATAGCTTCTGTGTAGGCCGATGCAAGATCAGTAACCAAGGGATTCATCCTAACAAATATGGCACACCATGGATCCAATGATCGAAAGTATATTTGAAGAGCACCACTTTCCTCAATAGTATAGGGATAAATTAATCTCGCATAAAGCTTTCGAAACCTCAAGTTGAAACTTCTCACTAGCTCATTAGGTTCTCTTTTGCAAGAAGTAACTTATTGATATATCGTGAGAGGGTCAATGAGCAACCTAAATTGATTGATAAAATCATCTTTTAATTGAGTCCAAGATGTAATAGAACCAGTGGGTAAATTGATGTACCAATCATATGCCACCTCATATAGGGTTCTAGGAAACATTCTACATGCCACATCCTCATGTTCGACATTCCATCTAACTAGGATATCCACATAGGCTTGAATATGTTCCTCGGCTAATGTTGGACCATTGTGTTTAAATTTGGGCAAAAATTTTTCTACGTCCTTGGGTAAATTATGAGAATCCCCACTAATATTCAAAGGATTAACATGTATCCCATACCACATTCCTGCAGTTGTAGCCATTAATGAAACTCAAAGAATAATTTCAAAACCAATTTGTTAGTCATGAATAAAGGAAGGAACCATGACAAAGCAATATTCTAAAAATGTAAATTAGTTTCTGATTCACCAGATCACATATACGCAAGTGAAGAGCATACTCCTATTGTTGTAGGCTTTCTGATTCACAAGATCGCATTACACGCAAGTGAAGAACATAATACCGACAACAAATACATTTTAGACAAAATAATTCCTTACAAATAAGCATGAAATGACTAGCAAATATCAAACATGTGATGTATGAATAATCATGTTAGCATCAACCAAGAAATGTATCCATTAAAATCAAATGAAAGTAATTGCATGGAGACAACCTCGTTAGTCAAGACCAAAATTTTTCAAAATCAAATCAAAAAACATTATTCCTGTATGAACAATCAAAAGCGTTAGAACAATGCATGGCAATCCATGTCCTCCTTTTAACACTACAAGGTTGTATTGTTAAAATAGGGCTAAATATAATAATCAATAGGGCATGAAATATTCAAAATTTAAATCCCTATAGCATTTAAATCACACTAAAGTAAACCGGTTCAGGCCCTCCTTCTAGCGCCAAAATGTTGAGTGGTATTTTCACCCAATTGTGAAAGTACACTCTCCCTTAGGATTTGGGTTCCAAATCCCCTCTTGCAAAGAAGTTAAACAAACGACTTCTCCAAGGTCTCTGCTATATTAGCATTTGCATATGTGTATTAGTAATCTTAAATAAAGATATTCACTTTAAATGCTTGGAACGCCTTAGTGATTGCAAGTAACTGTAAACAAGTGGCAATGTTGGTTTATTTTACCATGAAACTTTAGTGATTGTTCATTGAACCAAAATAGAGCAAATGTGAGTTGGCCTTCATATGACCACGATGTAGTGCTCAGATTACCCCTCTTTCGAAAAATTAGAATTTTTATGAAGAGAGGGTAATTTTAGGCTCAAAAAATGGAAATTTGTGAAATGCCATAAAACATAACTCCTTCAATGAAATTGGAATTTTCATGAAGGATATGTCATCATAGGCTCATTAATGAAACTAAAAAAAATGAAATTTCGGCCCAAAATGGAAACTTTCTATTTTCGGATTTTTAAAAATCTGCAGTAAAACAACAACTTCGATGAATTTTAAAAATACTAAACAACTCCAAAAATGCAATTTGAAAGTGCATATTGGAAGTATGAAGTGTAGCCTATGCAATGGTGAAATTTGTTTTGGATTTTGAAAATTTTTAAATATTTATTTTAATGCCTGAAAATTAAACAAAAAATTAAAATTTTTGGAAATTAAAAAGCAAAAAAAAAATGAAAATGAAATGCAAAAAATGAAAATAAAATGCATTCAGTATGATGTTATCCTATTTCGACAAAATTGAAGATGTGAGATTTTCATGCATACAACCTAACCTATTGGACTTGCAAAACAAGCACAATCCAGATAATTTAAGTGTTGGCTCCTAAGGTTTTAAATGAGATTTTCAGATTTAAAAATTCACATGAAGCAACCAAGAAAACTTGCATAAACTCCATTTACAAGCCTAAACTCTGAAAAGGGGAGAAATAGACATTTAATATTGCATGCAGAAAATGACTCCTTTCTTGTCCATAAGATGCAACTTTATGAAATTTTTTGTATTAAAAATTTGTCATTTTACAATAACAGAAATTTTTTGTTTTTCCAAACTAGACTATGGAAGAAAACGACTCAAGCAGGTCCAGAATGGCCCTCTTGCCTTCAAATCTGCAACTCTGCTTGCAGCAGTTTCCAAGCCCTCAAAACATCCTTGCCTGGTGTATTTAAAATTTTTAGGAAGCTTTTCGTTTCATTTTCCAATGGTTGTTTGTTTCACCTTCCCTTGTGTATGCATGTGTTTTGGTTTCCAAAAAAGATTTTCATTTCTATTTTGTGGCCCTTCGTTTCATTTTCTCCACATGGGCTTGCGTCTGTTTCCTTCCATGTGTAACAACCATCTTAAATGATTTCAAATCATTAAATATTCCTTATGTAATGTTTTGTCTTATTCATTGGATTTTGTCCTTATGTGTCCACGTCATTATGCAGTCTTCAGTTTCACTATCCTAGTGTTCATCACTAATATCAGACGCACTGTCCACTACTCTATTGCCTTGGCAAAAATCGGACATGTTGCGATATCGCAACACTTTTGTTTCTTTGCCTGCCTGCCCCTTTTGAGTCGTGAAAATGCAACATGTCGCGATATCATGACACTTTTGTTTCTCTGCCTGCCTACCCTTTTTGAGTCACAAAAATGCAACATGTCGTGATATCGCGACACTTTTGTTTCTCTACCTACCTACCATTTTTGAGTCACGAAAATGTAACATGTCACGATATCGTGACACTTTTGTTTCTCTGCCCGCCTACCCTTTTTGAGTCACGAAAATGCAACATGTTGCGATATTGTGACACTTTTTACTCCTTGCTCTTTCTCTCTTTTTTGAGTCGCAAAAATGCAACATGTCGTGATATCGCGACACTTTTGCCCCCTTCTGTTGCTCTTGGCCATGAAAATGCAACATGTCGCGATATCGCGACACTTTTTCTTTCTTGTTCTTTCTCTTCTCTTTTGGCTGCAAAAATGCAACATGTCATGATATCGTGACACTTTTTATTTCTTGTTCTTTCTCTTCTATTTTTGTCACAAAAATGCAACATGTCGTGATATCGCGACACTTTTTCTTTCTTGTTCTTTCTCTTCTCTTTTGGCTGCGAAAATACAACATGTCACGATATCGTGACACTTTTTCTCTTTTGTCCGTGATAATGCAACATGTCGCGATATCGTGACACTTTTTCTCTTTTGGCTATGACAATGCAACATGTCACAATATCGTGACACTTTTTCTATTTTGGCCGCGACAATGCAATATGTTGCGATATCGTGACACTTTTTCTCTTTTGGTCGTGACAATGCAACATGTCACAATATTGTGACACTTTTTCTCTTTTGGCTGCGATAATGCAACATGTCGCGATATCATGACACTTTTTCTCTTTTGGCCACGACAATGCAACATGTCGCGATATCGCGACACTTTTTCTCCTTGCTTTTTCTCTTTGCTTTTTACCACGAAAATGCAACATGTCGCGATATCGCGACACTTTTTCTTCCTTGCTTTTTCTCTTTGCTTTGGACCGTGAAAATGCAACATGTCGCGATATCGCGACACTTTTTCTCCTTGTGGTGTTTTGCTTTTTCTTTGATCTTTAGCATATGTGCCAATTTGGTCTTCTTGGAAACTATGCAAAAATGTGGGTCCCCAATTTTGGGTACGTTGTGGAGCAGCCACAACATTACCTTTTAGGTCTATCCTAGATCACATATTATATTAGAATGACTAATAAGATATGTGATATCTCTTTGAATAATAAATTTTTATATAAGTTAAATTCTACAATGTTCAATGTTTAACCTAATAATTTCTAGCAACATCGTGTTCTCCATTAGTGGCACCAAAAAGTGATGGGTGTCATTATTACCCCACTTTACTAAGGTCACTTTTAATTTATCGAACCAGGGGTGGTGTGTTATGTAAAATATGCACTAAGAAGTGTTTGGATCAAGTCTAGTTTTTTATTTATAGGCCACAATAATTCATAAATCATAATTAAACTCTAATTGCTACTAAAAATAAGAATATATAAGCTAATCAAACATAGTTGGAAGAATGAATAAATTACAGCGTAAAAGTAAATTAAGTTGCAAGAAAAAAATGTAGCATAAAAGAAATCATAATTCAAGCTAAAGTAAGATGAGGTAAATTTTAAACTAGTGTAGCTAATTACTCTTTTTCTTTTCTTTTCCTAGGAAATAAATTATTCAACTAACTAGTTATTAATGCGAAAATGACAACAAAATATAATCTAAAAATATAGCAAAATAAAACATAAATAAAATACCTTCCACATTTCTATGAGTGGGCCCTTTCTCATAGAACTATGTAAGGGAATATGTATCACTTTAGATCATAGATTTGTAGCACAACAATAAACTTATAGCATAGTTTTATTGTAAAATAAATTCAGAAAATGACTCTTACAAATTACAGCATAAAACTAAAAACATAATAGTTCTATTTATCTCCTATATGCTATATTATCCTATTATGCTATTTTTTTTGGTAGATAAAATACTATAGCATTAATACCGGGTTTTACAGGTTGACCCAAAACCTTTTACAAAAATCATCCCAGGGCTATTGATGAACATGTCCTTACTAAGGATCCTATATATGTAAAATCTACATGTTGCCAAAGCCATTACATCCGGTAAGGCACATAGCCTGTTATCAAAAAGAAACTTCCCATACAACATTTTGGGTATACCCCGAGAAAACACACCTACATCATAATTACAAAAAAAAAAACAAACACAGATCCCTTCCTTGAAATAGTGGAGAAACAAAAAGCTATAGACACACATAGCAGAGTATTGAAAGAAACTCCCACAAGCTCTGTATTGATAGCTACTCTTAATAATTCTTTGGTAATTTATTTCTTTCGTATATGACATGTTTTAGGACCACATCCCGTCATGGCCAATAAGCCTTGGAGAAGTGAATCTGCTGGCTAGATTTATGGCGGTGGCTATCTGGTGGTCCACGTGGCTCTAGTTCAAAGTCTTATATTGTCGTTTCTTTCCTGCCCTATGATTATCAGCCAACCTCAAATTACTAAGATGACTAGGAGCCATGTTATCTAACATATGACTATCCCCATTAGTCTTTGTGGTATTTCCAAGCAGCATCCACCAAGACTGATAGCTCGAATAATTTTTATGGTGAGTCCATTTTAAAAAAGAGATGAAAAAACTCATAGCCTTCAAACTTATAATGCCTTCCTTGCTGGTAAATTTGACTATCATTCTTGGAATTCTTATTGAATAAGCTCCTCTACTTCACTCAGGACACCGTGTTCCCATTTGAAAAGTCCGTCACCATCGACAACCAAATTGGCCAGCTTATCAGTAACTTTTTTAGCTTCCCAAAAGATATGTTGGGCTTTTCTGTCATGTCTTCCCTGGAAAAGGATCCTAGCCTCTTCAATAATTGTTTTAATCCTCCAATGAGGTTTTTTCCAATTATTTAGGAGATTTATAACATGCATAAGAGTCTCCTTCTACGATCAAATTTCCTTCTAAGTCTTGAGTCATTTGAAGGCCTCCCCACATATCTCTAGCTTCAGCTTCATTGTTTGTCCTTCTTCCCAAATATTTAGAAAATGCAAGCATCATATTCCCATTATGATCTCTCACAATACTGCCAGTGCCTACTCTGCTAGGAATTTCCTTAGCTGCTCCATCAAAATTAAGCTTAAACCAAACTGTAGGAGGTGGGGACCACTTAACATTGGTTCTAGCATTGACTACCCTAGGCACAAACTCATCTAACAAGATTAAGCTTAAATATTGAGAAATCATGGTCTCCTATAGATGAGGTTTACAACTATCAAAAGGGATAAGGTTCACATTCTCATTGGTAAAGGATAAGATCCTGGCAATGATAGTTTGATGATCATGGATAGAATCGTTAAAGACTCTATGGTTCCTTTCTAACCACACCTTCCAAAGATAGTGATTGAGACTAATTTTCCACATGTATCTAAGTATTTGGATTGAAAAGAGGCAAGGCCACTAGATGAAAAATTCAAGTACAATGGCTGGTTTAACCCAAGAAATATTGAAGGCCTGAAAAACCCCACTTAGGACAGTCAAGGAAAAAGGGCACTCAAGGAAAATGTGATAAATGGTCTCCCAATTAGCCCTGCACAAATAACAACAATTAGTGATACAAATACCTTTATGCATCATATTATCAATGGTTAGAATTCTTCCTTAGATAACCAACCATGAAAAGACTGTAATTTTTGGAATTAAATTTTTTATTCAAACTAAGTCCTTTTGGAGGACAAAACCCCCGTCATTAAGCAGAATCTTGTAAGTTGATTTAATAGTGATCTGCCTATTTTCCATAGTAGCCCAGGTCACTTGATCTTCCTTGGGTCTCATGGGGATAAAATATTTTTTGATAATGTTACAAATATCATTTGATTCCACTTGAAATCCCTATCCTTATTTGATTCAACTTCATTCTACCTCTGTCCTCAACCATATAATCGAAGACTTTTCTGCCAATGAGTTCTTCTATGATATCTCTAATTTGGGCTAATTTAGGATATTGCATTAGTGGTTTGTTCTTAGCCCACCTATCATTCAAGAAATTTATCCTATCACCATTTCCTAAAACCTATCTTAAACATTTTTTTATGATTTCCTTACGATTGAGAATTGCTTTCCAAAAAGCAAAACCTCTGATTGGAACTAAGTCACTTAGAAATTCCATATTTTGAATATGCTTTCATTTGATGATAGATGTCCATTCATTTTCCTCACCAAAAATGAGGCACCATGCCTGCTTAGCTAGTAAATCTAAATTCATATGAGAAATTCTCCTCAGACCTAAGTCCCCATTTCCTTGGGTCTGCACACTTTGGTCCATCCTATAAGGTGTATCATTTTTTCTCCTCTGATCCAGTCCATAAAAATTCTTTTTGGAGTTTCTCAATTTTTTGGAAAACCTTCATAGGGGATTTGAAAATAGAGAGGAAATAGACTGGAATGCTCTGAAGAGAGGCCTTAGTGAGGGTCATCTTTCCTGCTTGAGATAGAAGATGACCTTTCCATCCAACAAGTTTTTTTTGAATTATTTCAATAACCTTGTCCCACATTGACTCTCTCGAAGAACCAATGAAAAGAGGGAGACCAAGATACAAAGTGGGGAGGTTTCCTATATCACACCCTAAAATTTCTATAATTCTTCCTTACCTCTAAATGGGGGTGTTCAAGAAATATAACTTTCTTTTACTGAAATTAACTTTCTGACCAGCAGCGTCCTCATAGAGTTGTAGGATGTATTTAATTATTTTGGCCTCAAATACTTTGTTCATATCAAGCTTGAGGGCAAAAACAAACCTATTATTCTTATGAGCAGAGTTTAAAGCTTCATGAACTATGATAACTCCATCCAAGATTGACCTACCCTGGATAGAGCTTCCCTGGCATGGATCTATGATGTGGCATAGAAAATCTCTCATTCTATTTGCAATGGCTTTAGTTAGGATCTTGTAAGAAACATTACACAGACTGATTGGCCTGAAGTCGGCCATAGATTCAGGGGTTTGGTTCTTGGGAATTAGAGAAATAAAAGTAGATTTTAGACCTTTTGGGATATGATTTCTTGCTTGGAATTCTCTAATAGTCAAAATTACATCATCACTTACGATGTCCCAAAAATATTGATAGAAACGAGGGGGAAAGCCATCGGGTCCTGGGGATTTATTTGGCTCCATGCTAAACAAGGCTTCCTTAATTTCCTCATCAAAAAAGGGAGCTAGAAGCTTAAGGTTTATATCCTAATTTATTATGCTAGGAATGGATTGCAAGAGAATATCTTTGGCCTCCTCATTGCACTGTGATTCCTGACCAAGGATATAATTGAAATAAGTTACTACCTCCTTTATGATTTCTATTAAGTCCTGAGTAATAGAACCATCTACTTTTTAAAAAAAAAAATTCTTGTTATTGCTTCTATTTCTAAGCGTGGTGACGTGAAAAAACTTGGAATTTGAATCTCCATATTTCAACAAAAGAGCCCTTGATTTTTTCCTTCAATATATTTCCTCACAGGCCAAAATATTATGAAACTCTGCTAGTTTTATCCATTCCTCCTACATAGTAGTTTCATCAGCATCACCATGTTGAATCCTATAATCAATTATCTTCAAAATTTTAACTACCTATTTTTTATTTTCAAATAGGTTCCCAAAGACCTCTTTGATCCAAGTTCGAATATTTTCCTTAACAAACTTTAATTTGTCAGTAAGTTTAAAAGCTGCACTACCCCTAACAGGCTACTGCCACCACTGAATTAAGTTATCTCTAAAACTGGAATGTTTGATCCACATAGATTGAAATATGAAAGGTTTATTGAATTACAGAGAGTTAGGGATCTCCAACAAAATGGGATTATGATCAAAGGCAATTTTAGGAAGGGCTTGTAGGGTAGAATCATCAAACAAATTTGTAGCCTCCTTTGATAGAAAAAATATGTCAAGCCTTTATTGAATGAGATGACACCCTATCCATCGATTGCTCCTGGTATAATTCGCTCCTCTAAGTTTTACATACATCAACATGTTGGAGTTCACAGAGTCATTGAACTCATCTATGCTCCTGATAGGTGGTCCATTTCCACCCATTTTGTCTAAAGGGTAAAGAGGAGTGTTAAAATCCCAAACCATAATCCATAGGACATTATGGAAGATTTCACTCAAATTGCCTAAGTACTCCCATAGTAGATCTTTCCCTTGAATTGAATTCGGGGCATAAATATTTGAAAAGATCCATGACCTGTTGCTATTTATTTCCTTAAATAAAACACTAAGAACCTTGTCATATTTCTGAATAATGGTGCCTTATACTATCCGGGGATCCCACAAAGTCATAATACCTTTAAACACTCCTCTAGATGATTTGCAAACCATCTCCCCTTGATTCCAGATTTTTTGCTACTTTTTTGACTGAATCTCATCAATTTTTGTTTCTTGCAACATGATTATAGTTGGATTCACTTGATTTCTTATTGCACTGAATTCCCTGTATTTGGGTATGTTATTGAGGAGTCTCATGTTCCATGAGAGGAACTTCATTTATATTGTTTGGGATTTCTTCCTCTCCCCCTCCCTTGAGGGGGTTTTCCTATTTTTTTGTCTTTAGAACTTGGAATAACCTATTGAAACAAGGTTCTATATTTTCCATTGGCAATGTCATTATCAATTTTAATTTTTTGATGCTCAGCATTTGATATTCTCCCTCTTATTTTTCACTACCAAAATCTATAGGAGACTTCACAGTGCTCCTAGTTTGTTTAGGACTAAACTGGGGGAGGAAATTTGTTGCGAGAACCACACTCGCCATATTCCTCAGTCTGAAGAGTTTCACATATATCCACCCCTACATCCAAATATTATCCTTTTTTCCTGTATTCCCCTGGTCTGTGGGATGTCACCTCAGTAGGATTCACCTGTCTCCTAGTGATGATGTTAGGGAGATGAGAATTTTTATTTTCCAATGCCTCAACTTTCTTCCTAAGTTCTTCAACATTAGGGTTTGGATTTGGAATGCCCAATGGGCTTGAAGTATTTTCAGCATTGGGGTTTAAGGATCCCAAATTGGATGGGGATTCTTGAGATCGGGCATTAGGGTTTGGCTTTGTGATGCCCACAAGGCTTACAATAATTTCAGAATTAGGGTTCGAGGATCTTGACTTGGATTAGGATTCTAGAGAGTCAGAAAGGTTAGCCTAAAGGTTTTGGACTTCCATGTCTTTCGATAATCCTCCTAATCCCATATTGGATAGAATTAAAAATTTATTTGAAACTAGAGGATTGGAACTTACCTAAGTATATTGGTTGCCAACAACCTGTTGTTTTCCTTTGTCTTGTTGGGACCCTGCACCCTCTCTTTTCATTTTTTAATAGACATATTTTACCTAATTAAAATCACCTCTACAAAGGAAACTCCTCAAATTTCCTCTATCTAGCATTTCTTGCTTCTGCTTTTCTCTATTCATTGTTAGTTTAGGGCATTGATTGCATAGATGTCCTTGATTTTTGCATTCTACATAGAATTCCGATCTGTTCTCATATTCTACCAACTATTTTTGATAGTATTCTCCATACTCTAGCTCCACAAACCTTGGAAATTCATTATCCAAATTAGCATTTATGTAGATTTGTGCATGAGTCATCCTTGTCCTGGACAAGGTCGCATGGTCAATGGAGATCAGGTCCCCTATAGTTCTGGCTATTCCATGCAACCAATATTCATTGAAGAGCTAGGCAGGTAGACTTAGGCTATGAACCCAAATAGGGGCAATGTTAATATTTTGCTTTTCAGGGTCAAAATATTCATCCCATTATCTAAGAAAAAGGCTCCTTTTGCCTAAAAACCAAGGACCTCCTATTAAAATGTGGTTAGCATCCTCCATATTGTTAAAATGGATAATGAAGAACCCTCGAGTTAGAGCTACCAACTCCAAGCTGCCTACCAGTCGCCATTTACCTATCACCCAAGCCTTGATAGTTTCCATATACGACCTACCTTCCAAAAACTTGCCTACTAGGGAGAATTATTCAATTGAAAGAAAAGGACTCATGGAATTTGCTGCAGAATTTTTTTTATTATTTATTGGAACTAGGTGTAGAAGAGAGAGAACCTCCTTTTCTTTTCCTCTAAGAGTCTCAACAAAAGACAATCACTTCTTGGGCCCTACATTGTACTTCGTATCTTTTTTATCGGGGTCTTTCTAAGGAGGGCCGGGCCCCCGCATGATTCCTGCTTCCAAATCTATCGTAGCCTGACCGCCTTCCTCTGGATCCTTGATACATGCTCGAGGTTCACATCTGCACCTTTTGTACCTGCTCTACCTCTATTGCCTTGGCTGAGATTCCTACCCAGAAAATTCAAACCCTCACTCCCGTCGCACCCTCTAAACCTTAGCTCACTCATTCTTGCATGTACAATTATGCTATTCTATATATGATGGAGATAACAATACCATCTCATATCCCTATGTTTAAATAGGTTAAAACAATAAATATGCAACTAATAATTTGATTTTATAATTAGTAGGTAAAGAAAAAATGGGAGTTACACTTGGAATTCTAAAATTTAAAACAATCTTAGTGTTGCTCAACCACCACATTTGAATGATTAATAAATAAGAAAATACATTATAAAATAGTTCCTTAGTTATATGACCAAAAAATTATTGGTTTTCTCTTATTCTTAGCTCATTGCAAGCTGTTAACAACATTGGGTTATGACTATTATAGTTGGTTAAAATAATTAACTAGAATTAACCAAAAATCCACTTCATCCTAAATTGGCGACTCATTGAATTTTAGTTGTGTATATTCTTATCCTTTACTGCCATGTCACTTATGAGGTATCACAAAAATACCTATAGCTAGTTGTCATAGCCATGTGGCAATTTTTGTCAACTTAGGTTCTAGTTATAAGTCGTAGTCTTGTTTGGCACTGGTATAGGACTATTACATATTTTAGGTTGTTATTATATCTAACACTTAGTAAAATAGGATTAGGTTTGGTGTAATTTAAAAAAACATAGTTAAACACCTTCTCTTAATTGTATTCCTTGACAAAGAGTGAGATTGAAGCAGGATAAAACAAACTCTAGAAAAATTCCTTGTTATGAATAAGGTTAATTAACCATTCATAAACTTGAAAAAAATTAACATTTCAATCTTTTATTATCTACCTTAGAAAATTCATTCACTCTTATCTAAGTGATATTTCCCACTACTTACCCTTATATAATCACATCACTAATGCAATAACTAAAACAAGACATATTCTATGGGTGCAAAAATGTGATAAAAGGGCCTAAAAAATGAGGCATTATTGTGGCTCATCAATATCATTTCCAAACATACAAACTATTTCATGTCTATTTTAAGTTCCGACTCTTGGAACCCACTAATGTATCTCTCCCTATGGAATCCATGTAGTACTCACCTAATGGAGAAATAGAAGCTAAAAAGGTGGCATGGTTTACATAATAGATATAACACATCCAACAATGGGTCCATGACATATTTGTAAAGACAAATTAGAATTACAAGCAACACCATGACTAGAATAAGGTCCTACATCTACTTAATCTTGGAGATAATTTATGGTTATGTCTTCATTAAAAGAGAGATTTACAAGAACCCATAGGAATATTAGACCTCTTTTCTATGGACCATACACCATCACCAATAATATGGAAGAAGACACCTTTGAATTAAATATTTCATCTTATCTTGGTTTGCATCTAATATTCAATGTTGAACTTCTTAGGCCCTAGTATCCAACTCTATTGGATACTTATATAGTAGTAGAATAATTGGATATTGAAAAATCTGATCTAGATAGCATGGCAATAATGGAGTATTATTAGGTTGTTGACCCAATGTGCTAGGTCCACTAGAAGACAATTCTCTTAGATGTACAAAGTGGTCAAGGTAGGACAACTTGGTCACCAATGACAAAGGCTCATAAAAAATCAAATAATGAAATAACTTCTAAACTTTTCAAAATTTAATGCAATAAGGACCATTGCTTTTCAAGAGGATATAAATTATTTAAGTATGCAACCCTTTACAACATGGATTTATGCTTAAAAATGCTTGAAAGTATGTTTTCTACTCCTAATTGCACTTTAAAGGTCACAAATTTGTGCTCTGGATAATATTTTGATCTATTCAATAAGTGTTAAAAATATTAAAGAGAACAACTAATTTTATAGGTAGCATTGTTTTAGACAAGTTTCCAACATGTTTGTGAAAACATGCTTCAATGGCCCTAAATAAAGCAAATCAAAATAGTTTTTAAAAATAATAATTTTCTATTTTAAGATTTTTTAAGCCAAAATGCATCTCTAGTTATGTTGACACATAAGTAAAAGATGAAATACAAAAGGATAATTTACATTCCTATTACTTTAATTTAATATGCACTTTGTAACTCATTGAAATTGAATTACTATACTTTCATATGGGTGACCTCCCATATTCAATATGGTGGATTTCCAATACACCAATTCTTGTATAAAGAGAGATGCACCCTTGACTATAAAAAACATGAGTAATGGATGTAATGTTATAGCCCCATGAATATTTTCAAAGTTTGTTTATATTATACTCTATTTTTTTAGAAGCAAGATAATTCTATTATTATTGCTTATATGTGTGCGTGTTTGTGTGTGTACACACACATACATACACATATACATACATACACATATATAGATATAGATATCTTTGTTCTAATTTATTAAACTATATTATTTTTTAATTGCACTCTTTTATGATCTTCCTTAACTTGAAATTCTAAGCTTTGGATCATTATGCCATGCTATGTGAAGGAGAATCTCAAAGAGTGAATTAATTAAATAATAATATAATAATGATAAATTCTTATAATACATATTTTTTTTATTCTTCTATGAAATAAATGATCTCTAAAGCATTCTCAAAATCATATAATAAGGCATTGTGAAGCAGGAAAATTGGTGTAGGATGTGTATAAACATAATGATTATTTGTATTTCAATAGTGAAGGACAATGTATCATTCTTAGAAGAAATCTATAGCAAAGTAATTAATTCTTTATTTTTTTTTTCAAATGGAAAATAAAGTATTAGATGATGATGAAGCAAAATGATTTCTTTTTTTTAAATTTACATGGTGGAATCGGTAGCCACCACGAATCTGGGCAGGTTGTCCGACTTTTTATGGCTGCCATAGTATTCTACGTTGTTCGCCCAGAAGCCGCCACACAGATTTTCGCGTAGTCCGCCCCTATAACCACCATGCCACAATCATTTAAAACCTTTTACGCCACTAAAAGCACCAGGAAAGGGACAAGCGTTCAGTCCGACGAGGCCCGAGATGTGAACCTTGGATGTCCGCCCCCATTATTGGGTTTGGATGAACCAATTGGTCTACACCTCAGACCTGTAGCAAAATGACTTTGATTGAAGAGTTATAAAAATAAAAAAATATAAGTTGTTGCATAATAAGTGAAGTTATTTGTTATGAAAGTAAATAATTTTCCCTATATTAATAATTAATTTCAACACCATAGATAATAACCATAAAATAATATTAAAACTACTTAAGGCATATGAATTATAAAGTGTTGATATTATGGGGATGAGAGGGTATCATACTAGAAATATTTGTATATCATTTTAAGTAGTTGTAGGCACCGAAAATTGACCTAGTCAAATGAGTCAATTTTCCTGTAGGAGCCTAAGATAACCCTAAATATTGCCAAATGCAAATTTTGAGCCCATAATAGCTTAGTTCTTAAAATTCTTCCATTATTTATGAAATTTTGGTCCTCCTAGATGGATTGTCAAATCACATACACTATTTCCTTTGGTGCTACTGTCCTTGAAAAAATTATTGTCTAGATTAGTTGATCATGAAATCAGTCATTGGTGCTTCCCACATAATTTTCAAAGCATCATTTGACATGACCTGATTATACTTCCAATGGTGACCTCAAAAAATATATTGTTGGTCCTTATCAAAAATGAAATCACATTCTCGAGGCAAAGGCTCCAAATATTGGATTCTCTCTCCACCTTGGGACTTTGGCCCATTTATAGTGCTAATTTGAAGTGACACCCTACTACTGAATCTCAAAGTCCCTCCCCTCTTATCTTATCAAATTTCAAATTACCTACCTTATTCAATGATTTTTCTTCTCTCCCTCCATGCCTCAAAATTTTATAAATAGAGGCCTTAGGCCTTCATTCTTGCAACATACTCTCAAGCTAACAAAACTCTTGAAAATGTGTGGCTCAAATTCTCAAGCTTGCATCATCACTTTGGAGGACTCTTTGGAGGGATCACTAGGCTCATATTAGAGGAACACTCCTCTATTCATTGTTTCCTTTCTTCTCTTTCTATTATTTTATTTTATCACTTTGGATTATAATAGATTTTAATTTTCTTTAGCTATTAATATTTCCTTATAATCTCTAACTCCATTGTCTAAGTAATTTTGTAGCTATATGGAAGGTTCCTGAATCCTGCAAATCTTTTGGCTACAAAAATAGAGTGATTAGATGTAAATTAATGAATGAATCACTATTTTTATAAGAATCAATTTTGCATTGATGACTTAATAAATGGATATATCAAATATAAATGTTCTCTGATAGATCCTTAAAACATCCATACGAAGGCATATATATTTACTATAATGGAGTGAGTGAAAGGACGTGTTGGTCCAAATATAGAATAGTAACTAATTAAATGGTGAATATAAATAATAGACAATTTTAGGAATAGGATCCTAACATGCCACCCTCCTTAAAAAAGAGCTTTGTCCTCAAATATCGAAGTGAGAAACTTTATCCCTTGTTTTCCAAGTAGTATTTGCTCATGTTCTTGCACTATTTTAATATCATTGTTTCGTAAGTAGGGATATTGGGAAGGTTGAAGTGTTGGTGGCTTTGTAGTGGCTTGGAGAGAAAATAAATGGGCAACCATTTTCTTGCCTCCTCTACAAACAACTTTCTCCATGCGATGAGGAATTGCTAGTGGAGAAGGGTTGGGTTTTATCCCTTTAAGAGTATATGTTTGATTCTTTTGTGTGAATTTTATCCATAAGTCATCAAATTCCCATTGAATTATGCCAAGTTTTCATAGCCATTGTACTCCTAAAATAATATCATAACATCCTAAAGGAATTGCATACATGTCATATTTCATGGTGTAATCACCCAAGGTGAGCTTAATATTATGGCATTTCCTTTTACAAGTGATTCTTCCACATTACCAATCATGACTTCAAAATTATTACAAATACGGATAAAGCAGTCAGTTTGTTTTTCCACACAAGGGTCAATGAAATTATGTGTACTTTTAGAGTCAATAAGCACAATAAGATTTTATTGTTCAAAGGAGCCAAGGACTTTCATAGTTTGGGAAGAAGAATTTTCGGTGAGGGCATTGAAAGAAATTTCTAGTGGACCTTGAGGGTTATCTTCAGGTATATCTTCCACTAGTTCAACCTCGATTTCCTCTTCATCAGGTGTTGATTGACAAGGGATAGCTGCATCCAGAATATAAAGTTTGGGTGTAATACATTTGTGATTAGGGATGAATTTCTCATCACAATGAAAACAAAGGCCTTTTTCTCTTCTTTCCTTCATTTATTAAGGGCTGATGCATTTAATTGGCATGAATTTAATTAGTTTTTGGTTGGTTGAAGTATTTTTTGAGTCTTTTGTAGACATGTTTTTGAGTCAACGTTGGTTATTGATATTTTATTCTACCATTTGTGCTAATGCAACTATGTGCATAATATTGATAGGATTGAGTATTTGTACTTACAATCAAATTTATTCTTTCAGACCACCAATGAAACAACTTTGAAAGAATGATGCATCGAATATTGATGTAAGGTTTTCCAACTTCTCGAATTATGCCTGGTATTCTCTTACGGTAGATTTTTGGTTGACTTTTCTGAGATACCATTTAAAATATTCAAATGTGCTTGGGTTGAATTGTAACATTAGATTATTTGTAAATTCAATCCATGTGGGAGTATCCTTTGTTTTTTCATACCACTGGTACCATTTATTAGCGACTTGATCTAGGTTAAAATATATGATGCAGACATTTTGGGTCTCTAGAATTTGATATAAAGAGAAATATTGGTCTACCCTATATATCCAATTTATGGGGTCGCCTCCATAAAATTTTGGGAAATCCAATTTTGTGGTTTGAAGTAGGATTGATTTGTGTGGTCCCCATAGTAATGTTTGTTTCGTGGGTATTGTGTTTTGTTGACATACTTGCATTAATGCCAAGTTTTGTTGTACCAATTACATAGAGTGATTTGTAGCATTCATTTTGGTTGATAATTTTGCATTGGTGGCATCAATTTTCACAGTTAACTCTGCAATTTTTTGTTGCTATTTTAATTTCAAAATTTTCTTTTAATTGCAACATTCCTTGCAAGACTTTTTTTTAAACCTACTTTGCAAGATCCTATGAACTTATTCCATCCACCATGTTAGGTTTTTCATTGGTTTATGGATTCTTGAGTTGTTTTACAAAATATTGCAATTTTTGGCAATATTGCAGAATTTGCTCAAAAATTTTGCTTAAAAAATATTTTGTTTTTTGATTTCATGCCAAAAAAATATTGTAAATACTTTAAAAATTTTGTGTTTTCAACTTTTTGGTGGAGGAGAGAGAAAAGCGGAGTGGCGGCAAAGAGGTAGTGAGGCCGCAAAGTGTTTGGAATAGGTGGAGCAGAGTGGAGGCGGTGATAGGGGCAGAGCAGAGGCGATGGTGGGAGTCGGAGTGAAGGTGGAGGGGAGGTGTTGGATGAGCAAGGTGGAGCACACTAATAAAGGGTGGTAGTGAGTCACCAGTTGGTAGTACGAGGACGAGATGACCATCGAAATCACAATCAAGTTGTCGCAAGGTATGAGGCAGGGACAATCGAGGTAATTGTCAACTGGGGTGGCTTTGAGAACATGAGTGTCACTTGGTCCACATGACCAAAGTCACAATTTTAACTAATCCCATTTTGTCTTTTAAAAACCTAAGGATCCCACTTCCTACCATGTATGGGATAAAGTTTAAAGACCTTTTTTTATGATTTCTAATATCCCCGATGTCGAGAAATTTTGTTGTCGATGGTTGGTTTTTAATTCAACCTTACCTTAATTTTAATTTGAGTTTTAATTAATCACCAAAATTTTCTTCCATCGGGAGTTACAGGGTGAAACTAGAAAACCATATCTTGGCTATGCAGATAAAATTCTTCTGCTATTTTCCATGATAAATTTAATTTTTTATTGGTAGTATCAGTTTTATTGCACATTGCATGAATGGTTTTGATGCCAGAAAATAATTTTTGGATTTTTTTTGTCATGAAGTGCACCCAACATTGCCAACAAAGATTTTTCACTGCAATTTGGTGCTACTTCTGGTTTTTAAATTACTTTTTTGATGTTTTCTAATTATGGTAGGTGAGTGTGATGCTCTGTATCCTTAGTATGATTTTTTTAAATGAATCCAAGATTCTTAATTTGTAATAGGTGAAGAAAAAAAATTATCTTCAAACATTGGCACTGATACCAAGATGGAAGGTTCCTAGATCTTGCAAATCCTTTGACTAAAAAAATAGAGTAGATGTAATTTAACGAACGAATCAGTATTTTTATTAGTATAATTTTTGCATTGATGACTCAATCAATGGATATATCAAATATAAATTTTCTCCAATGGATCCTTAAAACATCCATGCGAAGGCATATATATTTACTATAACGGTCTGAGTGAAAGGATATGTTGGTCCCAATATAGATTAGTAACTAATTAAATGGTGAATATAAATAATAAAAAATATTAGGAATAGGATCC